>OY987243.1:25961936-26561936 GCA_963920765.1 Ulota crispa | reverse complement strand
ATCTAATCTTGTCATGTATTATTCAAATACAAAAAATCAATAACTCACAATTGGTGTAGAATTTAACCACGTGCACCATCATTTTGGTTCTTTTTTGAAATAAACAATATCAATTTTTTCCATCACAATGCCACTCTTTTATATTTCGCTAGGAGGCGCGTGGCATTTTATTGATTTCTAGCACATGGTTGGAGGGCATTTGGTGTTCTATATTTGGGGCATCTTTTATTGTTTCAACTTCCACCAAAAAGGTCTACATAATTTTGAAATTGGACATGGTTGTATGGCACTTGCACAGGTAAAAAAACAAGTTCACAATGACTAAGTGACAATGACTAAACCATGACTGTACAATCATGTTGCAGTCATTTTATAGTCGTTGTTTAGTCATTGCAGTCATTGTCACTTAATCATTGTGGACCTGTTTTTTTACCTATATTGTTATTCTACATCTTGAGAGTCCTTTGTTGCTTCAACTTACAACATAAAATTCTAAAAGGTTTTGAAAAAGGGCGCACTTTGAGAAATCCTCTCACTTACTAGTATAGATATAACATGTAAGCAATGTTATATATATTAGACCGTTAATGCTTTAAGATCCTCCTGAATTTGAAAGGCCATGATATTATGTTCATAATGAGTTTATGACAATTGGTGAAATAATTACATGAATGCAAAACCTAAATCATTTTTAATCCACATAAATGTAAACAAACGACTCTATGTGAAAAAACAAAATTGTTCTTGCAAAGATAAAAGCCAAGTCACAATAGGGGATTTTGGAGTTGGTCATTTTTATTCCCTTTTTGGAATCCTAAACTAAATTAGAATCTTTTGATCCAAATAAGATTTTGAAAATTTCCTCTTGAAGATAAATTTAAAACTCTTACATTTTTTGGCAAATGAAAAAGCAGAGCGCTTCCACTCTAACCTCACAAATAAGGTGTCAAAATCATGAAGTTTAGCGTGAGGGTGAGTGTTCTTTGTTAACAAAATTCCATTACAAAGGTTTGAATTAGCAAATAATAAGTGAATTTGCAATAAGCTTTAATTTTTGAAGCCAACTTTCATGTCGCTTTGAAATTGAAGAAGTGCAGGAACAACAAAGGAATTTTGGAGCCATGTATGAAAATGCGTTGAAAACATTAGAATCAAATATTGTGTTTTGGCAAAAAAAAATTGTAAGAAGCGCACAAGAACTTTGAGATTTGAGTTTTCCAAAATTGGACAATATTTATCATTGTGGCCAATTTCAACTTAACATCAAAATTTGCCCTCACGCTTTGAAATCTCAAGTAGCATACAAAGCAACATTGAAAAAGTAAATAAATAAAAATACAAAGTATATCATGTCCTATTGACTAACAATGCTTACTAAAATTCATAATAAAAAAGCTAGCCTAAAGTTGATTTTTATGGACTTAAGGTGAATTTCATTGAAAGAAATATTGTAGCTTTCCACTTATGTACGTGGACATCTCGAGAATGTTTTAATCAAAAAGTAGGAGTCTAAAGGTAAAGCCTTTTTATAATAGACTGTTTAGTTTTGAATGAGTAGAAAGGATACAAAAATGGATGGAGGCTAAAGAAATGGTGTTCAACTTATAATTCCTATGTGATTAGATAGCTCGTCATTTATGATATAAATAAAGAATTTGTATATACATATTTGAAGTTTTTTTTTGTTATTTAATTTTCAAATCAATCGTAGAACCATGAAAGCTATTTAAGGTAGGAACACCCATAAGTGTGAGTTTAAGGGTTTTGAACATGATGATTATTAATAAACATCTAGCAAATTATAGGATCCTCTTAGCAACATAAAAATAATGAATTTGCACTTTTGAATGTATTATTTGGATATTGTGAGAACAAGTTGTGAAGTTTTAAAGAGCAAACTACCATTGCACCCATAACAAATACTAAGGTTTCATGTTCACATGTTGTACATCCTTGTCATTACATCTATTCACTTCCACAAATTTTCCAAGACTTTAAAGGTGATGGTTATGGGGACCCTCATGAGGATGGATGTTCCTACCTTAGTTGGACTTCACTCAAATTATATTCAACGTCAAAAGAGTTATAGGCTTGTTTTAAGAAGTTTTCAAAAAGTTTAAACATATCATTACAAAAAATGGTTTCTATTGTGATGTAGAGATGGTTCCAAGGTTTGAAGAGAATCAATAATTATTATATTATTAGTAGGTAATAATACAAAAATGAGTTGAACTTTGAAACTACAAGACAAAAACCTAATAGTATTTGAAACATAATATAATCATAGTACAAATAGATACCATATCCAAAGTAGAATATGAAACAAGTGGTCAAACCCAAGAAATGGAAGGATAGTAGCCAGTGAAGCTAAAAAAATCTCTTCTTTGAATGGTTCTTCATTTCGGTAAAATACTCATTGCACTTGGAAAGAATCTTTGAAACTCTATACTACTAAGTGGGAGGATTTCCCTAAGTGCGCTCTTTTCCATAACCTTCTAGAATGTTTTGTTGTAAGTTGAAGCAACAAAGGATGCCCAAGAAATAGAACACTAAGTGTCCTACAACCATGTCCATTCCAAAATTCCGTAGAAATTTTTGGTGGAAGTTGAAACAATAAAGGATACTCCAAATGTAAAACACCAAACGCCCTCCAACCATGTACTAGAAATCAATAAAATGCCAAGTGCCTCCTAGCAAAATATAAAAGAGTGGCATTGTAATGAAAGCAATTGATATTGTTGGTCTCAAGAAAAGACCAAAGTGATGGTGCATGTGGATAGATTCTAAACCAATTGTGAGTTATTGAATTTTTGAATAGTACATGGCAAGATTAGATTTTAGACCAATTGGTCTGTGACGTATCAAGTTTTTGTAAAGTTGAATGTTGCATTACTCATACATGTCATATTCATGCAAAGCGTGTGCATGTATACTAGTATAGTATATAGCTAATAGGATATAGAAATTGACTCTTTGGACCATATAGGTATTAAAGGGTTGAAATTTGAAGATTTTGAGTCCCAAGTTCATTATGAATGAAAATTTCATTTGAAGTTAAGCAACTACATCACAGTCCGGGAAGTTTTTCTAGCTTAACCGGCCAATATCCGACATTCTCTTGGGCCAACTAGTTTTCTAAAGGATACTCCCGGCTAAGCCTATAAAAATAAAGAACATTCTCTTATTTTTCCCCTTATATGGCCGGTTTTTTTCCTAAATTTTTGAATTCAATTTAGTAATTCTCAAAATCAACCGGCTAGCTTGTAACTAAATGCCAATACTCCTCATACATTGAACTACATACACCATACAAACATAGGTAGTGAGAGCATCTTCGATATAATTTATAACTTTGGAAGGACATGTTACCAAAACATCAAAAAGAAGTACCTATAAAATTCTTTGTTAACTCTAGTCTATAAAATTACAGTTGAGTTTTTTTTTGAGAAATTTTGATAGATTACATTAAGAAATTTGAACTCTATGACTTGAACAAAATAATAAACCGGCAGTTCAAGATAAAGTCCTTTGGTTGTTACATGAGTTTAGCAATACTTATGACATAACATGAATTCCTATACTTTTATTGGTGTTAATATTAGCAAATTTACCTTGTTTATTCAATGCCTAGTTCACATTATTACAAAAGATAATGAAGATGATAAAAAAACAATAGTCACATGGCCATGGAAGGGTGCCACTCATCTGTGAAACTGAACACACACATTGAATCACTATGATTTTGTTTTTATCTGCTTGTTTTTTTTAACGCACAATGCAATCAACAATGACTAATGTAGAACATTTACTTTAAGCATGATCAATACATTGCCATATGCAATTACATTACAAAAGGGTATTTCTTGCAACATTTAAGAAAAACCAAAAAAATTAAACCCATGTAAATTCCAAATTGATTAGTATATTTGATTCAAACAAAGTGGTAGTAACTTGTTGCTAAAATTTAGAATTTTAATCAAAACCTTGGTAGCTTAACACCATTAATGATGAAATTTGGTATAAAAAGATGTATAATTTTAAGTAAACTTATTAGCTTTGTTTGGATATCAAAAAATGCAAGTTGAATTCAAAAGGGGTACTATAAGCTCTATTTGGACAAAAAGGAACATAAGTTATGTGTTTAAAGAGATGAAAGGTTGATAAGGTAAAAGAGTACATGCTCAATTTTGAGCCCCTTTTCCCTTTTCCACAAATTTTATTAATTCATAATACTGTGCATAATTTTGAATCATGCTCTTAGTTTGGATGGTTTGTTTCCAAAATTCAATAAATGTCCATGCAAAGCTTCTTTATTGTTTTGCTATTCAATGGCAAAGAAAGGCTCCAAATTTAAAATAGATTTATTTGCATATAATTAAGCAAGATGTCATGATGTTTGACATAGTTTTTAAATTTCATTGACAACAAATATTTCAAGATCTTGTATTGAGTCAACAACATTCCAAAGACATTTTAATCATCTTTCTAAACTTATTTTGCATTACAACATAAGAGTAGACAACTTTAGCCAATAGGTAGAAGCAAGGTTACAATTTTTTGTTTGCATGGAAGCTCAAATTTCAAACAATATTTGTCAAAAGACTTGCAACATAACCCTTAAAGGACCAAACTACTATAATACATAGTATGTACGTTGCTGTATAACTGGCATTTGCTACCAACAAAAAGTTTTAATTTGGGATCTTGACTACCTCACTAAAACAACATTGATCTATATTCTAACTTCTTTGTTGATCTCAATTGTAATAGAGGTGTGGATACACTCCAAATACAAGAAAAATACCTCATATTATACTGGTTGCAAAGGGCTGCTTGGTCCTAAGGGACATATCAAACACATTGATGCCATTGTTGTCACTTGGCAATCAAAAAAACATTAAGTCCACAATGATTGATCAATTGTAGCTTTGAGAATAACAAATTTTGTTTTGTCGCTATCCAACAAACATAATCTTCCCTTTCCATCCCAATTTCGCAAAGTAGGCAGTAGGCACGGGAAATGAACATAGAAAGTCTAAAATTTCAAAAATAAATTCAAAAAAATCTCCTTAGGTATCATGAAATAATAGCAAGACTTTTTGTGATCATAGACATGAAGAGAAAAGAAGTATTTATGAACCAAGTGATTATGCCAAATCTTTGTATCATTTTTTATGTACACTCTCTATTTAAGTGTGTTGCTATTCATTCACCATAATTTCTTCAAAATCTTCCCCATGGTCACTTATGGCTGCCTTAGAGGTTTCATCATACTCAAAGAAGCAATGTCTCATGTTGTTGTTGCCAACGCTCTTTTGCCACCTTTTCAACCTTCAACTTGCATAACTGTAGCTCTTGCTTAGCGTAACTCCTCTTGCCTCTATTCATGCAACCTCCACCACAGAAAAGTACTGTAACTCCTACAGCAGAGCTTCGCTCAGATAGGAAAAACAAAAAAAAACTTGAAAGCACTGTAATGGTGACACCAGAAAAACACTATGACATTGATGGAACTGATGAAATTCGACATTGGAAGGCACCAAATCGACATCGAACGTAAAAAACTGAAAGCAACAAAAAACGATTCTAAACCAACATCAGTGTCGATCGCTTGCAACCCGATCGGAGAAGGCTAAAAAATGGAGCACCTCCTCAAATGTACTCTGTTTGTACACGTTTTTCATAGCCCTTCAACAATGTACATAAAATGTACATTTGAGGAGGTGCTCCATTCTAGAGCCCTATGGCCTTTCCACTTCAAAATTTCAAAACTAATTCCACAAAGTTCCAAAAAATATGAAACAACTTGGGTTAGATGCCAATTCTTCTTGTCTTACAAGGAAAATTTACTGAAAAATATCTCAAGAAGTTTCAACTACCCAGAATTCAGTTTCAGCCCTTAGATGTTCCATTCATGAGCCTCCTACCTTACTCATTGACATGAAAGTTTGAAAATAGAGGAGGATATGAGTCTAGTCAAATCCCTACTACCCCTCTAAAACCTGAGGTCGTAACCACAGAAATAGGCCATAAAACAAATCTTGCAGATTTCGATAAGATCTGAAAGAGTTCACATCTAGAGGCCAAACTAAAACACTAGTTGCTTCCTTTAGATGAGCCACTCTCCCCTCCTTCCCTCTTACGAGAAAGAAGGGAAGTATCTTCCATTGGATCTCACGAAACGGCCAACGTGGACCATTAAACAATACAATTTTGCTACATGTAATTTGAAACTCTGATACCTTAGCAAAACTGAGGATTCCGTGGACACGATCATGTCATCTTTGCACCTGAGCAGGGCCGTAGCCACCAACTGAATTCCATAGCAAGCGAGCCGTGTACGCTTTAGTCGTCTTTATCGGCAACGTCCAAGTTAGAAAGCCCTGTGACAACATTCTCATCAGCTGAGCCATCCGCATCCTCATCACCTTTGTCTTTGTCTTCATCTTCGTCTTCGTCTTCGTCTTGATCCTCCTCGGCCTCGTTTTCATCCAAAGGACCCAAAACTGTAGCCCCTGCCACGCTCTTAGCAAGTACGTCCTGCAGAGCTTCAATCCCTTGCTCGGAGATCTGGTTTCCATTCAAGTTCAGAGACTTGAAATCGGCTTTGTTTGCTACAGCTTGAGCAGCTGCCACAGCCCCAATGCGACCGATTTCATTCACACTCAAATCTAGTTCCCGCAGACTGTCAAGGCTATCTTTAATAACGTTGGACAATACTACCGCTCCTTTGTCCTTCAACTCATTCTCCATCAAGTTCAGCCTTATCAAGTGTTTCATAGAACGAATGCACGCTGCCAAATCTGGAGCTATCTTCTCAGTGATCTCATTGCCACCGAGTTCCAGAATCGTCACCTGAGAAGATCCTTCAGTCAATGCCCTGACAACCGCTAAAGCCCCCTCATCCTCTAAACCCAAATCACTCAGATAAACCTCGGTCAACAAGGTGTGCGATCTCAACGTTTGAGCCAAAGCAGCACCCCCGTCAGGACCGTACATGTTGTCCCGGATGTCGATGGACCTGAGAGATTGTCCACTTCGCAACGCCTCCATCAATGCTACGCCACCCTCGCTCCCTACCCTGCTCGAAGAAAACTGGAAGTGTTCCAAAAGAGGAGCAGCTCCAACCACCCCTGCAGCTAACTCCACTGCACCCTGATCACCACTCATGTTGTTGTGAAATCGCAGAGTACGAAGCTCCTTCGATGACGGTAGGATTTCACGGATAGCTCGAGCGGCATCCTCCGAAATACCATTGTTCATCAAGTAGAGTGCTTCTAATGAATCTTGAGAACTCAGAAGAGCCGAGAATGCTCTAATGCCCTTCTCTCCCAAGGCATTGTCGGACAAATTCAAGGACTTCAACTTGCTCCCTTCAAGAGCAGAAGAGATGATGGTCATGGCATTCAAGGCCTCTACTTCAGGCCTACCAGCAACAATGTCCGCGAGGCTGACGTCGACAAGTCGGTCTTTCAAGGCTGAAAGAGCGCGGGCGGCTACTTCAGCGGAGCCATCCCCAAAACTCCAGTTACTTAAACAAATGTGTGTGAAGGAATTCTCCTCCAATAACGGTCTCAGCAATTCTTCAGCATATTCTTCAGTCAGAAATGCCCTTGTGCCTCCCGATATGTCGAACGCTTTCTTTGTTTCTGTATCCTCTTTCTCGTTCACAGGAACAATGTTGTCGTCGTTGGCTTGCTCCTCACCTGAAACCAAGAGCACGTGCTCAAACCTTTGTAACAGAACGTCGTAGACACAACCAATCGCCCAAGAAGCCTACCAATATACCAAAAACAGAACATAAACCCCAAAGTCCTGCAATACAATAATCAAGACTACTATCCATCTACTTCCGAGCTATTACTTCTTCCAGCTCGTTTACAAATCTCAATCATAAAAAGTGGCAAGAAGTACAACCATGTCCGTAACATCAAGAAGAGAATTCCACTTGCTAAGTTTCATCGATCCCACATCATCTAGTGAGCTAACAAGAGGGCTGGCCCCTGAGTAAATATTCACTACATTCTTAGAGTTACTCCTGCAATTTAAACCTCTCACTGTTACCACAAACCCGATGTATTTCAAAACTTCATGCCATTCCTTTACAAATATGCAACCAATGATTCATGAAATCCGAATACGAAGCCCCGACCAAGATCGTAATGCTACCTACACCATTTTCTTCCATCAGCACAAAAACATACTCACAGCTCATATAACAGTTTCCTATTATAATATATTTATAACGTGAGGGCGAGGAAGACATTCTCTTCTTCTCCGAATAGCCATTAACGGGAGTAACGTGAGTCCTAGTACGTAAAATGCAACAACTCATCATTTTCGAAACCAGGCATCATCAAAAATCGTCAGAAAACCGAAAACATCGTACTGCGCTCACCTTCAGAAACAACAGCTCCATTCTCCCGGGCTACAACATCATCCGCAATCGGCATCGTGACGGGCTCTCCGTTCTCCCGGCTCTGCGACCGCAAGGTCTCCAACATCAGCTTACTCGCGTGCTTCGCATACACCATAACAACGGCGCTCCCCGTCTGCTGCTGCTCATCTTTCCGATCAGCCTCCTGCGCCGCACTGAACGCTGCCTCCTCGATCACCTTCGCATGCTCCTGCGCATCTGTGAGCTCTATCTGTGCAAACGACTGCGACTCAAAGCCAGCCGATGACAGCTTCGATGCCATCTTCTGGCGCACGGCCTCTCGGGTGCCAAGACTAGGCGGCCACAGCTTGAACACCTGCTGGTGCGGCGCCGGAGGCCGAGTTGCCAGTGTTTCGTCCACCCCGGGGTCCGCCATAGCTAGGGTTTCCGAGCGTCCTTCACCACCACCACACGGCTGCTCTCTTATATGTCTGCATGTACGTAATGCACTGTCCGAAATTTGAGTCTTCGTTCCAAGTGAGCTGCCAGGTGCGACGACGGCCCTCCGACGCAACGATGCAATTCAATAAACCTCGACAGCAAAGAAGGCGACACGGGACGTCGAGGGAGAGAGACAAAGCTCGGGGGTGAAAGTTACACCGACACAGGACGCGTTCACACGTTCAAGCAAAATGGCGGGGGCGGGGGCGGGGCGGGCAACTGCGAATTCCAGGTGTGTTCCTGGTTTTTCAAATTTCAAAATGTTCTGGATCAGTGTTCGGGAAATTTTTTGGCCTTCACCAGCTCAAAACCGTATTCAACCGGTTTTCTTCCTGACTGTGCCGGTCTGCCGGATGCTTTCCTAATATATGTTATATTTTTTTGCCAATAATTTCAAAATGCAATCAGTTCTTTTCCAATTCCACCGGCTAACAATGAACTAGCAGCCGGTTTTTTCCATACATTGTTTTGGATGCGGTGGTGTTGTTATTTTTAACATTCATTTTCAAAGGTTTTTTTGTAATATGGAATGGACATTGGGAGGAGCATTGTTGGATAATCTGCCAGTCCCTTGCAAGTGGCAGGAGCCGCGAGTGGGACGGCAGATTATATCTAGCAACGCTCTGACCAACGGACGTTCCATGACGTAATCAGGATTTGCAGGGTATGAGTCTTGGACTAGTGGTTGTTGCCCCATGTAGGGTTTTGGCATTTAGTTGACGCTTGCTTTGTTTCTCCAATTGTTGTCTTGGCAAAGTGATGGGAGGATTACTTTGGATTGTGAAAAGGCTCCCTAAAAACCTCATAATATCAAGTAAGAGTTGATTACATTTTGTTTTTGTTAGGATAGCCCGACTTGTATCCCATAATGCAAGAAGGTAAGGAAAAATTGGCTAAAACCGGGATGAATGAATGAGTTATGCGAGTTCATCCAATTAGTTTACTAATATAAGCTACTTTCATCCAAAAGTTGACAAACATGATGTTTGAGTAACGTGGAATGTGGCAGTTTCATCCATTTTTTTCCACAAATTTTTTAGTATATAAGTTGTCGGACACAATTTGAGGTAAGATTTAGGCAAAAGTTTGCTAGAAAAAAGAACCTTGATTGGTATGTCTTGCACTGAAATTTGAGCGGTAGCATATTCTAGTATTTTTAAAACTATTTTGATAAGTACCCATAAGGTAGTCGCTCTAAAACCGTCACTTTAAGGGCTATTCTGGATTTTCATGGGCTTTTCAAGACATGAAGATTTTTTGCCTAATTTTCTATCAAAGAGAAATGGATGCTAAATGTAACCCAATTTTTTTCATATTTTTTGAAGCGTTTTTGAATTGTAGATGAATTTTCAAAGTTTTTTGTAGTAGGCACCTATCTGTGACCCTAGGTCTCCCATAAAACGTCCCCTTGCCACTTGTAAAGAGATTAAGTGAATAGAGGAGTATGATTGGCTCTTGTAATAAAATACACCTTCTCTTTTAAGACTAAGAAGGGTCCATTCAAGAACCATCTCATATCCATTCTTGAACTGACTATGAAACATTTTAAATGTGAGGGTTACAATTAAAGCAGACTACCTTATAAGACGCAAATATTTTCAAGCCTAATTATGCAAAACCTTCTTATGCAGATTTTTACCTACACAATTCTTTTAACCATGAAAGTATATTTACCCATGCGGTAAAGGGATCACAGTAAAAGGACCACCGGATTGCCAATCATATTCTTTTATACCAAACACAAAATAGAAAATAAAACACAAAAAGGAAGAGCCGCTTACTTCTTGATAGTCTCGTCGTTGGTCTTTGCCGCAATGGTATCAGCTTCCTCCTCCTCGTAGATGAGCTAAGGTAGGAGCACCCAATTACAACATTTGTTGTTTTTTAACAGCTATAAAGTGGAGGAAATGCACTAGTTACTTGACCTAATCCCAATACTCAAGTTAAGGAGAATTGTCACTATAATTGGGTACAAAGAACACAAGTTGTGTAGGTGGCGCAAAAATTGAGCATGCGACATGGTCTTTTTGATGGTGCCTTTTTATTTCAATATGAGCATTTCAAAGGGGGTCTAGTGTCAACAGTAGGACAGTTTAGGGATTTATCTTTAACAATTTTTAGTTTATTCATACAATCTCAAAAAATTCCAAAAACAATTATGCTTGCATCTGTGTCCATTTCCTAACAAGCACATATCACATTCTCAAAAGACCTTCTAGAGCGCCGCATTTGAAATAAGTGTCAGTTTTAGGTTCTTCTACCTTACTCCCTTGATTTTGGAATGTGGTTCGCACAACGTGAGACCCCTACAACAAGAATGGTCTGATGTCTTTAACCCATGAGCGCCCCAGGGGCCAAAATATGGCCTCTCTGTTTTGAAAAATTTCTTTGTTTGACCATTATAATTTTTTTTATGGTACGGTGAAAAGGACGTGTTTTTTTTCTTGGAACTCTAGGCTTATGTTCACTACCAATCAATATAGTCAATTTTTGTGAATCTCTTTTAAGTGATAGTTTGATTGGAATGAGTTCCAAAGAGTTTGGATTTGAATAAACTTGTGCTAGGTGCTCAAGGGTTAAGATTGGGGGCCAGTATTATGCTCTTTTAGAGCTCAATTAAATGGCAAAATTCCCAAACACTAACACCTGCCCACATGTTGCCAATTATGCTCGCAAAATACGCCCCTCCCGCTCTTAATGCCACAGAGCAAGCAAGGTTTTGCTAATTTGGGAAAATAACTAGTCCTCCATCTCACCCTTTGGGCTTGCCTCTAGGCTTGCTATTTTCCCAAATTGGCAAAACCTTGCCTGCTCTATAGTACGGAAAACCCCGGCACTCTCATACTTCCAACGGCAAAAATACGTAAAGAAGGAGAAAAAAAATAGTAGAACAAGAGTTCAGTTGCCAATAACCACAAGGATCAGGAACGACACGCTCAAAGCAACCCCTCGTTCTCGCAAATACACTAAAAGAGAGAGGGAGAGAGAAGGAGAACCCTAATCTCTCGCTAAGGCAAGTTTGGTCCTCCTTGAGTCGTTTGATCAATATCTAAGGTAGCAACATCCATAAACGTTGCATCCCCATGCCTGTCATCTGACAATGGCAGAGTTAATCAATAAAAAAACATATGGTTGTGGGTGGTTAAGTGATGGTTATGAGTGATGAGTGGTGGTTGTAGGTGGTTAAGTGATGGTTATGAGTGATGAGTGGTGGTTGTGGGTGACTAGCATGAGGTTTTGAGTACCCATCTCTCTATTTAAGAACCAACAAGCTTTGTGATTAGCATCTCTTACACATGGTTCCTACAATTTTAGTGATTTTTGACTTTGAAAAATCTTTGTAAACAAATACTTGTAGTTGGAACCTTGAAATTGATGTCGATATTTTTGGTTTCCATTTCCTAACTTACAGTATTTTTTTCAAAATTAGGCAATTGTTTTACCTACTCCAAACACTAAAAGAAAAATGGCAATAAACAACTAAGTAATTTAGTTGTTGTGCAGTTATTATGACCATATGTAGTCGTTTCATAGTTGTTATACGGTCACATATGATCACAATAATTGCACAACAACTAAATTACTTAATTGTTTATTACTGTTTTTCTTCTAGTGAAAACCCTTATTTCCACGCTTATGGGTGCACCTACCTTACAACTGTTTTTTACGTTCATAGATATGCGCCTAAAATGATTGCCGAGAATATCGACGGATGTCATCCCTTTAGAACCATTGATATTGACTGAGTACCGCTTCTCAATGCATTAGGTCATCCTCAATCTGCCCGGCATATAGGTTTGATATATCAATCTTGATCTATTAACCTCTCACCATGCACGGATGTTTCAGGGTATCTCAGAATTTGCTCTTGGATGAATAGAATGGCAAGATTTTGATAAGTTGCATCATTTAAAGAAAATTTGTAATCATACAAATTCAAACTAGATATGTTAGGGATCACTCAAGAAACAAAACTCAACAATATCACTTATGGATTGAAAGTTTATAAGATTTGATCATGTGGGTGTTAAAACTGTGAAAGTGATTTGAAGTCTTTCAATCCTCTTTTCACATCTCAGTTTAAAATTGAGAATATAAAAAAAAAAAAAAAATGAATATGTAAAGTACAACATGCGTAGCCCTAATCAATTTACGGCTTCTTAAAATCTACTCTACAACTTTTTAAATTAAGGTTCTAATGTGATTGTTTCTTCAAGTTCTAGTGTACTTGAGGCTCATCTCCAAGAGCTCTCAACACTAGAAAGAGAAGATTTGCAATGGATACCTCGGCACAAAATCTTGAATAGAAAAATCATGATCATTCATTTTCAAAATTGGATTTCTAATACTAAAACAAGACTTCAATAAGAATAATTAAAAAAAAAAAAAAAAAAAAAAAAACTAGAATTAATCTTCAAGAAAAGTAAAAAATTTCCAAATAAAAATGCAAGGTGGATAATTTTAGTCCCCTTGGGCGGTGAGGGGTTAATAGCATCACACAAAAATTATATGGTTTGAAAGGCATGAAAATTTTCTTTCTAATAATGTAATACAATTTTGGTTTGAACATTGTATGATTTAGATATGTCACATCAAATGTTAGCAAACTTCCAAAAAACTTAAAGGCCTCTCCAAATCAAGCCTAAATAAGGGAATTTTAGTAAAGTGGACAACAACTGTACCAACTCCTTTACTAAAATTTCCTATTTAGGCTTGATTTGGAGAGGCTTTTAAGTTTTTTGGAAGTTAGCAAACATTTGATGAGATGAATCTAAATCATGCAATGTCCAAACCAAAGTTTAATTATGTTTTTGGAATGAAAATTTTCATGCCCTTCAATAGATCAAGATTGATACATTGGGCCTTTATGCCAAGTGGATTGAGGTGCCCTTAGAGCATCATCAATGTGTACACTATAAATGGGATGTGGAAGTAGCCGGTCTTGCGTTGCTCCCTGCTCTTTAAGTATGCAATTCCTTTTGTAGGCCGGATCCTCCCAATGCTAACGCAACTCTTGTGTCAGATTCAACTCTTGTCGCAGATTCAAGCACGGTAGTAGAAGAATGTAAGTACTTGCAAGTTGTTATTGGGAAATTGCAAGTTATCACAAGCAACGTGTCACACTCCATCATCAAATGCCATGCGCACTGGGAAACAAGCAGGGGCATGGAGAAATGAGAAAATATACCGCCCAAGGAAATAATTCTAGCGGGAGCAAGTCTTGCTTTTCTACTCCAGTATTGATGTTGGAGCCTTGAAAAACCCTAAACCTTGCTAAAGTGGACCCCACCAAGCAAAATGCAAGCCCGTCTCTTTCCGTGTGTACACATTGATGATGCTCTTAGGGCATCACCACCAGGCCCCTAAAAAATTGGCCTGCTTAGGGCTTGGAACATGAGGGGGCCATTAGATTTGGAGGTCGGGGGTCACAGTCATAGCATGTTGAGAGGCCAAGGAGCCTTGGTTCCCATTGGCTCCCTTATTTTGTGCCCAAAAAGAACAAATTGTGAGCAAATCACGTTAGAGGAGAAAGGTGCACCTTTTGTCTCATTAAATTTTGGAGGCCAAGAGGGTGGTTTGAAAACAAGGCAATTTTTGAGAACATGACAAGTTTTGGGGTCACTCTTTCCAAAAAATCATCCATCTTTGGAACTGGATGGGGTTCTTTTTTGGGAATAGGCCGGCCTCTTCCCAGAAGGCCATTATTTTGTAGGACGGGTGGTGATGCTCTTACTCTACCACAGTCCGGGCAGACTATAAGGTTTTGGGCAGCGAAGAAAAAGCCCGATCGCAAGAATAGGGTGGAACTCTCAACACAAGCCAACGAAGGGCAGGCGGGCAGTCAGAAAAAAATAACCTAATTCCGGATAGGGTTCAGGGCCAATACTCCCTTGCAGTGCTCCTCGTCGTCTCCCTCTCTCCGAGCCTCGCGCAGGTTCCGAAGATTTCCTCCTTAGGTTTTCTTAATTCCGTCGCTGCTCTCGTTGCAGGGCGTCTGATTACAACAAATTTATTCTTTCACTTACCAGAAACACAATAATTTTTGAAGACATTCCGGTAGTTTTTCCGTGCAGAACAGGAGATTTAGGGATGGCGTCCCTCACAAACGCGCAGGCTATGGCCGCTGTCTCTGGAGCTGCTGCCGTAGATGTGAAGAGTGCGAGGAAGAGAATCCCGTGCAACACCCTGAGGATTGCAAATTTGCAAAGCAGAGGAAGATTTGGTGAAGATTCAATGGTGGTGAAAGGAGGTGGCGCATTGAGAACGGCGAAATCTGGTTCTAGGAAAGTCTTTGCAGCTGCTGCTATGGAAGGCGGCAACTCGACGGTACTGCAGTCGGCTTCTGGTGATGCTCAGCTCAGTGGAGACGAGTTTGATAAGGTTAGCTTTTTATTAGTTTTCTTGGAATGCTCATTAGGAGCTTCTTGAATTTATGTTTTTTGTAGACAATGAGAATTTTTACTGGATTGCGGTGGGAAGCATGCAGCGAATTGTGGAATGGCTAGCGGAGGATTTTAAGATGAAACATGGAGTAGACCTTTTGGATTATAAACAAGCTGTACAAAGGCTAACTGAGGCTGCGACAAAGGCCAAGAACGCGTTGGCCTCGGTTCCGGAAACGACTATCAGGTTAGCTTTTTGTTGCTGGAATTGGATTACAATGATCAGTAGCAGAAATCCTGTTATCGATGTCTAATTGCGCTATTGGATTTATTCGTACCGGTTCTTAAAATGTAATCTCGCATGTTTTCGCAGCTTGTCATTCATTACTTCTACCGCCGATGGACCACTACACCTTGAGAACACTCTTACCCGGGAAATATTTGTGGAGATCTCCTCTGACTTGCTTGATAGGTATGCTCCGCTCTCTTTTGAAAAGTTCTTGGCATATGAACATGTGTCCTAATGACGATTGCTCAATAATTAGATCTCGTGTGTTTTGTTGAAGCAGGCAGCAAACTCCTGAACAGCTTTCTTCTACAGGTCTGAACGAGGTAAGGCTTGAATTAAGCTTTCCAGTGGTTTTGTTTAGTTGGATTTTTAGATGTGAAAGCTAGTCTAGAGTTATGAGACTTGTCACAGTGTTATTAAGAGATCGGTTGTCTACACCGAACATTGTAACTATTGAGTGTGCTACTAATTACAAAGCAGTTGTTTTCTACTGTTCATGTGTATGTGGAAGAAATCGTTGCAAATTGATGCTTTTAGCAATTCATAGAATGTTTGTGCTCTGAATCTTTACTAGTGTGGTGTGGTTTGTCATACGCTGTAGAGTTTTTCCTGCTTGAGAGTTTTGATGTGCATTCTTGGGAAGTTAATGTTGTTGTTGTTGTTTGCGACTCTTAGGTGGACAAAATGGCGCCTAGAGCTGAGAACCAATTGTACGAACGCACTGACAAGCCTCCAGCGGTTTCCAGTGTCGAAATTGCAAGAGATAGCATGCAAAGTGCACTGCAGTGGAGGTGTGTGGAGTCGAACATAGAGAGCGAGCGTCTGCATTATGGCCGGTTTGCCGTCTCCCCTTTTCGGTCTGGTCAAGCTAACACAGTTGGTGTTGCGATGAGGAGAGCCTTGTTAGGAGAAGTGGAGGGATCAGCCATTACGTGTGCTTCTTTCAAGAACGTGGCACACGAGTATTTGGCTATGGACGGTATTCAAGAGACAATACTGGACATTTTGCTCAACCTGAAAGAAATTGTTATCCGGAGCGATTCTTCGGAGCTCCAGAAGGCGTTCGTATCGATAATCGGGCCTGGTGAAGTAACAGCCGGTGATATCATTTTGCCTCCTGCTCTGGAGATAACTGATCCATCGCAACACATTGCTCTTTTAACCAAAGCCATTCCTTTCGACCTCGTGTTAGATGTGGAAAAGAATTGTGGTTACCGCATTTCTGACCCTGCAAAGTCCACACAAGGACGGTTTTTTCTAGACGCTGTGTTCATGCCAGTTCGTAACGCAAATTACAGCGTCCATTCTTTTGAAAATGAGGATGTCACCCAGGAAATCCTGTTTCTGGAGATCTGGACCAACGGCAGTATAACCCCTGAGGAGGCTCTCTATGAGGCTGCTCGATGTCTGATAGATTTGTTTCTTCCGTTTTTGCATGCCGAAAGAAAAGAAGTGGCCAACACTTCGGAGAACGAGCATGGTTCTAGTAATATGTCCTACTTCTCCTCCTTTCTACCGTCAGCCGAGCAGATCACGAAAGAGGTCGCCTACAAACACATTTTTATTGATCAGCTGAAATTGCCTGCTAGAGCCTACAATTGCCTTAAGCGAGCCAACATCCATACAGTGGCAGATTTGTTGGAATATACTCAGGACGATTTGACGAAGATCAAGAATTTTGGGAAGAAGTCTGTTGAAGAAGTCTTAGGAGCTCTTCTATCACAGTTCTCTATCAACCTTCCCAAGTCCAGAACCTAGTTTCAATTACATGCACTGTGGCAGTAGATTAGGCTGCCAGTGAGAGAGCACTAGGCTGCTGAGGCTCCGTGGCAGATCAATGGCGATTTTGGTATGCCCAAAGGTTCGAGTGGGCACGTTTGCAGAGTACCATGACGATCATACAGAGACTGGAGCCAGCAGTAATGGCAGCTCGACACATTTTTGACTATTAACACTGTTCTTTGTAGGTCCTTTCTAGCTTCTTCTTCTACTTCTAATTTTAAAATTGGCCTTTTGGTTTCTCGGAGTGTGAACTCGTTGAGGAGGACTATTTCCTCTGCACGAGCTCATTTCTACCTTACAGTAATACCTCACTTTCTGGTTGCACTGCCTAGCTGCGGGTTGAGGAATTTCGATCAATTTAAGGTGAGTTTATTTGATGAGTCCCCTTTAATCCCTTTCTTCTATTTTTTTTATTATCGTTATAATCATTATTCTAATCCGGTTAAGTTAACCCCTAAAGGACCAAAAGAAAAAGAATCGACCTCATGTTTTCTTGTTTTGTTATTTTTCAGTATTTTGAAAATGTTTGGTATGCTGGTGGCGTGCAGTAGCCCAACTTTATCTGTTTCTTTGACTAGCACTTGCAATTTTTTTCATTGATTCTTGTGATATATATGTTTGGACCCATTTGAATTGTACGTGTCTGTCTAGTTCGTTTTCAAACCATTAAGTCTGTCCTTAGGATTCAAAACTCTTACTGTCTAGATGACTGACATATTTGCAGTTTTGCACTGGTTGTTCTGCAGAGCAAAAATGCCGGAAGAGCAGATCTAAAGGTTTGGCATCCTTGTTAGGAAAGGGATTTTATGGAGTCTGACCAATTCAAAAAAAATTCCGCGTTGTGTAGAATGTTAACAAAAGGGGACATCACAACAGCAGCAGTTGCAGGCTTTGCATATCACTGGTATATGTAGCCTTCGATACTACTACTTTTGTTCAGTTCCGAGCTCTTTTGATAACGTGAGGAGTTGTGAATCTCGTTATCTATTGACGCAGAGAATATTGAAATTGTCTGTTTCAAAATTTGGAGTCTCTATGAGCATTCTTTTGTCTTGGATCTCTTGGAAGGGAAATACCATCTTGTTTGTAAGTTCGTTTGTGCTGCGAGAACAAAAGTCTGAAATTCTCGTTTGTTCAAATACGCATGTGAAATTTTCTAGATTGGGTGTCACTTAACCCCCCTGGATCGTTCTCATTGTTGGTTTACGATCATCCATTCAGGTGCATTGTATGCTCCAGTAATGACTAATTTCACCCTATGTAAGTTTTTTGGTTTAAATCTTTGAGTCAACATATCCTAGCATACAATACAGAAAGTAAAGATTTCCGAACTCTTGAAGATACTTTATTTTCTAGGGGCAGGTTCTCCTACATGCTGTAAGTAAAACTGAAGTTTCAGAATGAATGTGATAGGTCGAGAGCTGAAACTCGGGATTGACAATTTGCTGCACTATGTTTCAAAGTCCCACAAAGTGGTTTCCCACGTTCTAGTTCACTTTGAAAGTACTGATATCAAGGCTTGGCAAATGGCAATGCACGGTATGTTCCAAGTCCCGCATCTTAACCCTTAACCCCTAAAAGGACCACCTTGACGGACAATTGGGATTTTGGGCATGTACCTATGGCTAAACTACTTTGCATGATTTTCTGAAACTTTTATTGAAGGTGAGGAATTCAAAGATCTAGGTGTGCATCTAATTTTTTCTTTATTTTGACATTTATTGAAGAAGTTATGCTTGAAAAACTAGAAAATGTTGCTCTTTGGGCAACCAAAAACTTCTTTAAAAATTTCATTTTTTTCAAATAAAAATCTGAAATAGGTTCTTTAGACTTATATAGACATGGGGAGCTTTGAATCATTCAATTTTGATACATGAGATGAAAGTTATGAGGAGTTTATGTTTGCGAGTAGTTCTAGACTCTCTACTCTAAAATAAACTTTGAAGTCCTTTATTTTACTCAATTTTCATTATTTTAGAATAAACAAAACTAAAGGATGTAGATTGTTTATCACAACATTATAACCTTTGGGATTTGCATTTTTCATTTTAATAATTAAATTCTTAACAATTTAGTGTTTTGACTCATTCTCTACTTCTTTTTACTTATTATTTTTCCTCATGTGTTGTATAGTTCCAATTGATTTGAAAATTCTCCCACACATACCTAACTTGGTCCCCTACATGAATAAAATAAACCACAACTTTTTGTAGAGTAATTATTTTGCTCTAAGAGTGATCAAAGTCTTCTGAAATTTCTGGGCAGCAGGAAAAAAAAGCTCTTTTCCTCACTTTGGAAGTAAATTTCTCACTCAATCTTCTCTGGATTGAGCTCATTTTTTTCCCACAAGTACCTCTCGTAGTCTACTGTAAGATCTTACAGTTGGATTTTTTTTTTTAAAATTTTAAATTCCTACCATTCCACTTGCTCCCCAAAAGTGATGTTTTTCCACGTTTTTCACAGAAAAAATGGCTTGGTCCTTTAGGAGTTAAATGACGGGCTGGTTACCGTGGAATGGTTGCACCCAGTATTTTTTGCAGACGTTTTTTGGCCTCCTCGTCCTATAAGGGTTAAGTCACTTAGAATTACTTATATAACAGCACTTTTGAAAGTTTTGATGCCAAGAAGGCAAGAAAATTGAATCCTAAGCCCAGTCAATTTGTTTGCTTAAAAGCTTTCTTTAGTACTTCTTTTTGCTGGGTCCGGCATTGAGATGGGACTTGCAGAATTTGGACGTACTGCGAACCGCCCATTGGTATGTTATTCTACTCAATCAATAATTGACTTGTCGAGTTTTAAAAAGCAGTCCTTCAAAAACGTAATAAAAATGTAACATAAAATTTACAATATATAGCTCACTGCGTAAGTTTCCCTCGCTGGCTAAACTGAACCTGCATCGTGTTTCTTGCGAGGAGAAACACCAACATACTGCCCACTAAGAGTATCTGCACCCTTGCACACAACCTGCTGGAGCTGCTGAAAGCAAGTGTTGAGGGCGCATCCGCAATTGTGGGCTTGCTCAAATATCAGATGCCCCCATCATTGTTCTCAAGCACGAACAAATAGCGTATCACAAAACAAATAGCGTATCACAAAACAAATAGCGTATCACAAAGACAAGTGTTAAGTTTCAATCGCAAATCTCTATGGCCATGTGATCTGGGCGCGTTAACAATTACCCAAACCCTCAATGTTCTTGTTTCCAAGTTGAAATTGAGTGAGCCTTGTCTTACTTAGAGCATCTCTTGCAACACGCTACCTAAGCCCTGCGCTCCTAGCCGTAACGGCTTCCTTGTTTTCAATCCCAACAGCACTCAACATGTCCCTATGCAAGTTGTAGGGCCTTCAGATTAAGTTGCATTCCTGTCAAATTTCAGCTTTCAACAAGTCCCCTTCATGGTCCTTGGCAAGCACTATTCATGCACAACCCCACTCCATAGCCAAGTGTACCCGTGCAATTTGTTGTAACGCAAGTGCAGGCCCTGAAAGTTTCAGGGCTGCAAGAGAACTTCAAGCCTTGCCGCAAAGGTTCGCGTCATTCTCCCCGTGAAATCTCATTTATCCAGGTGTTGCAAAGCGTGCTGCAGGAGATGCCCTTACAGCTTTGGCGCATCTGCAGTGACACACACCAAACTGAGCAGCTGCATCAAATCAAATGCTCTCACAAGCCTGTTGCGTGTGTAACGGTGCGGATGCTCTTAAGGAAGGGAAGCCAACTCCTTCAAAGTGGACCAGCCTTTGCATTTTTTTTTCCTAGCGCTGTCACTGCTTTCCACTGCAAGCCCCCACTTGCCAGGAGAAGTAGTATTTCGAATTGGACCCTCCTGTTCAACAACACCACCCTGCTGATTCCTCTTCTTTCGTTTCTTCTTCGATGAAAGATCCAAAGGCAGTCTGCTCACACTCGTTCCTCCTGTCAAAGATTTTAGACCCTCCTGTTGCGTTGAACTCTTCTCGTTGTTCGTTCCAGTATGATCCAAAGATGCCTCGTTGAGAGTTACTTCCACGGATTCACCATCCTCTTGTTCAGCAAAACCCTGCTGTTCCTTCTCCAAAAGGCCCAGAGGTCCTGTATTGAGAATAAGGTCCACGGTTGTAGCACCCTCTTGTTCAACAAAACCCTGCTCGTTGTTCGTTCCAGTATGATCCAGAGGTGCCTCATTAAGAGTTACTTCCACAGGTTTACCAGCCTCTTGTTTAACAAAACCCTGCTCGTTGTTTGCTCCAATATGATCTAGAGGTGCCTCGGTGAGAGTTACTTCCACGGGTTTACCAGCCTCTTGTTCACATTGGTTCTTCTTTATAACATCCAAAGTTTCCAAGTCCAACGTCACTTCCACGGTTTTAGAACCCTCTTGCTGAGTAACCCCTTGCAGATTCTCCAGATATACCTGCACAGACCTCTCTTCTCCAACAACTCCCTGCCGTTGCTGTTGCTGTTGTTGCTGTTTCTGGTTCACGAGATTCAACGACAACGCCTGCTGCTTGGCAACTGAAGACTTTCCCAACAAGTTGAGGTTCAAACGAGCCGCCGCCTGCGCAAGCTTGGTCTTCAAGTGAGTCTTTAACGTTCCAGGCCTGATGTTTTCATGGGTGCACATGTGGCAAGTAGTTGTCACACAATTGGAATGTTTACTAGGTCTCCTGCCCCTCTTGCTTTTCGTCACGCGAACAGAGCAATTCTTTCCAACCTGCATTACAGACTCACACCTGCAAAAAAACAGCAAAAATAAGCAATTTTTGTTTTAAGGAAATCAATTCAGACCTACAAATACATGAGGAACAGATTCTCCTATACTGACTCCTGTTAGCAAAAAGATCTCTTGATTAGGCATAAGAGAAAGTGAAAGTAGGGTTGTTGTTACCCGCATAACATGTGCATACAGATTTGGATCCCTAGCAGGATTGGGTCTTGTACTGTACAGTGAGTGGTTTCTTCATGGTTTTATAGTGAGCTCCCAAGAATTATTACAATACAATGGTTAAAGTAACTCATAGAGTCTCCTCTATCTTGTATTT
Organism: Ulota crispa; assembly: GCA_963920765.1. Classification (NCBI taxonomy): domain Eukaryota; kingdom Viridiplantae; phylum Streptophyta; class Bryopsida; order Orthotrichales; family Orthotrichaceae; genus Ulota; species Ulota crispa. Next base: position 26,539,585 of record OY987243.1, on the reverse strand, counting down.
TCAATCATTCTTGCCCCCATCAATTTACCATCAAACTAGTTTCAGAAAAAATCTCTCAATTAGAGAAGGAGATCTGGGAAGGAGAAAAGCATGAGAATGGAACCCCAACTGATAGAGAGATCGTGCTTTCAAGTTTAGTAAAATCTCCCACAAGTATTGCTTTACTTACACACATATGCTCAAAGAATAAGGGTTTAAGGCGTAATGCAAATCATGCTCGCGGAATCAGGGGTTTCGGGTTTGGGAATGGAACCCAACTGATAGGGAGATTGTGCTTTCTAGTTAAGTAAAATCTCCCCACAAGTATTGCTTTGTTTACACAATTATGCTCAAAGAATAAGGGTTTAAAGCGTAATGCAAATCATGCTCACGGAATTAGGGTTTAGGGTTTGGGAATGGAACCCAACTGATAAGGAGATCGTGCTTTCAAGTTTAGTAAAATCTCCCCACAAGTATTGCTTTGTTTACACAATTATGCTCAAAGAATAATGGTTTAAGGCGTAATGCAAATCAGCTCAAGAAATTAGGGTTTAGGGTTAGTAAAATCTCCCACAAGTATTGCTTTACTTCCACACATATGCTCAAAGAATAAGGGTTTAAGGCGTAATGCAAATCATGCTCAAGGAATTATGATTTAGGGTTTTAGGATTTAGACTTCAGTGTTTCAAGAGATTGTGCAATTCTCTCAATTAGAGAAGGAGATGTGGACAAGAGAAAGCATGGGAATGGAACCCAACTGATAGAGAGATTGTGCTTTCAAGTTTAGAAAAACCTCTCACAAGTATTGCTTTACTTACACAGTTGTGTTCAAAGGAATAAGGGTTTAAGCCGTAATGCAAATCATGCTGAAGGAATTAGAATTTAGGGTTTACGGGTTTAGACTTTAGGGTTTAGAGAGTCAAGAGAATGTGCAACACTGACTGACCTTTCGCAGATGGAGTGAGGGGAGTCCGGCACAGGAACGCCAGCAGCTTCACAGAGGTCGCCGAGGCGAGCGCCCAGAAGAGCGCCCAGAGGGGGAACGTTGGCGCTGGCCCATGTGGCGACACGCAGCAAGTGATCAACTCGCAATGCTCGAGCCTGATTGCTCGGGTTCAGACCTTGTGTCGTTGTCACAGGTGCTGCTTCTGCTGCTCCTGTTCCCGACTGTTGCCGCAGAGCCGCTGGCTGGTACTTCACAGGAGCAGGAGGAGGCTTGGTGCTGCTGCTATTGCCAGCTCCGCCCTTCTTCTTGCCCATGCCTGCCTGCCTCTCAACAAACTGCTCTCTCCCCCTCCGCAATCTCAAACCCTAATTCCAACCCCAAATTCCGAAATCACACGCAATTTCGATTTGAGGAAAAAACTTGTAACGCCTTCGCATCGTCGTCGTCGTTTCAGAACAGTTCTGGAACTCCGCCACACCACAACGAAAACCAAAAGTTTGTGACGCCGGGTCACGAGAGAGACTTTTAGTTGGGAACTTTTACGTAAACGTCAGTTGATCACAGGAAGATCCTTCCAGCTTGAACTGGCTGGGTCCTCCAAGCCTTGCCTGGAACCCTAACTTTTTGGCTCGTCGTCACCCGTGTCCGCCCCCTCGCCAACAATTTGAAGTCCTCATGTACAGTAAAGTATTGAAAAACTGATGGGACAGGCTCCGCAAACAAATCCCATAGGTAACACTTTGCAACAATTACCACTAAATTTATTTAGACCAACGCAAAAACTTGTGCAGGACTGACTGGCTTCTCGCAACTCTCTTCAGCCGAGTCAGTCAATGGACCCCTTTCTCGTCCAGTGTTTTTCACCTGTTTGTCTGTCTGTCTGTCTGCACAAGCGATTTCAGGGAGCTCCTCCAACCCCCACAACCATAAATTGTGGCAACTCAGTAACAACCGAAACTGCCGCAAAGAAACACGTAAAGTAGGAACACCCACAAGGTATGTACACCCATAAGCGTCAAACTAAGGGTTTTGAACATGATGACTATCAATAGGCAACTAGCAAATTATAGGATCCTATTAGGAACAGTAAAATAATAAGTTTGCATTTTTGCATGTATTATTTGGATATTGTGAGAATAAGTTGTGAATTTTTAAAGAGCAAACTATCATTGCATCCATAACCACTTTTAAGATTTCATGTTCGCATGTTGTACATCCTTGTCATTACATTTATTCACATCCATAGATTTTCCAAGATTTCAGAGGTGACAGTTATGGGGACACTTACGCTTATGGGTGTACATACCTTAAGTGTGAAATTAAGAGATTACCCATAAGCGTGAAACTAAGGATTTTGGAGTAGGAAAACCAATTGATGAGCTTTGAAAAAAATAGTGTTAAGTTGGGAAGAGGAAATTAAAATTATTAGCATCAATTTGAAAGTTTCAATTGCAAGCATTTGTTCACAAAGATTTTTCAAAGTCCTAAATCACTAAAAATGTATAGTTGTGTGTAGGAGATGCTAAAGAAAACACATAGTGAAGTATTTAGTGTGCTCATACATTCATAATTATAACTTGAAGAATTCTTGAGCACTCAAACCGTCATACCAATCACCCATAACCATCAATTTATCACCCAAAACCATTATTTTATCACCCAAAACCACACGCTCTGAGGTGCATAAAATCCACTAACCCTTTGTTATAACTTTTTCACAATTAAGGGTTGCAATAGTAGGACCAAGACTTCAATCAAGGTAATAGAAAATTGAGCAATATCAGATTGTACACAAGCTTACTTTAATGTCGTTCCAAGGAGAAGGAAATTTAAACAAGAACTTGAGTACAAATGCATACTATCAGTTGGATAGGTCGAGTAGTCAAGATGCAATTGAAGTTGAAGATTGTTATTTTGCTTCTCAAGTTGAGAGGAAGTGTGCAAATTGTGCATGGGTCCCATATTTGTACGCTGATTGTAGCTTTGTATATCAAACGTGATTGTGAGCTCAAGGAGGAAAATCTTGGATTTTCTTACATACAAGAATAAAAGTAAAGACATGTCCCTGTATTGGAGTTTGTCAATTTTATTTTGTTGTGGCTCTACACAAAATTAGATTCTTTGAATTCAAATATGAATTCAAAATTCTCAAATTCAATTGTGGTGCATTTCTAAAATCTATGTATATTTTCAAGTGAAAATCTAAAACCCCATATTTGATCAATATGGAGTTGCATGTTATATATGGAGTGTATTTAGACCAATGCGAATGTCGAGAAACATTTCATATATAATATAGAACCCCATATTCAATCAATATGGAGTTGCAAGCTTTTCCATCCAAACCCACAATTACCCATAAACAAACACCAAGCCCAATGTAGTAATCATGAGACAATTGAATCAACAACACTAGCATTCATAATAGTTAACCCTTAAATGCCAAAAGGAAACATTGTTCATCCCTTGGCCACCAAAAAAACACTTTGTACCATAAAAAAAAGCCATTTTTCATTTGAGTATTAATTATTAGTGATCATAGATACATGGTGCATAATGAAAGGCAAAAAACAACCTCACCAAATGCATTCATATTTTTAGGTAACCCAAATTGTGAGAAGTTTCAAAGACACAATGTTAGGTCCCATGCTACCCTTCTTGCAATTTTCATGAGGTCAACATGCACTATTAACTTTTGCAACTTTTAAAAACAATATTAAAAGGTAGGCACTTATCATACTACTATAAGGAAGAGCCGCCCATTCCCAACCGAGGTTCTATTCCCAACCACTAAGGTGTGATGCTTCCAACCAACCTATTTCCAAGCCTTGGAATGCAAATTTTTTCCCTTTTTAAGATTAAGACAAATGAGGTCATGACATGTGTTTCAAAAGAAAGTAGGAAGTAGTGAGCGAGAAAGTATTCTAGCTATGATCCGGATTAGGAGAGTCTAGTGATTGTGTATGGGTTCTAAACACTTTATGCACTTCAAAATTTGTATATAACTCCATTTTGGGTAAAAAATTTTGAAAAAAATAGTGTCTCAATATTTTGTATGAAGCCACCAAAGAAAAATTTGCACCGCATTGTTGCTCTAATATGCAATTGTGCAAGAGCTTATGTGATTAGGAATGGATGGTTCTACCTTAAAGCATTGTAGATGGGCAATCATGGTGACCAAGCAAGATTTCAAGGGTTAACAACATTCAACAAGACTTTGAACATGGATGTGAGCTATAACTCTATAAACTTGTTGTAGCATCCCTCACAAAGTTTGCATTTCACAAAGGCACTATGTAGCTTAACCCTTAAACGACCATAGGGCATAATATTTAGGTTGATGTATAATTGTCATTTGCTACCAATAAGAAATTTTAATTTAGGATCTCAAGTAGCTCACTAGAACTGCATTGATCTATTCTCCAACTTCTTTGTTGATCTCAAATGCAGTAGAGGTGAGGATCCATTCCAAATACAAGAAAAGTACCCTGTATTGTACTAGTCACAAAGGGCCTTTCAGTCGTTTAACCCATTAACGGCTGTGGTCAATTTTGGGGGTGGGCAATCCTTTGTTTGGCCATTTGGGGGAAATTTTTAAACTTTTGAATACAAATGTCTTCCACAAATTTGATCGTACATATGGAAGTATCTTGCAGGGTTCAATGTTGTGCATCATGAATTATGCTCACTCTTTAGTTGTTATGGCCATCTTTTGCATTTAGTGGTATATTTTCAACTGGTACTCTTTTAGTTTTTTCAACCCTCTAGTCACATGCCACCTCAAATTGACTTGGTTATTGTCCTAAACTCTCCACTTTCCAATTCCCCAAACCCATCCCCTTTGCCACGTCATCAAATTCCTTGACATGCTTCTCTCTACAAATTGAAAAGAGTCAAAACCTACTAGGAAATGGTCGACCAGAAGTTAGTGGGTTAAGGGTTAAAATCTAAAAAACAAGTCAAGCATTCTATACTTTTGCAAAAACAAAAAAAAGTGAAATATTCATTTTTGAGAGACAAAAGAAGTTGTACCTTTAAGCACACAACCCAAGGCTAAGCTGCATGCTCATATATTTCTCTAAAAATTGGCCAAAAATTGGCGTGACAAGATAAGTGTGTATTTCTTACCCAATCTAGGTGTATGTAGCTTGTAGAGCAAGGACCCAAAAAGAGCCAAATGAAAAGTTAATTTGGAACTAAGTATCAATTCCAGTCATGGAAGTCATTTTATGCTTATTCAGGGTAAAGACAATAAAATGACTCTTAAAATGAATTGGTGAAATAAGAGCTAAATAATACTAAAGCACAAGACACCATAGCTCCAATTTGTTTTTGTTACTTTTATCCTAAAACCATCTTGTTGACGATGACGATTACAATTACAAAGAGTTTCAACTTAACACCATATTTGTTAAATTGGGAAAAACAGTACATTTTGGGACTTTTAAACGTTTTAGGTGATCACCAAAAATTGAGCTCACAACGTTTTTTTGGTACACATGTCCTCACCTGAGAGGAGGAGTTTGTAAGGGAAAAAATCTTAGTGGCTCAAACTGAATTTGATACCTTCAAATTTGGTTTAAGGTAATTTTTTGGGTTTAAGGTGGAGTGCAAAATGGTACCTCCATTTTTCCCAATTTAGCAAATATGGTGTTACTTACTAAGGGGTACTATGAATAGCTCTTATGGGTTTATACTATCTTCCACTGTAATACAATACTACAAAGCATCTCTAAGGGAGTATACTCAAATTGTGACCCTTGTCACATGCAACATCCCATAGGTTCTCAAGATTGTAATGGTCCTTAAATGAACCTCTTTAACCCGTAAACGCCAAGCTAATCATCACAACTGGCCCAACTACAATGAATTCTACAACATTCTTTAGTGATCCAGTGGTGTCATTGGTATGACAAGTGCCTAGCTGTTGCACAAGTCAACAATACACACTAACCTCATGAAAATTGCCAAAAGGGAAGCATGGGACCTAACACTCTGTCCTTGAATCTTCTCACAATTTGGGTCACCTAAAAATATGAGTGTACTTAGTGAGGTTGTTTTTTACCTTCCATGATGGACCATGTGTCTAGGGTTAACCCTTTAACTCCTAAAGGACCATGGCCTTTATTTTGTCAAAGGACACTCAAAATTGCCATCTCTATGGCAGAGAATAAAAAAGTTTGAAAATCAGACATTTTGCATATCTGACCATATAATCTTGTGCTAGACTACTATAAGAATGTGTCATACAAAACTCAAGAACTTTGACCGAACAAATTGCAAGATATTAGCATTTAAAGTGTAAAAAAAAAAACTTTTTTTGCACCTTGCTTGACTAGATTTTTTAATTTTGAACATTTTTAACTTAAATTTTTTGCACCACTGAGTTTGGAATTCTATTTTGCATGGTGGGAAGTTGAGTTGGGAATCTTGGGAAAATTTTTAAAAAAAAGAATACTTAATTGTCATTCTTTAAAAAAACATTACGTAGAAGAAGGTATGAGATTGAACAAAAACTTAAATTGCTAATAACCTTGCAATGGAATTGAAACGCAATAATCCCAATGGTGAGATTGTTCTAGAAAGCAAACTTCACCCTCTCCAACATTTTTTTTTGAAAAAATGTTAAACTTGCATTCAAAAATGAAATTTATAAGTTATTTTTTCAAGAAGATGCTTGAGTTGCCCAAAAGACAAAACTGTCCATAACTTTCTCATAATTAGTCCAAATGAAATGAATCAAAGTTTCAGATGTAGATAAAGATAAAATCTGTAAGAAAAATAAAATAAATTTTTTTTTCAAGTTTTTATAGGAATTTTTTGCTGCCCCTAGTCCCCAAATATGTGCTTATTTGGGCATAACTTTTGCTCTCTGGCATCAATTGGAATAAAAATTATATCCCCCAAAACTAATGTGTTTTTTCTATCTTCAAAAAAAGTTTCAAAAAATTAGGACAAAAATTGAGGCCGTAGGTACTTGCCCAAAATCCCATTTGTCCTCCATAGGGACAATGGTCCTTTAGGGGTTACGAACCACACCCATTTTTACAAAATCCACTAAAAGCAAGGACTGTGAGCTTAGATGTGCAATTAACTCAAATATGGATCCATTTTCAATAATCCAACTGTACAAATGGGAAGTACACCTTGTTCATTTTAAAGCACCAAAATTTTAGCTAGATCTACCATTGGAGGTGAAACATTATAATGATTGAGCAAGCCGTATGCGGAAAATCTCTAGTGTTTCATGCTTGTGTGGTTTTGAATGTTACCGCTTCATGCATGCTTTGATTGAAAAGAGCCTTACATTTCTAAATAGCAAGGTTTCCCACCTTTCCAACAAGACTAGTTTCACACAAAATAGACAAAAATAGCAATCACAAGGTGTAGCTAAGTGGATAAAAAGAGTCAAACATCCCATTTTCTTTGCTACCCTAAAACAATTCTACAAGAAATTTGATAGTTGTTATGGAAAATCTGATTGGTGAAAGCAATCAAGAATTAGCTTTAAATGTAAGATGACGTATTTTAAAGCCAAAATGACAACACCATTTTAGTAGATCTTCAAATACTACAATTATACTACTGGTGTATAGGAAAATAATAAAAGCATACTTCTTAAGCAATTTGAAATTTTTTAGAATTGTGCAATTGAAATTTGACATTCTTCTTGGATGTTTGATGTATTGTGCTGTTGCTTTGATCCATCTTTGACAAAAAACGGATATGTATTTTGAAACCATGCTGTATAAACATCATTATTTGTCAACTCACATACTCAATTGCTTTGTTATTTCTTTAGATGGATGCGAAATTCTTGTGATCACATGCATACTTCAAGACCAAATTCCAAATTAGTGAGCAATTTCAACCTACAAGCCAAAAACCACTCCCAACGACCAAAATATGGTCACGTGGTCCTTAAAGGGTTAAGGTAGGAACACCCATAAGCGTCACTGTCCCCATAACCGTCACCTTTGAAATCTTGGAAAATCTGTGGAAATGAATAGATGTAATTATAAGGATGTACAACATGTGAACATGAAATCTTAAAAGTGGTTATGGGTGCAATGGAAGTTTACTCTTTAAAAATTCACCACTTATTCTCACAATATCCATATAATACATTCAAAAGTGCAAACTCATTTTTTTTGTTCCTAATAGGATCCTATAATTTGCAAGTTGTTTATTAATAGTCATCATGGTCAAAACCCTTAGTTTGACGTTTATGGGTGCTCCTACCTTACTTCTAAAAAAAATCAAGTGAAAGTTTGCTTTTTTTTTGTCATGTAGAATATTTTTTCAAGGCTAGAAAACATTCACCTCAACATTTAGGGGTTAAGTCATAAAAGAAAAGTGTATTTTATTGCAAGAGCCAATCATATTCTTTAATTTCACCTTATCTCTTCATAAGTTGCAAGGGAACAATTTATGAGACCTAGAGCAAATAGGTGTCCACTACAAAAAAACTTTGAAAATTCATCATCAATTCAATAATGCTTTAAAAAATATGAAAAAAATTGTGTTACATTAGGCGTCTATTTCTCTTTATCTGAAAAATTAACAAGAAATATTCGTGTCTTGAAAAGCCCATGAAAAACTAGACCAGCTCTTAAAGTGACAGTTTTAAGGCATACTACCTTAGTATTTGAACATCATGTTTACCAACACATGCTGATAGCAATGGTAGCCATACCACAAGATGATTACGGAAGCGTGCCTCAGCAAACTCGGTACTGTTGAAACTCAACGTAAAAAATGGCTGGTAGAAGCTTAATATGCCAGTGAAATTTGCGAAATATCACAACACATTGCATAGTAAATTGCAGAAACTTCAGTTCACAAACTATAGAAGACAATTTACTATATACTCTTTCCCAGGGATGAGTGTCTAAACTATTACCACATCTAGAAACATCTAGCAAAACAGTAGTAGTAATCAAAGAAGTTTTACCTTAGCCATTCGACATTTGCATAGCAAAACAGAAACGACGTCAGATCCTGAAAATACCCAAATTTGCAACCATGAAGGAAACTTCAGTTTATCCACATAACAAAACGTCCTTCCAACTGAATGGAGTGGATTAATAATAATCAAACCAAACAGACTGTAGGACACACCATGACCTCACCACACAGATGTCAGCCCTTTTAAAGCTCTTCCACTCCATATTTCCAAACTGAGGAACAGATTGTGCTGCAGACATGTCGCTACCAAGCAATCTAAAAGTCTTGAATGGACCTGCTGGCACAACTTCACACTCCCCATTTCATCCTCGGATTAGAAAGCTCGCTTTTTTTCTCTTAAAAATACTGCTCAGGAGAAATTGGTATAAAAGATCCTGACACCGTATGAAAAAGTATCGTAAACCAGGCCCCCCTCCTCCAGGCCCCCACTTTTAAGCATGTTACGTCATCCTGCTACCGCTTGAGCTGGACCTTCTTCACCACCAGAATCGCATGCTGACATGACAGTCTTACTCTTTTCACCATAGAAATGGAACACACAAACATTTTGTCTCGGGCAGTTTCTAATCCCATTTGTACCCAACTAGCGGCAGTATATGCCACGGTCGATTTGGGGTGGAATGGGTTTAATCTCTGTGCCCAGCTCTTGCTCGATCCGATACCTGTTGCATATTTGGTTCAGTGGTTACATTCACAGCTGCTTTCTAGATGAGTCTTTCAATATAACATTCTAGCAGAAAAAGTGCTTTCTAGATATTTTTCCAGTTGCTTCTGCAGCTGATGCCCAAGGAAAAGCAGGGAAATCCTAAAATTCAAGCCTCCAAATCAAGCGGCAAGCATTACCAACTAGAAAAGATATTTCAAAGCATCCCAGTAATAGCTTAAGTCAAGAAAAGCAAACAGATCAAGACTCGGGTCATATTATGAATTAAATAAAAAATCAGTATCCACTCACAAGTTAAAACGGTCTTCATAAGTGATCAGGTTCACCGCCAACCCAAGATGACCAAATCTCCCTGAGCGACCCACCTGAAAAGTAAGGACAACGCTATTATTACGAGTGCAGATGTAGTGTACCGTAACAACTTCAACGATATATCTAATCCTTTGAACATAATTGCCATGGGCAAGTGAACTAGAATCCATCGGTAATCGTTTTAAAAAGCTATAGTAAGTGAAAAGGAGGTACTCGCATACTAAAATTATAATCATTGCCAGCAAACAATCTTAAGCCTTAGCGCTTAAGAGGTGCTCTCCAGCTGGACGAGAATGGTAACTGACTAATTTTGCTGATCTAATTCACCCACAGCTCAAACAAGCAGTGATGAAACCCCAAATCTATATAGTTAATATCTGCGGGATACAGAAAAAGAAACGAGGGAACTCACCCTGTGAAGATATGTCTCAGAGTTCTTCGGAAAATCAAAATTGATGACAACATTCACAGCCTGAATATCAATTCCTCTCGTGAACAGATCTAAGCAAGACAACATCCAACCATTTGACTTCAGCTAATTAAACAAGTCATTGCAAGATAAGAAGAAATATGTTTTCTGTACAATGCCCAATCAATGATTGATTTGGTCGAGAGAATAATAAGCTAACTTAATTAAGAGAAGTATATCCGTTATAAGCATTAATTAACCAGGACCTGTTTCAACACTTACCAGAACTCACTTTCAAAGGATGCCATCCTTAAGGACACACTTAACACTGCAGATACTAACTGTCCTAATTTCAAGCATTTTCTAAACTAAGACACGCAACATGAACTGCTAAAACATGAACACACGAAAGGTACGCATGCTAAGAATGTTACCTGAAGACACAAGATTTCGGCAAGCCCCATTCCTGAAATCATGAAACACTCTGTTGCGATGTGACTGTAGCATCTTGGCATGGATGTAGAAACAAGAATATCCTAGTTCGGTGATCTTCTTGGCGAGCAGTTCCACACGATTCACAGAATTGCAGAAAATGATTGACTGGTTAATTTGCAGCTGCAAGACATCACAAGGAGTTCGTTGCTTAGAATCTCAAAACTGTTCCATTTTGGAAAAGATTACTTTCGTCAAAAACTCCGTGGTACACCAGCAGAACCATCAAAGAACCAGTGGTGTAATATATCTGAGCCAAGGACACATGGATAAAAATTCTACTTCTTTCTACAAGATGCATCAATGACAAAGATCCCTGCCTATCACAAGCCCACAGTGATCTAGGGTTCTCCCTAAACGTGATACAACTGATATGAAGGAATCATGCCTTTTCAAGCAAGGGCATCGCAATACGACTGGAAAGGACAGTCATATATGCTTGACACGTATTTCACGACAAAGATTAAAGGGCCACAAACTACCTTGGAAAACAAGGTATTCAGGCAGTGAACCTTCTGTCTCTCTTCCACAAACGCGTAGTACTGCGTAATACCCTTCAAAGTCAGCTCGTCCATGAGGTTGATTACATAAGGCTTCCGCAAAAATCTGTCCTTGAATGACTTCACTGTAACTGGAAACGTGGCAGAATATAACAAAATTTGGCGGTTCTCAGGCAGAAAACTGATCAATTGCTCCACTAGAGGCTGGAACTCCGGAGACAGAAGCTTGTCAGCCTGCACATGAGAAATCATGAACGATAGACCCCTCCGTAAATACCTAATACTGTGATAGTACATCAGCTCTACTCACCCTGATATTCATTCTAGAGTATTGTGATATTCTCGTAACATTCAACGGGACCAGCGTCGAGAAAGACGTGTGGAGAGGGATGATAGAGATAGATGCCAAAGCACCCGGGAAGACATCAACTTGACTGCTTTCCTTCAAAATCATTCCAAATTATCATCCGATTCTACAAGGAATAGTTGGTAGCATTGAAGGCAAGAAGGAAATGAGGGTAAGAGGAAGCAGTAATAAAGCTCAACTTACTTCATCCATCACCAACATGGTACATTCTTTGAGGTTGCACACTCCTTTGTTGGCAAGATCTAGGACACGGCCAGGTGTACCCACCAATAGGTGTACTGGCTGGTACAGGCGCATAATGTCATCACGGAGACTGGTGCCTCCAGTGGTTACCATAATTTGTATATTCAGGTGTTTTGCCAGTTCTTTGCACACCTGAGAAGTTTGTAGTGCAAGCTCCCTTGTTGGTACTAAAAGCAAAACTGCAAATCCAACCCCCCTGGTCTATAAGACGTGGCAAGGAAGGCATCCTATTTTCTACTGAAAGGTGTTGATCAAAGTATCAAGTACATTGTAATAAACTAAAAGCATCTCAAAGTCGAAGAGAGCACATGCAGCAACTTCCAATCAAGACTACGCTAACTAAAAGTCAATACACAGGCTTTCTTTGTTTTAGATAAAATCTCAGAGCTCCATACTGAGGAAAACAAATCAGAACAAAAAATAACTGCATCTGATAGTGAAAATACAACACCTTGAACAGCGTTCTTATTCTGATCAATTTTCTCAATTGCAGGAATGCAGAAAGCCGCAGTTTTCCCTGTCCCGTTTTTGGCACGCGCAAGAATATCGCTTCCTGTCAGTGCAATGGGTATACTTTCTTCTTGAATGGGAGAAGGTCGCTCAAAACCCTTCTCATAGATGCCCATCAAGAGCTCACGTTTAAGGAAGTAGTCCTCAAATTCATTGCCTTTTGTGGCAGTTACATCCTGCAATAGCCATGTGAAATATTTAAAAAAAAAATACAAACCTAATAGGCATATTTCTAACTCCCAAGTCCAGACGTGCTCATTTCTTGAAAAAATCACCGGTACAAAGAATTGGAAAAAACATATAAAAATGGAAACAAAAAAGCCATTCCTTTCGGGAATCCATCACCTTCCTAAATAGAATACAGAAACAATATGAAGGCTTCATGTGTTTCTCACCTCGGTCTTGTATCGAGCATCCGGAGGTGGTAACTTCAGTTGAGCTTTCCAATCTTGTGAACTAAACCACATGAATTCATGTAACAAATATCAGAAAGTATACAAAATCACAACAAACAGTCACACAAAGAATATCATGTAACAGTGCAACGTCGTCCGCAGGAGATCAGAGATAAGAAATAGCACATAACTAGTAAACATGAATACAAATAAACACGCTCCTAATAGCAAGCAGTCAGTACAAAGAGATAGTCCGCTTACTGGTCTCATCCCATCACCAAAAGAGCAAGAATGGCCTTCACCTCGATCCATAGGAATCCAAATTAACAACAGGCTAATCCTTCGAGAAAGTGCTTTACTTTTCTACGTTCATGAATACTTACTTCGTAGCTTCAAAATACCAGGTCAAACACTTGGAAAACACAAAGAAACAGATCACAGGAAATACAAAAGGACGGTAGAGATTCAGGTATGTAACATGAGCACTAAGCAGAAAGCATGCGATAAAATGCTAATTATTCTCCCCTTCGACAATCTGTACAAATGAAGGTCCTTAGAAAAGATTTGCAGTTCAATATATTGAGGAATAGAAGAGTTTGGAACACCGCCCTCACTAATTCTGAAATCCCAAACTCAAAAAAAGTACTGCACAAGGGCAGACGTCTAATGAATGCCAAATAAAGTAGACACAACACAATCCAAAAGTATCATCTCGCCTAAAAAGAAGCGAAAACCAAACCTACCACAACAAAGCCTTTAATAAAACTCAATGCTGTACAGCAGATTCAAGTAATTCGTAAAGAAGCAAAAAAAATCATGCACAACTGCTGCATTTGGAAAATGCCATAAAACTGCAACACATAATCGAGGTTACTCCACACGAGGATCTACCACGAAAGACAATGAAAAAGAGACAGAGCGAAACAAAGAAAGTTTCAAAAAAAAAAACCGGTCTTAGATGTACATTGAGCTACGTCCAAGACTTGATTTGCTAATCGGACGTACTCTCAAAGCAAATCCTAAACAAACAAACAAACAAAAAAGCTCGTGACCAATTTAAACCCTAACTCTGCACACTAAGAATGGATTTTAACCTATAAAAACAACGCAGATTAGATACAAAAGATCAAAGTCCGCCTTGATTGTTGACCTAACGAAGAAAGAAACATCGCCATGGACCTAAGACCGGAAACGGCAAAATCAATGCAGCTGTAACCCTAAAAGGGAGAAAATAAATATAAAAAAAGGGGAGAGATGGGAGCACGGGGGTGTACTTGGCGTTGATGCTAGCGTTGTTGTTGTTGCTGTTGGTGCTGCTGTTGCTGTTGTTGTGTCTGGAAACATTGGACGACGAAGTAGCTTTGTGAGCTGTGGACGACGTCGGAGCAGGCCCGGCCCTAGAAGTGGCCATTACGGCCTTCGTTGCTTCTTCTTCACTGTGCACTCTTGTCAACCCTTGCGATGAGCGCCGTCTCTCTTGCAGGAAAGCTAAGCCAGTCTCGCAAGCCTTGTCTCTTACTAAGCTTAACACTGTCGCTCTGTCTCTCTCGTGGCTTGCGACCGAGTCCCTCGCTTTTTTCTCTCACGGCGGCAACAAGGCGACCCCCGAGGTAAACCACAACCACGCCTACGCAAAGAAAGAAAGAAAGGCCCGCCCCCTAAGCCCCCGAAGCCTTTGCTCGCTCGAGCAACGTCGCTTGGAACCGCGCGTGGTACCGCGCGGGCAACCCCGCGGCTCATCCTCTTCTCTGCCCTTCTCCCTCCGCCGGCGATTGCCGCGTTCATTCCCCCTACAACACCGGTAATTATCGGTGTTGTTATTTGTTGAGGAGGTTTATTCACTTCTTCTTTTATGGGTTAACCCATTAACCCTTTAACGACCGTGGTCGATTTTGGGAGTGGGTAATCTTTGTATTTCTATTTGGGGAAAATTTTAGGGTTATTGAATATAGATATCTATTACAAATCTGATTGTATAAATGGAAGTATTTTGTAATGTTTAGTGTTATGCATCATGAATTATGCTCACTCTTTAGTTGTTATGACCATCTTTTTGCATTTAGTGGTATATTTTCAACCAGTACTCTTTTAGTTTTTTCAACCCTCTAGCCACATGCCACCTCAGATTGGCATGGTTATTGTCCTAAACTCTTTGCTTTCCAATTCCCCAAACCCATCCCCTTTGCCACATCATCAAATTCCTTGACATGCTTCTCTCTACAAATTGAAAAGAGTCAAAATCAACTAAGAACTGGTTGACTAGTCCTTAACCCCTAAATCCCTGTGGCCTTTATTTTGTCAAAAGACACTCAAAACTGCCATTTCTATTGCAAAGAGTATTTCTTTTTGAAAATTGGTCTTTTTGCATGTCTAACCCTAGGATCTTGTACTAGACTAGTATAAGAATGTGGAAACAAAAATTCAAAATCTTTAACCGCACATGTTGCAAGATATTTGCATTCAAAGTGTAAAAAACACACTTTATTGCACCTTGCATGCCTAGACTATTTGACTTTGAACTTTTTTAACTTAAAACTTTTGCACCACACAATTTTGAGGTTTACTTTTGTATGGTGGGAAATGGAGTTGAGAATCTTTGGAAATTTAAAAAAAAAAAACACTTAATTTTCATTCTTAAAAAAAAAAAAAAAAACATTAAGTAGAAGAAGGTATGAGATTGAACAAAAACTCAAATTGTTAATAACCTTGCAATGGAATTGAAACTCAATAATCCCAATGGTGAGATTGTTCTAGCAAGCAAACTTCACCCTCTTATACAAAAAATTTTGAAAAATTGTTAAACTTGCATTCAAAAATGAAGTTTATAAGTTATATTTTCAAGAAGATGCTTGAACTGCCCAAAAAACAAGATTGTCCATAACTTTCTCATAACTAGTCCAAATGGAATGTATCAAAGCTTCAGATGTAGACAAAACTATAACCTATGAGAAAAAAAAAACAAAAAAACAAAAAAATTGATTTTTTGTAAAAATTTTTTGCTGCCCTATTTGCAAATATTTTTGCTTATCTAGGCATAACTTTTGCTTTTGGGCATTGATTGGAATAAAATTTGATTCCCCAAAAGCTAATGTGTTTTCCTATCTTCCAAAAAAGTTTCAAAAAATCAAGACAAAAATTGAGGCTTTAGGTACTTGCCCAAAATCCCATTTGTCCCCCGAGGGGACAGTCAGGGATTTAGGGATTAATGGGTTAAGGTAGGAGCACCCAAAGCGTCAAACTAAGGGTTTTGAACATGATGACTATTAATGAACATCTAGCAAATTATAAGATCCTACTAGGAACAAAACAGTAATGAGTTTGCACTTTTGAAGGTATTATTTGGATATTGTGAGAATAAATTGTGAATTTTTAAAGAGCAAAATTCCATTGCACCCATAACCAACACTAAGGTTTCATGTTCACATATTGTACATCCTTATAACTACATCTATTTACTTGCATAGATTTTTCAAGATTTTAGAGGTGACGGTTATGGGGACACTAACACTTATAGGTGTTCCTACCTTACCGGTGTTGTTATTTGTTGAGGAGGTTTATTCACTTCTTCTTTTATGGGTTAACCCACTAAGGTCTGTGGTTAATTTTGGGTGGATAATCCTTTGTATGGCCATTTGGGGGAAATTTTAAAATTATTGAATATAGATGTCTACATACACAAATCTGACCGTATAGATGGAAATATCTTGCAGGGTTTAATGTTATGCATCATGAATTATGCTCACTCTTTAGTTGTTATGGCCATCTTTTTGCATTTATTGGTATATTTTTAGCAGGTACTCTTTTAGTTTTTTCAACCTTCTAGCCACATGCCACCTCAAATTGGCCTGATTATTGTCCTATTCTCTTCACTTTCCAATTCTCCATACATGTCCCCTTTGCCACGTCATCAAATTAATTAACATGCTCTCTTTACAAATTAAAGAGTCAAAATTAACCAGGAATTTGTCAACCGGACCTTAATGGATTAAACTAGTTTAGGTACCAATTGTACCAAAGGGTGTAATAGGAGTATCCTTACAATAAACAAACGGTCCAATAGCAATCTTATCACAAAATACAGTAAATTTTATAAAAAAAAACTCAATTAGTTAACTCACAAATGCTAGCAACTTAATTCAAAGTAAAGCCTCACTACAAAGCACATTACACATGTATCCCTCCCTCTTATGTTGGTTCTCAACTAGAAGGACGTGCACATTGTTGGGCAATGTGGCATGGGAGAACGCACTTTACAATTCTCTACACCAATTAGAACGCTCACGTATTCTAACTTTCTTTTGGCCAATCAAAACGCTCATGTATTCTAACTTTCTCTTGGCCAATCGGAACGCTCATGTATATATAAGTAGCTAAGGGATAATTTTTATGCACCATCAAAAAGGTTACAATAATTAGCTTCTTGTATTTTCAAAGAAAACTAAAGATTCCAAAATTTCTTGTGTTTTCTTGCACATAACTTGTTAAAACATCAAACTTGTTAGAAGATCACTTCCAATTTTCAATTGGCCATTGATATTTATACCACGCCTTTTTTACTAGTTTATCACACCTATTATATATGACCAATGATTAAGATATTATAGTAGGAGTGGATCACAAATCAAACATCACTAATTTGAAAATACAACTTGACATAAATTTTGCCATTTCAACTTTATTTTACAACTCATTATCTAGCTTATAGTATCAGTTGAAAAAAATAAATTATGCTAAGTTTAATTCATATCTTTCAACCAATACTATGGGCAAGATTTGGAGTTGCAAAATAGGGCTAAAGTTACAAAACAGAACTAAAGTTGCAACTTCTATGTCAAGTAGTATTTTCAAATTAGGCTCATGATCTACACCTACTATAGTATCATAAAGATTGGCCATACATAGTAGACGTGATAAAATAATTGAAAGGGTGTGTTACAAATATCAATGGCCTTTTCAATTTTGTTATTTTCTAACATACTTCCATGCATGGCTTTGTAACTCCTTTGTTGCTTTTGCATTTTGTCCATTGCCATGCAACATGGAAGTTGGTGCTAAATGCAATGTTTCTGTGTCTTTCAATAACCTAGGGCATGTTGAAATTATTAGAAATTAGTTTGTCAATATGTTTACAAGTAACCTATAACAAAAAGAAACAAAGACCTCAAGAAAATTCCTTAAAAAATAGTTTCAATTTTTGAAAGATGATTAATCCTGTATTGCGAAATTGTTGAGTTATTTATTTGATTATCTTTGTTTCTATTTGAAATTTTCTAAATGGAACTGTGTTAAGTCATTTTGGACAACCCATTCTGTTCTAGTAAAAAAATTAAAAAATAGTAATTCACTTTGAAGAATTGAAAAGGTGGCTTGTAATTTTTATGTTGCTCTTGTGGTTTTGTTTTAGTAAGGTGAGATTGGTTCACGAACGCTCCCTCAAAACTTCAATCCATTTTGTTTTCAAATTCTTGTTCTGTTTTCTTAACACAAAAGTTCAACTTGTCTTGTATCTGACATATGTGCAACAATTATGAAGAATCGATTTGAATTCAAGCATTCTAATCTTGTTGTTAAATTATTTTGTATAATAAATCTAAACCATGTTGATGTTTTTCTTTTTTTTTGTAGCAAGTTGAATTTTAAGAAAGCAAAATCTCATTTGATTTTAATCATGTAATTTTGGAAAAAAAAACGCGTGTATTCTTAGACTGAAGGTTTGAAAAGAAACATCATAGATAGTTTTGATTTGAAGCTTTGAGAATATTGACAATTTTTGGATTGATTAAGTTTTCCAAGTTAACCCTCCTAGTATATAAAATCACATTCTAAACCTTTTATTACCACAATTAAAATCACATTCTAAACCTTTTATTATCACAATTAAAATGACATTAACGATCAACAAGAATGATTGTCAATGAAAGATTGTATGCTACTTTTAATTTTTTTTTATAGAAACCATTGTACTTCCTTTAGCTTGCAATAAGTGGCCCATTAGAAACCTATGTTTCTAGTATTCCAATTTCATTAATCGTATAGTAAAGTTCCTTATTCACATGGGTTCATATTTTATTTCACCACAAATAATGATGAACAATCACTAGTAGAAAGCTCATTTTTTTTTATTGATCACGTTGATCAAGATACTTTTCTATTGATGTTCAATAGAATTCAACAAATATCAACAAATTTGTGTTGAACACCAATAGAAAAGTATCCTAATCAACACAACTAAAATAACATAGAAACCAAGTTTCCTACCAGTGAATGTATGTGTTTATTGTAATCCACTTAAAATTTGAGCCCAATAAGCCTCCATTCAACCTACTCAAAACTTTAAAAAAACAAAAGTTTCTAATGGGTCACTTATTGCAAGATAAAATAAGTATAAAATAACAAGAATAAACACAAACATTTAGAATTAATGTTTGCTAAAAAAAATGGAAAACATAACACAAAAAATCAAGACAAAACAATTTGAGATATGAAGCAATCAAGTTTTTTATATGAAGAAATAATCATTAAAGCTGAAGACCTTTCCATACCAACAAATTGAACCATGTGCTTTTCTCTCAAACCATAGAGAAAAGTCCATCTAATGAATGCAAAATTATCTAGCGAGTCTAATATGTTTTTTAAACATACGACTTTATGACCATTATTATGCAAGAGTACAAGTGCTAAGGTTTCAATCAAAATCTTATTTCAAACAATTTCTAGAAACAAAGTTAACATATATTTTTGGTACAAATTTGGGGTCTTAATTTGAAAATTTTATTTAGTATGTAGCTTACTAACAATTAATCAAAGTGGATGTAGGTTTGTGATGTTGGAATTTGGCCATTGTATTTATCAAGTACATTAGTTAAGATATGCCTTTGAGGCTTTTTTATTGCCATTTTCCAATTTGTAGAAGGAGTGGTGCATTAATGTGGTACTATAGTAGACCGCTTGAGACCACATATTTTTTTGGGTGTCAAAAGTTTAGGATTTAGCTAGATTAAAGGATTTGAGATAGCCTAAAAGATAAACCAAAATTGAATGTGAAACATTACTTGTGCAAGTAAGTGTATTAATGGTAATTTAGCGTTGTTCAAGAACAAGCCAAAAAATTCTTCACATTGTCTTAATTGTTTGAACTCAATTCATGAAATACAATGTAGAAATACTAATCTAAGATTCAAAGTATATCTATTAGAACAAATCCTTCAAATCAATGTTGTTAATAAAACTAGTTCAATTCTAAAGTTAAGGGGCAAAAATTCAACCACTCAAGCCTTTTATAATCAAATTCTTTTGTTTTGTTTTCCTCTAATGATCATTTTTTGTTGTTTATTTAAGAATATTATAGTTCAAAATCCACGTGATTTTCCATGAACCACTATATCTACTCTATGCATCATGTTTTGGGAAGGAATCTATCATCTTGCATAATTATCTACATATTTAAAACTCTAGATTACTTTTCCTCATATACCTACTTAGTATAGCTGAATTTTTGAAGGACCAAGCGTATCAGCTTTGAGTGGTGAATTATACTAAAAAGTGTGTTGCACATAGAAACTAGTT
Source organism: Ulota crispa (assembly GCA_963920765.1). Classification (NCBI taxonomy): domain Eukaryota; kingdom Viridiplantae; phylum Streptophyta; class Bryopsida; order Orthotrichales; family Orthotrichaceae; genus Ulota; species Ulota crispa. The sequence goes on along the minus strand of OY987243.1, from coordinate 26,519,234 downwards.
ATACTAATCCATTCAAGGTGTTTTAGATTATCATGCATTTTTTGTGTAATTTGTTTTTACAAATATTTTTTAAAACTAAAATAATATTGCTATTTGTTCAATAATTTGATCCTTTCATTTATTTTGTAGAATCAAACATACTAGTAGTTTTACAATTGGAATCTATTACACAACAACTTTGTATCTACATTTGTCAAAGTAAACAATGTAGAAATTTCTATATACTATTTTATAATTTATGGTTTGAAAAAAACATTACAAAATTTGGCAATAGCAAAAAGAAAATCTAATCTTGCTCATATGATCCAAATTTCAAGAAGTTTACAAAACTTGTTACAAATTCAACACAAATTCTTTTCCTCAAGTTGTTGTTTCTTTTTGCATCTTTACAAAAGATTAATTCAATACAAGAAAGGATTCTAGTTATTTAGAAATTTAGAGGGAGTCTCTTTTCCTTTCTTAATAAAATATTGTGAATATATAAGAGTGGTTCAAATTATTTCTTCTTTTTTGGATCACCTTTGATTTCAACTACAGGTTCGGCAATGGGTGCAGCTTCAGGTTTGGGCTTAGCATTGGGATCAACTATTTTTGGTTGGGTAATTATCATATCCCTTCGTGGATTATTCTTGAGCAAAAATGCTGCCAACCATTCAGCTGGGTCACTTGGCCTAACCAAAAAACGAACAAATAGTACTTTTTGTACACTTATTTTAAAGAAAAAAAAACAATAATTAAACACAACACCAAAATTGAAATTTGAATAATAATAGTTGAAACAACCGCTAACTTCTTTTACTGAAATGCATAGCATTGTATAAAGGAAGATGATTGTCACCTTGCTTTCGATAAATGTTGTAAACCTTGCAATAGCATTGCAACAATGCCGGTTCTTTCCTATACATTGTATCAAATGGTATAATATCCATAATGGTTCTCGAGACAAACATACTCATTAGCAAAATAATGAACAATGTAAAACCCCCCCTCCATGTCCCTTTCAAGGGACCCAACAAAGGCTTTAATTTGTACTTTGGAATATGAAAATATCTTACAGCCTAGTTTTCTTAATTCAAAGCTTTGATTGTAATGATATTTGAGGGTCTTAAATTCCAATAGAAACAAGGTAACTATTCAGTCACGATGGTGCACAACACCAAAAAATCATACAAAAATTGTGGCAGTGTACTTGATTGTGTCAACTCAAGTTTGAAACACTATATTAAAGACATGCATTTTGTGACGCTTAGTACTGGTACAACAAAAAAGTTTTACATTAGGAGAAAAACAAGGATAAACAACTGTCACAAATTGTCATGATTAGGTCACCATAATTGCCTTGCAACTGCACAACAATTGCACGACTAAATTGCAATTGTGCAAATGTTGTGCAATTGTTTATGCAATTGCAAGGCAGTTATGGTGACCTAGTCGTGGCAATTTGTGGTAGTTGTTTATCCTTATTTTTCTTCGAGTGTTACAAGGTAGCAACACTTCACACAAACTTGTACTATACCTAGCCTAGGCTCAATACATTTTAACAAAGTTAAAAATTAGAAAGCTCTAGGAGGGCTCATTCTTTTGTGGCAATGCCATACTAATTGATTGTAATATGTTTATGAGTTTTTTTGATTGCAAATCAACCATACTAAGCCCTAATCCAAAAATTGTATGAGCAATCATCCTTTTTAAGAGTTTTGGTTACAAGATTTCTATTTTTGCTATAAAACTGTGATTTTCAAAGATTATGTTTGGTTAAATGCATTTTGTTTTGAAATTGTAACGAGCAAATGTTGTTTGAATAAATTTTTGCTTATAGTGATTCTAAGTTTGATTTTGGTTTTGCCTCTAAGACCCATACTATAATCTTTTACGATGTTCTTTTTTGTCTTTACGTCTTGTACAAGATCTAAGTACATGATTTTAATCCAAATTTCAAAAATCCCAAATTTGGTGTTGTTATTGATTTGCTTTAAAAAACATTCAAATTTTTATGGAAAGTTGTTGAAAATAATGCAAAACAATTTTTAAAAAATTCATAAATACTTAAATTGATTTTTTTGACTTTTTGGCATGTTGTTCATGCTGAATAAAAATGCTTATGGAAATATTGGCATTGAAGTGCTTGTGTTTTGTAAGACTATAGTACGATGGTATGTACATTTTTGAAGATTTCTTTTTTTAATTTAAAACTCTCTCCGTGTCAATAATTTCTTTTAACAATTCACAGAATATCAAAATACATCGTGAATTGATACAAATAAGGGAATTGATATGTGCACACGGGGTTGATACTTGCACATGCCTTGGGGTAAATTTTAGATTTCTATCATCAAAAAGTTGAATTTGAGAATTTCAAATTCAAATTTGGACATAGAGACCATGATTTAGGTTAGAACTATGAAAAGTGTTGCAAATTAACACCCAATGAAAAAGTTTAGCTAGGGGAAAAAGTGTTACTTTTACTTTTGTTTGTAAAAAGTTAAGCTTTTTCATTGAGTGTTGTTTAATTGTAACATTTTTTGTGATTCTAAATAAATCATGGTCTCTAAGTCCAAATCTAAATTCAAAATTCTCAAATTCAGCTTTTTTATGGTAAAAATCTAAAATTTTAACCCCCACGGGGTGTGCAAATATCAACCCCGTGTGCACATATCAATTCCCTGAAATAATCCTGGACAACATTAAGTAATCTACACAATTTCGTATTTTCAAAGTGAATTTTAGTTTTCTCCTCTTTTCTGTTTTAAGATTTTTTAGAAAAAATAATCGTTTAGACTTAGAATGACACAAATATAAGCAATACCAAAAGTATTGTGTTATATGAATCTTTTGAGTTGACAATAATTGGTATGCAAATCATACTACAAGTGTCTATATTTGTTTGTTTGTTTTTTTATTCCACTATAGTGTTGTAGTGTTCAAGTATGAAAAACTCAAGAATTTATACACCTACAACATAACCTCTAAAAATGTAGGAGTTAATCATTTGATAATTTTAGCATTGATGGCAAATTTTGTATTGTTTCAGAAATCCACATTGAAGACATAAAGCAAGACATTTGACGAACAAACAAGAGATTCAATGATTTACACGAGCTTGAAAGTAAAAGTATTTTTGAGAGAGAACAAAACCACTAACCAAATAAATCCTCATTGGTTCAGCACGGAGAACCACATTTTTTCTTAGTTCTAGTGCTAATTTTTGTGCTTGCCAACCCTGCATTGCAATGTTCATGATAAAATTAAGAAAATTACTTTATGAATTCATCAGATGTTGTATGTCAAATTATTTTTACTCCTCATTTCTTTGTCTCTACTATTATTGTTAATGCCGTTCATTGTAATATATTTTCAACTCTTAATGAAGTGTTTTTGGTTATTCAGGACTTTCATTTTTTTTAGTTCATCTAAAATCACATTATACAAAAGCGTTTTTGTTTATGACGAAAATTAACAACTAATTGTTCATTTGAAATTTCTCTTTCATATTTAGAATGTTCATTAGAAGGTTATTTGCACTTTTATCCAAAAAAAAATCATGCAGATAAAAGTTTGCATGTATTTATATAAACAAAACTGGCCATCTAAAAACATCTATTTTGTTGATGACTGTATTTTTTTCTACTGTTAATTTGTACTTTCCATGGCCCAAGTTAATCTAAATGCTAATCAAAACATCCTTTTTTCTGGAATTTCTAAAGTAAATTTTGATTCCGTTTTTGATATTTATGCTTGAATGGTAATGAATTTTTTTCACAATTGAACAACAACATGTAAGATAGAACGTAATTTTTTTCTTCTTGAATAGAGATGTTAAGAGAAATTAGAGGGATGATTTTAGAAAATGTTTCTTCATTTTCTTCATTTTCGGAGATTAATTCAAATATAAATACAATGAATCATTTATACCACCTATTTAAAAAAAGTAAATACATGATGAACTCTTGCTAAATCAAAATGAAAAGATATACCGAAAATAGAATCCTTTAATAGTAAAAAAGAAATTGTTGTAACACAATCACATGATAGCTATTGCATTCTTGATAAAAAATTTAAATACAATTACAAGCAATTTTGTCCAGAAAATAAGGATGGCAACAATCAGATCAAGTTGTAGCATCCAATAACATTATATCTTTATGAAACCCAAGTTGTTAGGTTTATTGCTTTAAAAACATGAATGTGTTTTGTCTTACAACTGATAAAAGAGACGAAGATGTCATGCCCTATAAAGTGATGAACGTTGTAACTTGAAAAGACCTAATTTTACTGAATTCAAATTTAAAGAATGACTCAAAGTGACATTAAAAAAATTGTGTTTTTTTTCTTAGCATCTAGACATTATACTCAAAAATTAGCATTGATACACTAGAAAGAAAAAAAGTGTCCTAAATGACTTGTTCACAACAATTACAAATGTCCTAAATAACTATACAATGATTTAATTACAATTATTTAGGACATTTACAATTGTTGTGAATCATTACTTTAGGACACATTTTTCTTCTAGTGATATTGCTTGTTTTGGATTCATTAACAAACGCATATCATCATCTTTAGGAATGCCAGATATTATTGATTTGGAATGTACCTCAATAGGATCATCAAACCACATTTCTTCAAATGTTGGAGGAGGTTTTTGTTCTTCCCCTTCATTTTGCGTTCCATCTCCATTTTGGCCTCCTTGTACAATTAAAAAATATACAACCAACACAATCAACCAATATAAGGTGTTGGTAATCTAACTAAAAGAACAGGAAAAAAAATTGAGTATGAGTATGCATAAACGCAATAAAATTAAGCTCAAGCTTACCAGTAGTTGGATTTGTTGGTGGGATTTCTTTTATACTCACCTTTTTAGCAGGCATGATTCCTAATTCAGCTTATTAAACCTAACACAAAAAAACACATTGATTTTTGAAAAGGAAACTATATAAAAACTAGAGAAGGAAACCTTTGAAAATTATATTGACACTTGAAGGAAAGAGTGTTTTTATTTACGTTTCTTGTTAATTTTCTGAATGCTTCATTCACTGCGTCCATTTTTTGTGTTTATGGAACTAAATTACTTTTATAGATATAGATTATTTTTGAAGTTTTATTGGCTAACTGGAAATATTATTGTACAAAATTATAAGAGATAATCTTTCTATTGTATGTGAATAGCTAAATCTATAGAAAGTTTCAATAGAATCTTTGAAGAAATTTGATATAAATATGCATTTATTTAATGGATTTTGATATGCAAATTACATTTGTGTTACTTGCTATTGGACTTATTAACAAAATCAGGTTGTGAATGTGCAAACAAACTATAATTTCTTGTGATATATGCAATTGTAAAACAAATTGAAGGTTGAAAGCAATGTTCAAGATTTTAGGGAAGAGATAATAAAGTAAAAATGAACGAAAGGTATGGTTGATAATTTAGAGTATTAAGAAAAAACCCCACAAATTGCATTTAATGACTACTATGAAATAGGGAATTGATATATGTACCACCCCTTTTTTACTATTCTATCATATCTCCTATATATGGTCAATATTTGCAATATTAAAATAGGTATGGACTACAGGAAAAATATCACCAACTTGAAAATACAACTTGACATAGGAACAACTTTGATTTTGTTTTTTAGCTCCAAATCTAACTCATAGTATCAATTAAAAAATCTATATTATGCTTATTTTTTTTCTTTTCTTTTAATTGATACTTTGAGATCAAGAGTTGAAAAACAAAATTAAAATTGGGAATTCTATGTCAAGTTATATTTTCAAATTAGTGATGTTTTGCTTGTGGTCCACGTCTACTTTAATGTTGTGAATATTGACCATGTACAACAAGTGTGATAAAATAATCGAAAAGGAGTGGTACATACATCAATTACCTATGTTATCTTACTAAAGTATTCTCAAAACTTACCCAAATTTCATGTCATTTTATGGTCGCTATTAGATAGAGAGTTAAAAATAGTTAAAAGAACGTACAAATTACATAATACGTTTGTTGGTTTGATCAAATGTATTTATTTGTCCAACATATAAGTTTTCGTTGAGATTCAATATGTACCCTTTGTATTTGCTTTTATTGTGTTAACAAAAGAGATTAAAGTTAGACAATTTCAAATGGATGAAATGAACAGATGAATGGTGCCTTGGAGTGAAACTCCTCCATTTGTATGTGGGGAATGCTATTTTGTGAGCAGAGATCCGTGAGCAATGAGCGGTAAGCCTAGATTTTTTGTCAAAGTACTCAATTTCACCTCTAACCATGTACATAGGGCCCTATAACTATGCATTTTAAACTTATATCTTTTGAAAAAGTTACTTTTTCTAAGTTTTTTGTTGATTTTGAGATCAAAATTGATTCTTGTTCACCAAATCTTGACTCACCGCTCACATGCTCACCATTTTACGCTCACAAAATAGCATCGTCCATTTGTATGCCAAGGCATTGAAATTAAACCGCTGCAAAGGTAAAAACAAGTGCACTAGAGTCAAACAACTTTAAAAACAAAATTAAGTGGATTGAAGTTAAATAACTCCAAAGACACGCTAAACCTTCTATTTCAATGTTTGATTTTGCAAGTATAAGTTTTTTTAAGTACTTCAATCTACTTTTAGAACTAGTAGACATCTTTATAAGATGTGGCTTGAAGAGGAGAACAACTTGCTCTAGAATAGTCTCTCTTTTGTGGTCATGGGGTTGAGCCTTGTGTTGTGTTTTCTATTTTTGATTTATACAAGAATATTGTGAGTAGTTTAGTTACATACCATAGGAGATACATAAAGAGTATGTAAGCCCTTCCTTGTTCTCATGGGAGTAGAGAACAATGAGAGGAAAGACAATGCAATGGCCCAAAACTCTATGGCAAATTTTTGCCATAAGGTTTTCCTATCAAGACAATGCAAGATAAAGAATGCTTTTGAGGATTAAGGTCAATTTTGACATGTAATATGATACTTGGGGTTTAAATGACTTTTTAGAATTTAGAATTCACCTTGTTGAATGATGTTTAGGTCTTATCCTCACTTCACAAAACCTTGACTTTGACAATTCAACATGAACAAAAAAAGCATGAGAAGTAATATTGCAAGTACGTATTATGTACACTTTTTCATTATTGGATATAGTTTTAGTTACACGCTCACTTGTTTATTTACACAGGTAAAAAAACAAGTCCTAAATGACTAAGTGACAATGACTAAACCATGACTGTACAGTCATTTTGTGGTTGTTGTATAGTCATTGCAGTCATTGTCACTTAGTCATTTAGGACCTATTTTTTTACTAGTGTTAGTGTTTCTTTGTTACCATCTCTAATTTTGTCATTTTCAAAACAAGTTGAACATCAATACAAATCTAATATCTTCACAACTTTCAAAGTGAATTACTTTGAGAATTTGTATAAAACCCAGAAACCAAAATTGACTAAACCATGACATTTTTATTAGTTCTATATTTTTTTGATCATTGATTATTTTAGGATTTGATGTATTTCAATCAAACAAATTCAAATTTCAATTTGTAAAATACTTATGTTGTGGAAGTTAACAAGATTCTTGCCATACAAGATGACAGCTGTCAAGACTATACAATAATGAAGTAGAAAATATAATAAAATAGTAAAAAATCATCTTGCAAACCACACAGAGATAAAGGGGTGGTTAATTAGATAATTTAATCAAATTTATTAATATGAATTTTCTTGAGGTAAGTAGAACTAGCACGTAATGCACTTTGATTTGTTTTCTTAGATTTTCAAAAGTTCATCTATAAAAGTTTGAAACTGGAATTATAAGGTTCGTCTAATGCTTCTCTTCTTTGATGTTTTTGTATTTTATTCTTTTATATATATATATATATATATATATATATATATATATGTTAACCCCTAAATGTCTAAGCGTGTTGTTGCAGCTAGTACAATACGAGGTATTTTTCTTGTATTTGGAATGGATTCACACCTCTATTATATTTGAGCCCAACAAAGAAGTTGAAAAATAGATTAATGCGGTTCTAGTGAGCTACTTGAGATCTCAAACTAATTTTATTTATTAATAACAAATGACAATTATACGTCAACATATATACTATGTCCTATGGACGTTTAAGGGTTAAATGACTTATTTATAGGAAGTACACTTTTAATACACATCACAATGAAAAGGACTAAGGGCAAATTTTAAAATGTTGCTCCTTACATACATGAAATTAATCAAAACTTATTATGCATTACACATGCTCTCTTCACACTATTGTTGACAATCCTTAATCCTTAAGTGTCCAAAGGCACCTTTTGTGTTGGCACAACTTTGAAGTTAAATAAAAGCTTACAAAATTGTTAGATGATTTTATGAATTTTGGACATCAAAATATTTTGAAACATCAATACAAATGATGTTTTTGTTGAAGTTTTAGTCTAATGGGCCTACCAAAACTTGACTTATAGCATTAAGATAATTTGGAGATGATTTAAATGCTTAGGATCTTAAAAATAGATCATACTAGTATACATGCACACGCTTTGCATGAGTAGGACATGTATAAGTAAAGCAACATTTAACTCTACAAAAAATTGGTATTCTCACAAATCAATTGATTTAAAATCCAATCTTGATGTACTATACAAAAATTCAATATCTCACAATTTGTCTAGAATCTAATCCACATGCACCATCATTTTAATCCTTTTTTGAGACCAACAATACCAATTGCTTTCATCACAATGCTACTCTTTTATATTTGCTAGGAGGAGCTTGGTGTTGTATTGATTTCTAGCACATGGTTGGAGGGCATTTGGTGTTCTATATTTGGGGCATCCTTTATTGTTTCAACTCCCGCCAAAAAGTTTTACAAAATTTTGAAACTGGACATGGTTGGAGGGCACTTGGTGTTTTATATCTTGGATGTCCTTTGTTGCTTCAACTTACAACAAAAAATTCTAGAAGATTCTAGAAAAGAGCGAACTTAGAGAAATCCTCCCACTTAGTAGTATAGATTGCAAAATTATTTATTTTTGTCGTGTAAATTTCATATGATTATTTTTTTAGAAATTTAGAGATTTTTGTTTCCTTTGACTTCTAGACCATAATGATTTGACATCTAAAAAGAACATTGAAAGAACCACTTTTGAATTTCTGCACCTCTTACCTTCATATATTACAATCAAAATCATCAAAACTTAACCCTCTTTTTTTGTTTAAGAACATACACTAAGAAGCTCAAGAAAACTACTTAGGGGTTTTCAAGGATAAGCTCTTGGAGACCAAATGTTCAAATCTGAAACAAAAAAAATCATGTAAACAAGCCCCATGCATTTGGAAGCTTGATTTTTTTCCATCAAGCATTTAAAAAACTACAAGCACATCTTGGTTATTCACGTCAAATGATGGTCCATCAAAGATTTCCTTCAAAATAATAAAATAAAGGGAATGTTTTGTGGATACCCCTGGAATTTGTTATGTTTGTAGAGATACCCCTAGTTTTCCAAAAACTGCACATATAACCTTGAATCATACTTTTTAGGCATTTGTTCAATTGTGCATGCCACTTCTTTCTCCCTTGTGTGCATATTGCTTCTTTTTGTTCTATTGTAGTATTTGCTTTAATATTGGTCATGCAAGAAGTAGCATGCATAATAGAAAAAACACCTGAAAATGATGATCCAAAGATATTTGAGTAATTTCTGAAAAACCAAGGGTATCTATGCAAATATGGCAAACTTTAGGGATATCCATAAAATATTCCCTAAAATAAAACCTTACAAATTTACCACAATTAATTTATTATTGAAAAGGGAAAAGGCATCGTGAAAATGTTAATCCCCAATCCATGTAAAGAACATTTTGATACGTGTTTGTTTTTTTGAGTATGTAAAAAACATTTTGTTTATGTGTGCTTTGTTTGGTTTTATTTGTAAATATTGATTTGTGCGATGGTAGGGCCCAACCTCCTCCTTCATACTGGTGGGCCACATTCTCAAGCATTTGTTTGGCATTTCGTAGATTGCATTTTGTAACATAAATTCACATTTTTGAAAATATGAAATTACCGTAGGAAATAAAACGTGCCTTGTTTCTCTCCATAATCACATTAACTTAAGGCTTGGAAAGTGCCATCCTTTTGTACAACGGTCCATGAGGACCAACTTCTATGGTGGTGCGAAATCCCGAACCACAATGATTGGTGTTTTTCAACATTGGAAAACTTACGTCCCCAAATTTCTAATTCTTTTTTGCTGGAAACTTGCTGAAACACCATTTTCTAATTTAAATTTATTATTTTACCACACTTCCATGCATGGCTCTCAATTGTTGCTTCTCTGCTTTTCTAATTCCAAAGCACCATGGAAGTCAATCTTGAGTCTCATTAGAGCATCACTCTTTCTTAGAGGTTAAATCATAGTGGATGTTAGAGCATCTCCTACCACGCTTGAAATGAGCTTTAGAAACAAATTTGTTGCTTGTAAATTTTGAGTCTCCAACAATAATATAGCTGTAAATATGCAGGCGCAGGATCTCCAAAATAAAATGCAGTCATGTCAAATTCCAACTTTCTATAAGCCCCCTTCACACCTCCTTGCACGCACTATTCACGCATTTGGACGCATATGGACGCCGCAGATTGTCACAGCATCACTCCCAAGTTAGGTGTACCTTTGCAACACATTCTAAACATAGGTGCAAGCCTTGAACCATCCAGGTTGCAAGAGAGTTTCAAGCCACACCTTGCCACAAGTTCACGCCACTATCCCTTGAAAACTCATTTGATGGGAACTAACAAAGCGGGTGGCAAAGAGATGCTCCTAATGTTGGAACTTTGTCAAAAAAGCATTGCTTTTGGGGGTGACACACTTGTGCATTTAGAAAGAAAATTATGAAAAAAACTTTGACGCACTAACGCACTAACTTTAGTTATGCGATGCATGACACTTATAACCAACAAGAATGAAAAACTAATACTATGCAGCAAAAAATGAAATACTAGAGCGCAACACATATAAGATAAGACATGAAATACTAGAACACAACACATATAAGATAAGAGGCTCGTAAACCGACCATCTAAGAGCTGAAACTGAATTTTGGGGTGGTAGAACTTCTTGAAATGTTTTTCAGTAAAAGACAAGAGGAATTGGCATGTAACTCAAGTTATTTTGTATTTTTTAGAGCAATGTGGAATTAGTTATGAAATTTTAAAGTGGAAAGCCCTAACGGAGTTCGAGCCTCCGACCTTACCCGATAAAAGCACAGCAAACACATATGTTATAAGTGCCATGCACCATTTAATCATTGGTCTTATTTATTTCAGTGACAAGCAACAAGAGAAGTGTGGCTTAATAATAGGGAATAAAAAAGCCAAGAAAATTCTCAAAATTTGGAAGTTAGAACTCTAAGATCCTCTAACTAACTGGTTCAAATAACAGAAAATCACAACACTACGAAATCAATGCGCTCACACCAGCACTTCATATAGTGACGGTTTCCAGCGCCATAAAAAGAAGCTCATGAATTAGAATATCACAAATTCTCAATTTCTCATTCAAGGGGGATTTCAAGGCAAAAATGGTTAAAAAATCAATTTCTCGAACATGGTGAGCACAAGCTACCACTGTTCAGGGAAAGATCCCAGAAAATCGAAGTAAAATTCCTAAATACAATAATTCAAGAACCCCAATTACTGCGAGATTGTGAACAGCATTGATAAAATACAGCCCACTACAATCTTCCAAAATAACTTGCTCTACAAGGTTCTGTTTCTTGTAAGTCTACTTACTATCAGTGAAATCAGCATCAATGACATCGTCTCCTCCAGCAGCAGATGGCCCAGCACTCTCTCCTCCCTCGGGAGCGCCTCCTGGAGCTGGTCCGGCACCTGCGCCAGGTTGGTTGTACAATGACTGACCTAGCTGCATAACTTCCTGGTTCAAGGCTGCCATGGTATCCTTGATGCTTTGAGTGTTATCGGCAGCAACAGCATCCTTCAACTCCTTCAACTTGGCTTCCACCTTGTCTTTCACTTCAACAGGTACCTTCTCACCCAACTCCTTGATCTGCTTTTCCGTTTGGTATATTACCGAGTCTGCTTGGTTCTTGGTGTCCACAGCATCCCTCTTCTCCTTGTCAGCCTGTCCAAACTTCTCAGCCTCTTGGACCATTCTCTCGACCTCATCCTTGGGCAATGTACTGGCTCCCGTAATAGTGATATCTTGCTTCTTCCCTGTTCCCTTGTCCAAGGCACTCACGGACAAGATACCATTGGCGTCAATGTCGAACCGAACCTCAACTTGAGGTACGCCCCTGGGAGCAGGTGGGATGCCGTCCAATCTGAAACTTCCAAGAGACTTGTTGTCCCTGACAAACTCACGCTCTCCTTGCAAAACATTGATCTCGACACTTGTCTGACCATCAGCCGCTGTTGAGAAAACCTCTGACTTCGAGGTCGGCAGAGTTGTATTTCTGGGGATAATCTTCGTCATAACACCGCCCAATGTCTCCAAACCCAAGGAGAGGGGAGTTACATCCAAAAGAACGATGTCGCTAACTTCTCCAGCCAACACACCAGCCTGCGTATTTGCCCCCATAGTAATCGTCAGTGTCGCAATTAACAATACAAAGAAAGAGAGATGAAAGGTGAATTTTCTAAAACAGAGTAAACCGACTTGTTTAAACAATAAGGTACGATATGGCGGTAACGACATACCTGCACAGCGGCTCCAAGTGCAACTACTTCATCCGGGTTCACAGTCACGTTAGGGTCTCTCCCTGTCAGCCTCTTAACCAAAGCTTGAACAGCTGGTATTCTAGTTGAACCACCAACAAGAATGACCTCATTCAGGTCCTTGTATGACAGATTAGCATCCCTCATGGCGTTTTCCACAGGAACCTTGCACCTGTCAGACGCAATCGAAGAGCAAGCATCGTAAGTACCAGTAATCTGGGAAGTGCAACAGACTCGGAATGCAATACTATACAGTCAAAACGAAATTATACTAGAGAAAAAATTACAATACACGAAATACACCCGTTCTCATCTATACCTGTATAGCAAGTCATCGCACAACTCCTCGAATTTGGCTCGGGTAAGCGTCGTATCGATGTGCTTGGGTCCATCGGCTGTAGCCGTGATAAAGGGCAAACTGCAATAGAAAACAAATCATACGTTTAAAAAAGGTGCTGCAACAAAAGCATCACAAACAGTGCATAGAAAAATCAATACTAATAACGTGGGCTTCATTCACGTTACTTCTATCTGAGAAGTTGGTACGCCGATCGGCAACTCAGTACTTCGAAGACGGTTCAAGGTATGTAATCAGCAACTATATTCAATATTGCATATATTATCGCCGATATATGCCCGGCAGTTTCAAAATTCCATATATATCTCAATCACAAAACCCGCGACATGAACTGCCCTCTTCAATTGAACTTTTTAATTTTTCTGACCACACAACTAGTACCAAGACATTGAAATTCCTTTTTGAACATACATGAAAAACATTAAGAGAAAGATAGAGAAGTGGACACGCCAAAATATTTCTTAGCTCTGATTGCAAAAAAAAATCGTGTAGATTCACATATGAAGGTCCTATGTAATACCGAGTTGTGGATGGTAAGAAGTGAACCATAAAGTGTAGCTTCTTCACTCACCTTATGCTAGCCTGAGAAAGAGAAGACAACTCCATTTTAGCCTTCTCAGCAGTCTCAGTCAGTCTCTGCAAGGCTTGCTTATCCTTCAACAAATCCACACCCTCTGTCTTCTTGAAATCGTTCGCCAGCCAATCTACAACTCTCTGAAACCAGAACACAAATCCACCCCTGTCAGAATCAAAATTCAAAACATACGCACAGCAAACTCTCACTCAATGCTAAACCCAGAAGAAGAAAAAAACCGAGTTTTATACGCATGATGAGACAAAATTAAACCACCGCTTTACCTTATCAAAGTCATCTCCTCCCAGATGAGTATCACCAGAAGTAGAGAGCACTTCAAACACTCCGTCACCAACCTCCAACACTGACACGTCAAATGTTCCACCACCAAGGTCAAAAACCAGGATGGTTTCATTAGCCTTCCTATCAAAACCATAGGCAAGGGAAGCCGCGGTTGGTTCGTTGATAATTCGCAAAACATCAACCCCAGCAATGCGGCCTGCGTCTTTTGTAGCAGTCCTTTGCGCATCGTTGAAGTAAGCCGGCACTGTGACGACGGCCTTAGTAACCTTGTCATTCAGAAACTTCGACGCGTCATCCACCAATTTTCTCAGCACCTACAGCCACAGCGCCAAAAAGATGTTAACGAGAGACATAGAGCACTATCATACACGTCTTCCTATATCAAATGCAAATTATCTAACATACGAACTGCAAAAACATTGTGAATTACGCCACGGTAACAAGAATGCATACCTGAGCAGAAATCTCCTCAGCCGCGAAGGACTTGCCAATTGCCGGACAATCCAATTTGACGTTCCCGTTCGGGTCACGAATCACCTGGTACGACACCTGCCGCGCCTCGTCATCCACCTCATTCATCTTGCGTCCAATAAATCTCTTCACCGAGAAAAACGTATTGGTAGGGTTAACAACCGCCTGACGCTTCGCAATTTGACCAACGAGTCTGTCGCCGTTCTTAGTATACGCCACCACAGACGGCGTCGTTCGTTGCCCCTCTGCGTTCGTCACAATCGTCGGCTTGCCTCCCTCCATAGCCGCGACGGCAGAATTCGTGGTTCCTAAGTCAATACCAACGACCTTCTCCGCCACAACTCTCAAAGGCCCGACCGCGCGCCTCGATGCGCCCTGCGACTGAGCCCGCAACCTCTCGCCAACGAATCCTCGCGCCTTCAAATCCCCTCCAAAAAACGCATTCCGGCGCTGGCTGAACGTTGCGCTCTTCTTGACGTCCATGGCAGCGGCCACGGTCGCAGCAGCGGCCATCGCCTGCGCGTTCATAACGGACGCCATTCTGTTTTCTGTAACCCTAGGCAATAAATAAAAACGTCTCCCGTTTGCGGAATACTAAGTCTCTTGAAGTAAATATTATGTCGCTAGAAAGAGGAAGAAATTCTCTACAACAATCAGAGCTCGGAATGGACGGCGTGCAAAATCTTCAAGCTCTGCGCCTCGGAGAATGCAATAAGCTTAAGTACGAGACGGAGAAGCGGCAATGGAGCTCCAGAGGGGAAGAGCTTGCAACCCTATCCGTGAGGTTTGCTTCTCCCCCCTGCCCGGCTGCCCGTGGAAGCCCCTGTGGCGTCCAAGCCAGCCGATGTTGCGATGAGGGCTTTTCTTCGTCGCTGCCCCAAAACCCTGGCTTCTGCCCGCTTCTAGAGAGTTCCACGCAGTCTCTAGAGCTGGAGCGAACCCTTGGCCACGTTGGCTTCGGGAGTCTTCTGGATGGGTGATGTGGACGCATCTGGACAGTTCGTTCGTGTTGGATGAAAGGCGGCGATTCTGAGAGCGGGGAGCGGTGTCCGAACCTTTGGCTTTCGTACCATTGGTCGTGTGCTGACGGAAAATCTATTGGAGGGTTTCGGAGGTAGTTAAAAAGCTCGGTGGAAGTTAAAAGCTCGGTGAAAGTTCTGAGTTGTGGGCCAACATAAACTTGCCATGTGGCTCATTAAGGTAGGAGGCTCATAAATCGACCATCTAAAGGTTGAAACTGAATTTTGGGAGGAAGAACTTCTTCAAATAGTTTTCAGTAAGTTTTACTTGAAAGACAAGAGAAATTGGCATCTAAGGTAGGAGCACCTATAGTGTTAGTGTTCTTATAATTGTCACTTTTGGAATCTTGGAAAATTTGTGAAAATGAATAGATGTAATCTCAAGGATGTATAACATGTGAACATGAAACCTTAGTGTTGGTTATGGGTGCAATGGCAATTTGCTCTTTAAAAAATCACAATTTATTCTCACAATATCCAAATAATACATTTGAAAGTGCAAACTCATTATTTTTCTGTTCCTAATAGGATCCTATAATTTGCTAATTGTTTATTAATAGTCATCATGTTCAAAACCCTTAGTTTGACGCTTATGGGTGCTCCTACCTTAATCCAAGTTTTTTCATATTTTTTGGAGTTTTATAGAATTAGTTATGAAATTTTGAAATGAAAAGGTCATAGGGCTCTAAAATACATCTCCTCAAATGTAAGTCCATTGTACATTATTGAAAGGCTATGAATAAGAACATATACTGGTAGAGTTCATTTGGGGAGGTGAGCCGTTTTAATGCCCTAACAGAGTTCAAGCCTCACCTTAGTTGTAGTTTTTGTACAAAATCAATTCAAATAAGCAAAACTCATAGTATCCTTGATTACAAGTCAATTCCACACTGTTGCATCGCTTTATTCATTAATTGATTTTTAACTTGTTGTTTGTTACATTGCCAACTTATTGTGTTGCACGTCTATTCGTTGTCTAGTATTGTTGATTCTTGTCATGTTCACTAGAAGAAAAATCTATCCTAAACAACTAGTTCATAATGATTGCAAATGTCTTAAACAACTATACAATGACTCCATTACAATCGTTTAGGACATTTGCAATTGTCGCAAACTAGTTGCTTATTGCAAGATTTCTTCTAGTGGTTGCAGCAATTTTTGTCACTTGTGGTTCTATGGGGTTGTGTGAGGTGGTGTGTAGAGCTATGATATAGAGTGCATGAATCACCAAATTAGGTAAATTGGGAAAAATAGAGGTACCATTTTGTACTCCGCCTTAATCTTACATACAATAAATGTAAGCATAGCTATAGCCCAAAGTTGAAAATTATTTGAAATTCTTGTAGACAATCATTGAGACTTCAATATAGTACAAAACATTATATGTTTTTTCTTGGGAATTGATATGTGCACATCGGGGGGTTGATATTTGCACACCCCCCCTTGGGGGTAAATTATAGATTTCTACTATCAAAAAGCTGAATTTGTGAATTTTAAATTCAGATTTGGACTTAGAGACCATGATTTAGTTTAGAACCACAAAAAAAGTTGCAATTGAACAACACCCAATGAAAAAGCTTATCTTTTTTACAAACAAAAGTAAAAGTAACACTTTCCCCTCTAGCTAAGCTTTTTCATTAAGTGTTGTTCAATTGCAAACTTTATTTGTAGTTCTAGACTAAATCATGGTCTCTAAGTCCAAATTGGAATTCAAAATTCACAAATTTAGCTTTTTGATAGTGGAAATCTATAATTTACTCCCCAGGGGGGGGTGTGCAAATATCAACCTCCCAGTGTGCACATATCAATTCCCTTTTTCTTTTGTAATATGCTGAATTTTACATAATGACAGAAATAGTGAAAGTCCTGGAATGTACTCTTTTTCCCAATTTACCTAATATGGTGTTAGGATGACAAGTGACAAAAATTGCGACAACATGACAAAAATCAACAGTACTAGATGACAATTTGACATGCAACTTAACAAGTTGGCGGTGTAACAAACAACAAGTTGAAAATCAATTAACAAATAGCAATACAACAGTGCCAAATTGACCTATAATCAAGGACATGATGCATAATACCATAAATCAACAAAAAAATTATTAAAGATGTCTAATAGCAATGGCTTTTAGTGTTGATAACTTTTTTTAGCAAATGATCATTTCAATTTTTTTTCATGACTTTATCCTCAGACCTTTTTACTTATAGTTATGAAGAGTTTCAACTTACTTATGGGTGTTGTAAATATGGTTGTTAGATTGTTGTTGCTTTATGTTATCTTGTAGCGTACATCAAGTTATTTAACCCCTAAAGGACCAAAGAGCCCAATATGGCCAAATGGGGTTCTTGGAGGTGTAAAAGTAGACATAAAAAACATTACATGCTCAAGTTTTGGTTTGCCACTCGAGTCCAAATGGAGCTAAAAGTCCAACAAAACTTTTGGATCGATTTGTTGTTTCTTGAAACTTCTATATCTTGCACCCAAACATTTGAATTTACTATTTTTAATATTAAACTACTAGTGGAAGTGTATATAGACATTGTACCTTGCATTGTGGATGGAGGAATTTTTGGATGGGATGGGTTGGAATCCCACACTCCAATGTACAAGGGAGAAGGTTGGTGGTGTGTTACTTTTTTTCTCTCAATTGGGCAAGGTTTTTGTAGCTCTAAAGTACTAAGTTGGGTAGATCCACTTACTTTGAATGACCATAAATTTTGGAGTTTTTTCCCATTTGAGGAGTTTTTTTTCCATCAAGTATAGCTAGACAAGGTCTCATGGGATCAACCATTAGATAAAAAAAATTGGGGGAAAAATCACATCAAAGTCCAAAATCCATATTGTGAATTGCTACCCAAATGAACAAATATGAGATTCTCAACGGTGGGGATTTGCAAATTTACTTGGATTTGAAATCAAATTAGCTTTAAACTTTTGATTTATAGTTGGGTATAGAATGATTGGTTTGGATTGTGTGAATACTCGTTCAACTTTCTAAAAATTAAGGGAATATGTTGAAGGTTCCATATTGGAAGTATGCTAAATTTTCTTAGCAAGATGCTTAGGGGTTAAGTGGTGTGCAAGATTTTGAATAGTAAAGGACACCCTTAGACTAATTTGGAAGAATTTTGTTTAAAGACAGTCTTTCATGGAGCATCAAACTTGACCATGGTGATTGGCATTTTTTGTCTTCAAGAAATTTGAGCTTCCCAAAGTTCTTACGTTTCTTGCAAAAAAAATCTTGAAACGTTGTTTCCATTTTTCCAATTTTGTTGTTTTTTAGCACACTTTCATGTTAGTTACGTAGATTTTGTTGTTGTTGTTGCAATTCTCTAGCTCCAATGCAACATGGAAGTTGGCTCAAACTAGTTTGAAAATATGGCTTGCTTATTACCCTTGTATTTCAAAATAGAAATTTGTTGTTGCTTTGGCCACTTCTCGAGTAGCAACCGTTTGTGAAATAGCATCCATAATGTGGCATCCTTTATATACTTTCTAGTTAACCTCTAAAGCTTTGTTGTCTCCTCAAGGGAAAAATGGGATTTTGGGCATGTACCTATGGCCTCAATTTTTGTCTTGATTTTTTGAATATTTTTTTGAAGATAGAAAAAACACATTAGCTTTTGAGGAACATAATTTTGATTCCAATCTATGCCTAGGAGCAAAAGTTATGCCTAGATAAGCAAAATTATGGAGATCAAGCAGCACTTTTTTTTTACAAAAACTTCAAAAAGAAAACTCTTATAGGTTGTGGTTTTTTCTACATAGGAAGCTTTGATTCATTTCATTTGAACTAGTTATGAGAAAGTTATGAAAAATCTTGTTCTCTAGGCAATTCAAGCATCTTCTTGAAAAAATAACTTAAAAATTTCATTTCTGAATGCAAGTTTAACATTTTTTCAAAAAAATTGTTGGAAAGGGTGAAGTTTCTAAAACAATCTCACCATTGGGATTTTGCGTTTCAATTCCATTGCATGTTATTCAGTTTTGTTCAATATCATACCTTTGTCTACCTTTTTTTTTTTTAAGAATGAAAATGAAGTGTCTTTTATTTTGATTTTTTTCCAAAGGTTCTCAACTCAATTTTCCACCATAACAAAATAAACCTCAAAACTCCGTGGTGCAAAAAAATTTAAGTAAAAAACTTCAAAGTCAAGTAATCTAATCATGCAAGGTGCAAAAAAGTTTGTTTTTACAATTTAAATGCAAATATCTTGCAATTTGTGCAATTAAAGTTTTACAACAAAATCCTATAGCAGTTTAGTACAAAACCCTACAATTAGATATGCAAAAAGACCAATTTTCAAACTTTTTTATTCTTAGCAATAAAAATGATAGTTTTGAGTGTCTTTTGACAAAATAAAGCCTCCAAAGCTTTAGGAGTTAAGATAAGTACTTGCAAAATCTCCTCATAGTTTTGACCACTTGAGGTATGATTTTTGAGATGGTTTTTCATTTTGTGGCCCATAGCCTATTGAGTTAACCAAAATTACTATAAACTACCTTAATAGCCTCTCAAGTTAGTGCAAATTGGTCTTATTAGTGTAAAGCATGGTAATTAAAATTACTTAATGTGTAGTTACCAAGGTTTGATGTTGCTTTTGACATGTTTTACTATACATCTTTTGATGGTATTTTTATAGAAAAATTCATGAAGCTTTTTCACCACTAATGTATGGGGCTTTTGTTAGATGCACAGCATTTCAATGTTGTTTTTGACACTAACATATCAAAAACAGTAGGTACTTCTTTTCAACATTATTGTATTGAAAAAAGGTTTAAAAAAAACAAAAATGTTTGAAAAAGAGTGTCAAAAAAGTAGCAGTGAACTTTCATAAAGAAAACTATCGGAAAGGATAATGAAAAATTTAGGTTGTTGACTTTTGAAAACTTTAAAGTAATGCCAGAGAGTACCAAATGGTATTAGACAAATTGGATTAGATTCTGGTTCTATTAACTTTCAAGGAATATATACAAATATATACAAAAATATATAGTGAGGGACCCAAAATCTTCAAAAACTAGGGATCTAAAATCTCCAAAGAGTAGGGATCACAATTAAATGTACATATATGGCCATCTTACTTTCCTTTTATATATAGAAAGCAATCATTTTTTATGTGTGGTAAAATTTCCATTGACAAAATAAAGTTAAAACTAAATTGCACATATGCATATATAAATAAGTTTATTTATTTATTTATACCTATTTATTTATATGTTTATATTAGCAAAGCAAATCATCACAAAGGGTGAAAAACCAAGTTTACGCAAATCTTACTTGTTTTGTAATGGTATTTTTTTCTCTTGATTTCATGATTTCATTTCAAACCTAGTACTTGATTGCATGCCTTCTATTTCTGTCTTTTAATATTTCTTGAAGATAAAGCTAATTTTGGTAGTACAAGTTTTACGTGCAATTAGGTTTCATGAACAACTCTTATCGTGGATTAACCCTCAAAGTTCTTTGATTATGTTTCATCAAAAAACACGTAGAATGGGTCATCTTAATAGCAAAGGCGTAAAAAATGGCAAATAATATCTTTGTACAATTTACTACAAGGTCTAGTAGGAGGCTACTTCATTATGCTATAGTAAAAAATGAGAGATTTTTGTTGTACAAATTGTGAGATTATGGGATTTGAAGTGAGAAATAGTTTTTTTGGAGGCATTCAAATTTTGGATGGTTATAATTTGGAGAGGCATTTTGTACTAGTTGCTTTCACTTTTTTGCTTGCACTATTCTAATTTTATTTCTCTAGTAGAGTTGGCCATATTTTTAAAAAAACTCATAACATTTTGAATTGGGAAACACATACTAAAAATTAGAATAGGAAACTAGTTTCAAAGAAAATTCTCATACCAACCATCTTTTCAACAATTTTTGGCTTCCACATACTCTAATTCTATTAAAATGAGAGCAATGGAGTTTTGTGTTCTAGCAAACTTTAGAAGAAAGAGTAAAATAGAAAACTGTTCAAAAATTGTGGCTTTAACAAGCTTGATCAATATAGGGCCACATCCACCTAAGGTGAAGTAAAGGGTAGTAAGCAAAAATGGTTGCCTACATGGAATGAGGTTGGGTCAAGGTCTAATAAGGAGATAGCTCTTCCTCTCAGCCTCTAGGCAAGATCCCAAAATAATAGTTGTGCCCATCTTGCTCTATGAGCAAGCATGATTACAAACCCCACCATAAATAAAAAATTACAAATTGAAATGATTTGAAAATCATTGCACTAGAAAGATTTTGCTTGAGCACACATCCTCTAAATTTTCATAAAAATGTATTCACTACACAGTAATTACTAGCCTACCCAAAATTGCTATGTTGCCAAAAAAAATGCTTTTTGGTCCTTTAGGAATCTATCTTTATAAAAGAAAACCCACTCTCCATAGTGTATTTTTTGTGTGTGTTTGTGGGTATGTCGGTTTGATAATTAGTGATTGGCCGAGGGCCAAGGGGCATTGAGTTGAATTTGGGAGATGAAAAGTCATTCCCAATGAACCTTATTGGATAGCTCTTAGTTTGTATTTGAAATTGAATACAAAGGGGTAGGGAGGGAGATGAAAAGACAATTTAATTTCACAACTTTGAATGTTTTTAAAACTTAAATCTGAAATTTAAAATTAGAAGAAGTATAGATTGATATGAAAAGACATCTTTAATTCATGAGCCCCATTGGATAATTCTTGGATTGAACTTCGAATTCAAAATTAAAAAACAAGGAGATAAATAGAGGGGCATGTTTGAATTTATTTAAATTTTAAAGTGCCTCACTGGATGTTTTTTAATTTGATTTCAAAATTTTAATTTCAACTATTTGAATTCACTTTAATAACTTTATTTTGGAAAAATCAAATTTTTACTAAAAAATGCTAAATGAACACTCATCCACCTATGCTAAATGGAAACACCACACTTACCTCTACTATGCTAAATGGAAACATTGCATTTACCTCTCCTATGCTAAATGGGGATATATCCCACACCACCACGATAGACAAGTTCTAATCCCATTTTGCAGTAATAGACAAGTCATTTGACCATTTTGCTACCGCAAAATGGGATCAAGACTCATCTAACATTATAAAAAAAGGCCACAAAACCTGTCCGTTGGGTAATTCAACCGGTCAACCTACAACATCAACAAAAAACAAAAAACGTTTGGTATATTGTGACCGATGTTTTACCTAATGTTTGGAAGGTGAAAGGACATCTTCAATGAACCTTATTAGTTAACTCTTACTTTGTATTTTAAATTAAATAAAAAGGAGTGGACAGGGAAACAAAAAGACAATTGAAATGAACTCCTTCAAATATTTTGTAAATTTAAATCTGGAAGAGGTATAGATTGACACGAAAAGACATATGCATTGAGTCCCCACTTAAAATCTCATCACTTTTCGTTTACCTTGGTAAATAGGTTTACCAACTCATCTAACATTATAAAAAAATGCCCACAACTTGTCCGTTGTGTAATTCAACTGGCCAACCTCAAGATTAACAAACAAAGAAAAAATGTTTGGTCTATTGTGATCGGTGTTTTACCTAATATTTTGAAGGTGAAAGGACATTCTCAATGAACCTTATTAAATAACTCTTATTTTATATTTTAAATTGAACACAAAGGGGTGGGGAGGGAGACAAAAAGACAATTGAAATGAACCCCTATGAAATACTTTTTAAATTTAAATCTGAAACTTAAAACTAGAAGAGGTATAGATTGACATGAAAAAACATATTTAATTAATGAGTCCCATTAAATACTTTTTAATTAGAAGAGGTATAGATTGACATGAAAAGACATATACGTTGAGTCCCCACTTAAAATCTCACCACTATTCATTTACCATGATAAATGGGTTTTACCAACTCGTCAATTTATACAAATCAATAAAAGCCCAAGTAGCCGCTCTTTAAAATTGAATGGAATTAAATAGAACAAACATAGACTATAAGGGTTTCAAAAATAATAATTCTTTTTATATCGAAATTTAAAGTTTGAGCCTTTTGTGCCTAAATAAGTTCGGATCTTTTGAACGTTCAATTTCAGATCTTGAAAAGTGGTTATCATTTCTTATCACTAATACAAATTGCATTCATAAAATTTTATCTACTTCTATGAAAGTATTTTCAGAATCAGGGACTAATAATTAACTAAATCACTAAAGAAACAAGTTACTAACTCTAAGGGTTGAAATGTGATGAAAATCATATAAATAAAGGTATGCATTAAAATCTAAAACTCAACTCGTATTGTTCTGCTCAGGTGAAAATAAATTGAATATACTTTGAGCACACTAGTTTCTAAATCATGTTCATCATTTTAGGTCAAAAATATTTTAAAAACCCATGATTTCACCATAAATTAAGCAAGCGGTAAAATGAAGGTGATTAGGTATAATGAAGATCAAGTGCACATTTTTATAATGGATATCTCAAAACACTTTAAATAGTTAGTGTAACATAACAGAATTAATTTATGAAGATCAATAACCTAATGCAAAAAAAGTGCTAATATCGTGGAATTTTATATTTTAAGAAGTTATTTAATTAATGTTGTGAGTACTCTAAATATTGCATTTAGGTTACCTTAACAATTAGGTTGCTTTACCTTGAAAATTTACGTCATGACTCATCACTTGTCCACTTGACGACACATTTAGCTCTCTAAATACTAGGATCTCACATGGTTTACAACTTGGATATTGGTTGATTGTTTTTCTAGAGCTTTTTTGTTTGTTGCCAATCCCTTAATTAATTGTTCATTGCAATACTTATTGATGAAAATTATTGTGGTATTAGTAAGTATTTATATATTGTAATTTGTTGAGAAATTGATGTGGAGTAACCTAAATGCAGTATTTAATGTGGATTCAAACAAATAAAAAATACAGAAATTCATGAATAGAATGTTGCAAGATAAAAATCTAATAAAACACTCACAGTACTTTACAAGTCTTTATAATTTTATTTAAAATGCCAAGTACGGAACAAATTATTGTTATGGCAACATTACCCATTATCAAAATACTAGTAATGTGTGGAATAGGGTACATAATTGCTTCTCCACCGATTAATGTATTTCCTTCGGATGCTCGTAAGCATATGAACAAGGTGAATATCAAATCAAAATTGCAACTCAATTTATTATTATGATTGGAAAACATCTTTAACTTTAAACAGTTCAATTGACCTAATTTCAAAGTTAACTCCAATTTTTTATTATGAATGCAAGTACCAAATATATTTTAGTCTGTTTTTTTAGTTTTAAAATTGATTGATACATAAGAGAGACACTAATAGATGCATATTATCCTGTATTCATTTCCAGTTTGTTTGAAATCTTGAAAATTTATAAATAGGGTAATGCACGGATATATCATGTCAGTAATTTTTATTTGGCAAAAAATATTCTTAATTGTTTTATTAACCATATCGAAATCGTGCAGTTGGTTTTTTATATATTCTTGCCAAGTTTGATTTTCACAAGGTTGTCTGAAGCTGTGACTTCACAAAAATTGATAGATTGGTACGTTTTGTTGATTTGATTTATATTTAATTATTATAATTTTAGTGATTTTTACATAAGGGTCTATAAAAACTCTAACTACAATTTTTTTGTACGTTGATCTCCAAGAATTATCTCAACTATATGGAAGTACATATAATTTTACAAGACTTATCTTATAAGTTGGTATTTGATGTGGTTTGGTTTAATTTGTTATTCTAATAGATTTGTGCAGTAAGAATATAATATTTACGTAAAAGAGTATGTGAACAAAGCATTTACAATGTTGTACATTCAGTTTAGAGGTATCCATTAATCATATTAGACTTTTAGCAGTTTTTTGCAAGACATTTCAAATTTTTTTGTTTTGAGGTAAAATATAATTTGATAGCAAAATTGTTCTTAAATATTGTTCAAACGGAAAAGAACAGGGCCCTTCCATAATAATACCCTCGGAGGGTATTTTTGTTAATTTGGGAAAAACAAAGGTACCATTCTGTATTTCATCTCAATCCAAAATAATCATCTCAAATCAGATCCAAAACTATCAGGTTTTGAGCCACTAAGATTTCCCTCACAAATTCCTCCTCTCATGTGAGAACACATGAATCAAAGGGGCTTGGTTTGGGGTGATCACCCCAATTTTCCCAAATTTTCAAAAGTCCCAAAATGACCGTTTTGACCCAAATCAAATATGGCGTTCTCTACAAATGAAGTTGACTAGTATAACTAGTTATGTGTCACTTTTGTTTGTTAATTTGTAAATTTTCATATCTTCTTTCAATTAGTAGTATCCATTTAGGTTTTTCATATGTAAATTGTATAAATCAATATTTGTTTAAATTTAAAAAAAATTGTATTTGAGAATGTCAAATTTCATTCAAATTTTTTATAAATTTCAAAACACACTTTTACAAAAATATCAAAAAGATTTTTTTAGCAAAAACCCATCAAGTATTCAAATGCTATGTTTGGCTATATATTTTAGGAAAATTTCATGGATACCCCTAAAGTTTGCAATATATACATAGATACCTTTGCTTTTCAAAAATTGCACAAATACCCTTAGACCATAAATTTTAGGCATTTATGTGCTATGTTTGTACTTCTTGCATGACCAATGTTGAGGGAGGGAATGTAATGCAACAAAAAAGAAGCAAAGTTTGCACAAAGGAAGAAGGGAAGTGGCATGCACAACAAAATAAACGCCTGAAATTTTTGGTCCAAGGATTTTTGTGCAATTTCTGAAAAAGCAAGAGTATCTATGTAAATATTGCAAACTTCAAGGATATCCATGAAATTATCATTGAGTTTTTGTAGTTTAAAGTCCAAAATTAATAACATTTTATATTATTTTTTGGAGATACATGCAAAACATGTAGAGATGACTTCATGTTTTGCTTATGTATCAAGAGATCTCTTATTGTTATTAATAGTATAATATATATGAAAAGTCGACAAAGGCCAAAATTGTGTGAAACCTTTAGAAAGCTTAAACTCGTATGAAGAGTTCAAAGAGTTAAGATTCAAATGAGAACTTTTGGAAGTCCAACATTGCACGACTAGTTCCAATTTAGATCAATGTGGCATTCAATGTCACCAAATTTTACAAGTATATATTTTGTTTATAATAGTCAAAATCGTGTATTAAGTTGGCTACTTCCAATGGTTTTTGTTTCAACGATAAATTCCTCTCAAGAATCATGTGGAATGCACCTTCATAAAGTATCAATATTATTGATCTTAGTAATTGATTGGTGTTACATTTTAGAATCTCCATAGTTTATTAATTTTGGATTAGTCTTTATTGCACAATTTAGATAAAATGTTTGCTTTCATGCTTTGTCTATTGGTTTCTTTAATACTTATATCCCAATATATTTGAGGCATCCCTTAGAGGTTAAATAGTTACATAAAACACATGCTCAAAATTTGCTAAATTAGAAAATCGTAAATATAATAAAAACACATTTGAAAATTGCATCGTTTTCCAAAACACAATAAAAAATTAACTGATTAAAGAACAGAAGCGCCATTTACAAAAACAGATGGATAGAAGATTCTAGACATAATATAAAGTGGTTTGTGTTTTCCATCCAATTGTTTTCAGATTTTCAAGGTAGTATTCGAACACTTGTGTGATGCACCTATTTGAAAAAGTATTTTATAAATGTTCTATAGTTCAAAAATTACAAGCATGGTTCAAGTCAAAAGTCAGTAGAGCTTAAAAGTTGCCCCTAAATTTTATCTTGTTTTTTGAGTAATACGAAGACTTCTAAGTGACACCATTAAAGTTTTTAACTTCCGACTTAAAGCACAAAAATATAGTATCTATTACTAGAGAAATCATGTTTGCTATAAAACTATTTTCTTCTGAAGTCACACGAAAATCAATGAGCACATCAATAAGCAAAAGTAAGATTTGTTGTAAAGATCATAGTTTTAAACGTTGAGTGTTTGAAAGTTAGCATTCTTCTAAATTGCAATACAACTAAATAATTGAATATTTGAAATCAATGATGACCTTTTGTCCTAGAGGGAGAAAATTGATCTATGTATCATATCATAAAAGCTGTCGAAAAACTTTATATATATCATGTTGGCACATTCAAGAATAGTGGTTACTTAAGAGAAGATTTAATAGTTTTATTTAGAACTCTGTTATGTATTAAAAACATCAAAAGTAGCATAGATGATTCAATTCGAGTGACTGCAATATGTTTTCACATTGGCCAATTTGATACATAAAAAGAACTAAGTTCATAATTGTCAAAATGTTCATATCGTCATTGGTGGGGGTGAGCTTACATACCGTATTTCGTCAGATTTTTGTCTCATATTATTGGGTGCAGTAATTTCAAAACATAAATTCAAATATTTGACCTTATATTATAATTGCGTTGTTTCAAAAAATAAAATTGCACACACCAGAGGATTTGCTTGTTTGTATTATAAGTTTTATTGCCTAGAATTCTAATACGTCATTAAAATGCTCTTTTTGAAGACTTTATTTGTGAATTACTGAAACTTATTGTTTTGACATGAAAATTTTCTGTCATGTAGATGTTTGTTTGGATTGGTACATTTCAAAATTGAAAATTTTCATTGATATTGTTTATAAACATTAATGTTAATAATGTTAATCATCATAGTGATATTTTTTATGTCTTTCGTCGATTTTCATTTGAGGTGTGAAGTTCTTTATTAACCCCTAAATGCCCAAGGCCTCTTTGAACTTTTTGGCATTTTCAGGAAAGTGAACAATCAATTAACCTTTTCATAAATCTCACCAGGTTTTTTAAAATTGTAACCGTATAAATTTAAACTTGACATGTTAGAGATTACATGGAAAAAGAAAGCTCAACAACATCACTTATAGTTTGAAAGATTATAACGTTTGAACATGAGGGTGCTAAAATTGCAAAAGTGACTTGAAGTTTTCTTATCCTCATTTCACATGTCAAATCTAAAAAGTTGGTCATCAAAAAAGTAAGAGGATTAAGGTAATTACATGTTTAACCTCAACCAATTTATGGTTTTTAAAATCTACTCCTACATTTTTTTAAATGGATTTTTAATGCAAATTTTTCTCCAAGCTCTAGTGTATTTGAGGCTCATTTTCAAGATCTTCCAACACTAGAAAACTCAAGATTGTAGTGAACACCCTTGCACAAAATCTTGAATAGAAAAATCATGAACATTCATTTTCAAAATCAGATTTTTGATGCTAAAAACAGACTTCAAAAAAACTTGTGTTCAAAAGAAAATACCAAAAATAGTGATTTGATAATATTTTGTTTGTCTTCAAAGTTTTGCAAACACCCAAATTGGGTGCCTTGGGCATTTTGGGGTTAAAATGGATGGTGTGTTGTGACGTACCAAGTTGAAAGAAATTAAAGTTTTTGTTCTAATGATAAACTTTATAAGTTTTAGTTTTAAATAGTAGCCAAAATTTGTTTGGCCAAATTTGTTTATGATTAATAGGGCATCATTTTGTTTGTTCGTAAAGACCACCTTAAATAACTCAATTTTTGGTATTTGGGTAGGCCTAACTAATGGTTGAAAAATACATATGTAAATTTTGTCTAGATGTTTGAGCATCTTAGGATGGCTTCACACTATGACTTGTCAAGTCGAGAGTCTGTTAAATTGAGTGGCCAAACTTTGCAATCCAAACTCCCTTTGAGAAATTGTCAACCTTGGATGATAAAGTGCTGTCATGTAAGCAATGGGGGATGATGGCCTTTGGAGTTTGGCCTCTAGTGTGAAGGGTTGAGCGGCCAAGCTCTTGATTTTGTGCAATCTGATTGGTGCATACCAACGGCCTCTTGACCTTTAGTCATAGTGTGAAGCAGCCCTTATTCTAGTATTCTAGTGAAACGATGGACAATTCAATTAGCCCCATTAAGGCAAACATCAATCATCATTCTACAATATATCTTCAACATCATAAGTGAAGCATTGAAGTGTAAATTTCAAAAATGTATTTTATAGTACTCTATTTATGTAACCTAATGGCACCTATTCAAATTTAAAACAACAATTTAAGTTCATATACCAATTCTCCTAAAACTCATCTCATTAATAATGCAATGAAATTGATTTTATCTTATAAAATCAAACTTGTTGAAAAAAAATCAAATTTGTAATCAAACCACAAACTGAAGCTACAAAATAATAGTTAAGAGTTATTAAACAAAAGGATGTGCAAAATCCAACTAAGGCAAGTAATATATAAACCCAATCTCAATCCCAATCACAAATCTAATGCTGTCACTATGTACACAAGATGTTCATTTTAGAACTTGAATTTAGGTACGCCATAGACAACTTATTTAACACAAAATATAAGCTGTCTATGGCATATATATATCTGGATTTGAATTCTAAAATGGACATTCTGTGTACATAGTGATGACATTAGGTTCATGATTGGGATTGGGTTTACCTGCCTTAATGCTTTTAATGTAAGGACCAGTTTGAATCATTTCTCATCTCATGACTTTGGAGCTTTTAAGTTTGTTATGTTAAGAATCCAATGCTTGTTTTTATTAATACAGAAGTCACTAGCTAATATGATGTTATTGTTTCTTAGATCGTGTAAATGTCATTTTAATGGATGTCAATTTAGTTTACTTTGTAAATTTTGGAAAAGATTATAATATAAAAGATGGTTTTACATCCAATAAGCCTCAAAAGTTGCACAAACAAAAGACAAACTTGTAAATTTTATATGAAAATATCTGAACCTTGAACAAATTGATTTGTAGAAGTTAATGAAAAAGAAATCAACAAAAAAAATTCTGTTGGTTTACTTTGATACTTCTATGTGCTTGGAGATAGTGAACTTTCAAGTTTAATATTTTTGAATGGTTTCTAAAATTATGGGTCATTGAACACCAATGGGTTGAAAATAATATTTCAAAAAAACATTTGTGGCGTGTTGCTAGATTAAATTAGTAGAACGTCCAGTTCAAGTAAATTACAAGAGCAACAATCAATCATTCTATTAAAGAGAACCTCATTTCCAAATTTTATTAGGTGGTTTATGCCATTTAATGTAGCCTTAAGTTTTGCAATTGGAGCTTTATTGGGCCTTATCGTTATAAAATTTACAAGTCCTTCAAGCCATTTGGAAAGTGTCACCATTGCATGCTGTGCAGCAGGTTATTGTCAACATGTTTACTTATAAATAATATTATTTGATGTAAATTGAAGTCAATGTGTAGAGTAAGCGCAAGGTCATTCTCACGTTTAAGCAACCAGGAACAAGATTAGAGCCTAAGTAACTACCAATAGTGGTTCAAATGTGAGATTGCCAATGCGTAAGGCTTTTAGCTTACTTAAATGTTGCTTGAAGAAAATATTGCCACATGTCTTTTTAGCTAACATGAGTGACATTATGCACCGTGATATCACTTTGTAAATTATGTTATTATGTTTACAAAAATAAGGGCTTGCAATTGTTATAATTGCAACACAAACATTTATATAGAGGGTTTGAGATAATTCTACCAAAAGTGTGTTTTGTTTGTTGATTTGCAATCACTAGTTTTGTGTCTGCTTTATAATCACTGTTTTTCATAAAAGAATACTCATTTCCCTCAAATAGAGGAACATTTGTGCTTATGGTAAAAATTTGTTTATAAATTTGAGTATGAGTCAACTGTTAATTAAAAACACAACGATTTATTTTTTATTTTTTAAAGTTTTGGAGCAACATTCCTGCGGTGTCAAAAGCTTAAATGAAAGGAAAAAAAAATGCATTTTACTATGGATTTGTTTGTATTGATAGGTTTATAATGATGACCTTTTAATGCAAAAGCTAATTATGAAAATGCATGGTATATAAAATTAACCGTTTAATTTTTACATTTAGTGTTATAAATTTATTATTTGAAATTTTAACAACTTATTTGATGTCAATTTTGTCAGTCCATTCAATAAAAATCATAAAACTTCATATTTAACCAATAACGAGATACTTAAAAATTCAAAATATCATGGATGACTTTTCGAGTTAGATTCTTTTATTGCACATCTTTTGGAATCTAACCATACAAATATTTGACTTTCTTGTCATTGTGCATATGTGCCACACAATTTTATTTCAATCACAATTTTCAAGCAAGTTGTGGGAGTTATAACATATCCTTCATTTATGTTTTGCCTTTTTAACCCCAAAAGGGCCAAGGGTGTTTTTTGAGGAAAAATCTCAGAAATTGCCAACTTTTAGTGCACTGCCCAAAATTGAAAATAGATTTTTTTTTTTTGAAATTCTAACCATAAAAAAGTGTGTAAAATAGATTAATTGATGTGTGCATAAAAATTCAGCCCTTTGACTAAACGGATTGTAAGATTTTAACATTTGAAGTGAGAAAAACAACTTTTTTTTATTCTAGCAAAACAAGTTTAGCTAACTTTGAGCCTTCCTAGAGTAGTTTTTTTGCTCTACATAATTTTAGCTTTTTGACCATTCATAAGTATATGGTGTTAGGTCAACTCATGAAAAATTTCAGAAGCAAATATGGAATCTTGCTTATTTTAAATCACTTTGCAATGCAAGGAGGCTAAGTGAATTGGCAATTCATTAGTCATTCTTTCATGATTTCTTATGCAATGAGGAAACCTTTCATTTGAGATATGAATGGTGAAAAGTTAGAGACAAACATTTGGAATATGTGGAAAAAGAATTCAAGAGCTTTAGATTATGTGGAAAAAGAATTCAAGACCTTTAGATTGTGTGGAAAAAGAATTCAAGAGTTTTAGATTTATAGATTGAAAGATAATATGGCCTCAAGTTAGAGGAAAATGTTTTTTCTTGAAATTGCCTAAATATAGTTAACAAAGTTTGACTCCCTTTAACCCCTAAAGGACCAACTGTCCCCTCGGGGGACAAATGGCTTTTGGGCATGTACTTACAGCTAATCTACTTTTTGTGATTTTTTGAAACTTTTATTGAAGGTAGGGACTTCTAAATTTTTCTTCATTCCAACATTTAATGAAGGAGTTATGCAAGAATTTCAGAAGAAGGGCAAGGGCAGGCAGCCCAAAAACAAACCAAAATGGCATTTAAAAAAAAACCTGAAATTGATTCTTTGGATTTATACAAATTTGAGAATCTTTAAATCATTCAATTTTGATTGATGAGATGAAATTCATGAGAAGTTTTAGTTTGCGGGGAGGTATGGAACTCACAAACCTCCATTCTTTTTGCCTCTTGTAAAGAAAATTGCTTTCCTTTTTTGAGCTCTTTGTGTTTTTTTTTTTTGACTTTTTTTTTCCAAGTTGTAGTAGACTAAGATTTCTTGGTTTTCACCATTTGGATAAAAGTCATTCATATTTCTAAATTTTGCATAAATTCTCCAATTTTGCCTAGCGTATATGCAAATTTCATGGCCTTACGGTATTGCAAGATTTCACAAAGTATGATCCACACCTCCAATCACTAGAAGAAATCTTGTCCTAAACAACTGGTTCCCGATGACTACAAATATCCTAAACAACTCAATTTTACTGTAATTAAGTCATTGTATAGTTGTTTAGGACATTTGAAGTCATCATGAACTAGTCGTTTAGGGCATGTTTTTCTTCTAGTGAGTTCATTTGAAATTTCTCCCACACATACCTAACTTGGTCTTCTACATGGAAAAAATACACCTCAACTTTGCGTAGAGCAATATTTTGATATAGGAGCCGTCAAAGGCTTTTGAGTTTTTTGGGTAGCAGGGAAAAACTTTTTTTTCCACTTCAAATTTCAATATCTCAATCCTCTACTTCTAGAATGAGTCGAAAATTTTCCCACAAGTACCTCCCATAGTCTAGGGCAAGATCTAACGGTTGGATTTTCAAAAAAAAACCTTTTTTGCTATCTTTTTACTCTTTCCCCCAAAAGTGGCAATCTTCAGTGATTTTCACAGAAAAAGGGGCTTGGTCCTTTAGGGGTTAAAATGTGATGTGACAGCTCAATTTATTTTATTTTTTTGACAATTGTAGACTATATTTTATTAGTTATGTACTTACTAATTTTCAAAAGTTGATGAGAGTTTGAGCATAAGATTCTCCAAAGATGCCCAAACTGCCGAAGGTGCCCAATTTCTTTTAGATAGCATAACTTTTGAACTGGGCATCCAATTGGGAAAAAAAATTCCACTTGGGAAATACATATTTGCACCTTGTGTAACAATTTTGAGAACACCCAATAAAAATTGACTCCATGTGACCCTACCCAAGTTCTCAAGTGGCTGCTGAACAACCACTTGGTTCTTTAGTTGTTAATGCAAAAGATAAGAAGTTAAAATTATTTCTTTCAGTAAGTTTTTCTAGTTTTAAAATACATATCCATTGAGCTCGTATTGTCCATCTATTTTATTGTTGAAGATATATCAAGCATGCACCAAAACATTATTAGTTGTTGCAAAGAGAACAAGGTTTTTTATGATGTGTCTTTTGCGAATTGTCTTATGTAAACTACCTACACCAAAATATTGCATTTAGATTGCCTCAACAACTAGGTTGCTTTATTTTAGAAAATTACCTCATTGCTTGATCACTTGAAAACCCTTGCAACTCTTTAGATTTGAGTATTACGCATGTTTTAATCTATTTTTTTCTTCCACACGATTGTTGCTATTACCAAGCCCTTTAAATTTTGTTTTTTGTAGCTATTATTGATGAAAATGATGAAAATTATTGTAGTATTAGTAAGTATTCACATATTGTAAAATGTTGAGAAATTAGTGCGGGCCAACCCAAATGCAAAATATAGTGTACCCTACACATGTGTATCTTCTATATTTAGCCATGCGCCATATAGAAATATTTTGAGTAAATGAGTCTATTTGAATAATTGCATTAAAAAAGTTGACAGGTCCTAGTTAATAGCAACCTTCAAAAACTTCATTGTTCAAGTCCAATATTTTATTGAAAATCAGGTCTTATCAAAATGCGATTTTTTGAAAATCTCAAACATAAAAACAAACTCAAAATATTCAAACTAAAATGTAGACTAGCTTGATGTGGTTGAAATCAATGTATAATAATTACTGGGTTTAAATGAAAGTAAGAAACTTCTCAAGTTTTGCTCAAGGAACAAGATCCTATACTTACAAGCTTTTTGTCAATCACTTTGCTAAGCGGTAATCGTCAAAATCAAGGTCCACTATGTAGTGACTAAAAGACAGTGTCACTTATACTGAAAATTTTATAAGTTTTCAAAAGATACTTTATTGCTCTATACAATTGTTTACTCATGAGTTGTTTCAAGTCTTTGTTTTTTAGAGGAAATATTCAACTGCTTTTTAATATTGCAGAACACTAAAATCTTACAAATCTTTCGATATTCAAAGAGAATTTTAGATATACTTTCTTGGAAAATTTCTTTGATTGATCATGAGCAATCAAGATCCAAAATCCACCAAAGTTTAAATATGTTGTAATTTGATTTGAACTGACAAAAAATTGTTGAAAGTGTGTTTGATGAGTCATCCAAATGTAAGTAAAATCACTAGAAGGAGATTTTGTTGAAGTCAACATAAAGTACACAATGCTTTATTGTTTCTAATGTAAACAGTGCATATTTATGTATTAGAAGCAAGAAAACATCATATATTTTACGGTGGCTTCAACAAAGTTATATTCTAGTGAATGCACAAGAAAATTTAACTTTTGATTGTATTTTGGAAAAATAAGAATAACTTATTATTTATTTTGGTTTTAACCCCAGAAGCACTAAGCTCAAATTTTTATAAAATTGCTCCAAAACTGCTATTCTAGTACAAGTACCAAATTTTAGAAAAAAACTTTTTTTTACACATCTAACCATAAGATCTTGTACTACACTAGTACCAAAAGATATGAAATAATATTAATGAGTTTTCACCTTGTAGATTGTTAGATATCTGAGTTTAAATTGACAAGAAGTCATTTTTTGTCCCTGCAAAAATCCAAGCAGCTGCACTTCACAAGGTCATATTTCTATGAAAAAAATTCCAAAATGGTTGTAATTTTTTGGATTTGTTCCTCAAAGCAAGTTGGGTACACACTTGAAAAATGTCAAATCATGTGGAATTGTAAAACACATGGAAAAACAATAGTAAGTAAAAAGAAGTAGAGAATGATTCAAACCACTAAATTGTTAAGAACTTAATTGTGGAAATGAAAGATTACAATCCCAATGGCCATATTGCTATGATAAACAATCCACATCTTTAGGTTTTGTTTTTTTTCTAAAATATTGAAAGTTGAGTAAAATAATGGACTTCAAAGTTTATTTTAGAATAGAGAATCCATAACTGTCCGCAAACAAAATCTCCTCATAACTTTCATCTTGTTGATCAAAATGGAATGATTCAAAGCTTCCCAATTGTATATAAATCTAAAGAACCAATTTCAAAAAACAAAATTCAAAAACGTAATTTAAAAAAAAGTTTTTTGGCTGCTTGTCAAGCAAAGGAAATTACATATCATGCAATAACTTTTGAACCATGAAGTCAAAAGCTATGAAATTTGTTGGGCCTTAAAGCCACTCCTTGGACACATCTTGTGTTTAAATTCAAAGAAAAAAATGAAAACCCCACTGGTAGTGAGCTACCCAAAATAGCTACATTGCCAAAAAAGGGTGTTATGGGCTTTAGGGGTTAATTGTGTAATTGTGACCAACTTTTTCACACAAACATAGTGGTGCGTAAAACTTCAATTGTACAAGTAGATATTAGTGTGTCCACTCTTTCACATTACTCATGTAATATTAATAAAAATAACCATATTACTAAAGCACAAGGCCCTATATAATATCACATTTTCCGTCTCTGTGATATTATAGAAAATGAGGAGATAGTTTTTGAAGTTGAGGTGATATTATAGAGGGAGAATACAGTGTTATTCAAAAGGTTGCAATTTTATTGCTTCTCTTTACTTCACACTTTATTTCTTTTCAAATTTTTGTGATTTTGGGGAGCTACGGACTTTCATGATTTTATTTTTCTATTGCTACTTGTTTACATATCCGTTGTACCAACAGGTGCAATAGCAATTTTATCATAAAATGTGGCCAATTAAGAAAAACACAATCTAGTTAACTCACAAATGCTAGTAGCTTGATTCAAAGTAAAGCCTCATTGTAAACCACATTATGCATGTACCCCTCTCTTCCATGTTGGAATGCTAATTAGTGAATCCCTGAGCCCCCTATCCTCGTGTCCCCCTATCCCCGTGTCCCCCTATCCCCGTGTCCCCCTATCCCCGTGTCCCCCTATCCCCGTGTCCCCCTATCCCTATGCTAAAGGTACCCTCTGATTAGTGAGTTCATCCCAATTAAAGATTTAGTTAGTGAATTTACACTAGTAGAAAATTAAATAGAAAATCAATAGATTTTCAACTCGAATCTTTTGATTTTATCTATGACATTGGTCAAGTTGATGCAAGTATTTTTCAACAAGAGTTTGTTGATTTTTTGTTGTTTCTTGTTATTTTTTGGTTAATTTTTGTTAATTTTTGATGTTAAATATTAATTTATATCAATGTTTTTTTTTCTTAAATTTTATTTTTTATTATTTTAATTTAAATTTTTTTTTGAATTTGGCCGGGCCAATTGCTGGCCCTACGGAGCAGCTCACCGCAAGCACGCCGAGGCTAGGGTCAAACCCCAAACCTTTGGCCTTCAACTCCAGCTCCTTATCTCAAGCCCCATTACCACTAGGCTATGCTCACACATGTGTGCACACAAAGATACAAATAATCTATTTGTACACTACACATTAACTACTTTGCAAAATCAGTAGACTTTGAAGCCTATTTCAGCCTAGTAGAAGACTTTTTTTTGAAAAGTTCAAAATTACAAAAAGTTGGTCAATATAGTCTACTTTCACCTCCAACAATTTTATCAGATTTGAGATTTTTAATTAAAAGTTATGAGCAAAAATCAAGGAAGGTATTCAGAAATTTTAAAAAATTATTTATTTCCACCCCTTTGATTTTTGATTGAAAAGCATAAATCTCAAAAAAAATGTTGCAAGTGAGAATCAGCTTCATTTTTTATTTATTTTTAGTTATTATTTTTCTTGAAAAC
This sequence comes from Ulota crispa, assembly GCA_963920765.1. NCBI lineage: Eukaryota > Viridiplantae > Streptophyta > Bryopsida > Orthotrichales > Orthotrichaceae > Ulota > Ulota crispa. The sequence continues at coordinate 26,481,698 of OY987243.1, read as the reverse complement.
AAAACTCTTACTAGGTTAAAGTAGCATCCATAGTTTGCTAGCTTCAAAAAACATCAAATTTTGAATAGTTATAGAATTAAAAAGTTGTAATCATACAATCAAAATTTCAAAGTATCCAAAAAATAAAAAAGATTCTATAATATTTTGAAGATTTTTAAATCCTTTTTAAAGATTCCAAAAATATTCCATATGATTTAAATTTTTTTGTTGATTTGATTCACAAAAGAAGGGGAAATACTAAAAATGCTCTTTGGTTGTTTCAAAATATTAAAATTATCCCTTAATGATTTAAAATATCAAAAATACTCTTGTTTTTTGTTAAAGTATCAACTCTACCCCTAGTATTTTGAGATAATATAAAAAACGCTCTTTTATTTTAAAACAGCAAATACACTCTTGTGTCATTTGAAATATGAAAATCACCTTTGATTTCATGTAAGAATATCAATTAAACTATACCTGTAGTCATTTTTGAAGCTATTTTAAGTTCCCATAATTCACTTTTTCTATTACAATTTTTTGTAAATACTAGAATGACAATGAAAGTTACTAAAAATAGAGGCAATTTAATTGCAAACTCAATCTTATAGTCAATATGTTCAAACTCTTTGTAGGATTTTTGCCTATAGATTTATCATTGCAAAAACTAATGCATCAATTGCATAGTGATTTTTATTTTTAATATAATATTTAAAATACAATTGGACCGAAAAGGCACATAAAAACTAGAGGAATTTATGATATTTACAAAATCTAAGAATAAAGATTAATTGGCATTTTTACACTAAACCAAAGGTGCTTTTTTTTTTTCAAACTACTCAAGGATTTATTGGATAATTTAAAATAGTTGAGGAGCATTTTTAATATTTTCCCGGTATATTATAGCTAGGCATTGTTGATATTTTTGCAAAAAGCCGAGGGTATATTTGATACTCTTAAACTTTGAAGGACATATATGATTTTATGAAAGAATTGAGGGGCGTTTTTTATATTTTTTCATAAAGAAATTTTGGTATTTAAAACAACAAATATTGTACTTTTTTATATAAAATTTTGTTGAATTAATGAAATTGTGTCCAAAAGTATCCATATCAACAGAAAATCAACAGTTTTTTGTTGATTTTTTATTGTTTTGTTTTGTTTGAAAGTGTCCAAATCAACAAAAAACTGTTGATTCTTTGTTGTTTTGGCCATGTTTTTAGTAGACTTTAAAGGCTACTAATGTTAAACCATATATACCAAATTGTGAAAAATGAAGAAAAAAACCACATTCAAAATTCTAAAAGATTCTAATTTTCTTGAAAACTTCTTTTATTTTGCAAAACTTCAAAATATTTTCATGTAGTCCACAAATATTCTAGAAAGTTTTAAAAAAAAACCTAAATTATTTTATTAGTTTTTTATGAAAAATATTTTGAAGTATTTTAATGATTTATAAAAAGATTCTAAAACAACTCTAATTGAGTCTAAGAGATTTTATTTTTATAAAGATTTTGAAGTCTTTTAACAAATTACATAATTAAAGATTTCAAAAAGAATCTTGAAGATTCCAAAGAAGATTCTCAAAGATTCTCAATTTTTTGAAAAGATTCTCCAAAGATTCTTAGAGATCCTTGAAGATTTCAAAAGATTCTTAAAGATTTCCAAAAGATTCTCAAAGATTCCCAAAGATCCTTTAAAAACCTAAAAATATTTTCAAAGATTATTTAAAAAATCTCAAAGATCCTCAAAAATTCTTAATTTTTTGAAAAGATTCTCAAATATTTTCATAAATTCTTAAAGATTTCAAAAAGATTCTCAAAGATTTCAAAATAGATTTTGAAAGATTCTAAAATTTCTATTGATTTGAACACTAGTGTCCAAATCAACAGAATGTAGGTAGTTTTTTACAAAATTTTGTTAAATTAGTCAATCAGCGTGTGCAAGTGCCCAAATCAACAAGAAATTGTTGGCTTTTTGTTGTTTTGGACGGAGTTTTCTACTAGTGTTATCCACAACTTTTTCTTGGCCAATCAAAATGCTCATGTATTCTTTTGTATAAGTAGATTATCAACAATATGAAACATCTATTACATTAAAGCAATTTTGGATTTCACAACAATTCAAGGGTTCAAGGAATTTTGAAATTTGTGAATTTAATCTAATAGCAAATTTATGGCGTAGCAAGCGCCAACAGCTAGTTACTACCTAAATACACAAACATTTGCATGTTTTCACACTTATGTTATGCATCACTTTTCGATTTTTTCTTCTTATGATTGTTTGCATAGGAATTGACAATAGGGGCACAAAAACAAGAAATATTAGATTGGGGCACAGTTTCAAAATATTTACAAAGAGGGGTAGCTTGCTTGGTACAAGCCTTACAAAACATGGGAGCATTGGTGAAGAGCCAAGGGGGCACCTAACACCACCCAATGCCATTCCCAAAGATCCTATACAATACTAGGACAAACTCTAGTAGAAGATTTTGTCTTTTTGTTGCTTTGATTGCGTTGATGAGTGCACTTTTTTGTTGATGTTCAATAGAAATATTTTGATCTCTGTTGAACATTGACAAAAAAGTGCACTCATCAACGCAACCAAAATAACAAAAAAACAGAGTTTTCTACTAGTGAAAAGATGGCTTAGGAGGTGATAGATGAAAAGCCGCAAAATTTGAGCCCTCCAAGAGCCCCCTACAAGGTCTCTCAACAAGGTCCCAAAACATGTACTTACTACAACAAACAAATCATTAATCCCCTATTTTTGTTCACCCTTTGATTTCAATGCAATCATGAAAATCATGTTATTATGTTATCCCAATTGGACAAAAAATATGGGTACAAATGTACAAAAAGACCATAAATTATACTTTACTCTATTTAAATAGATTATTGAAGTACTTGGATAATGAGTAGTGACTAGTGAGTAAATTTATATATTTTATGAGTGCAATATCTTTTTTATTATTTGGATTAAGTATTTAGTTTAGGTCCTTTATACAAGGTAGCAATAGGTACAAGTGCCCTTTTCTTGTACTGAAACTAGCCAATTAATAACTTGATTTGTCAAACCTTAGGGGTTCTTGGAGGCCTCAAAATTTTCCTAATGAGACTGTATGATGCCCCTATTTGTGAGTTTCCACTGTTTGCATGTAAGGTATTCCAAAAGCTATATATATATAAATAAATATATTTGCGCGCGCGCACGCGGGGGTGTGTGTATAATTTTAGAAATAGTAACATCTTTTTGAGAATTTTGCATTGGAAAATCAATGGTGTGTAAAAGAAACTTCATATATTTACGCATGACATAATATACAAAATGATCTTGGCAATTAACGCTTCTTTTGTTTTTAACAAGTTCCATTTTTTTATGATGTATAGGGAACACTGGAAATATTCCTTTGGTGTTGATTCCTGGAATTTGCAAAGAAGATAATAATCCATTTGGTGAAAATTTATCATGTTCGTTGAATGGAGTAGCCTATGTGTCTTTTGGTATGTGGGTAAGTTTATGCTTTTCTTCTGATGTTCTATAATGTCCAACATTTTAGGTAAAAATTTTAAGTAAACATAACAAAGCACTTGTTCTTTTGTTTTTTGTATAGAATCAGTAATAAATAAATAAGTTTTTTATTTTTATTGTTGAGTATGGATTGTGATTGCAATAAAATTAATCATTATAAATACTCGTATCATCAATGAGTTTGCAAAAAATGATGCTTTGAAATCGATTTTAGAACTCTTCTCGTGCCAAATCATAATTTTAAAAATTATAAAATAGCAAAAATGACATCTTCAAAATGTACTCTATAAGAATTCGATAAAGAAGTCTGTTTTTTAAGTACCGAGTTTTATTTTATAAATTTTCAAGTTTGTAATAATGTATGCCAAAAAAATAACTCTCAAATCATCTTCCTATAGTTTTGTCACAAAAAATAACCAAGATGGCATTTTTCAATGCTTGTAGTCCTAAATCATTAATAAATACAAAAGCAATGCAAGAACAATGTGGATTGTGCATTAGTTTGGCAGAAATATGATCCCATTTTAGTATGTTCAAATTAACTTGATTTTATAAGAACTAAACAAAATTGAATACTAAAAACAATAACAATTTATGTATGTTTAGTAACATTGAAACTTTTGAAATGCACCAATTTTGCTCTTTCCACTGCAATTCACTATAGATGAAGGAAGTCACCTCTCCTCACAATGCTCTTAACCCTTAAGCGTTCTAGGACCTCAAAATGGGGTGCTCAGTTTTGAATAATGTCCGTGTTTGACTCTTATCCTCTTCTTAATGGTAAAGTTAAAGGACTTGTGCTTTTTCATGTACCTTTAGGCATGTGTTTACTACTACCCAAAAAAATTTCAAGCTATTTGAATCTACTTAGCTAATACTTTTATTGAACTAAGTCCAAAAGTGAATATGGCATGGACGCTCAGAGGTTAATGATAATCAATGGGCCATTCTTTGATGCTTTAAAAGTAAGTTTTTATACACTATTGCTTTGAACAACATTTACTTTTATGATTCAGCCAAAAAACTTACCTTCAAAATAACCCTTTTATTTTCCAAATTGTATCCAATAGAATATCTAAATCATTCAATATCCAATTTTGATGAATTGCTCTGAAAGCTATTAATATTGTAGTACACTTTTTAGTAGTGTCATTCTAGCAATTCTTGAAAAAGTTACAACCTGCAAAATAGATTGTTATTGCTTAAGTTATAAATGTTTGAAATGGAGTTTGTTATTGCATTACAACTTTCGACTCATTTTTGTTACGTATGAGTTTCATATATCTAAATCTCCCATCTCTTACTTTCAAACCATAGAAACTATGTTGGATTTTAATTAAGATTTTACCAACTTCACTAGCAAAGCTAAAACACTACCATCTTAGAGGAGCCATAGCTTCTAAATCACAAAGTGGATCCTTGCTTGTTTTTAAACCCTTGAGTTTGTGTGTTTATAAAATGTTGAATTAAGTACTGAAAATTACATATTTTTATGTCATCCAAGACATCACAATGTTCTATTTGCTCAGACTATTTGTGTCCTTTTTATCTTGCTTCAAGTAAGGTCCAAGAGGTCACTTTAAGGTCTTTTTTTTTGTTCATGCAAGTGTCACAATTGCATCTTTGAAATAATATGCTATATACTAAACAATGATTTTTTTAAATAAATAAACTACAAATTGTATATAATTATTTATAGTCTTGAATATCATCAAGTTTTGAAAGTTTAATTTCATTCATATCTGATTTTTCAAATTTTTAGTCTAAGCTTTACATTTAAATAAATCATATTGTTATTTTTATTATTATTATTATTATTATTATTAGTTTACGTACCCGTTGTACCAACGGAGGCAACAAAATATCCTTGCAATAAACAAATTGTGCAATAGCAATTTTATCCCCGTGCCTCCCTATCCCTATGCCTCCTATTCCTATGCCTCTTATCCATGTGCCCCCTATCCTTGTGCCCCCTATCCTTGTGCCCCCTATCCTTGTGCCCCCTATTCTTGTGCCCTCCTATCTCCATGCCCTCCTATCCCCATGCCCCCTATTCTTGTGCCCTCTTATCCCCATGCCCCCTATTCTTGTGCCCTCCTACCCCATGCCCCCTATTCTTGTGCCCTCCTACCCCATGCCCCCTATTCTTGTGCCCTCCTATCCCCATGCCCCCTATTCTTGTGCCCTCCTATCCCCATGCCCCCTATTCTTGTGCCCTCCTATCCCCATGCCCTCCTATCTCCATGCTCCCTATCCCTATGCCCTCCTATCCCCATGCCCCCCTATCCCCATGCCCCCTATCCCCATGCCCCCTATCCCCATGCCCCCTATCTCCATGCCCCCTATTCTTGTGCCCTCCTATCCGCGTGCCCCCTATCCTTGTGCTCTCCTATCTCCGTGCCCCCTATCCTTGTGCCCCTCCTGTGCCTCCCTATCCCCATGCCCCCTAACTCCATGTCCCATATCCTCGTGCCCCCTATCTCCATGCCCCCTATCCCCATGCCCCCCAAGAATACAACCTTTTGAGCCACTCATTTTGATTGGATATATATCCAAGAAAACTATGTTGAAGTTAACATAAACTACATGATGTTTTCATGCTTCTAATGCAGAAATTTGCATTAGAAGCATGAAAACATCATGTAGTTTATGTTGACTTCAACATAGTTTTCTACTAATGGATGAGAGAGTATTGTGGTACAACCTCAGGGACATGTTGTTGACTTCCAACGAAACGGCTCAATCTAATTGGTTGAGAGATAGTGCTGTGGTGTCACTTCCAGTGACCCATTATACTTTATTGTTAACTACCACATGTACCATGAAGCTACTAGTTTTCATTACCTAAACAAAATGTAAATGGTACAACTTGTTAAACTATTGTTTACTGCTACATGCATGGAATGCAACTCATAGTTGCACTCAGACTCTCTCTTTTTCATCCAAAATGGGAATTTGGGATTTTATTATTATTATTATTATTATATGTAATAAATTGTCATGGTATTTTTAACCAACTATCAATCAGTATTCTAATATTCATTCATTGCATTGAAAAGATGGCAACTCTATTAGTATGGACATTTATTTACAATCTTTTGGTGCCACAAACATCAAGCATTGAAGCCAACACCGCTGTGAATGAAACCGAACATAAATCAAATGAAGATGTTTTAGTAAACGAAGGTAAGAGTATACAAAATGAAACTTGTACAAAAAAAGAGACAAATGTTCATGAGATGGATAACCCAATCAATGCAATGGCTTCATCAAGCAAACATGAAATAGGGGATCAAAATAATGAAAATCGGTCTTTACTTCAAAATCCAAAAAGTGAAGTGAGTATTATAAAACCACTTATGATATCTTCATAGCATTTTGATTTTAATTAACTTCTACAAGACATATCATTTTACAACATCATATCAAATGAACTTACAGTTTTTATTTAAAAATTTATATATAATAGAAATAGTAATCTTTTAATAAAATGGCTTAGATTGAATATTTGAGTACTTTTTACCCTATACATAATACCAAATGTAACAATTACATTCATCTACTGTTATCAATGCAAGGTGTTGTGATTCTTGTCATTGCTACAATCAGATGACCCATTATCTTGCTAAATCACTTGTTTTATTGGGTATTTTGCTTGTTTGTTTATTTATTGACAAAATCTTTTGAAATTCTGCTTTTTGTGAGATCAAGCATCTATTCATGGCTTTTCCAATGGTTCACACATTAATACGTGTGCACATGTGTGTGCATTTATAGATACATATTTGATAAATTTGACTCCAACTAACAGAAGTGATGACTATTATAAAAGTCACATTAAAAATATTTAAATGATTATCATGCATTATTGAAAATTAGCTTCACAAATGCAAAGAATTGAATATTGTACCCGTTTCACATTTAATTGAATATGGACTATCCAAAGTCCACAAGTACTAGTTTACATATTGCTTTGATTTGCAAAACATTAGAAGATGCTTGCAAAACATGGGAGAATTCTTGCAAATCATTGTAGAAAACTTGCAAAACATCAAAAAATATGTCCAAGTCAAAAAACACATAAAACTTTGGGAAATTATGTTCAAAATATGGAAAAATCTCAAATGTCCAGCAACATAAAAAACTTGTGATAACATGTTTAGTCCATAAATTGTTAAATGTATCATATCCCACACTTTTAAAGTTTTTTTTTGCATAATTAGGATATAATAATTGATATCTGCCATGACTTGAATCAAAATCAATGATTCATGTTTGGATTGTATATTGATACATATAGATGCACGTGATGTACACTGTTGTTTTCTCTAGAACGGATTTGAATTGACTACATCAGCTTCAAGACAATTTATGTCAATGCTAAATACATTATATTCTTCTTGTACAAAAGATTCTGCAAAAGTGTATGTTCGACAAATATTCACTCCTCCAATAACAGCTGCTGTAATACATCTTGCTACTTTACATATGTATTTATGTTGTTATGAATATCTACGTGAATTGAAAAAAAGAAAGGAAAATATTTTTATATATTTATATCAAAAGTTGTAATATACATGGATGAGCAAAAAATAATAGTAGTAATTTGTGCATTAAATCAATCAATTTTTGAAGCAAAACTCAAATTTTATTGACATTTACAGACACTAGAGGAAAAAATAAATAAATTATTGGTCCACAACAACCATAAATGTTAAGAACAATTGAAATTGAGTCATTTCATAATTATTGTACAATCGTTAAGAACACTTATAGTTGTTTGCAAACTAGTCATCTAGGACTTTTTTCTTCTAATAAAATATCAATGTATAATAGAAAAACAAATTTAGAAAATTGTGTAAACGCTTTGTTTTGGAATTAGTATTGGATTCAATACCTTTGTTTTGTTTTTTGAATAATTTGATGGCTTACATAAACGTTTGTTGCTTGAAATTCTAATCTTCATATTAATGAACTTATCTTTAATTGTCTCTTCTATGTTTATAAAACTTTAGTGTTATTAGCAAAAAAAAAAAAATCATTTGATTTTGAGATATAAAATTTACAATATGTGTGAAATGATGAATTACAAATACACTAACATGAGATTAATAATTTTTCATTAATTGTGACAAAATAGATACTTGCACTTATAATAGGTGGATGTGTAACTCTCAAACCTATTCTCGTTGGTCCGCATGCACCATTAAGCTTCCTTGTTGAAAGCCTAAGTATCTTAGGGTGAGGTTTTCCATTTTTTTCATATGATAACAATTTTATATTTATGTTCTTTTATACATGTATATATGTATACATGGTTTTTTCAAGCATTGAATTTCGAAATATAAGCACATTTGTAGACAAACACAATAACTTGGTCTTGAAAATAAAAACACATCATAAATCATTGAAGCTAAAATCTACAAAGTCAAAAACAGTTCTAAATACAGACAATTCGTAAGGTTGAATTTGAATATATTTCAATCCTAAGACTTAGATCCAATTGCTATCACTATTTGATCATTAGGGAATTTGGTTTGAATATTTTAATTTTCTTTCCAATAGCAAACCCGTTCTTTTGCAACTAACTAAACGAAGAGCAATACCAAAGATACATAGTTCTTTCTTAAATCGATGAAGTGTTTGGTATTTTGTTTGAATTGATTTTATGTTGTACTATTTAAAAGTTGTTCAAGTTTTAATAATTTAAAAAATGTTAATACACAGGGATGCAACAATACCATGCATGAACCTAATTCTTGGCGGAAACCTTGTTTCAGGTGAAAAGTTTTTATTTATTTAAATGCTTTACATAATTTGTAATGAACCAACAGAAATGTAAAATAAAGTGAAGTACAAAAACAAAAACATTGATACAATACAGTACCCAAAAGAAAGAGTACATAACACCCTTTTATGGTATTCAAAGAAGTATGTATAACAAAGAATATAACTTACATTTCATTCTCACATTTTTAATATGAGATCTTTATGCAATCTTGATCAAGCATATCAAATTTTAGTTACTAAAACCCAAAATCTTATTTTTGGTAAATGGTTTTGTGTCAAAATCAAGAAAGTTGATTAATAAATAGTGGTGATGAATTTTTGAGATTTGATTGCTTGGATATGTAGGAAACATCCATATGCACATCTTCCTTTCAAACAAAAATTTCCAAAAAAATTCAATATTCCTATTGTAGAGATTTTAATGTTAGAGTGATTATGACCAAATTTAGTGGAATACATATTTCTTCATGGAAATTAGTTTTTGGCAAAAAAAAAAGCATATCATCATGTTTAAAGGTACAAACCTAATCACAATGTATGAGTCAAATAACAAAAACTAATTTCCATGAAGAAATATGTATTTCACTAAATTTGGTCATAATCACTCTGACATTAAAATCTCTACAATAGGAATATTGAATTTTTTTGGAAATTTTTGTTTGAAAGGAAGATGTGCATATGGATGTTTCCTACATATCCAAGCAATCAAATCTCAAAAATTCATCACCACTATTTATTAATCAACTTTCTTGATTTTGACACAAAACCATTTACCAAAAATAAGATTTTGGGTTTTAGTGACTGAAATTTGATATGCTTGATCAAGATTGCATAAAGATCTCATATTAAAAATGTGTGAATGAAATGTAAGTTATATTCTTTGTTATACATACTTCTTTGGATGCCATAAAAGGGTGTTATGTACTCTTTCTTTTGGGTACTATACATTACAGGAATACACACAGTAATGAATATGATGTTTTAAACTGATAGATATTATAGAGTCAACACCAATTGTATTTAGATTATAGAAAGTTAATATTTTTATTAAAGCAAACAAAATACGTAATTAATAATTACCATAACAAAATTGCCCGAGAATTTGGAAAATTATCCACCTTTAAATCAAATGGATTGAACTCCACAAAGTTTCTTAATAAATATAGAAAAATACCGTTTTTTAATGTTTTGTTGAAATGGACTAAATTGTTAAAGCTACACTTTAATACAAATAGAAGATGTTGTTTCAAAATGACATAGTAATCAGCGGTAATAAATATGGCTAAATTTAGCAAAATTTTATCTAAAATTTGGTTGCGTTAAAATTTTATTGTAAAAACAAAGAGGAAAAAATAAAAAGTAGTTAAATTTCAAGATGCAAAACTATCTTTGAGGTGAGGTGTAATTTGACATGTTCCCTTGTCGTTGATAGGATCTCAGATTAAGACAATTTGAGTAGCCATTAATCATATTTGATTCCCTCCCACATAGTTATAATGCAAAGTGTAAATGTGCTTTTTATTCACTTGCTCTCCCTCAAACAACTACTTGTAGTTATTGTGTCATGGAAGGGTTTGGCGCTTGTACAAATGTAATAAATAGTTTTTTAGTGGCTCCTTGATAAAATTGTTAGCGTACACTTTGCAAACGTTCAAGTTTAGCATTATCCCTAAACCCTAAAACAACTATGGAAGGTTGATGTTAGATATCACCAATTCACATAATTGAAGAATATATGAATTACACTTAAAAGTTGCCATTTTTAACCTAATAAGCTCCCATGCATGTAGCTAAAAGTTCTTAGGCAAGAAAAACTTGTAGACAAAATACTAAACTAAATGAGAAAGTACTGCAACTTGCCTACTACTAAAATTCAAGGTAAGTTGCAAAAAATCCAACCTACAACTCATGTCTTTGGCAGGTAAAGCTAAAAACAAAAAATCAAAAATAATAGCACTAATAGTAATATATGACAAATTTTGATTTTCATTAAAGTTTATTGCAATAATATAAATTTTAAGGATCCAATGTAGTTCTTTTGATATGTTTGGTGTATTTTATGTTTTTAGATTAAAAAACATGGAGCTTGTAATCTAAATCATAAAGAGTGGGTTGCCCATCTCATGATACCATGCTCTATTAACTTCACAAGCTCTATGAGAGAGGGGGAAGGGAGAGGAAAAGGCACCCAAAGGGAGGGTGAAAAGTTGTTGGATTTTTTTTTAATTCCTCTTTTATAAGTTTGAAATTTTCTATTATGAAATATCAAGTGTCAAGCATTAGACGTCTCTCCATCACCCAAATTTTGGAATTCAAGGGAGGAGGAAGAGGGAGCATTAGAGGAAAAAATGAGCTCAAGAGAAGGCCTCCCAACCTTAACAAACCACCTTGTTTATTTAGGTAGGAGAAGCATAGGTAAGGTACCTACACAAGTGTCTCTACCTTGTGTGAACTACTCAAGTGTACCCTGGTACATATCAAAAGGATTGAAAACAATATTATAACATGACAATGACAAATGCAAGGACCTTTAGTGGGATACAAGAATAAATCAGGACTAGAATTCCCAATCAAACAAGGACACTCATCAAACAAAAAGCATATGATATTGTAAAAAGAATTTATTCTCGTGAAGTACTTGTAAGCGGGTATAGGGGATTAGTCTCTTTTTATTTGAAAAAGGACATTACATTTAAATGCTTTTGACCCCTCCAACCACATCCCATAGGGGCCTTCTCTTGAGCTCGATTTTACTTTTCCCTAAGGGTGATTCCAAGAAACCCTTGTACTATTTTTTGTTCCCTTCATCTCTTGTAGGTGCTTTTTGGCTTGTAACTTTTGCGCAACAAGTTCTTTTGAGCTAAAATTTCAAAGGAAGGTACATGTCATAGTTACAAACCTTTGGTAATTTTTGCAATTTTTTTAAAATTATTTTACTATTTTTAAATAGCCCCCAAATAGGTGTCTATCTTGGCCATTTTGGGGGTTTTTAGTACTATTTTGGGTCCAAAAAAGCAAATCTCATGCCACAAATCAAGGAAGTTGTTCATCATAGAGCATTACATGGATGCATAGAAGGGTTTCACAAAATTCTAAATTCCATGCCATGCACACTGGCTCAAAGTGGACATCCTATCTCCTTGCCCAGGAGATAGGCAAAAACATTAATCAAAAATTGGTTTACATGAGGCAATGGGTTAGTAGTAGCTCAAAAATGGCCATTTTTTGTTTTGTTTTTTAAAATTTTTTTACTGTTTTCTAAAAAGCAAAAAGAAAATTGTCTTTTATTGGTAAATTTTGTCCCTCTATTTGTGCATAAATTTTCAAAATAAATTTTTTCTAGGTCTGATATTTCACAAGTATGTTATTTTAAGTGCTTTACAAATTGTCCATACATTATTTTATTTTAAAAAATTATTTCAAAAGCTCATAGTACTACATAGTACTACCAATTTTAAGAGTGTTTGAGACAAAACCATGAAGTGTTTCTTGGAACTATTCCTAAGGGAAAAGTAGGGAAAGAAAATTTGAGGAGGGGAGGGACAAGAAAATGTAGGAAAAGGGAGAGTGAAAAGTCACTAAAAAGAGAAACACATTGCAAAGGGCATGCAAGGCATATGTACTTGTTTATCATAGAACATGAGATAAGGTAGGAGGCTTTGTTACATTCAGGTTCTAATTGAGTTCACTCTTGAGGAACAAGTGACATGTTCCTTCAAATATTTATTACTATTATTAATGAATTAGGTAGGTTTAACAAATCAGTTAATTTGTTAAACCGACCTAATTCATAGTAACCATAATAAATATTTGAAGGAACATGTCACTTGTGCACAATAATAGATATTTAAAGAAATGTCACTTGTCCGTAGAGAGTGAATGCAATTAGAACCCAAATGCAAGTAGAGCCTCCTACCTTAGTTTCTTTTCTACCATACGTGAGTTGATCATCCTGTAACTAAATCAAGTATTGTGTTGGTCTTAAAAGGAATACCTTTAATACGACATTCTTGTTTTGTCAGTAAAAAATAAAGTTTCATACATATGCTTCATGGTTGAACATTATAAAGATTATTTGTTGTTTTTGTATTTAATAGTATTGATAATCAATTACTGGAATAATAAACATAAAAGTGAGTAAACTAATAACCACAAATGTTCTAGCAGGTATGAATGCTTCAAACTTGAAATTTCAAACCTTAATAGGAATCCTTCTCACAAGGTTTTTGTTCCTTCCAATAATTGGTTATGGACTTGTAAATAGCGTAACAAGCTTAAAATTGATTCCAAAGGATCCACTATTTCGATTTGTGCTACTTCTCCAATTCTGTATGCCGACTGCAATTAATGTTGGTTAGTTTCTATACCAAAAAAAAACAAAAAAAACATTAATATTATATATTTAAGAATATTATACATATTGTTTTAGAAAAATGCTATACAGTGAGCAAGGATCTATGAGTAGTGACTTGTGAGCCTAGGTTTTCACTCACAAACTAGCGTTGTCCTATTGTTTTATAGCAATGTTTTCACAAGTCTTATAAGAACCATCATGGATATATATTAGAATATTGAAATATGTTAACTAATAGATTTCACTAATAGAAAATCAAATTGCCCCATGAGCCAATCATTTGCTTCATACAAAGTGAGATATTGAGCTGAAATTATAAAATTGCCTCACCTCTTGTTGCACTTTCCATTTTTCCCTCGCTTTTTACAATTAAGTATCATAAGATAGAAGCACCTAATACTAACAATGTACCTAATGTTGTTATTCTTTACAAAGGGTGGTCATTCCAAAACTTAAATCTAGGTAAGCTTTAAAGAGCTTATTGTTGTTAACCAAAATGATAACCTATCTATGGTTTACCTAAATTTAAGTTCTAAAATGACCACCTTGTGTAGAGAGTAACGCAATTAGGTACATTATTAGTGTTAGCTGCTTCTACCTCAAATAGTGAATCAAAAGTACATGTTCCTCTAATGAATTTCACATCTACAAATTTAAGAAATTCAAGCATTGGTATCAATAGATACAAAGAGTGAGAGATGAGTTGGTATGCAATCTTGAACTTGCACCTGCAAAGAACCAATATTAAGCTTTGTTTATGTCCTTATCTTCATGCTATGTGTTTCTTGTTTTGTAATTTCAATAATGTGATTTAAAAACCTAAATTATTAGGTGCAATCAATCAAATAAGATAGGACTCAAATTATTGAATCATTGATTGTCATAATGCTAAATTGAATATTGCATTTAGGTTGCCTTAACAATTAGGTTGCCTTACCCTAAAATGTTACGTCTTGACTCATTATTTTGCCACTTGGAGACACATGCAACTCTCTAAATACTAGAGATTCACATGGTTTATGACTTGAAGGTCACTAGCTTAATTTTCGACATCATTGTTGTTGTTAGGCCCTATTATTATTAAAATTTGTTGAAAATGACATTTATTGATAAAAATTATTGAAATATCAATAAATATTTATACAGTAATAAGGTGTCAAGAAATTAGTGTGGGCATACTGGGCAACCTAAATGTAATATTTAGGGTAGTTTTTAAAAGTGTAAGAAAATCACAACAAGTAAGACGATCTATATTTTTACTTCTATATCTTTACTTTTGCAATCTCGATGATTGTGATGAAAGAAATGTTTAGGCACAGGTGCAAATTAATCTATTATGTGAGTAATTTTATGATCATCTCAATACACTTTTTTAAAGAAAACATAACTTAAACACAATATGAAAACCGCTAAGTAATATTCCAGATGTTTATGTCAACATAGTTAAATATTTTAACGTTCCATAAAAAAATCTAAATTTTATTAATGTAAACCATATCATTCATACATATAAATATTCTACATAATTAACAATATGAAAATTAAACAACAAATGAGTATTGCCTTAATGCTTTTTTCTTTTTCTAAACATTCTAAAAACGTCAATTAAAGATTATTATTTTAGAGATCTATGAATGTGTATATTTCTAAAGTTGAATGTTTGGCCCACGTGCATACCATTTATTAAGTGACATTAGAAACTAGTTGCTTGTTTATGAAGTTTTAATGCATCCAAATCAAGATGACCATGTAACTCTTTAATTTTTTTACTACTTTCTAAATTTCTTTCATAGTAGCACAAAAGATATGCCTAAATAGCTAATACTCAACTGACATTGACAACATTGTATAACTTCGATAGTAGGTCCATCTCTTGAATTGCATCTTTAGTTTTTTGGTTGTATTTTTAGGATAAATGATAAAATAATTTGGAGGTTATTTGGATCCATAGTCCTTAACCTCTAAATGACCAAGTAGCATTTTTTGGCAACATAGATATTTTGGACATCTAAATGTGAACAAGATTTTGGCATATATGGATTCTTTTGAAATTTTGATAGAACTTGTGAGCAAGGATTATCTTTATGGTGAATTAGTTTTTTTAAATATTGAACAAAATGGCAAGAAGTTATGATAAAATGTGTGACTCTCTATCTAGATTGGGCAATTTGAGTAGTCTCAAAAAAGGTCCAATACATTTGAAAACTTTCACACACCTATGTCATGTATGCCAAAGAATGTCAATAACAAGTACATGTGGTGGACTTATGAGTCTTTGATAGCAAGTTTTCAACCTTTAGACAACATCTTAAAAATAAAATAGCGTAATTTGAAAGGCCTCTAAGTCCAAAGGTATCTGTTTTTATATTCTTTTGTTTTTTCCATGATAGTAAACTACTAGAAACAAGCTAGATGCTCTCCAATTTGGTTTGCCAAAAAACTTAGAACAATATTTTTTGCACCCTTCAAAATCTACTATTTGTACAATGAGATTGCTAGAGCACCTCTCAAATAATTCATTTTCACCATGATAAAGTTATCAAAAACATTTGTTTTTTTTCATACACATTCTCAACACCCTTGTGCAACATAGAGTGAAGAATTACTATATATAAGAGTACAAGATATGGTGTCACAAGCCCTTCAAACTCGTTTTCCCCAATTTTGCAACTCCCAAATTTTTGTTTATTTTTTTCGTGTCTTATAATCTTACAAGGGTATGAAAATAGGATCTAGACAAAATTCTCTAGGTACAAAATCTAGTCAATTTTGAAAAAGGTCAAATTTGCAAAGAAAAGCACCTCAAAAGATCATGATTTCGTGTTTTTCCAAGAGGTTACAATGTTTGGCATTTTCTGGTCTCAAAACTGCCGATTGTTTCAAGGATTGATGAAAATTTACTTAGGTTAGTACTTGGCAAGAATTGAGATATAAAAACAACTAATTACATTTGAAGATTTGGTGTACAACAAATAGCAATTACAATAGTTTGTCAAATGTGATGCCAAAACATTTATTTTTTGTCTTTTGAAAGAAGATCCTATACAATAATAACTGATGAGATTATACCAAATTTTCATCTTTCATATTTGGATGAAACATTTAGCTATTTATGGACTCCTTGTGTAACTATGAACTTTCTTTGTCCATGAACATTGAAGCTTTCTTAGTGGCTTTGCATATACTTTTCTCAAAATTTTGCATATCTTTTGATTTGGACATATCTTGGAGTGTTTTGCAAGTACCTCCCAATCCTTTACAAGTATCTTTCATTATTTTACAAAGCAAAGAATCCTAACTATAAATTATGGATTTTATATAGTCCGTACTTAATTGAATGTGATATTTGGAAATTTAAATTTACCAAATATAATAAATACTTTAAGTATCTTTAGATGTTCAAATTTTAAATGCTAAAATTTTCAATACATAATGTACAAAAAGATTTCTATTAAATTTATTCTTAAATAGCATAATGTCACTATTATAAAAGAAACATATGTGTGTTACATTTATGAACATTTTGTATGTGTGTATGTTATTCTATGCAGGTACAATTGCACAATTGCATGGAAGTAGTGAGATGGAAATTTCAAAGATTTTATTGTGGTCATATGCTACCTCCGTAGTTCTTCTTACAATATGGATTATAATTTTTTTATCAACAATTTAAAATATTTATTTTGGATCAATCCAAGAAACTAAAAAAATTGCATGAAACACAATTTGTCATTATAACAATATTGAACAATCATCCGGAAACATATAGAGAAATTGAACAACAAGTATTACATAAAATGAGACTTAAAGAACAATTCAAATTTGTTGAAATAGAAGAAGTACAATCAATTATGCTTTTTCTAATTTTTCTTTTTCATCATTTGAAATCAACATGAGCTTATCGTTCAATATTTGTAATTAGATTTTAGCTTAAATTTGTTAAGATCATGGTAGAAGTCTATTCATTAAACAATGTAGCAAATAAAATGGATTCTAAATTAAATCTTGCAAGTCTCATGAAGTTTGAAATTTGACTTTTGTAAATCATTATTGAATGCAACATGAAATTTTGAAAACATATTAGTCCTCTATGTGTGACAGTTTTAAAAAATTATAGATACAATGTGTAGAATGTAAAGATGTGTATACTTTGATTGATGTTGAACATTATGCTTCTAGAATCATTTGTTGTATGTGGAAATTCATCTTATGTAATTTAATGTAAAAAGATTGAATTTGTTAAACAATTACCACAAATGATTTACATCGGCTATGTATAATGCATACTCTAGAAACAACATAATAATATTTATACGTTTCACTAACAAGATACTTGTGCATTTCTATTTTCAATTTGTATAATAAAACAATAAGGCAAGTCTTTGTAATCTTTTGAATTTCACAATGGATCCCACATTCTCAATATAGATAAAATATCCCTTGGTTTCTATAGGGTTAAAAATGCCATAGTTTTGATTTGGACAAGTATCACCTCCAATAATATATGGATTAAATTTGTCATGAAAGTCACAAAGTTTCATTTAACCACAATAGAGAAAAAAAAAACAACAAAAGTAGGTGGCGGTTGGCAATTGCAACAAATACTAGTTTTGATTGTTTAGTAACTAACACAAAAAGAGATTGTTGAACAAAACTTTCTAAGGTAAGAGGTTCTAATTTCGATTAACTCTAGGAACATTTAACATTTCATAAGAAATTTCTATGATTGTCATTGATGAGTTAGGTAGGCTTAGCAATATGCTAAACCTCCCTAACTCATCAATGACAGTCATAGATATTTCTTGTGAAATGTCAGATGTTCCTAGAGTTGATCGCAATAAGAGCCTGATCGCAATTAGAGCGTGATCGCAATTAGAACCTCTTACCTTATTGTGTTCATGACTCAAGGAGATCACTTAGTGTATCTATAACTAACCACGTATGTTAAGTGATTTTTTGTCCCCCTATTTATTTTTAAGTGAATTATGTTTTCAACCTATAACTTTGAGCATTGTTTAATCAAGACTATAGGATTCTATTGCCAATATCTTCAATCCAAATAATATATTAATTGATTTCTAGATAAGGTTGAAAATTGAACTAAAATGGCATGTTTTCCAACTCAAATATTTATAGAGAACACATTTAGACAACCAATGCATCAATATTCAAGAAATGTAAACTTTCAATTGAGCCTCATTTTCGAGATTTTTTTGTATTTTTTAAACAATTCTAATATATATAAAATACGGGTGTGAAAGTTATTAAAGCTTTGCAATGTTTCATTTTACTTCAAATTTTTTTACTAATTATAGATAACTAATAAAATTATCAATAATTCAAGGCATGAACTTTCAAAGTAGGAGAATCTACTAAAAGAATCTTTTATATGAGTTTTATAACATAAAATAGGAGGTTCAAAATCTTAATGCACGTGGTTTTTAATGGATCCTCTAAGTGATCTTTCCAAGGTTCATGAAAACATATATATCTCTCTAACTTGGGGTCATCTCAAAGATATTTAATTTCCAATATATATATATATATATATATAGGGAATTGCTAACAAGACACCCTTGTGAACATGTAATTTGTTAGTTTAGTGCTATTTTTTATTTATTCAAGTGGTTCATCATTCATTCAGTCATGGTATTACCATCTCCTTGAAAGAAAACATGACAAATACAAATTTTTGTTGAAATATTGCACTAATATTATTTTTTTGTTTTTGCTTTAAGTAACTCAAAAATCATGCGTTTCTAATTTCAAATTTAAACACATCTGTTTTTTTCTGAGTATAACCTTAGAGTCATGAAGGTGAAACAAATCTCTTGATCCAAATTAAAAAATCAGCACCAAAAATTACATTTCTTATTAGCAATTTCGGTATATATATATAGTGCAAATAAACGCAAAATCATCAAATACAATGGGATTTGTTTTGGTGATTAATTTCCACATCATCAAAGATCATGAAAATGGAAGCATGCCATAGTGGTGGTTTCATGAAATTTAGACCAACGAGGAAAAACGTTTAACTTTTAAAGTAATTCATGTTCCGAAATTTAGAAATGACGAGAAAACTGTTGTGCACATATTAGGGGCACATATTAGGGGTTCCAGATATCTCAAAAAAATGATGAACGAATGGTTGTGAACAAGTTTTTATTCATGATGAATGTGAAGTCACAAAAGTAAACCACACATGAGGTCCTCATGGCTCGTCCACGCGTGTACGACGTGAAGCCTCTCCCTCCTTGCTTCTCCTGTTAGCTCTTTGTGTTCCTATTGCTCTTGCGCTCACACTTGTTTGTGTTATTGCCTACCTCTCGGCTCTCGCTCCGCGCCTTTAGACAATTTGGATGCAGAGTTGATTGCCAGGTTAAGGTCATTCAAGGAATCGCAATGCGCAAGAAGCGATGATGGTGAAGTTGAAGAGATGTTGATTAGAAACGGATAATTGTGGAGATGAAGGGTTCCAGATTAGAAGCAATGATGATGGAGTTCAAGGGATCCATACGGAATTAGTGATTGTGGGTAGAGTTGAAAGGGTGATGAGTAGTCCACTACAATTTGGATATTTGAATGGATGATTGCAAGGACATGAGCGCTCGCTTGACTAACTTGGTCACCAATTTCATTCACGTGAACGAAATTGCTTATGAATGGCATATCTAAAACCCCCTATTAAACTCTTGGTAGTTATTGTGAGGAGAAAAGTCATATCAACAAGAGATACCACAAAGTTAAAAGATAATAGATCTGTGTTTATATTGTAAGTGAGGATGCAAATTTTGGTTATGTAATATACGAAGTTGTAAATGACATTAGCTCTTTATATGGGCTTAAAAAAATATAACCCAAAGCCATTAGATATTGCGATCTAAATCATTGAAAGCCAAAAAAATTACGTGATTACAAAAAACAAAGTCAACTACAAATCGTGAATGCCATATATAGCTAAGTATAAAATATTTGTGTTATTTTGGATTTTTTGGCAAAACATAGAGAAATCTCCAAATATTGAGGGATATATGCCTCTAGATGTTTTTTTTGCATCCATGTCCCACTGTTTTGAACAGAAACTTTATCGAAAGAAAGTTTATCTATAATAATCTAATCACGTTAAAATGAATGTTTTGCATAAGTTCAGTTTAATTGGATTCTCACCAAATTTTGATACTACACCTAACTTAAAGAATCAAGTATTGCTTGATTTGCAAAAACATCAAATTTGAGAAAATTAAACATCAAATCATCAATTTTCTGAAATTTCCAAAAACTGCAGTAATTAGCATTAACTAAAGTTTCAATACCTTTTCAAAAATGAGAATTTTTTTTTTTTTTTTTGAGTTTTTTTTGCTCAATCGAAGAAAATCAATCAACTTATAGTCAACAGATGGTTTGGCATATCAAACTCAGTCATTATATTTGACCTTGGTTTTTTATATGTAATATATAATTTTGTCTTGCTAATTCTTAAGTGTTGGTCAAAGCTAATAATAAATTAAAAAACTGACATGTGAGGCACATTCATGAATATTTTACATGATATCTAATAGTACCGCATCATGCAAACGTATATTTACTTCAATAACATTAGAATGGCCATCCAAATGTACAACAGAAAAAAAGCATGATTTGGCAATGCGTATTAAAAATCCAATCATGTTGAAACATTGGTCTAAACAAATCGTTATTTACACCTAGAAAATGCTTAGTTCAATTTTTGTTTTTTACTTGTTTTGTTTCGTTTTATTGATTTTGTTTATGGTCTAAAATAAAGAGATTTATAATAAGCTAGATTTGCTTCTAATACTTCTTTCCCGACTTCCGAATGTAACGGCCGAGTAGCAAAGTCATAACCAGACATATCTGCTTCATCCAGAATTGGTAAAATTTTGTTTCTTGTTCTCCATAATTCATCAGTTAATGCTTCAATTTGATTAAGTTGTTGAATTGCTGCACATTTGATCAAAAACCGGGCTTTAACAAAATTCATATTTAATAATAATAAATTAGCAATATATAACATGATTTATTTACAAATGTTTTTAGTTGTATAAATGGATAACGTAATATTCAGGGAAAACTTGATGGATACCCTTGATATTTGCGATATTACTTGTGCCCTTGGTTTTTCAGAAAAGGCAAAAATATTTTTGATGTACTTTTATAACTACAAAAACATCCTTCTCTAAAATTATCAAAGATGCATGTCACCTATTTTTGGGCAAAAATTTGACCACACTTGCCAAGAAGTAGGTGACATGCACTTTTGATAACTAAGAAAAATGATATTTTTGTAATTTTGAAATTATGTAAGAGTGTTTCTGCAATTTTTGAAAAACCAAGAGCACCTGTATAAATATTGCAAGTTTCAAAGGCATCCATCAAATTTCCCATAATATGAAACATGTGTTGTACATATATTTATTTGAATCAACACCATGTAATTTGAATAACTCATTCAATTTTGGTATTTCTGAAATTGTCAAGCAGTTTAGAGAACCAAAATTTCAAACACAAGTCTTATGACAAATGTATTGGTATTCAATATTAAGTCCCTTACCACCAAGAGGATCTCAAAATACATAAGCAAAATGATGTATTTTGTCCACTTGGATGGTGAGGGATTAAGATGAAGTCACAATTAAGAATTGAACGTGCTTCAAAGAAACATAATGTGTATGGATTTGAACAGAAATTTACTCATGTTTTTCAATTGAGCTTTTTTGAACATGACTTGAAATCTTTGCTCTAATGCTTGTTCCTTTTGTGTTGCTGCTACTGTGGTTCACAAAACAACATAATAGATAAAATCAATATTTGGTTATGTTTTGAATGAAACTTATATATTGTCACATTTTTCTTCTTATGAAGCCTTTTTCATTATTACGAGTATATTTTGCACCCATTTTGCACCATTTCTCTTTTCATGTCATATGACTTTTCACCGTCCCTTTTCTTAGCCTTTTCCTCTCCCTTCCCACCCATCCTCTTTGAGTTTCAAATTTTGGGTGAAGACAGACAATCCAATGCTTGACATCCATCCAATGCTTTATAATAGAGACTTTTGAACTTCTTGTTTTCACAGGGAATTTTGAATATCGTGCGACAAAGCAACACTTGAGGCTTTCTGATATAGAGAAACGTACTAGTACTTTTTATATTTTGTAGATTACTTCAAAATATGGAAACTCAAAACTACTAAAGTCTAATTTATCAGTGAATTATAGTTTTAAACATTGACAAGATGTTCTTTTATTAGTTTTTTGAATAATGATAAACAAAACACACAATATGCTTTTATATATATATATATATATATATATAGTGGTTGAGTAAAATTTCAAAGTGCCAAATTTTTCTCTATTTGTGCCAGAATGTTGATATTATATACTTAGAATTTTATGTGTCAATCCCACTTTTTATATTGTCTAAAAGAAGCTATAAACATGCTCATTTTTGCTAAGACTACAAACAACATAAATTATTTGTGCAATTGAACATAAATATAGACTGTTATTTTCAAACATGCTTATAGACTATTATTTTCAAACATGCTTATATTTTCTTGTGAGCCAATATACAGTTTTTAATTGTGTGCCGTCATCGAGTTGGGCCACAATGTGGAATGATGAGTATTCCTTCTGAAATATTTCCTGGGCTATAGATGGACAACTGAAAATAAAAATCATGATAACAAAAGCACATCTTCTTTAGACTCTCAAGCAAAACTTCTACAAAACAATAGTTTAGATTTAATTTTTTTAATAATTGGTTTATTTTGTGCCAATGACTAGGATGAATAGTGTGAGAGATTTCTATGTTCTTTTAATTTCATACATGCCTCCTTCTTACACTCGCATTTCCTTAAAAATTTCAAATATAATATATCTGGGTTACTATATTGCTTTTAGTTTTAGTTTATTTATCACTTGTATATAGGAACTATACAAGCTTTTGTTTTTTTGTTTGCTTATGAAAAATTTTGATTTTTCAATTTGACACTTTAGGCTCTCAATTTGTTTTCGTACATATGAAAATAAAGTTGAGCAAAAATATACCATTTATTTATCTTATGTTCAAAATTAAAAATAAAGTATCCATTTTTTTACTCATAGTTGCTATTGACCAATTATTCGGTTTCTATCGAGTTAGGTTTATTTATATTTTAAATCACTTCAAAAATGACATAAACACCAAATAGATATATGATAGTTTTAATTGAATCTTGAGAATGAAACAAGCATGTTAGTACAAAATGTAATAGAGCAATGAAGGTGTGCAAATTTTTATAGCAAGAAACACCTCAATCATCAAAATTTGAAAATTTAAAGAAACAGTTGAAGTTGTTTATATAACATTACAAATAAGAAAACTCATGAACTGTTCTTTAAGAAATTATACATATTTAAGCACTTTCTAACAAACAAAAGGTGTAGTTTGTGGTATTTTCATTTTCATTTTTTCTTTTTAATAACTTGACAAACATCATACAAGCTTGTAGATGCAAAATCATACTCTCATTGTGTATTCATAATAACAATAATGTGGAGTTCTTGATATTAAAAATTTCTAACATTTCTATTGCATAAAATGGTTTAGCATATATTTTAGACATTAAAACTTCTAGTTCCAAACTTAAATCTTTGTCGGAAAATTTTAAATAAGATAGAACAAGTAGAGTGTTTGTTTTGCATGCTGCGGCAAAGGAAGGTGCAAATGATTATCATGGAAACCGGGCCCTTCTAAAAGGATGTTTCTCTTAAGAAATTCACAAAATTTGAATGTACATTGGGGTAGAATAAGTTTTTGTCCTCCTTATACTGCTATTCAAAAGTCTTAGCATTTTATAGAATGAAATTGGTCTTTTTGTATCTTGTATCACTAAGCTTTAATTCCTATACAATCCTAATCAAGCTTACCAAATTTGAGTTCCAAAAAATCAAAATCCTATTTTTGGTGAATTATTTTAGATAAAGTTCATGGTTTTATATGATAATTGATTAAAAAAACATTGGTGATGAACTTTTGAGATTTGATTGTATGGGTATGTAAGAAACATCCATAACCACATCTTTACTTCTAATAAGAATTTTTAAAAAGTTTCAAATTCCCTTCTATAGAGATTTTAGTGTTGGGGTGATCATGACCAAATTTAGTAAAATATTTATTTTTATTTTTTAATTAGCTTTTGGCAAAGTAAAGATATCATCATGCTCAAAGGTACAAACTTAATCATAGTATATGAGTCAATTAGCAAAATCTAGTTACCATAAAGAAATATCTATTTTACTAAATTTGGTTATGATCACTTCAATATTAAAATCTCTATAGGAAGCATTTTGAAAGTTTTTGGAGATTTTTGTTAGAAGGAAAGATGTGTACATGGATGTTCAAATCTCAAAAATTCATCACCAATGTTTTTTAATCAATTATCATATAAAACCATGAACTTTATCTAAAATAATTCACCAAAAATAAGATTTTGATTTTTTGGAACTCAAATTTGGTATGCACAAGATACAAAAAGACCAATTGCATTCTATAAAATGCTAAGACCTTTGTATAGTAGAATGGGGGTGGACAAAAACTTATTCTACCCCACTGTACATTGTTAAAAGGCTCACTCTTCAAGGACTCTTTACAAAAGATTTTGAAATCAGCAAGTCAATTTACATAAGATTTAAAAATCAACAAGCCAATTGTTAAAAAGGAGGAAATAGGATCCTTCAAACAAGGTGATTCAATCATATTTGAGTTCATCAAACAACTAAAATGTCCATTTAACTACTTGTGGTCCTCCTTTAAATTCAAGAATCAAACATAAACAAAAGTACAATCACTTTTTTTAATTATCGATTTGGCTTATTATCAATAATGTTAAAAATACTTTGAAATAAAAGACTTCAAATACTGTACATAAACGTACCAAAACGACTAGGAAGTAACATAACAATTTTTGACATTTTTAATCTATGATACTTAAAATACTATTGTAAAATTCAAACTCACTTGAATATCTAAGTCAATATATACTAGCAGTTTTTTTTTTTATAACGGTGTAGAGTTTTATGACTTTAATATAAATTAAATCTTAGGTTAAAGGGGTCTAAAAAGTTGAATTGAAGGTTATTTAATGAATTACCAAAGACATTTCATATTTGAAGGGTTTTTTTGTGTCATGCAAATAAAAATATATGCCCAGTATAAGTATTAAAATTTGGAAAAAATATAATCAATTAATTTCAATATTTTTGGTTATTGTAGATTTTTGTGAACCAATTTTTATATTAAAAAGAGTGGGTTGTTTGTCTTTCTCATGATATTATTCTTTGTTAGCATCACAAGTTTTGTTGAAGTGGGGAAGTGAGAGGAAAAGACACCCGGGGGGTGAAAAGTCACTGGAATTTTTCTTCTACATTCTTTTTTATTAGTTTGAAATCTCTGTTATATGTATTGAGTGTCAAGCATTGGGGGGGTGCTTGTTTGTCGTCCAAAATTTGAAATTTCAAGGGGAAGGAAGAGGAATAAACAAGGAAAAAGGAACTTTGAAAGGGCATGGGGAGGACTATATAAGGAAAGGAAATTTGAGGAGGGGAGGGAGAAGGAAAGGCATGGTAAGGGAATGGGAAGAGTCATTGAAAAATTGAAGAATGGAGGGAAAGGAAAAGGCAAGGAAAAGAAGGTGAAAATTCATTTGAAAAGTCACAATAAATGCTATGCGTAAGTCATACTCAAATATATCATACTTCTAAAATCACAAGGACCTTTTTAATATCACATCTCTACTTTTTGTGATATTATCACATAGATACAAGGGTGACTGCAAGAAACACTTGTACTATTATTTGTCCCCAAGACCTCTTGCAAGTGCTTTTTGGCTTGTAACTTTTGCACAGCAAATTTTTTTGAATTGAAATTTGAAGGGAAGGTACATGTCATAGTTATAGGCCTTCCATAATTTTTGCAGTTTTTTTAAAATTATTTTACTATTTTTGAATAGCCCCCAAATAGGTGTCTATCTTGGCCATTTTCGGGGTTTTTAGTACTATTTTAGGTCCAAAAAAGCTTTTCTAGGGCCATAAGTCAAGGATGTTGTTTATGGAGCATGCTTACATGCATTTATTGAAGGGTCTTGCAAATTTATAAATTCCATGGCATTTACATTATCTCAAAGTGGGCACCCTATCTCCCTTCATTGGCAAAATACAAAGAAATTCCTTAGCAAAGCAATTGTACCATGTGAATGTGTTTAATGGGTTCTCAAATGGTCATTTTTTATTTTATTTTTTTGAATTATTTTACTATTTTCTAAAAAGCAAGAAAGAAATTGGCTTTTTGTTGGTAATTTTGTTTTGAGCATAACTTTTAGAATAAAAAATTTCTAGGTCTGAATTTTCACAAGTATGCTATTTTGAGTGCTTTACAAATTTTCTATATTTTGTTTTATTTAAAAAATACATATTCCAAAAGCTTGTAATACTACCTAGTACTACCAATACTAAGGGTGTTTGAGACAAAACTATGAAGTGTTTCTTGCAACTACAACCTCATATCCATTAAAATGGGAGTTTTTCATTGAAATGAGAGGTAATGTAAAGGAAAGTTGACAAAAGGATTTATGTCAATTCAACTTGATTTGAGTTGAATTGACATAAAACCTTTCAGATTTGACTTAAAATTAGAAGGTTTTATTGCAATTTAGGTCAACTCAACCTAAATTGCAATAAAACCTTTCAAAACTAACCTAAAATTGAAAAGTTTTATGTCTCCTTTGGTTATTTTGAGAGGTGCCCAATCTCTCGTTTTAATGAATATGGTATTCTACCCACAATTTGAAAACTTATTAATATCTTTACTTTGCATTCTATGTAATATATGAAAATCATATTACAAAAACCACAATGAAATATGTAATATCTCATCTTGACCTTTGTAATATTGCATCTCCAAGACTTACTGAAATTTTTACTTTGTATTCTATGATACGTATGAAAATTCTTCTAAAAATCTAATGATGAATGAATAGCGTAGCAAGCACCAATTGCTAGTAATACATGTAAAAATTAATGCTTTATAGAAGAAAGTAAATACAACCTGTTTGTATGGAATATTTACACAAGCATAATCAAATGAAAATATGTAACTTACAACCACTACTGCAAAGACGATTCAGGAAATTTTGCTCCAAATGCAATAATCTTGTTTTAACAAGCAATTTTGCATTTTGTTGCTTTATTTCGTTGATTTTTTCTTGGATTTTGTCAAATACGTAGTTCTTGTCTATAATCCTATGATTTTGCATCTTGATATTATGTTCAAACCTGTCCATTGTTACACAATCATCGACTCGTTAAAATACAATACAAATCTTAACCCAAACACCAACTTTAATGTACCAATTGTATAATTGTCTCAAAACTTTTACAAAAACTATAAATGAAATCTCGAACAGTATGTTCTCGACATTATTATCCACACTATTTGAGATTATATAGTACTTTTCAACAATTTCTTGAGTTCTTTGAAACTTGACTAATCCTTTATTTCAACTTTGTCAAACACTAACGATTCCCATAGCTCAGCAAGTATTTTTTCCACTAATATAATTTGTAAACATGTGGTTTGAGACTGCTATCATATGGTCGTACTGATTTGGAATGTTTAATTGCTATTCACCAGTGATTGTGGTCTAGTTACTTTACAAAAAACTTGACATCTTGTTTAAGGATACTGAACATGAACACAAATACAACTATTTTTTTACATGGTTTTGTGCATTATGTTATCTGTTTCCATCCATGAATGAACATTAACCCTATTGTCTAAATTTATTTGCAAAACCTAAAAACAATACCTATACATAAGTCCAATTATTGTTTATCATCCATAATTTGTGAAGAGTGTTGTTCTTTTTTCTTAAGGATTATATGGTATACTAAGTCTTAATAAATTAAGTTTGCAAAGTTTTGAGATTTCCTTAAAAACAAAATGTCGCTTAGAAGTGCAAAATAAAAATCTACATCTAGTGTACACTTTAATTTACATGAGCTAAAAAATAACATATATGAAGTTATAAACCTAGTTTATAATTTAGAATTGTCTTGTTAGTTTTCTAAAATACCCAACAACTTTATTTAGTCTACTCAGCATTTTTGTATCTGGTTTCAAGTTCAGCTTTATCTTTTTGATAAATTCTCCAATGTCACATTATTTTGTATGATAAATAGGAATACATGTGATTTTTGCAATTCAGTTCAAGGGTTCAAATAATCATAACCAATTTCTTGTATTTCAAATAGAAAGAATACATTTAAGAAGAAAGGAGAAAAAGAAAATACTTTAAAATGACTATAGTGGTTTTTAAGAAGATTTTAACATTAGACACAATTTAATTGTTCAATTTTGATTATAAAATCTAATGTTTGAGTGTATTTTGATTGATATGCACGGATGAAGAAACCAAAAGAGGAGTTGGATTTTGTTATACTATACTATAATACATGGAATTTTAATTGACAAATATGTCTGGATTGTAAGTTAACGTTATTATTAAGGTAATTGATATGGGCACACGGGGGTTTGATATTTGCACACCACTGCACCTAAATTTTAGATTTCTACCATTAAAAAATTGAATTTGAGAATTTTGAATTCAGATTTGGACTTACAAATTTTGCTTAAGTCAAGAACTATAAAAAAGGTTGCAATTGAACAACACCCAATGAAAAAGTTTTTTTTTTTTTTTTTTACAAACAAAAGTAAAAGTAACACTTTTTTCCTAACTAAGCTTTTTCATTGGGTGTTGTTCAATTGCAACCTTTTTGTGATTCTAAACAAAATCAAAGTCTTGGAATCCAAATTTGAATTCAAATTTCTCAAATTCAACTTTTTAATGGTAGAAATCTAAAATTTAACTAGTGAGGGGTGTGCATATATCAACCCCTGGTGTGCCCATATCAATTCCCTTTATTAAAAGAATGAATTTTGAAAGAAAAACAACAGAGGATTTTTTTTAGTAATACAAAACCAAATTCAGATTGAAATAATTATATTAAAGAAGATTCAAAACCGTTTAGTAAATTTTCTTACCTTTTTTCAAGTTGCAAACTTTCAGAAGCAGAGGTAGGATCTTCTCCAGTTTTAATAACTTGTTGTGTAGCTGCACAAAAAATTTGCTTAAAAAAAGGTTTTTAAAAGTTTATTTAGTATACTACATGATATTTATAATTAGCAACTCCCAAATTTGAGTGGCTAGATTGTTGTTTTGTCAAAAAAAAAAATTAAAAATTCAAGATGACCAAGATATATCTTGGTGAAAATTATGTTGAAGTTAACATAAACTACATGATGTTTTCATACTTTTAATGCAGAAATTTGTTTTAGAAGCATGAAAACATCATGTAATTTATGTTGACTTCAACATAGTTTTCTACTAGTGATAACACTTAGGTTTAATTTTTCTTATTGGTGAAATTACTTTTGAGCTAATGGGTGTATGTGTTGTGCTTTGGAGTTTCTTGTTGTATTGATTAAATTAGTTGATTATAAATGTCAAACATTATACATGATTTGGTGTTGAAATAAACTTGAAAAAAGTGTTTAAATATGAGATTCAAATGTATGAATTTAAAAAAACAACAAATGATCCTTTGTATCTTGGCACAAGTGCCATTTTCATTATTTTAGTTTTTTTTGGCAATTAAGGCGTTGTTGTTTTGCTATGTATGCTACGTGATGACATACTTTACTAATTTTGTGGTAAAAGCAATGATTCATATGCAAAATACTGGGAGACCTATACAAATTGTTGGAAAATCTATGCAAAACAATGAGATATTTATGTCCCTCAACATTGAAAAATCTCATCACAATTTGGAAGTAGCACAATATTGCATGAAGAGTCCAAACTTAGTTAAATATGACATCATGTTAATTTTAGTCACATTGAATTTGTACATCATACCCAGTGAATTATCATTTTTTCATTTACAAATACATGAGTTCAAAACATCATATATTATCTATGGAATGTGGTTTCAGAAGCATGCTAAGTTTTCTTTGTTTTTTCAATAAACCACATTCAACCATATATTTCTAGATAATTTTGCACAATACAACAAAACATTATAATTTGATCTCTATTTTTCCAAAACAAACTCAAAGTCCAATTCAAGTATAATTGAAATCACATCAAACCAATGTGTTTCACTTGCAAGTAAAGTTGATTCTACATAATCATCTTCTTTACTACGTTTTACTATTTTCTTGAACATATATTGATTTGGTTGCAGTTTTATTCATATTGGTTTTTGTTTCAATTTAATTCAATGTGATTCCATGGACTTAGAAAGAACCCCAACACACCTAAAACTTTATTTATGAACATCTATACCAAAACAATACTTTGTATAAAATATAAAGATAGAATCGTTTGATAGAACCATCGAAGGGCAAATGCTATAGAAAAAAACACAATTACCCTACCTTTTGTAACACGAAGGAGTTGCAAAGCCCGGATTTTTTCAATGACATGTAGTTGATTAGTGTGATATTTGGTGATTTCCCATTCCACTGCATGAATCTCTGCTTTTATTTGAATTGCAATTTGTAACATCTCAATCTGTATAGTATACCAAAAACAACCCATGTTTTAGATAAGTACTATAGTCTTAACATAAGACCAACATCAACTATAAATTAGAGAAAGTTTTATCAGCTCCGTTTATATGGACAATGCTAGACAATGAGGGGGGATCTGTGAGCCCTGAGCTATAAGTTTAGCTTTGTTATTTGTCAAAAAATTAAAATTTACCAATAATTACGTACATAAGGCTCACTAATTATGCATTTTAAACTTTTATCTCTTGAAAAACTTGTTGTTTTTTAAAATTCACCATTGATTTTGAGCACATAATTGTGTTTTGCACACAAATCTTAACTCACTACTCATAAGCTCACCATTTTATGCTCATAAAATAGCATCCTCCCACTCTATTTTTGTATAAAATATAATAGTTGTCAAAAAATTAAAACACAAATCAAACAGTGTTAACATGATTACAAAAGTATTATGTTCCATACCTTTGTATCAGCATCATAAAGAATTACTTTGTTGAAGTCTTCAATAAGTGCTTGAGGTAATAATGCAATATCTTTGTAATCACCTTGTAAAGGGTTCAAAATTGCTTCAACAACTCCCGCATTCATATGCATTATGAAATCTAGATTCTTTCTTCGTTTATCTTGAGTATCTCTTAAATCTATTAATTCATTATTGACAAAAAAACAAAAAAACAAAACTGGCAATATGAGTGTTGGATGAAGTCAAACCCACGTTGGTAAAGTATTATCACAAATTTTGGTAACATTGGAGCATCCACACGATCACGCACAAAAGGTTTGATTCACGCAACACTTGCATGATAAGTGCTTTGGGCCCCTCAAAATGTTCATTTGACACTCAAACCTAGCGTGTAAAACAATGACCCTTGATATCATAGTGAGCTCTGTCTTACATTGCACTTGATGCTTTGTCAATTGACTATTTATGAAGCACATTTGAAGAGCAAAGTTGAGGGCAAGAATTTGAGAACTTTTCAAAAAATAGATATAAACTCTTAGCCAACCAGTGATTACATGTAAGGGTGTAGAATTGTAAATGCACTTTACTTAATTGTTTAAAAAAAAAAGTGATACAAGAAGCAATCACATAATTTTACATTATTGATCATATTTATCATCTTTCATCCTTGAAAGTTTATTTTGTTGGTGGATATACCAGCAATTCCTTTGTGAGAAGTTCATTATTTATATCTATATTTTGGTAAATTATTGGATTCATCATTAACTTCTTACAACTTTATACAACAATGACATTTACATGTAATCACAAAGAAAAATATATATCTACTTTTTGTGTCTAACTATAAAGCAACATTAATTCCATTTGCTGTTGTTTAGTATCCTTTGGAGAGGTAGGTATAATGATGTGGACATCACCCCAATGGATGGCATAGTTCACACGTTTCGCTTGTAAGTCCTCATAAAATAATAGTTTAAGTTTGCAATTAAATACTCATAATTGCAACGTCAAAAATATTGTACACATCGGGGATTTTTAGGGATCAAAGATATCATCTTCTTAAAAAATAAAAGGATACTTGTATTTTGTTTTAAAAAAATCTCATGTTATGAGCTTAGTTGTTCGACTTGTAACATATCTCAAAACATCTAAGCTATATCTATAATAAAAAGATGAAATTTCCTAACAATAGGAATTCTGTAATATTCAACTAAAATGGTTTTGAAAAGAAGAAGTCAAGTTACTTTTCTAGCAAATACTGTGCATTGTCACTTCTTTTAGGCAAAGAGGAAGATATAGAGTTAAGAACAAAACGTGAGCAATTCTCACTCAAATTCCTCTTGTGCACTCAATTCTTCATCAAATCTAAAAGTGATTACATATGTGAAAAGTAGACAAAATGCATGAGTATTTGAAGAATAATTTTTCTTAATCCATGCTTTTAATCTGTGTTAAATTTTTTTTTGCACAAATGCATATGTCATATTTAACTTTCATCAACACTACCAATGCATTTGTGGCCTTTGAATTACCCTTAGAATTTGGAATTACCTCAACTCAAGCAAGTCTCTTGTAAACTGAGAATAGATTGAGAATATATTGGTGGTGAATAAGTGGTGAAATTGTAAAAATTTCCAATTCTCATGGGCATTTAATACATGATTTTATATGTATTTTTAAATATTTATTT
The DNA here is from genome assembly GCA_963920765.1 of Ulota crispa. Classification (NCBI taxonomy): domain Eukaryota; kingdom Viridiplantae; phylum Streptophyta; class Bryopsida; order Orthotrichales; family Orthotrichaceae; genus Ulota; species Ulota crispa. The sequence goes on along the minus strand of OY987243.1, from coordinate 26,448,260 downwards.
TCAACACTTTTCTTGTTTAGATTTATGTCAAATTTCATATAACTTATTCCTCTTTTTCGGGCTTTTCATAAAATGTAATTGGCTTAGATTTGGTAAAGAATTGATTGAGTGGGAGAGGTGTGGGAGTGAGGGCTACGACTTTTTGTCCCCAACTATACCATGCAATACTTACAAAACAAAGGGCTCCTCAGTTTTCCTCAAAATCTTAATTCCAAATTCCATTTATCATATGATAGGTGATTATTTAAATTAGAATTGAGCTTCATTATGTACAAAAAGTTTTTTTTTTTTTTTGTTTTTTGGTTTGGGGACATCTTTACAAATGAGTTGAGTGTATGATGTGTTCACCTTATTCTAGATTATCCAAAGTCCAAAATTTACAATTTATGTATAGAACACCTAGAGAGTTATGCAAAACATCCAAACATCCATGTCCTTCACGTTGGAAAATATACGTCCCTCAACATTTGTAAGATCCAAGTCTCTTAACCTCAAAGCGTCACTGGGGACAGAACCTGTCCTTGACCAATTTTTGAGATTAAATTAAACCTGATCAAATTATTATTTTAGTAGATTATATTTTTGAAAAGTTCTTTTTGAAGTTTAGTTTTAGCTTCAACAATCTAATTTTGCAAATGATTAATTATGATTTTTCTATTCAAGATTTTGTGCACAGGTGTTTATTGCAATCTTGACTTTATGTAATGTTGAGGGCTCTAGGGAATGAGCCTCATATACATTAGATCTTTGAGAAAAAATCACATTAGAAATTCATTTAAAAAAATTGTAGAGTAGATTTTGAGAAGTCATAAAGTGATTGGGGTTATACATGTTAGGCTCTTTAACCTCATATTTTTTTGGTGACCAACTTTTTTTATTTGACATGTGAAAAGAAGATTGAAAGACTTCAAATCACTTTCATAGCTTTAACATGCTCATGATCAAACATTTTAATCTTTCAATCCATAAGAGATATTGTTGTGTTTTCTTTTCTAAAGTGATCTCTAACATGACTAGTTTGATTTTATATGGTTACAATTCAAAAAGAATTGATACAACTTATCAAAATGTTGATTTTTAATTCAAATTAGAAAAATTTCCTAGAAACCCTGGATATGCAATGTCACTTTGGGGTTAACAATAGGAGATCCATGTTCCTCAACGTTGGAAAATCTATGTCCCTCAATTTAATTAAAACCATGTCCCATCGGGAGATCCATATTCCTCAACATTGGAAGATCCATGCATATTCCTCAACATTGGAAGATCCATGCATGTTCCTTAATATTGGAAGATCCATGCATGCTCCTTAACATTGGAAGATCCATGTCTCTCAAATTGGGAGGTCTATGTCCCTCGACACCATGACCACCATGTCCCTCAACATTAGAAGATCCATGTTATTTAGCATTAGGAAATTTACGTCCTTCAACATTGAAAGATCAATGTTCTCCAAAATCATGAGATCTCCCTATATTTAACAAACCGTGTCTAAAAATTACATGAATACTCCAAATTTAGTCAATAAGACATGTACACTTTAACCCCCAAAGGATCGTTGTTCTTTGGGATAAATGGATTCTAGGTAGGTACCCATGGCCTCAAATTTTATCCTAATTTTTTGAAACTTTTTTTGATAATAGAAAAACACATTAGCTTTTGGAGAATATCATTTTTATTCCAATTTATATTTGGGAGCAAAAGTTATGCCTAAACAAGCACAAATTTGGGGAGAACGGGCAACAATTTTTTTACAAAAACTTCAATTTTTTTTCTCATTTTTTCTACATACATCTAAACTTTAATTCATTCCATTTGGAATAGTTATGAGAAAGTTATGGACAATCTTGTTTTTCGGGCACCTCTAGCATCTTCTTGAAAAGCTAACTTATAAACTTCATTTTTGAATGAAATTTTAACATTTTTTCAAAAAAAATTGTTGGAAAAGGTGAAGTTGGCTTTCTAGAACAATCTCACCATTGGGATTATTGCATTTCAATTCCATTGCAGGGTTATTAACAATTTAAGTCTTTGCTCAGTCTCATACCTTCTTCTACCTAATGTTTTTTTAAAGAATGAAAATTAAGTATTTTTGTTTTGGTTTTTTTTCAAAAATCCTCTACTCAATTTTTCACCATTGAAAAATAAACCCCAAAACTATGTGTTGCAAAATTTGAAGTATAAAAAGATCAAAGTCAAATAATCTAATCATTCAAGGTGCAAAAGGTTTGTTTTTGACACTTTAAACGCAAATATCTTGCAATCTATGCGGTCAGAGTTTTTGAATTTTTGTTCAAAGTTTTTGAATTTTTGTTTCCACATTCTTATACTAGTCCAGTACAAGATCCTATGGCTAGATATGAGAAAAGACCAATTTTCAAACTTTTTTACTCTTTATCATAGAAATGACAGTTTTGAGTGTCTTTCGACAAAATAAAGGCCGTGATCGGTTAACAGATGCATTCAGTATCTCGTCCATTCTTTTAAAAATAAATATTTTATTAGAATTCCAACAAAAAGAAATCATGTTCATAAACCAATAATTATAATAATAATAAGTTAAGAAGGGGGTTGATATTATTTATTATTACCAGCCGTGCCACGAAGGCACATTTCAATAGCCTTGCGATTCCCTTCATCTGTTTCGGTGAGTTTGGCAAGGAAGCCTCCCATGCTACTCATGATGTTTGTGAGCCGTGCCACTTCTGCCTCTTGAGCCATTTTCTTTCCACGAGCTTCAAGTAGTCTCTCCCATTGGATGGGCGTTACTTCCTATGCAAAACCATTTGAAATATAAATAAATAAATAAATAAAATATCTTATGTTTAAACAGAATTATTCAAACAAAAAAAACACTAGTTTCAAGGGCATAATATTCAAAACAATAATAATAAATAGAGGCACAATTACTATGGTTGTCCTATCATTTGATAGGACGTTGGATTAAAATGACTTGTATCCAAAACAATAAGGAAAAATGCCATAAACAATCAAGTGCAATGTAGAAAGTGCATCATGACAAAACACCATGCCAGCACATCTATGCAAAGCTTTGTTTATGAAGGAGAATTTGAAGTTTCGAATGTTGGGCAATGAACAAAAAGTAATGCATAAGCAATAGCAACATGCTTTGATCAAAATTGCATCTTTAAGCAATGAATAATGAGTAAGCAACAACATTATAAAGGTGCTTTTGTATAAAATATTTTTGTGATTTTGTGCCCTTGTTTGTAAATCCCCCTTACTAATTACGCATCTTATTAATTGTATATAATCAAAGTCAGTACAAACACAACAAGTTTAATTCTACAAAACTAATTTTTTAAATTTACATTAAGTTTCTATTTTAATACAAATGGTTAGCAGTTTAAAAAAAATCAGGTTATGTAGTATCATTGTCAAAACTTAACTCTTTAAGGTCTATGCATCCAAAAAGTGAATGTGTCTTGGTCAGCCTTAATTGTAATTTTCAAAATATCAAATTTTGATATGTGGTTCAAACTAAGAAAATGAAGGTTAACAAGTTTTCTTTCTATTCTATTGAATCTTTTTGAAAAGCATGAAAATCGAATGAGTTATTGCCATTGACAGCTTCAAGTGTTAGAATCCAAATAACACAATATGGTGTGTTTTTCATTCATATTTTCTACTCTTTGCATTTTAAATTTAGATTACAAAATCATATGTTTCTCATTCTACCATTCATTTATGGTAGAAATTACAAATTTTTTTAATATATATTCTAATTGACATGATTTTATTTCCACATGTAGCTTTAAAAAATCACAATAATTCAAGTTTTCCATCAAATTTATCAAAAAATAATAATATAAATAGAAAATAAATGTGTCTTCCAGCAAAAAAAAATATCAAATTTTATGCATTAGTTAAATATAAGGATGAACTTGGTTTGATAGTCAAATTTGATTTCAAATTCTTAGTTGTGGCTGTTTTGGGTGTAAAGTATAAAATGACCAATTGAAAATTTTTACACTGATCTTTTATACTACTTGTACCTCTTGAAAACAATTCAAGTAATTTAGATTTTTTTTACTATTTTAACTTATTTATGTTCATTTCAAAAAAAATAAAATGATGGCAATTACAAATTTTCATGAAACAAATTAAAAATTCTTGCAGTGATACATCATTCATAGTTTCAAGCTATAAAAATAAACATTTGTTGTTTGAACACACTTTAAAAGGCAAAAATTAGCTTAGACATGAAATTTGACCATTTCAAAATGAATAAAGTCCTTTAGGGGTCAATGGCTTTGAAGACAATTCACAGCATCACTAAGTATATGATAATTATATACGCCATGTAGTACACACGGAGCAACTTACTTTAACCCCTAAAGGACCACTTGTCCCTACGGGGGACAAATGGGATTTTGGGCATGTACTTATGGCTAAACTACTTTTTGTAAATTTTTGAAACTTTTATGGAAGATGGGGCATTCAAAGATCTATGTGGACATCTTTTTTCCTCATTCCGACATTTATTGAAGAAGTCAAAAATGAATTTATGAGAATTTTTGTTTAGCGGGCAGCCCAAAAACTTCTTTAAAACTACATTTTTTTAAAATAAAAAGTTGAGGTTAGTTCTTTAGGCTTACGTATAAGTTGGAAGCTTTGAATCATTCAATTCTAATTGATGAGATGAAAGTTATGAGAAGTTTTAGTTTGCGTGTATGCATTGTTTTGAGATTCTCCACACCTACCCGCAAACAAACTTCTCATGACTTTCATCTCATCAATTAGAATTGAATGATTCAAAGCTTCCAACTTATACATAAGCCTAAAGAACTAACTTCAACTTTTTATTTTAAAAAAATGCAATTTTAAAGAAGTTTTTGAGCTGCCCACCAAACAAAAATTCTCATAAATTCATATTTGACTTCTTCAATAAATGTCATAATGAGGAAGAAATTAGATGCCCAAACAGATCTTTGAATGCCACACCTTCCATAAAATTTTCAAAAAATTATAAAAAGTAGTTCAACCATAAGTACATGCCCAAAATCTCATGTGTCCCTTGTAGGGACAAGTTGTCCTTTAGGGGTTAAATGTCACACAACACACTAAATACATAAAGCATTATTGTGAAGTTTTGTAAATATGATTAAAAGAAAGATACCCGTATCATCAATGGGCATTGAATGCAATATCTTTAAAATTCATACATATTTTTATTCATTTTTATTTGGGAAGTTAAATACAAATTTGCAAGCACTATATATGTATATATTTGTAAACATTGTTTGAACAAAATCTTTTTATTTTTGGTTATCCATATACTTGTGAATGTGACAAATTGAGGAGTGGTGTCATTTTGGGCAAAGCCACTTTTGATTACAAGAAGGATGCATGACAATATCTTCTTCAAGCAATGTTTACGCATGCTAAGAGCCTCACGCAAGGGCATTCTCATGTTTAAGTTACTAGGAACAAGGACATAATATTTTATTTTATTTGATAGTTTAAATATAGTGTTGCAAAGACTAAATATATATATTCATTGCTTACTTGTGGCCTCTCAAGGAATGGATCTCCCACTGGTTCTGCTGTTGTTGCTGAACTTGTTGCGGCTGAAGTTCTTTGATTCTATAAAAATAAAACATGTCATAAAAGAAATGTATTATCTCGTAATGTTACAACCAAAAACATTTTTACAATACTCAAATATTTTTTATCCAAGATTTTTTAGTCAAAATCGAATAAAACAACTTAACAAAAGATTTTGTTTCTAAAGTTGTATGTTAGCAATTTTGTCAATTATTTAAAATCGCATCATGCGATACTCAATATGTTTTTGAAAGCAACATTAATACAGAACTAAAAACCCATATTGTTTTCCTTGTGGTTTTTTTAATTTTTTTATATCTTTCCTTTTCTTTTTGTTCTGTTTTTTCAAGGTGGTATAAAATAGAGTTCTTTTTCTTATAAAAAGTAATCACGCAATAACTGTATATACATTTTTTCCCTTCATCTATAATAGAGTTTTGGAAACCCAACATTTTCCCTTTATCTGTTGATTTGTAAAGACTAATATTCTGGAAAATTATTGGAACAATTGAGTTGGAAGGGTTTGCTTTAAAGATTACAAATAGATTCTCCGGTAACTAAAGGGGACCTTGTAATGCTTAGAGCTTAAATCATTAGATATTTGTGACCTGGAATTTAATTTAAAAACACGGGTATCTATAATACAAGCCAAGGGATAGCCTCAAATTCAATTATAGTATAAAAAAATAAGTGAATTTCAGTTGCAAACATTGTTAATTAAATACATCTTTTACATTAAAAATACAGAGTATCTAGAATTAGAAAAGGAAAAATCCAAATAAACATATTTTCTTACAGTAGCTGCAGCTGAAGGTCTTCGTGATGGACTTCGAGATGGACTTCTAGAAGCATTTCGAGATGAGCGAGGTGTTTTCTTTGTAGATTTGCGAGATTGTTTTTTAGAAACACTTGGAACAGCACTTTGTTGATTACTTGTATTCTTTTCCCTACATTTTTGTAAACATGCTTAGGGATGGTTTATTTTTCAAAATAATTAGAGGCACATAAAAATTTGTTGTATTTTACACTCATAAAATTTTACAATGTAATCCAGTTTTATTTATTTATTAATATTTCCTAACATGTGTTATTAGTAGTTGTTTTTTTATTTTTTTTGTTTTTAACTTTTTAAAGTTATGGTTACAGATTATAAATGGAATTGATACGCTAGAAGAGAAAAACTAAAAAAAGCCTCTATGGATGGATATAAGCAATCACAGTAGTTTTGTCAATTTATTTTGCAATTTCAAATGTTACGTCAACTAAATTGTTGAAGCTATAATGTTACTACAATGTTTCTACTAAGTCACAATTATGTAACTTACAATATAATATGAATTTGAAGTGTCACAAGAGTCATTTTGCACACTGTAAGAAATAGGACCTAATCAACAAGATTTTATTGATTTGGACCTCTTGATTGAACATATTGAACATAGTAGTGCTGATTAGGACATAATTGTGTTGATTAGGATCACTTGATTAGGACAGATTTTCTCCTAGAATTGTGACGTGAGGATATGTATTAAGAGCTTTTTATGTTTTGATTAGAACACAGTGTTTTCAAGGCAATATTTTACTTGTCAATATATTACTTTTCTTCAAGATGATAACAATGTTATTTATGGTTTACTTTGGTCGCTCTTTGAACTTTTTATATAGAATGTTGATTGCATCACCAGTATCAGCAAAAACTTTGCGGAAATTCCTATCCATTTGCTTGTCTTCATTCATAGCATTATTGTATTTGTTTTCAAATGCATCCACCTAAATCCATATATAGTTTAAAATTTTATACACTATAACTACAACCAAAGGCATTTCCTTATCTTTGAAAATAATACTTTCACATAGTTTAAAGTGCTTAAATAATCATCAAGTATAGAGATTTAGTTCATTAAAATAAAGGCTATATAATGCATGACAATTATAAGCAACGACCCTCAAATTTGAGCGGTCAATCTACTACTCCATCCAAAAAAAAGGTTATCAAAAATCCAAGATCACCATGAAGAAGTTGAGATTTCATTCTTCTTGTTAGTGGAGTTATTTTTGAGCTAATGGATATAAGTATTGTGCTTTAGTATTTCTTGTTGCAACAATTTAGTTGATTATAAGTGTCATGTGCTATACACAAAAAGATCTCTAATAGCAAAAGAGCTATTGCTATAGTTAATTCAGCATCTAATTTACTCATTTGTTAAACTCAGCCTTTTTGCTATTAAAAGGATATTGTGTTTATGGTTTTTTCTTTTCAAGATTTTTTCTTAAAAAACAAAAAGATTCTTGATACCTAATAGATTTCGCTATCTCAAGAAAATTAAAACAATTAACAAATTGTTGTTAATAAAAGGTATTATTTTTATATTTGAATTTTAGGTAGAGTGAGAAGTAATATCACAAAAGAGACGAAACAATGAGAAAAGCACCCTGAAAAAATGATATGTAAAAGAAACACATTAGACGGTTGAGTTGAATCTTGACTACATATCACTGATAGTTTTCTAAGTCGTGTCTTTCTTATGGACCATGAGAAGTGCTTTCAAATTCTATAAAGTAATTGATAAGGTTATAATATATGGTTTAGTTAATGCAATGAAAGAAAGTGATTACTCTATGATTTGTATTATGATACTAATGTTTATTTTATGAAACATCATGTCATATTCAACTACTTATGGCCTATCCAAAATCCGCAAGTAATGAACTAAAAATTGTTTTGATTTGCAAAACACCAAAAATTCTTGACAAAACATAAATAAAGTTTTAAATGTTCAAGAACATAGAAAGTTCTAATTACATGAATAGTCCATAAAGAGTAAAATACATCATCCAAGAGGCTTGGCTGCCCCTAGTGAGTATCAAATAGTGATAGCAAGTGAAATTGCAGTGGAAAAATTGTTTGAAGTAGTTGATACCAAGCATTCTAAAATCCAAAAATGGATAGTAAGCACATTCTTCATTATATAATTACGACAACCAAGGAAGAATTTAAGGAATGCAAAGATCAAGTGATGAAGCAAGTTGATTGATTCAAGATGTTCCTTAACCCTTGAACACCAAAGGGGACGATTTTTATCCCCGCGGGTACATGGGGTCTAATGTACCTATGGTGACACCTTTGACGCTTAAGAGTTAACCCTTTGAAAATTAGGGGGCCAACAATTGATTGATTCCTAGTGTATTTACCATACATTTAATCTTTGAAGGATTAAAGAACAATGATATAAATATGGTTTGCATAAACTAAACTAAACTTTAAGAACCACACTTGGTCAAACTTGTTGTTATTGCTTAGGCTTTAGAAAAGAGTCAAAAACCCTACCTCTTTTTTGAAATCAGCAAAAGAAGCTACTGATTGAGCTTTGAGTGCTTTAAGCCGCTCCATTTGCTTGTTCATATTTGCTTCCGCCTTTTCATCTAGAATTTCTTCAGTTTCAATTCCAATGCTAAGTCTTGTTATAGTTTCTTCCATAGCTGTACATCTTGCTTCATCCTGATTCATATTTCAAACTATAAAAGACCAACCAATAAAAAATAATCTAGAAGCAACTTAACAAAACAGAAGCATGATATCACACAGATGCACCCTCGTGCGAACCCCGGGGTGCAAAGTTTTGAGTCTTCCAAGAGCCTCTTAAGGTTTGACAAACCAAACTATTAATTGGCTAGCGTGAGTACAAGAAAAGGGCATTCATACCCATGGTTATCTTGTATGAAGGACCTAAGCCACATGCACAACCCAAAATAATAAAAAGGGCATAATACTCATAAAATATGTAAATGTACTCACTACTCACTATCCAAGTACTTCACTCATCTATTCAAGTAAAGTAGAATTTATGATCCTATTGTGTATTTGTACTCATAGTTTTTGTCCAATAGGGATAACACAATAGTGTAGTTTTCATGATTGCATTGCTTTCAAGGGTGAAAGTACACTAGAGATGTACCACTTTCGGCACAATTTTTACTATATTTAGTGTACAAAAACATATCAAAGACACTAAAATATTGAATAACTTTTGTGGAAAACATTTTTTTGGAAATTTGTTTTTGAGCCACTCCAGACCTAGTTGAAATCATTTGGAATCTTAAACACAATTAAAGAAAACATAATTTTTCACAAAATCATCCCCTGCCAAAAAATGAGCAAAAAATGAGCATAATTTTTGTAGATATTTGAAAAATTTGTGATGTTTTTAGAAATTTGAATGCAAATTTAGATAGAAGAGCCATGGATGTCTCTTGTGAAGTAAGGGTGGAAGAATATGATTTCTCTAAATCCAAATTTTTTGTACTTTTCCTTAATTTTCTAGTACTTTTATGGTATTGTGACATTTTAATAGTGGTCTACAAAAGTACAAATTTAACAAACTAAAATGCATTTTTTAACAATTTTAATTATGACTCTATGTACTTAACTCATATAGTTAATAGGAAACAAGAAAGAGTCTAAAAAAACCCTTTAAACTTTGAGCAATTTCAAGTACAAAATCATGTTTGCCTCCATTTTTGGGTTGTGACACCCAAAGTGGTACACCTCTAGTGTACTCTCACCCTCAAGGGTGAGCAGAAATAGGGGATTAGTGATTTATTTGTTGTAAGAAGTACATGCCTTGGGACCATTTTTGGTGTTTTGGAGGGATCTCTCGGAGGGCTCAAAGCTTTGCTAATGCCCCCCACATTAGAACTTGGTACATTGGAAGAGACTTTTAGCGTGAGTTATTCAACAAGTGGTCTTAATAATGCAATATTTGGTGGAAAGATGAAAAAAATAAGTTTGAACTAAAATTTGAAGAAGGAAATAAATCAATCAATCAATAAATTTAACTTATAAACATCATGTGTAATTTGTAAGCAAGGCTTAATAATACACAACCTAATATTTTTAATTAAATTAAGGGAAAAGGTCATTGATACTCCTTAAAATTGCAATATTTATAGAAATGTCCTTGATTTTTCAAAAATTGTACAAATATGCTCAACACATTTTCATAATTGCAGAAATCTTCTCCATAGTTATCAAAGATGTATGTCACTTTTTAAATTGAAAGAGTGCCCAAAAGTAGGTGACATACGCCTTTGATAATTGTGAAGAAGGATATTTTTGCAATTTCAAAGTCTATTAAGGGTATTTATGCAATTTTAAAAAATCAGGGACATCCTTACAAATATCTCAAATTTCAAGGTATCTATCAAAATTTCCTTTATTTTAAATTGAGAGTCGCTCAAAAATAATTAACTTTTAAGATTTTTACATGTATTTTTGTTACGTTTGTTTAAAGAAAATTCCTTATAACGGTGAGTGTTTTTACAAAAAGCATAAGATATGATTTGATCTATCTTACAAAAAGACGTTGCTGGAAAAGATCCTCCATGAGATTATTAAAACTTCCACATAGTTCATCAACATCAGCTCTCAGTTTCTTTTGCTCAGCCTCTTGCCCTCTTATTTTTTTGTCCTTTTCATCTTTAATTTGCTGAAGAAGATTGGTTTGAAAACATTAGGTAAATCATGTTTTATTTGAATTTACTGAATTTTATTTCATTTCAATGAGTTTTAGACCATGTTGTAAATTGCTTGAATTTATGCAGACTTGAAAAATAAAATATAAAATAAACCATTTTATAACATATCATACGTATCTAAATGTATATTTTTCATATAATTTTGGACTTTGTGGATTCTTGATGTAAACGTGTACCATGCAAAAACATTAAAATGTCTTCCAATGCAGAAGAAAAAGCATCAAGGAGATCTCCTAACATTGTACAGACATCTTCCCAAATATTGATTTTGAGTTATTTTTCTTTTTCTGGGATTATGGATTGTCTACATGAAATAGTGTATTTAGGTTGGCTCTCACTAGTTCTTTTTTACATCTTGCACTATATGCATTCTAAGTGATATTACAATTATTTTCATCAATAATCATTGTAATTAACATATTTTAACATCAACAAGGGCTTGGTAACATCTGCAACAATCTTAAGCAAAACAAACTAGTAGCATTTAGGCCTTAAACTATGTAAAATCCTAATATCTAAAGAGTTGCATGTACCTCCAAGTGACTAAGCAATGAGTCATGTGGTAACATTATATGATAAGACAACCTAATCGATAAGGCAACTTGAATGCACTATTTACTATAGATTTAATAGAGTATTGATGACATTGATTTATAGAGATTCTTATTATGTTTGAAACTTTATTTTAAATGAGTATACAAGTACCATTTTTTAATCATTTTTTAGATTTTTGACATGATTTGTTAAATTTTCAAATTGATTTTTCACCTTTAGCATGTTATCAAATGCTTTAATCTCAAGATGCTGCTCTTTGGTAAACTTTTTGGGGTTGCCTTCCATCCATTTAGGACGGGTGATTTCTTCTTCTTTGGCTGCAACTTCAAGTTTCTTTTCCAGTTTCCCTCCCATCATGTCCATTAAAGCACGTTCGGCTGCATTATTTCCAGCACGGAGTCTATAAACCAATACAAAATTGCAAAAACAATCCTTTTTAAGAAAACTTTTAGTAGAAAGATGAAAAAGAGTTAGGCAATAAAAAAAAATCAAGGATCGTGTAATGAAGCATGAATTAATGAGGGAACTCGCTAAACTCACCACATGCCACCATGTTTAGGAGTTTCATGAAGAAAAGAAGGGCAAACTTCATCTTTATCATATGAATATTTAACGGTAATGTTAGGCATACTCATTCCAAGATTGTTTATATTCAACATTATGGAAGTTGAGCCAAGTAAAAGTGGACAAATAAAAGAAGAAAAGTAAAGGGAAGAGTAGAGTATGTTTGCCATCATCATTGAATGGTCATCCAATAAATAAGAAATTTGCCTTTTTTATTATAAAACTCCTAAACATGATGCAACATGGTGAATTTAGCAAATTCCCTATAACAAAACCTAGATAATCTAAAGTTCAAAGGTGATAATCCATTTGCAAAATATCTTTTGATGTTTTACATATATTATATACAAAACAATAGAGATCTGCGTTCCTCAACATCTATGAATCTTCCTATATTGTACAAAAAGAGGACTAGAACTACATAAATAGTAAAGATTTTGTTTGAAATGACATGCATATCATTCATTGTTGTTAAATAAAAAATGTGCAAATTTTACAAATATTTGTAGGTATTGGTTTTCTAGATTGAAATTGGAATGCATTAGGATTCTTTACATTGAGTTCCCATAGTGCAAGACGGCCTAAAGCATTGAAGACCTAATACTCACATGAGTTGTTCATAGCAACCCTCAAGAAGTTGAAACTCTTTGTAATTATATGCAAAAGGGTCTTAGGTTATTAAGCACACAAAAATAAATTGAAATTTTTATTTGCCAAAAAAATTCTTGGTATTTGAAATCAACAACTGTTTGACATTTTTGGCCAAAAGTTTGTTAGTTTATGGTATTTTACACTACGTATTGAAAAAAGGGATGGTTCTTAGAAAAAGAAAAAGAAAAATGTATTGAACCTTTCTTGTTGCTCCTCAAATTTTTGGAGCTCTTCAGCTCGAGCCCTTTCTTCCTTATTCAAGTGCTTTTGCACTAATACTTCTTCTTTCTTTACTTCAAAAACATTAGGCATCCCCTGTAATCTAACCATTGAACATTTGTAGTGTTAACGAAGTCACCAATTATATTCAAGTCTTTATGTACGAAATTATTTTTTGCGTATAAATATTCATTAATTTATTTATTACGGCTTTTCAAAAGACGAGTAAGCTTGATTTCTGGTGACTTCTCTTCCTCCCTTTCCTTTTTTTTTTTCTCCCTTTGTTTGTTTTGATGACACACAAACATATGATGCTTGACACCCAATGCTCTATGATAGAGAATTTCAAATTTTTGATGTTAACAAAGAATTTTGAATTTTCCATGACGGTCAAAGATCAGTCCACAATAGGTTCTCTAAAGAAATCTTTGATGTGTTTCAATTTTGATTTAAATGATTTGTACATGTGATACTTAACCATGTTTAAGAATGCACATAATGAGTTTTGAAAGTGCTTGCTGTGCAACATCTTGCAAAGAAGGGTTGAGGACTGCCTGTCTTTGTATATGATTTCATAGAAATACTGATGATTGTCAACAAGCTTATAGATTTTTGTGCCCTTACTTACAAACAAGCCTTGAAAAGAGAATAGGTTCAATATTTGTAAAAACATTATTACTAATTGCAACCACCGAATTATTTCAGATTTGAAGTTTAGCCGTGGAAAAAAAAATGGCAACCTAAAATTCCTTGTAAGTGTTTGAAGCTTTGCAAAGAAGGATTTGCAAGAGGTTTAGACATCGTAAGTTTTAATCCCTAAATGCCCAAGGCATTCAATTTGGGTATTTACAAAACTTCAAAGATGAATAAAACCTTATCAAAATCATTATTTTTAGTATGTTTTTCTCATTACAAGTTTGTTTTGAAATCCATTTTCAATATCAAAAATCCAAATTTGAAAACCAATGTTGATGATTTTTCTATTCAAGATTTTGTACAAAACTGCCCATTGCAATCTTGAGTTTTTTTTAGTGTTGGAAGATCTTGAAAATAAGCCTCAAATACACTAGAGCTTGGAGAAAAATCCACCTTAGAAATTCATGAGTAGATTTTGAAAGCAACAAATTGATTGAAGTTAGACATGTAATGACCTTAAATCACATATTTTTTTGATGAACAATTTTTAGATTTGACATGTCAAATGAGGATAGGAAGACTTCAGTCACTTTTGCAGTTTTAAAATCCTCAGGTTCAAAATTATAATCTTTCAAACTACAAGTGATATTGTTGTGTTTTCTTTTTCCATGTAATCTCTAACATGTTTAGTTTAAATTTTGTACAATTACAATAAAAATAAACTTGATGAAATAATGCCAAGAAGTTCAAAAAGGCCAGCATTTAGGAGTTAAAGCCTTGTATTGCAAGGGGTTTGGTGTTTGTCAACTTTCTTGTTTTGAACATTGTTTGCAAATTCATTTTTCATTGCATATGCCATTTTCACAAAATTGATATTATTTGCAAATTTTATACTAACATAGTCAACCCATTTAACTTGCTAAATGTGCCAACCTCTCTTTTCTTGCCTTTTCCTCTCCCTCCTCACTTATTGAATATCTAATTTTGGATGATAGACAAACACCCAATATTCTATAATAAAATTCATTTAGCAAGTTAAATGATTGGATTGGTTTAGTATTTGGGTTTTCTTTGAATTTTTCATTGCCTTATGACCTTATCCACCAAAGGTCCAGCCAATCACATATTATCAAATGGTCATATAAACCAAGGAAAAGAGCATGTTTTTTTATATAATTAGATTAATATTTTTGTAGCAAATTGACACATTTATTTGGGTTGTCTTTTTCCATTGTGTTGTAATACATATAGGTTTATTAAAGTGTATGTACGCTTACATCAATCACTTCATTTAGATCAGGCCATGGATATTCTCCTGGTTGTGACAACATTTTATGGAGATCAAGGATCCTCGTTTTCATTTCTGCAATTCTTGAAATATGGGATATTTTGGTAGCTCTGGCGTCAAATAGGTTTTTGTTGAATTCAACCCTTACGTCTTTCAAAACCACGTACAGAAGAAGCCGCTGCATGATTTATTTATTTACTTACTTTTTTAGAACGAAACATTATTAGTATATAATTTTTTAAAGATTGACTTAGAAAACAAAAATGAATGAAATATCTAAAGCAAGGGCTTCTTTCATTATTATTATTACTACTCTATACCATGTTTCACAAAAAGAAAAAGGTTTGAAAGAAAAGAAGACCAACACAATTCCAAAACCAAGGATGACAATCAAGTTGTGGATCCTATGACAAAGGAAAAAAAGTAAACACTCCTTGGCCCCAATGTGCACCAGAAACATAAAAAATGACAATTTCAAAATATTGAAATAACCCTTCGCGCATTAGATAGTATCTCAAGTGGGCCATGAAATAGTACAAGCAAAATGCTAATAAGCGAAGGAATATTAAAATTTTCTATTCATTCAAATATAATCTAAGTATCCTACCGATTTGTGCAACAAAATTCCAACTCAAAGTGCACATGATCAAGTACGATGAAATGGTTTTGCTAAAAGTAGATGTGATTTTTAAACACTTTTAAGAGCTTAAAGATTAATATTAGTCTTTTAAACTCTATGTCGTTGGTTAAACTAAATCTTATTCAAATACAGTGTTTCTCTTTTGAGCATGTATTTAGAGCCACGTGTTTGATTACAGGCCAAAGTGCAAAAAAAGGAACAAGAAACTAGTGCATACGTACCATTTCAGTTATAAAAAGTTCGTAACTAATTCCAAAAGAGTCCAAAAATAACATGAATCCAAGTAGATTATGTTAAAATTTAAATGAAATTTTCTTTTGAAAGTTTTATTTGAAAAAAATTATCTTTTTTTCAGATGGAAAAATTTGGTTTTTTTCAAGGGGAAATTTCATGGATACCCCTGAAGTTTGTAGTATTTTCATGGATACCCTTGTTTTTTCAGAAATATCACAAATACCCTTGCATCAAAAAAACTAGGCCTTTATTTTGTTGTGCATGTCACCTCCCTTCTTCCTTAGTGCGCATGCATAACAAGAAATAAGTAGTGTGCGCACAAAAGGAGAAGGAAGTAACATGCATAACAAAATAAATGCCTATGAATTTTGATCCAAGCGTATTTGCGATATTTTTGAAAAAGCAGGGGTATCTATCTATGAAAACATTGCAAACTTTAGGGATATCTATCTATGAAAATATTGCAAACTTTAGGGGTATCCATGAAATTTTCCCTATTTTAAAATGGAATAAATTGGTTTAAAAAAAACAGTATGTCTCATACCTGCACTCGTTTCCTGACCGAGGTAGTTATCTCAAAGTAGGTGTACAAAAAGGTGCTTGCAGGCATACTTTCAACTATTTCAAGATCTTCATCTTCTTCCTCCTCGGGTTCGGATTCGGGTTCTAGTTCAGGAGCCGGGGCTGGAGCTTCATCAGGGTGACCCTCCCCCTGGTTCTCACTATCTACCACAGAGGATTCTTGCATGGAACCTCGAATGGATTCTCTTGGCACCATACTGTTTTTGTTATTGCCATCTCATAACCCCAAGTTCTATTTCAACTTTCCTTTCATAAAAGCCACATAAGTATATTCTCCCTCTATAGTGCATGGCACATATAACCAACAACTACTGCCATTACACAAAACACTAAAAGCACAATACATATACCCATTAGCTCAAAAGCAATTCCACTAGCAAGAAGAACAAAAAATAAGCTTCATCATGGTAGTTTAGCATTTTTTCTGTTTTCTGTAAAACAACAAACTAGCCACCCAAATTTGGGAAATGTTGGTTATAAGTGTCATGCACAATATGATGTACATTTCAAGATTTGTTAAAATAACAAAAACGTACAATGCATGACACTTACAACCAACAAATATTTCTGCAACAAGAAATACTATAACATAAGACATACATCCATTAGTTCAAAAGCAATTCCACAAACAAAAAGAATAAATCCAAGCTTCTGCATCATGATGGTTTCATATTTTTTTAATGTTTAGTCGTAGACTGGCACTCAAATCTGGAGTTGTTGATTATAAGTGTCATGCATTGTATAATGTATATTTCAAGCTTAGTTAGCATATAAAGAGTTTTAATAAGGTTACATTTCAAGATATGTTGGCATAGGAAGACATGAAGTGCATGACACATATAACCAACAAATAGTGTTGCAACAAGAAAATACTAAAACACAACACATACACCCATTTAGCTCAAAATAAACTCCATAAAAATTTAAAAAATAAAACCAAACTGCACCATGGTCACTAAATTTTTTCCTTTTTTTTTGGATAGAGTAAAAGATTGGCCACTCAATTTTGGGAGTTGTTGGTTTATAGATACTTTGGGATTAGAAAGTAATTAGGGAGTCAACCTGCTTTCTCCTTGATTCATACTGGATCTCTCTGGGACGTCCGAGTGCACGGATGCATTGGACGTGGAGGAGCGGTCACTGCGAAAGCTACTGCCTTCAGAGGCATTATCGGTGGTGTCGCGCTCCGGTACCAGCCCCAGTGGGGGTCCAAACGCTAGCGCATTGGCTGCATCAATCTCTGCTTGCTGTGCCGCCAGCTCCTCAGCCTCGCGAGCGGCTTGTACGACGGCCTTTTGGGCGGCAATTTTGGCAAGCTCTTTCTGCAACAACTTGATGTAGTGGTGCTCGTACATCTCCACGTGTCTGTACAGCTTGGCCAGCAGGGCCATCCTGCCATCAAACGTGGGCGTGGACGATAGTGGAAAACTCCACACTTGGTACCCTTTCCCAAATGGCCACACCGCAGTCCCTATTATTCATTGAGAGAGCAAAAATGTTAGATAGTGTATTATTATTTCTTCAACTAGTATAGGCACCTGTCCAATAGTACACAAAATCATTTTAGGTGCCCAATTACGCAAAACATCCCCCTCCAATAAAAGAATTCTTACTTTTTATCCGCACAATCCAATTTCAAACTTTACCCATGTAGTTAAATATTTGCCTTTGTTTAGCTTAAAGAATTTTTTGTTTTACACCCATAGAGTTTTTTACCCACACAATAAAAGGAACATCATTGTTTTCTCACACACAAAAATAGGGAATTACTACAATGACACCCTAAATTGCTAATGGGACACCCTCTTTGAGCATGAAATTTGATAATTTAGTGCTATTTTTTATTTATTAAGTGGTTCATCATTCATTTAATCACAACATTACCACCTCCTTCAAAGAAAACATGACAAATACAAATTTTCGTTGAAATATTATTGCACCAATACTATTTTTGATGTATTTTTGCTTTAAGTAACTCAAAAGTCCTATATTTTTAGTTTGAAATTTAAGCACACCTTTTTTTTTAGTATAGCCTTAAAATGATAAAGATGAAACAAGTCTTTTGATTCAAATAAAAAAATTAGCAAAATTAGTATTAAAAATCACATTTTCATGCTCATAGGGGGTGTCTCATTAGCAATGTAGGGTGTCTCATTAGTAATGTAGGGTGTCATTGTAGTAATTCCCTAAAAATATTATTTAATTTTTACCTACACAACTTTTTCACCCATATAGTAATCATTCACAACTTTTTTTTCTATTTATTATGTTTTACCCACACAATTTTTTTACGTCTTTGATTTTTTACCCATGCATTTTTTTTACACATGCCATTTTTTACTCATGCAATTTTTTACTTGTGCAACAAGTTTTTCCACAGGCAATTTTTTTAACCCATGTAACTTTCCATTATGTTGCAACTAATACAAACTCAATAGATAGCCAAATCTATTTTATGTATATATAGACAATATTTTACTTAATTTTATTTATTATTATGTCTCATTGGGGCAACTCCACAAGTCACCAAATTTTTTTTTGAATGTGTGGTTTATAATTTTGTTTCATGTCTTGGTTGACTGCATTGGCCTCCTACATGGGAGTTTTCTTGGATGTTTTGGTAGCAAGAAGGGGAGACTTTGCTCAAGGTTTGGGTCCGTTATTTTGCTCAATCCAATCATCAATGCAAGTCCCACTAATTTTTGTGCATAAAACGTTTGTAACTTTCTTTAGTTTTTCCTTTTTCTCCTTTATAACTCAAGTAGAAGAAAATAAAAGGGTATTTCACACTTTGTTCCATGCCTTCTTTCATTACATTTTGCCTACATGGGATTACTTTTTGGATGTTTTGGCGGCAAGAAGGTGGGACCTTGTTCAAGCGTTGGGTCAATCATTATGCTCAACCCAACTACAACATCAATCCCAATTCCCACCAATTTGTTTGCATAAAATGTTTGTAATTTTCTTTGGTATTCCATTGTTGCCTAGAACATCCAAACAATATTGGGGTCTTGCATCAAAGTGGGATGTAGTGTGAGTTGTCTAAAAATATAGAGGTTGGGCTTGGATGCTTTGACCAATCACAATGAAGAAGCAACCACATGGGAATCAATTTGAAATTTGAGCAAGTGTTGAAATGATCTTTTAAACCCTCTTGTGTGCACATTGCAAGTAGGCATGAAAAAAACTGGTGTTGCATATAAGTGCAATAGATGACTTGTATTAAGTTGGATTGGAGGGATATCTTTTACACTATTGCAACAAAGTGGCACTATTCCACAAAGAAATATCTTTTGAATAAGAGGCTAGGCAGGAATGTTTATTTAAGGTTTAAATTGTTTCTATTTTGTCCATGCAAATTCCCCATTTTTAAAAATTCTTCCAATTATGGCAAGTCAAATGAAGGGTTATAATATTAAAAATTTGGGGTTCCTCTTTGACTATCACAAGCTTTTCCACCAAACACGACTCTTGTATGCTAAAAATAAGGATTAGTAGAGAATTTAGGCTCAACTAATTAGGAGTTATCTCCCCTTTGCAGCAACAACGTAATTTGGTGCCTTAAATTTGCAATCTTTTTGTTTTATACTATTGGCATGTTTTGTAGTTTTATTTAACTACCATCTATTATTTTGACCATGTTTGGTGAATCCTATTGACTTTGTATTACGTTTCCGAATTTGCATATCAGTCATATTTTGCAACTAAACATACCAAAAAGGGGCTAAACTGCACCAAACATTTGACATGTTTGTGATAAGGTTAATCCTTGATAATAAAATTTGATTAGTGTCATGCCAATATTGATATACCAACCATTGCACTACGTATTGGCTTTCCACTAATGTTACTCATTTGTATTAATGTTGCCCATAGAACCATACTAATTTGTATGCTTGCTCTCCTAACAAAAATCTTCCGTACATTTGAAAAAACCACAATATATTTGCCATTACCTCCAATTAAATTACGCTTTAATGAAGTTTTAATGTGAAACTCCCTTCCAACAGTTTGGTTTGTTATTTAATTTCTATACTTTTTGTTTACGCTTGACTATTGAACCTAATTTTGCAAAGATCAGTTGCCCACTATTACACTAGCTAGAAATTTACTCAATAAGTCTTTCCTAACCTGAGTTTGGGTTTGGGATTTCAAATTCAAAACTTTCATACATATATAAAAATTTAAAAAACTACATTTAAAATTATTTTTCTAAAATTCAATAAACTATAATACAAAGCTTTTATTATTAATATTCCAAGGCTCAATTATTTGGCATGCCATCTAGTTTATAATGATGAAAAACGGTTTTAAGGTGTTTGGTTTTAGATTGCAATCACAATTCATCGAGGGACAACAGGTATACTTAGCAAGTCAAAAAACCATACACGACAATTTTTCACATTGATTACAAATGCCAAATTAAAAATAATTGAGCTTTAAGAAGATTCTTAAAACTAATTATAGAACATGTATATTGAAGTTTTTGCAATGTCAGTGAAATATTCTACCAGTTCTATAATGCATTATTTAAAACTTAGTGACAATAATTTTGGTTATAGATAAACTACACACTTATATATCGATGCTTGGATAAGGTCAAGGTTTGTAAGAGAATTGTTTGGATAGTGTCAAGGTTTGACCCCCTCTTATTTTTTGTGTTTTAGGCCCCATCAATGGAGTGTTTGTTTACAGTCAATTCTTGAATATGATCAACATTTTCTTCTTACCCAAGATATTGACTTTATCCAAATATCATTGTACATCTCAAAGAATCTTAGAAGGAAAAGGAACATGCTTAAATTTATCATTTATGAAATCATGGTTTTAAGTAAGGTTTATTATTTATAAATTTAAACCAAGCTTATTTAAATTTTACATTGCAAAAAAAAAACACAAAAGACCAAAAAATAGACAGAGTTTGAATTATTAAACATTTTTAATACCTGGTTCGGTCATAACACTCCAACAATTGCCTTTCATTCGCTCAACCAAAATGTCTTTGTTTAAATCACTGACTCTTATCTGTTTGAAATAATCAACATAAATAATGAGTATGCGCAAATAATTGTATGTCTTGCTGAAATGAATACATCAGCACTAGGATTTTCAAGTTTTGGTTACTATTCATTAATACTTGATAAAATCCATGATGACTCAAAATATTTGAGTAAACAGAATTCCTCTGACAAGTTCACTATTTTACAATCAACAAGGATTTTGAAACAATATTCCTCAAGTATTTGATTTGAAACCAATGTGTAAACGACAACAACCATTGGATTCCTACAAAAGTTAAGTAGTAGTTTCCAATGTATTTTAACAGTTAGGTATATTCAAAAAAATAATACAAAATTCGTTGGGCACGAGAGATTGTTATACTTATGACTTGGATATAAATGAACACCATAAGTGATATTTAGGTTTTATTTTAAAGCTTCAAAGGATAATCTAATACCGCTCTCATGAGTAAGTGTGTTCGTATTTTGTGCCATTGATGGGGAAAAACTCACTCAAAATTATGTAACTTAACTATATTACAAATTTTCAGAAACCATGTGTAAATATCATATTAATGGAGTTTTTAATAATTATTTACACCTGAAAACTATGTAAGTGATTTCGATAGCAATTCTGTTTACTACAAAAAAAGAATCATTAAACTTATACAAGTTTAAATGACCTTCATTACTTTGGAATTCAATTTTGAAAAGCCACATTGGTTGCAAACACAGGTTTTACTTTTATCAATATACATACTTTAATGTCATAATCTTAAAAAACATTGATTTGAACTGTGATTAAATAATTTCAAACATATTTCATCATTTTAAAGCTATGAGCCATTATTTCAAGGCATGCTGGCATAGTAAACTCAATGCAAATACAAAAATATTGAAGCAAAACTTGGAATTGTGTTTAGTTTAATAAATTAAGTAACTCAATCTACAAACACAAACTCTATAGTAAGTGTGAGACCACAAAAAATGGGCATTTGTTTGTTATGGGATCCATCAGCAAAATGTTATAACTTTGCCCAACAAATTATTTGAAGTATTTTTTGGTCTTTACGACCAAGATACACAATGACAAAATACCAGTAAGCTAGCAATCACTTCACATACAGTTGAAGTCACTCATAAAATAAGATAATTGAAGACCCATTTGAAGGCCCGTTCTTGGTAATCAAATATGAAATCAAGTAAGAAAAAAAAAACCAATCTAATCAATGAAATTAAAATTGAAACAAACCATTTTGATTTATATAAATAAAAATAATGCACAATAATCAACCAAATAAATTTTCCTCCCAAACCAAATCAAGCAATAAATTAGTTCAAAGAGATTTCAAATTTGAAATCTTTTGAAAATCAATGGTGATATTTTTATAAAACATGTTTTGAATTTTTCTGGTATGAGAAATGTGTTTGAATTGAAAAACATACTTCTTCACGTGCTGCTGCAATTTTTTCATCCATCACTTTTCGCAATTTACTATCCAAATCCGTGTCAACAATCATCTCTATTGGAGTTAGTCTTTCCAAAGCAGGGGCCTGTTTTCAAATGAGATTTGTTTTTATTAGATTGCTTTCAGAAAATGCCATAAAACATGAAAATGTCGATTTTTGTAATCTACAATTGTTAATATAAAAATTAATAGAAAATAAAATACAAAAACAATGCAATAATGTTGATTTAAATGTACTCTTCATGTCCAAAAGGGGTTTAAAATTTATAGTTGGCACACAATGAAATGGTTACTACAATGATACAATTTGGATTTTATTTATTTTTTACAAGAATGTTTCACTGAATTTTATTTAGAAATACGCAAGGAAAGACATGTTTGGAATATTAAATTAAAAAAATTTGAGTTTGGATTTGTTGATTGTGCACTTGGCTCATTTGTGCTTGAAAAAGAAGCACAAAATGAAAGCTTTGAAGGTTTTCCTTACGAAATTTTGTGCTACAAAAGCAACAACAGTATTAGGCATAGGAACAAAAAAAACTGCTAGTTATTTCAAATGTTTTCTTAAAGATGACAAATGTCGGTGCAAAACACAGAGTGCAACTTCATAACAAAGTATGCACTTGACCAAGTGCAAAACCAGGAAATAATATGTTATTTTTTACCTCTATATTTGTATCTTTAATTAAGAAAGTATTCAAGGATTTTTAATTTCATTTTCATACTTGGTATATAAAATTTTAATTGATATACTATGTCATATACATATTTTAAAAACTATGCTTCAATAGGTGTAACAAATTACTACAAACATTCAATACTTCACAGTTCAAAATTACCTTTTTGAAAATTTGATGAATTCATTTTCAAATTGAAAATTGGAAGTTTAGATTGCATAATTTATTTTTACAAAAATTGACATTAAAAAATCATAAGCTTAACCTTAAGGTTTTTTTCATATACTTCTTGAAAGCTCTTTTTTAAACCGTCAACAATGTCATGGAATTGCGCTCGATGTGCATCACCTAAAGCCAAGTACCTACAAATTATATGAAGTGATCCTACAAAATTCATATCTAAACTTCCTCAATTACAAAACCATGCAACTATAATTACTTTTTTGTAGTGAAGTCTTTGCTCACATTTACAACATATATAGACATATGCAATCATTTTTATAGACGATGAAGACAAAATTTGACAAACATATAAGTTTCTAACATGAACAAAAAGCACAATTGTCAAAACATAATTTTTTTTCAAGTGTCCTAAATTTATTTTTTTATTAAGCTTATATTTGACATTACAAAAAACCCTGATTTGTTGTTAACTTTTTCCTTCAAAAAAAAATAATCTATCTCAAAAACTATGCCCAATTGGAATACAAATATACAAAAATCACTTTGTGTGGAGAAGTTTTTCCATTGATATACATTTACAAAAATTTACTGAATTTTGTGAGTAAAATCTTCAAACTAATTTTTTTATAGATTTATATGTTTATTTTTTAATTTCAAATAATTAACTTTTTACTCAAAATTTTGTAAACATCAAATTCCATATTTAACAAGTTATCAATCTTGTGGATTCAAAAGCATATTAACATGTATAACGCATTGTATACAAATCTAATATTAAAATCAAATATCACATACCAACTTTTTGCACTCCAATTTCAATTCCAACATCTTTTTATAGATAATGTATCATTCTTAATTGTGCATGAAACTAACAGAAATCAGTTTTTTCGACATTTTTTTATATACTGTAAATACATGTTTTTGGGTTATAGTTAAACCTCCTCTCAACATCTTGGTTGTGTTCATCTATTACAGATGGTTGCTTAAGGTTTTCGACTGAATGATCATAAATAGCCACATCTCCTACTGGTTGCTCCTCTGAAAAAATATGCTTTATTTTAATAAGCAAGTACAACCTTATGCTTTTTTTAGTTTTGAACTTTTACAAGAAGCTCACATTTGCACATGCAATAATTTCAAAGAAAAATCAAATCCCTCCTTTTTTTTCAATAAGTATATTGAATGATTTTGCACGTACAATGGTATACATGTATGTGTTGTGTGTGCAAGCCCGCGCGTAAATATATTAATTTAAATATTTTACTTGACCATTTTGAGCTTAAAGTGAGAACTTGTTATAAGTTTCCGAAAAACAAATGTTGTGAACATAATATATGTTGTCTTCTTTTATATAAAGTTAGCAACTTCCAAAATATAAATTAAAACATGAAGGTTTTTTTGACTTTTTTGAAGTTTTTATTTGTTTTCAATAATCACGTACAAAATCTAAAAACAAATACATGTTGATAAACATCGTGTATGTATTGGGCTTGCAATCTCAACTAATAAATTGAGGGATTTTTGGATTCTCAAATATTTACATACATGTAGGCATTTAAAGTCACCCTAAGGAAATTATTTTCCTATTGTGATGAATAAGAGACACCTTTTGACTCAAAAAATATTCTAACTACTCTAACATATATTTATGCAAACTCTGATTTAATATTTTGAATAAACAATGCCGTCCTATAGTGTTTTTCACATATTTTCTGAATTCTAAGCTAAAAACCTCCTTGAATATGAGCTGCAGAGCAATTTGAAAGCACAAAATAATGCGATTTTATGTATACTAAGGAATAATCCTATATGCTTATCTAAAGAATCCACTACAACACAAGTTCATCACTAAAATACTAAACATCATCACTCCTTTTCTTTTATATGCTAAAACATCCAAAATACTATACTGTGAATGATAAAATCTCACAATTACAAATACAACTTCCCAGAGCAATTGATCCATAAAAGGAGAGGCTACACTTAATATTCAAAAACAATAATAAACACTATAGAAAATTGTGCTACTAATCCAAGATAGCCAACATGCATTAGAAGACATTCTTTACAATGTCTTATAGAGTCATTAACATGCTTTACTACCATAAATGTTAATGTACACAAAAGTGTTTTCAAGGGTGTAGACTAGTGTTTGTTTTTTGGGCCTCATGAGGCTACCCTGTCAAAAATTGGACCAATGCTCTTCTCTCCCTCTCAAAATTCTCCATTCCTTGGAGGACACGTGACGTTTGGTAGGTGAAAAAAAAACATTGGTGTAGATTTTAGAGGCCCTTATGAAAGTATCCAAAGCACATGTGTTCTTTCAAAGATCAAGGAATGCTTCTCAACAAGTACAAGTTTAGGATATGGGATTTGGTGTGGGGTTTAGGGCCAAAACTTGACACCCCTCTTCATATAGCAATCAACAAATGACATCAAGTTGAAAAAGATATGATAGAATACAACCATTGTGAAAGTATGTTATATGAAGGCATCCTTAATCTAGCTGGGATTAGGGTACAAAATCAAGACAATGTAGGTGAATCTGAATTTAACAAGAGAAAATCATCCCCAATCTAGCCATAAAGCCAAACATAAAGCTAATGGCCTCAGCACAAAAATGGCAAGCACTTAGAGGAACCTTGCAAAGCTTGGAGAGTTGGTTGATGTCCAAATTTGGTGGGTGAGTGCAACGTAATCTTTGTTAGTTTCTTCTATAATTCTTCTATCCCTCTAGCAATCAACCTCCCCAACCACATACCTGCTCACACCCACATTCCTACCAGCTCTAGAGCCAACCGTGTATTTGGACTGCAAAATCCTTGAAGAGATTGCTACTACAACTGTACAAGTAGCTTGACCCTCCTTTTGCCATTTCTGTGGATCTTAACCCTTTAAGAACCAGTCGACTTGTTTGTAGTCGATTTTGACTTTTTTCAGTTTGTAGAGAGAGCATGTTAAGGAATTTGATGATGTGCCAAAGGGGACGGGTTTGGGGAATTGAAAAGTGCAGAGTTTAGGACAATAATGAGGTCAATTTGAGGTGACATGTGGCTAGAGGGTTGAAAAAACTAAAAGAATACCAGCTGAAAATACACCAATAAATGCAAAAAGATGGCCATATCAACTAAAGAGTGAGCATCATTCATGATGCATAACACTAAACCTTGCAAGATCCTTCCATCTATATGGTTAGATCTGTTGTAGACATTTGTATTCAAAAGTTTAAAAATTTCCCCCAAATGGGCATACAAAGGATTGCCCACCCCCCAAATCAACCACAGTCCTTAAAGGGTTAAGGTATGTACGCCCATAAGCGTCAAACTAAGGGTTTTGAACATGATGAGTATCAATAAACAACTAGCAAATTATAGGATCCTATTAGGAATAAAATAATAATGAGTTTGCACTTTCAAATGTATTATTTGGAAACTGTGAGAATAAGTTGTGAATTTCTAAAGAGCAAACTACCATTGCTCCCATAATCACTTTCAAGATTTCATGTTCACTTGTTGTACATCCTTGTCATCTATTCACTTCCATAGATTTTCCAAAATTTCAGAGGTGACAGTTTTGAGGACAATGACGCTTATGGGTGTACATACCTTACCCCGTGCTTTGACTAAGGACACCCTAAAGATTCCAGAATTTTCCATTTAAAAAAATATATATATGTGAAGAGGATGCAGATGCAAATGCAAAACAGCACCATGATGAAGGAGTGGTAAGCTTATTGGGATGTAAGTTACTTTGGGGTTTGAATTGGCGTTGAAGACCTGCCTCCGAGCAATCAATAGAGAAGAAAACACCATTTTGGCCACCGGTGAACACCATGCCATTAAACACTGCCAAGCATTCAATGGCATTTGAATAGAAATCGTACATTTGCAAATCCAATGTTTTTTGGGGTTGTTTCAATGGGTCTATTGCATTTGTTCTGATTTGTAAGCATCCATCTGTACCACCAGATACTAGAATTTGCTCCTGTTGCAACAACACTACAAAAGCAAAAATAAAAAAATTGGGTCAATCATAATGGAATATTATTATCATCTTTACTAAATCCAAAAGTATATTATTTTTTATAAAAAGAACCAAAAAAATGAAGTCAACTAAGGGATCACGTTTTTTTGTAAGTGTAAAATAGGGGGTTTCAAATATGTTGTTCACGACCAATTTTGTGCATGTGAATGAAATTGGTGAATAAATTGGCCAATTCACTTTGTGAACAAGCCATGATGACCTCCTGAGGTTGTGATGGTGTATTCACTGGTGAACAAAAACTCTTCCACGACCATTTGTTCATTGTTTTTTTGAGGTATTTGAAACCCCCAAATGATGAGCGTGTAAGCGGTGAACAAGATTTGGTGAGCAAGAACCACTTTTGAGCTCAAATCAATGGAAGAACTAAAAAGAAACGCAAGTTTTTCAATAGGTAAAAGTTCAAAATGCACAACTATAAGACCATGTGTTATAGGTGAAATTGAGTATTTTGACAAAAAATCTAGGCTCATGACTCATGGCTCATGGCTCACTAATCCTTGCTCACAATATAGCTTTCATTGTCAAACAAGACAACAATAAAATACTCCCTTTGTCCCCAAAATGATTGTCCTTATTTTTTGTTGCAACATCTTTGCACTACTTTTGTTGATTTTGTTGAAAACAAACATAATTCATGTGAATCCAAGTTCTATATTACAAGAATCAATGAAGCTAACTTGTGTGAGTTTGCCAGATTTTCCTTTTAAACCAAATCCAGGATTTTTTTTTTTGTATAACCTGCTCAAAACTTTAAAAAAAAATTGGAGTTTGAACATGGACAATTATTTTAGGATGAAGTGTAGTATTCTGCTATTTTTTTGTTTGCAAATGCTGCATTTTTGTTTCTTCTAATGTCTAATGTTGAATATGATTAGGATGAATGGCTTTTTATGAACTTTTATTAAAAAAAAGAGAAAATAATTGAATTATCTCATGTATTCTAGCAATATTTTGAGAGTTTAGAGAATTTTTGAAAAATAAATAAAAGGAAATTTCATGACATGAACATAATACAAAAATTCACAAACTTTCTACTTATATAAGTCTTGCAATGAAGAACAATAGAGTTTAAAGTAAAGCTTACGATTGACACATATTTAGAGCCCTTATCAAACTGTGGTTATTTGCATGGATGAAAGTTTCAATTCAAATTGTAGTAAACTATGGGAGTTGCTAAAGCCACTCACAAAATTGTCAAAGCCACACCCTAAGGTGTGCTTTGGGCATGAAATGCAAGAATTTAATGTTTATTATTTTGATTTGGACCAAAATATTTATTTCACCTTTATCATTTTAAGGCTATTTAAAAAAAAATGGAGGTGCTTGAAATTGAAATTAAAAATATAGGACTTTTGAATTACTTAAAGCAAAAATACATCAAAAAAATAGCAATGGCGCAATAAAAGTTCATCATCAGAAACAAATTGTTCTTTGGACAATGCTATATTGCAAGTGTAAATTGGTGAGCCTATGAGCGGTGAGCCAAGATTTGTGATCAGGAATCAATTTTGAGCTCCAAAGCAATGAAAACAATTAAAAAATAGCAATTTTTTGAAGAGATGAGAGTTTATATTGCACAATTATTATTAGCCTATTAGACCCTATGTACACATTTATAGGTGGAATTTAATATTTTGAAAAAAAATCTAGGTTCATGGCTCATGGATTCTTGCTTACAATTTAGCATTCCCCTTTTTTCTTCTTTCTTTCAAGGAGGTGGTAATGCCATAATTGAATAAATGATGGATCACTCAAATGAAGAAAATTTGCATTAAATTCTCAATTTACATGTTCACAAGGATGGATTTAGCAATTCCCTAATTTATTTGGGTTTAATACTTTTAGAATAGTGAAAATTGGAGAAAATAAAGCTTTACAAGTTAAGTTGTTTTGTTTTAAATTAAATTGTAAAAACGTTCACTTAAGTGGCTAAATGTGAAAAGAACTACATGAGCTAAAGGTTTTTTAAATGCAACAACAAGGTGAAATTTGGCATCAATTCTTCATACAATTAGAAACCTAATAGCAGCTATATCAAACTATATATTACAATTTTTTTTTTTGAAGTCACAATGAAAAAGAGAGATGTACAGTTAAAAATTCAATATTGTACATTGAAAATCATTTGTAGGATAATTTTGACTTTGCAAGTCTTCAAGTGGACAACACTATTTGATGAGTGTAAAATAGTGAGCCATGAGTGGGGATTCAAAGTTCTGTGAGCAAGAATAGATTCTCAACTTGAAATCAATGGAATAATTAAAAGGACAATATTTTTCAAGAGATGATAGTTTAAAATGCACAATTATAGAAACCTATGTACACAATTATAGGTTAAATTTAGTATTTTGACAAAAAAATCCCAACTCAGGGCTCGCCAATTCCTAACATTTCCCATATTCAAGCATAAACATAATCACTTATAAAACAAAAAGAGAAGGCCCATAAAACTAACCAAAATATGAAGTTTGTTGTTGCTGTTTTTTTTATGAAAAAATTAATATGTTTTAAGTATAAAAAAAAGCGTACAAATTTTGAATGTAAAATATATGTTTAAAATTCACCTAAAGCCGCTCCTGCTTTTTGATGGCCAGCAATATTAAAATGAGGGGTTACTGGAGTGGCTTCTGATCCTGTCCATTGGCTTATTGCATCCGGCAAGCGATATTGCAGCAAATTTTTACCTTTCCCTAGACCCCAAATTATCCTTTTTTCTACTTTTTCTTTTTCTAATAGATATTTGGTGGATACAATAACATCCAAAGGAAAGGCAACATTGAAACTGCAAAATAAAATAAAATGCATTCATATAATTTTGTTGTTATGTTTATCATCACTATAAAATTTTTTTTGCTATAGTGCATGACACTTATAGCGAGCTATTGTTGCAATGAGAAATACTAAAGCACAACACGTATACCCATTAGCTCAAAAGTAATTCCACTAACACAAAGAACAAAACTCAATCTTCATCCAAGTGATCTTCCTCAAACTTTTTATAGTCTTATTTTTTTGCTTAGCAATCTGTCCTAAATTGTAGGACTTATTGGTTATAAGTGTCATGCACTATATATTGAATATTGCGTTTAGGTTGGCCCACACTAAGTTCTTGACATTTCACAGTATATAAATATTTATTGTTTGCTACAATATTTTTTGTCAAAAATTATTGCAACAAACCATTTGAAGAGGGCATGTCAACAACAATGAAGCTCCAAAAAGACAAACTAGTGGCTTCCAAGTCATAGACCATGTGAAATCCCAATATTTAGTGAGTTGCATACACCTCCAAGTGGCCAAGTGATGAGTCATAAGGTAACTTACTAGGGTAAGGCAACCTAATTGTCAAGGCAACCTAAATGCAATATTTAGTGTAGTAATACTCTTATATCCAATGTCTCAAAGTTCTAACTTTTAAAAACATCCAAATGTTTTTCAAAATAACATAGAGGTCAAACTTGCACAATCCAGAAACATATAGATATGTTCAATGACATAAAGATTTTTTTTGCACAACATGGCCGATGGATAATAAACCATTTAAGCAAATCTATCGTTGCCAAAATCTAAATTAATCAATAAAAGTTTGAAGCCAAGGCATTCATGTGAATTATTGAGTTTGAATATTTGTTCTAACAAGAGAAAAAAATGCAAATTTGTACATAAATTTTCTTCAACATACTTGAAGTGAGAGGAAACAGACATTGACTTTTAGATTTACATGATTGCTAAAGTAAAATTTTGAAAATAAGTTATAATCAAAATGTGAATTACTTTTGAAACTTGCATAGGATATATCATACTACTAAAATCAGAGTGACCTTTGAAATATCATATTTCCAAGACTTTCTAAAATTTTACTTTACATTCTATATAATATATGAAAAACCTAACAAAATTCTAATAGTGAATACGTAGCATAGTAAGCGTCAACTGCTAGTCACACTACTAAAGTCACAAAGACTTGTATAGTATCACATCTTGAATTCTGTAATATCATATCTCCAATCTTTGCAAAACAAATGTGTAGCCTAGCAAGCTCCAACTGCTAGTGAATAACTAAAAAATAATCTTAAAAAAAGGACAATTGAAGAAAAGGATTAGAAAGATGAAATTATGTTGCACATAATAAACGAACATCGAAGGGTCATGTATACGTACTTGGGACCTTAAGGATTCATATCTAAATTAGAAGATAACTCGGTCAAGAAGTTAAAAATATTTCATTTGCACGTTAATAAATTCAAAAACTTTGAACTTTCAAACACTACTTTGATAAAAAAAAATGATCATACCCCAAAACGTGCCCCAAAATTTGAATAATAGAACGATTTCCATAAATGGTTCAATCATACATGTCAATTAAAAAATTGGACTAAAACAAACGTTATGAAAACAAACCAATATATAAGTTTTTGTAAATAATATTGTACGGATGTATTCTTTTGTATGTTTACAGAAGTGGACAAAAAAATTATAGTGTAGAGCATGACACTCATAACTAACTAACTAAAATATCTGCAACAAGAAATATTAAAACACAACACACAAACCCATTAGCTGAAAAGCAATTACTGTGGTAAGAAGAATTGACTTCATCGTGGTGGTCTTGGATTTTTGATAACTTTTTTTTATATGGTTCACTAGGCTAATTGTTTAAGTTTGGAATTTGTTAGTTATAAGTGTCATACACCGTAGATCAAATAAATTTTGCTGATTCATATGTATTTTCACTTAAAATGCCAATTACAAAATAAAAAGTAAAATGAGAAAATGAGGGTATAAGCAACATGGATCTTTAGTATCATTCAAAAATGAACATTCTATGTAATGCAAATTAAGTTATCTCACCTCTTTCGTTGCAATTGATTGTGTTGAAATTGGAGTTCACTATCTGACATTCTATTATTGGGAACCTTTAGCAGTACTAATTCACCTCGTAATAATGATACCAATACACTCAAATCCTTATCTCCTGCATATCAAATATAAAGTTATCTATAATTTATCCAAGTAGTATGTTATCTTCATTTAAACATGTTAGGTTTTGTAGCAAGTCTATCTTTCTTCAAATTATTTCAATAAAGGTGCCAAAATAAGTACAATGGTATATTCAACTAAATTTAAGCAATTTAAAGTCCAAAATTATAATCCAACTTTTCTGTTTGGGAGTCATATGCAAAATAAAGGAAGATCTTGTATTTTGCTAGACAATATTATTATGCAAGCATAAAACTATAAGCTATGAGCGACAAGCCAAAGACTTTGTGAGCCAGAACTAATTTTGAATCAAAATCAATGGAGTTTTTTTTTTAATGGCAAGTTTTTCAAGAGATAAAAGTTTAAAATGCACAATTATAAGGCTCTATGGACACAATTATAGGTGAAATTAGTATTTAAACAAAAAATTGCTGCTCACAACTCATGGATCCCCGTGCACAATATAGTATTCCCCTTATTTTGCTTAATCATTATGAGACATGTTGATGTTTTATCTAACACCCAATAAATTTGTCAATGTTTTGCATGATCCAAGATTATATGAAATGTCCAAAAATTTAGATTTACATGAATAGTCCAAAACTAGAAATAAGACATTAGTTCATGATATTCAGGATATTGTATTGATTACATGAAAACAAAATGAAGTATTTGCATGGATGATTTTAAATAATTAGTGCAACGGACACAAGAGTCACAATGTTTGCTAAGCACACCACCTCCCTTTCTAATTAAAAAGTAATTGCATAGTGGTGGATCAAATCAAGTATATTACCATGCTCAACAAACAATTGAAAATTTTATCATACCAAACCTAAAAAATAAGTTATCTAACCTCAACATTTAACAAATCTTATTTGTTTTTGTGCCAAATTGTCACAATTTGCCACTACAAGGAAACCATGGTCGAATCTACAAAAAAGTTAACAAAGATTGTGACCTAATCTATAGTATATTGTAAATTAGGTCACAATCTTTGTCAACTTCTCTGTAAATCCAACCATGGTTTCCTTGTAATGAATTGACACTCTCAAAAGGCATGTGATGAAGGAGTTTACTCCCATTTGGTAAAGCCAAGCAGGGATTTTTGAATATAAACTTTGATTAAAAATGTAAATTACAATAAAGGTCTAGAAAGAAGTATAGAAAAATGTTGTAGACTTGATATCTTAACTTTCTTTTGAAAAGAATTCATGAAATTTTAAAACTTTTTTATGTACACTAAATAGTGCATTTAGGTTGTCTTTTCTTGACATTTTATATTGTATAAAAACTTATTGATATTGCAATAATTTTCATCAATAATTATTGCAATGAATAAGTTTTAACAAAAGTAAGGAATGAGGAGCTACAACAATGTTGTGGAAAAACAAACTAGCAGCATCAAGGCCATAAACCATGTGAAATCCTAGCCTTTTGAGAATATCACGCGCCTTTGAGTGACCAAGCAATGAATAATTTTCAAGGTAACGCAACATGATTGGCAAGGTAACCTAAATGCAACCTAAATGCACTGTGTACTATAGATAAAATTAGAGAAATTTCATAGATACCCCTAGAGTTTGCAATATTTTCATAAATAACCCTGCTTTTTCAGAAATTTCACAAATATCCTTGGACCAAAAAATTTAGGCATTTGTTTTGTTAAGCATGTCACTTCCTTCTCCCTTTGTGTGCACACTATTTCTTTTGTGTTATTCATCCACACAAAGGAAGAAAGAAAGTGACATGCACAACAAAATGAAAGCCTAACTTTTTTGGCCAGAAAATTTCTGTGAAATTTCTGTGCAGGGGTATCTATGAAAATATTGCAAATTTTAGGGGTATCCATGGAATTTTCCCATAATAGTAATATACTTACAAAGGAAAAAAATGTATTGTGAAATTGTGATTAATGCAAAATTAATTAAACCCACCTGTTAATGTTTTAGTTTCCCAAGCCAATGCAATAATAGGATTCAACATGTCTGTAAACCCCAGTAATTCAAAATTGTTGAATTTTGTTGACTTGCTACGAAGAAAAAACAATCGACCATCTGCCTTTGATCCAACGATTAGAATTGAATAACTTGTGCTATATATTATCTGCACCAAAATCATAAACAAACAAACTAATAAGTAAATGAACCTTATAAATACGATATCAATGCTGCTAATTTTATAAAAGGAACCTTTGATGGATGCTGTTGAAGTTTGCAATTGTATAAATGCCTTTGGTTTTTCAAAAAAAATTGCATAAATGAATTTATGGGAACAATGTCAATTTGGATATTTTTGGTCATTTGGATATGTTGATTTGAACATTTTTTTGACACTATTGATTGTTTTTTTAATCAGCTTAAACACATTTAGTCAATTAGATTGTGTCAATTTGGACAATTTTTCTTGTAGATATATCTTTGACATGATTATTTTATTTCTTCAAAATCATTTTTTCTAAATTTTGCAATGAATGTCTTAATGTTCAAAGCATATGAACATATAAAGATGGAACAAAAGAACTAAAAACATACATGCAAAACTATCTTGAGATGCTCCTTTGAAACATCAAGTATATTTGTGCAGTTTCTAAGAAACTAGGGATATCCATACAAATATTGCAAACTTCAAGAGTATCCATCAAATTTCCCCTTTTATAAAAAATCGCAAAAGAATTGCTTTGTTCTCAAAATCTTATTTTAACAAAATTGGATGTTTTGTAGCATGAAACTTTCAATTGATATCTGCTTTTATATATAGGATTTAATCTGTTGGAAATTTCCTATTAAATATGAGCAATGGACTTGGTGTATTATTTTTACTTGGCTAAGTACACTTCGTGTTAAAGTTGTTTTGCATAAAAAAAAAAAAAGGTGATTTGCAGAAAATATTGAAAGAATTTAGTGATTTTTGCTATTTTCTACACCGAACATTGAATGGGCATTTGTGGCCTTTGGTTTCTGTTTTTCTTTTTTCAACAACATTGTGCTAAAGGATGTTGCCTACTAAAAGTGTTGGCTATATTCATATAGGATCATTTAGTACTTGAAGAAATGGCTATATGAAAAGTGTAGAAAATTTCCCAAAAAATCATAAATGATAGGTAGTATGTATAGGTAGTATGTTTGTGACTTGGCTTAAAATTTACAACTCTAATGGGATTGATGTGCTACCCAAGTACCCCATAAGCATAAAAAAAAGTAAGAAAATTAAATACAAGCCCTTTTGGTATTTAATTTAAAGTAGAAATTCATTTACTTATTATCATCAGATAAGTCTACAAGCATGAAAACAGTGGCACATAATGTTTTTTCATGATTTCAAAATCGTAAGTTTGTTACAAAATAGATCTAATGGGAAAACCTTAAAAAAGAAAAAGGGTTACTAAGCTCCTTATTACCTCTATTTTGTATTACAGAGGTGTACCACTACACCCCTTTTACTCTTTTTTTTTCACGCATTCCATTTACTAAACTGCTTTTTTGACAGAATTGAAGACTCCTCCTGTAAACTTAAATGCTTACTCAAACTTTCACCTCCACCTCTTAAGCTCCTATTATCCTATGTTTCACTATGTTGCAATTGTGCAAATTCATATATTCATTCAATCTTAGAGTCTTTCAAAATCGGGGGAATTTTTTAAATTAGTTTGTGGTCCAAAAAATAATTTGAACAGCACGGAGTATGAAATCCAAAGTCCCAACCAAGTTTCAGTACTGGATTTAGAAGTTATATTTGATTTAAGATTCTTTGGTGGTCACAGAATATGTGAATAAAGAGTCTATTAACCCTCTAACGACCAGATGTAAGATAAATACACTAGAATCAACCACTTTTTGGTTACTTGGTCGTTAACCCCTCATTGCCAAAGCGGACGGAAATATCCTCAATTCCCGTGTATTTTGACCCCGCCGGCAATGAGGGGTTACAAGGTTAAATTTGGTGAGGTTTGAAATGAATGGAAATTTTGAATACATATAGTTGAAGTAATTTAGTAGTGTATCTTCCAAAATACTCCAAAAACTACATGAACTCACTACCAACTTTACACCACCATATCTTTTGTTTTAAAATTTTGATGTTTCTACTAACCAAATAATATTTGCATTCAAAAGAATTGAATTGGTTTCCAAGAAATCTTAGTTCATTAAACTACTAGAATATAGATGTATTTGGATTTGAAGAAAAAATGTAACATAATATAGAGATGAATCCAATGAATACATTTATTAACATGGCCATGTTCAGCAAAACATTTAACCCCTAAAGGATGTTGCCTACCAATAATGTTGTTTACAAAAACTATTTAGTATTTGAAGAATTTTACTACAGGACAAATGTCAAAAATTTTCGAGAAATTACTATTTGACTAGTAGTATGTTTATGACTTGGGTCAAAATATACAACCCCAATGGGATTCATGTGCTCACCAAATACCCCATTTTTATACAAAAGAGGAGTCTATATACAAAGCAATAATATCCTCAACGGGTACCCTCAAAATTCCAATTTCCAAATGAATTTTTATGTGTACAAGTGTTTTCTTAGTTTTCGATACCTGTAGATCATTTCTACTTATATAATTGGTCAAGTTCTTAAATGTTGGACATAGATTTCCAACTTTCTTGTATTTACAAAATAGAACAACATAAAATTTGTTTAGCAACTATGTACAACAACAACTTTAATCTTGAAAGTTGTTGATTTGAAACTTTATAACAATTTAGATATTTGTTCTTCTTTGCTTTTGGATTATATTTGTACTATCCTCCAACAAGTTCTTGAGTTTTTGAAATTTGGCTACAGAACAATTGCTGATAAAGAACAATAATTGAACATTTCAAAATCAATAAATTCCCACAAGGATGTAAGCTACTAATCTCAAGCCCCACATTCACATATCATATTAACAAAAAAAAAAATACTACCTGGACAATGAGACTTGTCATTATTTGACAAAGTTGACAGAATGGTTAGCTAAGCTTCAAAAAATTTGAGAACTTGTTGGAAGTTATTGTAAAATGTTTTATACACTACACACTATATGTATATCATATCAATAATCTTACCTATATTCAATATTATGGAGATTCATTATTTAGCTTATATGATAAGTATCTTTTGACTTACTTGATCTAAAGATTTTGAATGTAACTTCATTTGATGAATAATACTTGAGTTGCCCAATTGTGAAACTTGAATAATATTTAAAATTCCACTACTTGATCCAAACACCACAATACCCTGCCAATGTAGCCACATTTCTAAAAAATCATCAAGAAATTATATGATGAATGTAGTCACAACGTTTCTAATATATTTTTTAATTACACAAAGTTAAGAAATTGAAAAACGACAAAAAAGATTATGCTTGTCCCATCATCTTTTTTAAAAGAAGATGGAATCTCAATTTTTTTAAAGAATTAAATGTATTATGTTAACCCTAGTATACATAATGAGTTATTTGGTAATGTAATAGAATCTTGATACAAAATAAAGTCGTCAAACAAAATACTTGGAAGACATTTGTGAACTAATTAAAATTAAAACTTAAATGAAAGATGTCAATCAATTATTGATTTGTAAAAACGTATTAAAATTCCGTGTTGATGGGTAAATTTGTAACAATGTAAACACACTGTTCTTTTCATACTTAAAACCTGTCTTGTTTTTCAAAAAATGAATTTCGCTGTTATAACATATTTATAATTGATAAACAATTGGTATTTTAGTTACAATCTTGTTTTGGAAAAAACTTTTGTGTTGCCGTTAAACTAGACTTTGAAATATATATAAACCCTTGTGACTAGGGTTACGGACAAAAATCTGATCAGTTTTAGAATGATGTCAAATTAGATTTCAGCAAGACATGTAATATTGAATTTCACACATAAATGATTAAAATTTCTTAGATTTCTTTATAAAATGAAAATGCAATCTTTTTAGCTAACAATACACAATACATTGTTTCTTCTTAAACATGAATTTTGTCTTTGATTTTATGTCATTCAAAGACTTGTTTTATGATAACTAGGACTTCTTTAGCCCTATTTTTGTTTCTTAGCATTCATGGTTACAATATGTCTCGTACGATTAAAGAAATAAAACTTGTACGTCACCCACTATATTTTTTAAATACACAAAAAAACTAGTTGTATTGGAATCATCCTTCCAAGCATTTAATTGTGGGAAAACAAAAACCTACAACAAATAAAGGGATTGAATGATTTACTGGTAATACTTGTAGTGCTACTAAAATCTCACCTTCACTTCGAAATTGGATTTGCAAAGGCGGTATTCAAATTCCAATTTAGAAAAAATCCAATTCTAAGTTACTAAAACGCATGTAAATGTGGGTTTTTTTCATTCCACAAAATAATCTAAAATAGGTTTTAACTAAAATTTAGAAGAATCGCATGCATTCTGAAAAGGACAAAATGAAGATAAAAACATTGTATAACTATATTATCTTGGTTAAAAATTTAAAATGTACTTTCATGCTCTGATTCTAGGTATCCTAATGATACCGATAAGTACAACACCTTCAAACAAGAATCTTACCAAGATAAGACAATATAGAAGATCTATACATATTGATAAAACATACGAATGCCGCATTTTTAGCTAAATTTGGCTTATGCAAAGGCTGAGAAATAACAATCAGTTTCTAAGAGACTAAGGTGGAAGCACCTATATCCGATAATTTAAGCAATTTTGCAACAAACTACAAAGAGTTTGAGGTAACAAATATATTTCTTAACTAGGCAAGGAAACATGGTCGAATCTACAGAAAAGTTGACAAAAATTGTGACCTAATTTACAATATATTGTAGATTAGGTCATAATTTTTGTTAGCTTTTTTTGTAAATTTGACCATGTTTCCTTGTAGAGTAGGTAAGAGGATAAGAAATATTGGGATTGCAAAATTTTCTTAATTTTATTTGCAAAACTGAAAATGCTATGAATTTTGGAAGTCAAAAAGTGCTTTGCACCCATTGCCAACCTATAGAGTATAGCCTCATGCAATTCTAATAATAGCCAAACTATTTTCCGTTCATAATTTTCTACTCCACTTTGGGACACATGACATGACTTAAGTGGTCTCAATCTTGAAAAGGAAAAAAGAACACATTCCAAAGCATCTCTCTGCTCATATTGGAAATAGTGCATCTTATTGGTTACGTATGCGATGTTGTTGAGTATGGATACTTCAACCTTAGTTAAAAACATTGAGAGACGTGTGATATGATTTGAGAGATGTGTGCTATAAATTGATATGTTTGTGCAAATTTGTTTACAAACCATTGAGAGATATACATACCTCAACATAGGGAGATCTGCCTATGGCTTGCACACGAAATCCAAAATTTCACAAACTAATACATGGACATGGCTTTTGCTCAAGCTAAGTTAACCGTGCATTTTTATTGGAAAATATTCCAAAATTCTAGAAGATTTTGGAATTAAACAAGAGTCTTTTATTTTATTTTTATGAAATCCATTCCTTTAAAGTTTTACGTGGGTTTTTTTTTTTTTTTTTTTTTTTAATTTCATAATTTTATCAAGATAGACCGAGCTCTTTTTAACGTGAATCTAAGCAAACTTTATAGCAAAGAATTTAGAATATCTAATGTTGGCAGTTTTTTTGAATTTGAATGCAATGCAACACTTGACATACAAACCCAAGAGACTTGACACCCAATGCTACACTATCTAGTGATTGACGGCTATCCAATACTTTATAATAAAGAATTTAAATATTTGATGTTGATAAGGAATTTCAACACATGATGCTTTATAATAGAGGAGATAATCCATTTTTAATTAAGTGCGACATGAATGAATTAATCAAACTTTGACATGTTTAGAATTAAAAAATGAAATATTTGGTTATAACTTTATTCCTAATGACTTATAATATCATGTAATATAAGAATTACAAAAGGTTAGCTACATACATCAGAGTCACTAAGAATGCATAAACATAATTGAGGTGATTTAATCGATTGGCATGATATTTCTTTGCCC
The DNA here is from genome assembly GCA_963920765.1 of Ulota crispa. Lineage (NCBI taxonomy): Eukaryota > Viridiplantae > Streptophyta > Bryopsida > Orthotrichales > Orthotrichaceae > Ulota > Ulota crispa. The sequence goes on along the minus strand of OY987243.1, from coordinate 26,407,410 downwards.
CAATCTACCTCCCATATTCTTATTGTTCCATCTTTTCCACAAGTAACTAAAAACTTGCCTCCACTGCACATTCATTATAACAATCTATAACTTATATTCACTTCATCAACTACATTAATATCTAAGAAATAAAAATTATCCTATATGTCTTCAATCCTTTATGCGTTTTATTACATTAAGTATTAATATTCAGTGCATGACGCGTATAATCAGCAACTCCCAAATTTGAGAAGCCAGTTTAACCCCTAAAGTATCATGGAGCCTACTTTGGACTTTTTGGATTTTTGGGTAAGTATTTTTGTGTAAATATTTGAGATAAGATTGTGAAAAGAAGGGTGTGTGTGCTCATATTGAAAAGTTTGCATTCCTCCAAAAAAAATTGGAATTGAATAATTTTTGAGTGAGATATGATACCATATGTGAGTTAGGTGTCAACATGGGCATCCCCCAAAAAAATCAGAAACAAAGCAACTGGGAAGGGTGTAGCCCACAAAGTGTTGAAAAGCACTTTACAAAGGCTTGGTCAATGGGCAAAATTTGCAAGCGACTCTCCTTGGCTAAGCAATAACTTCTATTTTACACTTTGTTTTAGAACAAAATTCCTTTGGCAAGTACTCTACATGATGTTCTAGGTTCACACCTTACAAGTTTTGCAATTGAGACTTATTACTATAAGAATCTCTTCAATGAAGTTTTCTTAGTGTAATGACAATTTCAACAAAGTCGTTCTAGATTCCATTTTTTTTCCACTATATGTTTTAAGCATTGGATGATCATAAAATTTGTGAGGCATGTAGCCAACTTCATGCTCTACAAGAAATTCAGATTGCCCAAGATATTCATAAAGTGGAAGATATCATTTTGGATAACAAAAAAAAAAATCAACTTTTTAGAGAAGCTTCACAAAAAAATTTGATCCTACTTTGAGTGTTAATATCTAATGAAATATACCCTTACAAAGTCTGAAAATTTAAGGGGGTGTACATAAGTAAGGGACAAAACAAATCTTATGGTTGAATTATTGAGAAAAATATCAAAGATTTGATCCACTAACCATTCTATTGAGAGAGGTCATTTTTTAGCCATTTGAGCGTGTATACACAAAGGAGTTTTAGGGGTTAATATTTTATTTTAAAAAATGAAAAAATTCCTAGAGACCAAGATGAAACATAGGTTTTGTTCTTTTTATTGTCAAAATTGTTTTTTGAGCTAATTAGTATATGTGATGTGCTTTAGAAATGCACTATTTAGTGGAGAGCTTATGCTATTCATTACTAGTATAACCCTTATCTTACGGACACAACATCCATTGACTTGGGTTCTTGAATTCAGGACTTGAGCTCTCAATTTCAAGACAACCATACTTTACCATTGCTTAACCCCTAAATGTCCTCGGTGCCTAGTCCTAGTGTTGAAAACACCACATTCTGGTGTCATGGGCATTTAGAGATTAACCGTGCTCATAACTTAAATTTCTTGACAACCAATACAATCCTAATTTATTATATATAGATGTACAAGAGACAATATTGCTTGTTTGAAAGTACAAACCAGATAAAGCTCATGGCTAGAATGGGGCCATCATGGAAACGGCTTTGCCACATGATTTCCAGCAATCTTTCATCTCCATCCACAAGCTTGCCTTTGGAGGCAATGAGATCTTGAAGATTGGCCACATCCACTTTAATGGTAGTAATTGAACCCTTGGATGATCCCAACAGAAGTTGTTTTTCGTCCCTCCAATACTCCGCGGAAACAATAGATCCGACGGTCAGATGAAGCTCCGCAATAATCCAATAGTCATTTGGATCCAATGGCTCATATTCATCCCCAACCACTTCCGCTACCTTTTCACCCTTTTTAGGTCTTGCTTTCTTTTTTGATGCTACTTCCGCGACCTTCACTTTTTTCACCCTCACCGGAAATCCTAGCCAATAGCAACTTCCACCTATTCCAATAGCCACCAAATGATTTTGTCCAAGGCAAACTTCAACAATTTGTTCCCCTTGTGCAATTACACATACTAGTTTGCATTCTACTTTTATCACGGGTTTTTCTTCGGTAGTGTCAAACTTGGGATACGGTTGTTTTACATCAAAGGTCAACACTTCCCCATTCATGCATCCAACATAAATCATTTCACCGCTAGATGCCCAACAATGACAATGTGGTTTATGAGGCTCCATTTGAAGTATGTGTTCTTTCCAAGTTGTCACCTACACCCATATAGTTTCAGTTTTGTTTTGTTTTTTCCTTGTTTGAAAAAGTACAATTTGTATAGCTTTCTTCTTGCTTGACTTGAAGACTTTGTTTTATTAGAAACAAGCTATTGACATTTGCTACACTATGTATTCATCATTAGAATTTTATTATCATTTTCATATTTTAGATAGAATGATTTTTTTTTGGGTAAGTTTTCAAATTGTATTTATGTGATAATATCACAAAAAATGGAGATGTGATATTAAAAGGTCAATGTGATTGTATCTATAATATCATATATCATAGAGATTAAAGATGTGATATTACAGAGGCCGGGATATGATATTACAGGTGTCCTTGTGATTTTAATAGTCTGATGATATTCATGTTGAATGAAATGAGCTAATTTAATTAGTCCAATACCCAGAACAATACCTACTAAGAAAGGTGATTTGGAAACCCTACAAATGGAAGTAGGTGGTTATTACTTACATGAAAACTTTGCTCGTACTCCCAAATGGAGAGATGGCCATGGCCACTAACACACACCCTATCTTTGCTCATGGGGCTAAAGCTTGCATACTTCACCGCATTTTGCAACTTTCCTTCTATCATTTTGGTAGCCCCCTTGTTTGGGTCAATGTCCCACAACACCTTTTACATTAAAAAAAACCAGTTCCACATGCCAACATTTCCAAAGGTGAGTAACAAGCATCCATGTTTCTACATTGAACTTTACATAGAACTTTATAAATAGGAGGACATTTTGATACTTTCCGAAAATATAATTTATAATTGTAGGGTGTGTAAGGAAAAGTCTTATTACTTAAGTTTTTGACACTATTTGAATAGGCAGATCCTTTGGAAGTTTTCAATGAGAAAAAAAAAAAAAAAAACGAAGTCCAAGATTTTGATGAATGAAAAATTGTTTAACCTAGAGAAAAATGAGAAGTCCGAATTTAGTAACGAAAATTGGAATTTCCATCTTCTCAACAATTCTCGCATCTCCGTTTGTTTTTCACGAATTTATTTGAGTGTGCCCGTAATTTGAAAAAAAAAAGGAATTAAAAAAAAGCATGATCTTCTACACCTAACAATTGATTAAAAATCAATCATTTGTATAAATACTCCTTTATCCTTCAAATATCTAATCCCAAGTTAGTGATTGCTATGGATTGTTTAAGATTTTAAAAAAATTCATTGTATGTACTTCTTGATATCATTTATTGATAGGACTTTATTTGAGCTAGATTTTTTTTATTTTTAAGGCGAAACATTGTTGTACAAGTTGACCTGTAGAATGTTTCCAAAATAAAAGTTTCTAAAGAATGATCTAGTTTACAGAGTTTCTATCTAAAATATAATCACAACAATCGAACAACATGTGAATTAACGGAAACCAATCCTATTTTTATATGCATGGGACCTATTTACAATTACTAGTCATTCAAAATTTTAAATGCCTTATCCTTCTCAATCCTAATACTCTAACTATTGAAGTGCTTACTCAAACTCTTAACTCTAAATGCAGCTAAGTGCAAGATACCATAAACCAACAGTTTTTGGCCAAAAATGTCAAGTATTCGCCAACTTTCAATATCAGCAACTATCTTTTGACAAATAAGATCTCCAACATGTTTTTTGTCACTTTTATCCTAAAACTTTATTGCTTATAGTTACATAGGGTTTCAACTTATTGAGGGGTGTTATTTGGCAAACAATATCTCCAATCTAATTTTGTAACTATTATCCTAAGACTTTCTTGCTCATAATTACAAAGGGTTTCAACTTATTAACCCCTAAAGGATGTTGTTGTTTTGTATATGGACTCCCGTGTTGTATACGGATGGGGTATTTGGATAGCACATGAATCCCATTGGAGTTGTAAATTTCAAGCCAAGTCAGAAACATAATACTGGTCAACTAGGATTTTTTGGAGAATTTTTGACATTTGTTGTAAAGTTTTTTTTTCAAGTACTAAATGGTTCTCCTACAAATACATACAACACTTTTGGTAAGCAACATCCTTTAGGGGTTAAGGGGTGTTATGAACAGCTCATATGATTGTTAGGTCTTTGTTGCTTTGTACTTCCTTGCACCGTAAAATGGTTAAAAGCGGTGTCTGTTTTATTCCTTCTTTTCCCAAAAATAAACTTCTTTACCCAAAAATAAACTTCTTTATGATAGAATCTGACAAGAAAATAAAATAACACAACTCAAACATAATTTTCAATCTCACCAAACAGAAATCTGGCTCCCCAGAAACTGTAATAAATCTCCACGACGTTTGAGAAAAAGCCATAATAACAACTTCCAATTCTGCCGCATCTGTACTACAAAATAACAGCAATAAACATGAAAAAATCAAAGTCATGTCTAACGAGACCTTATATACAAACTACACTAAATAGCGCCTTTTACTTGCCCTACACCAGTTTCTTGACGTTTTAGACAATATAAATACTTATTGATACGATTATTAATTTCATCAATAATTATTGCAATATAAATAAATTCTAACAACTATCAAGAGTTCAAGACTTGATAACAACAACAACACGGAAAAACAAACTAGTGGCATTTAGGTTGTGAATCATGCAAAATTATAGTATTTAAAGAGTTGTATGCGCTTCAAAGTGGTCAAGTTATGAGTCATGAGGTAATTTTTGAAAATAAGGCAATCTAAATGCAATATTTAGTGTAGGTACATAAAAAATAGTTAGATTTGCATAATGTTATGTTTAACATTCACGGTGATTCGTACAGTGTTTCAAGTCCCAATTCTAGAAGCTACTAATTTTAGTGGAAGAATATTAATTTATTTTCTTTATCTTTTACCAGAATGGTATTTCATTTTGACACTTGGTTACCTTAACTCTAACAAAGCTAAGTGGAAAAAGTGGTTGGACTTATCAAATTTCTTCCAAAAACCCTTTAGATTGGTCAGTACATGGATGAGGGCTATTTGTGTTAGTTGATTTTATGGATGAACTTGCACTCATGGATGATTCTGTACAAAAAGAAATGTAACTCGTATGTATTCTAGGATGCATGTCTTACAATGAGTGATTTTTTTTATCAAAGTATCCCCATGTAAAAGTCCTAGCCAGTTCAATGGCCCATACCAATTTAATTGGTTTGTCTAGAGTAAAAGGGAATACCTAATAAAAGTTAAACAATTTAGAAAGTTGTTAGAACTTGGCTCTCAAATTGCTTTTTAATTTTTTTTGCTAAACCTAATTCTTGAAGCATGATTTTTTTTCTTTTGATGTCAAAAATTCAAAAATTCTTGCTGGCAATTTTGTGATGAAAAGGGACTTCAAACTTGGAAATTAGTGTGAAGCTGTAATTCCCAATTTTCAATTTGGATTTGTGAAATCAATGAAACTTGGGACTTCGAGTGAACCACTATTTAGTGTAAAAATATCAAGTAGTTAGTAAGTGGAAATTCAAAGAGGACTGCACAAAAATTATATCTCACTTCACATAGAGACTATATGTAGTAACAATTTACCATTTAATTTGAAACTTTTGATTTTCTATATGATATTCATACCTACTTTCTCATTTGGTTTTGTTTTTAGTTCACTAAACCATGAGAAAGAAGTAACCAGTCCCATAATTGCCACTTTTCTATGTGTGACCTACATAACATTCAGTAGCACTTAGCAAGCCTGCCCTCCCTCCAACTGAAGAGTGTAGAATATTTCACACCCATTAGTAGCTAAGAGGGACACTTGGTTGAATTTGTCAGAGAGTTTATGAAAAAGAGACTCAATTTAGTGCACATACGTTGATGTGAGGGCCAGCCATGTCATAAAAATTATTATAAAAAATTTAAAAAAAAAAAAAAAAAACTTCTTTTTTTCTTTTTCTTTTTATTTGTGTCAAGATGAAGTTTGTGGATGGTACTTGAAGAGAGGGAAAGGCAACCTCTCTTCAGGCTACTGCATGTTATGTACGAAAGTATCCCATTTGACCCATTTACGGTTGAAATTAGACTTTGTGACAATGTTGATTCATTTTAATGTGAATAATTGAAGGTTTGGAATCAATGCCCTTACATAGGCCAAGCGTGTTAGGGGAGAAATTTTAGTTTCGCTAATTAAAATCTAGTACCTCCAAGTTTCAACCAGATTTACACTGACATGAACCGGTTATTTTTTGCAAATTTTTTAAATTTTTACTATAAACACACTGTATTTATAATTTTTGGAAAAATGAACCGGTTTTTTAGCCGATATTTTTAGGTTTCAATTAGATTTTTTGCAATTACAATCGACTGCCACTACACTAACTGCCGGTTCTCCTTCAACCCTGGGCCAAGCAGCCTATTAAGAGTTGTTGAACATGATAAAAAGACATTAGTTAATGAAGTGCAAAATTAGGATATTGGGTATTAAGATTGGATGTCATATAAAAATAAAAGGAAAAGAAAAACACATGCAAAGGTAGTCGACATCTTTAATTCATTCACTTGCGTTTAATTTTTTTTGACTCCAATGACATGTTCTTTTTGGAATTATTGAATCATTTGGACTTAGGAGGTTTTACACAATTTTCTACAAGTAAATTGTCCAGTACTTGAAAGGTATCTTCTAAAACTTAGAGATCTTAGATTTGTGTTTCTAGATTTTATTATGTAAGCATGAGTGTTTGAAATAATAAGTGAAGGGATATAACCTAAATACCTAAAATCAACATTTGGGAACTTACCAATGAGAGTAGCAATCTCCAAATTTTCATTTTGCATTTGGTGCACATGTACCACAGGCTTCAATCCCTACAACCGGAACAAAACACTATCACATTGAAGAAATCTTAGGGCTGCCATCTTGGAGGCACCTCTTTCAACTTGATGTTGCACTTGACATTAGATGTTAATTATTGTTTAAACCATAAGGTGTTTGAGTTTAGGCCTTAAAACCCTAAACTTGAAACTCCAAAATCGTAAACATACACTTCACTAAATGTAATTTTCCCATCCATTAATTTTTAAGGATGCTAGTGTCTATAATGTAGACAATGATAGCAGGGGTTTTTTTTTTTTTTTTTTTTTTTCATTTTTTAAGAATTGTCAAAAAGACGATTTAAAAGGTTATAGTGGTGCTCCATATTTCAATATTCATCCACAAATTGGATAGAAAATATCACATTAGCACATATTACATGTCTATAATTTGGTTTTCATCCACACTTTGGCAATTTCCTCCAAAGTTTTTTTTAAAGTTTGAAGTGTGTTTGGCGATTTCATCCAAAAAAATGTGAGTGTGTGTTTTTTTTTTCTATAGGCTTGGTGCCAGTCAAAAAAATTTGGTGCAATTTTGCCCCAAATTGCCAGAAAAAGAAACCTTGAATGATAGGATACAAATGCTTATTATAAAAGTTATGTGAAAGGCATTGAATACATCCAAGTGTGCTTAACAAGCAATTTTTTTGTCTATCTGTTATCTACATGGTTGAATTGATCGTTGGATGCTTCATAATTTTGTGCAAGGCTATGCACTGATTCAATTGAGATGGGAAAAAAAGATATGCGAGAATTATGATCTAATTTTTCGGAATTATTTAGGCTGTAATTGATTTTGCTTCAAAAGCTCTAGGTTTACACACCAACCACGCGCTCCCACATCCTTGCATTTCTAGGAGTTGACGATTACTTAAAACTTAAGAAAATGCCATGTGGTAGCCAAGTTGCCTCTATAACCTTAAGACACTTTATGTAGGGTAAGTTTTATGAAGGTGCAAAGTCGTTGACTAGAGTTGGGGACAAAAAGTTGTAGAACCCCATATTAAGCAGATATGGAGTTGTCATATCTGCTTAATATGGGGTTGTAGCCTTCACTCTCACAACCCTCCCACGCAATTTATACTTTGTCAAATATGAAACAAATTACATATGTGAAAAGCCTAGAAAGAGGGACAAATTACATTAAAATTTGACATGAATTTAATTAGGAAAATTGCTAAAAAAAGAACATTGAAGAAACATCAAACCATGGTTTAAATGCCATTGAAATCATTAAAATTCCATCACCAATTAATATACAACCAATATTTTCTCAATCTATTCTTAATTTACAAGAGGCTTACTTGAGTTGAGACAATTATTGTTCTAAAGGGAGGTTAAAATTCATAAAAATGTTGGTGATGTTGTTGAAAGTTGATGAAAATTGAATAGTCAATTATAAATTGTGAATTCTAAAACGTCACATATACATATTTTTGTTTTTTTTCTAATGTAAGAGTCTAATTGTAACGTTATTTAAGATTTTTTAATGTCGTATGCTTGTTTTATAAAAATATTTTTCAAACGCATCATTTGAACTAAAACGCTGGTTTTAAAGGCAACATACAGAGTATTTGTAAATAAGTGCTTTGAAGACTTGTGTCAACAAAAGTTAAGAAATCAATACAGTAATCTAAGAACAATTTAATAGATGAGTAACCAAAGTATTATGCATATGTAACTTGTACCCCTCAGTGCTCCAGGGGTTGGAATTTGGCCCCTTTTCAATGTATTTGGAGATACCTTGAGCGTTGGGGTTAATGGTCCATAATGGATTAAAAACTAGAAGTGTGAATTTTGAGAACTAAACAAACACAATTAGGACATTTGCACTCACAAGCAATATTTATTCATCCATTCATCCATCCAAATGTTTGTAGAGTTTTATATTGGTTTTCTGTTGTTTGTACAACAAGAATTTTTAACATGTTTTCATTCATATATTTTGTAGTACAAGGAATTCAAGTATGTTTAACTTCAAAAACAACTTCTATAGTTCATCAAATGGCCTTTAAGAATTAGATGCTGCTCTAGCCATAGTCATAGTTTTAACCTTGTGGATAGCACTAAAATATCTCTCTAAGCTGCATGATCTAATAGATATATTTCTAAAAAATATAACTATCTAGAGGTCTTTATAGAGTTAAAACTATATACAACTCAAACATTGAAGAATAATATAAATTTTAACATGGTTTTGCAAGACATTGACAACATATTCAGAATAGTTTGCAAACCTTTTCAGCAATTGCTATGCAATGTTGTTGCCAATGAAATGCAGATGTTTGTAAACCCACACCAGGACCCCATAGTAAATGGGAATTGAGTCCGCCTGTGAGAGAGTAGAGACAACAACAATTGCCACAAATGGCCAGGGCTGTACCACTATCAACATAGTGCAAGCGTTCACCTTGGTATCCCACCACATATCTACATGAAACCCACATCATCCACACAAACATGGTTTTTGTCAAGTTTAATAACAACCTTGCAACAAATTTGAAAAAAAATCAATTTTGTTAAGGATTATTCTTTACAAGGCTTGAAGTAGCCTTTATCTAAAGAGTTTTGTAGGGTCTACTTTATTTGGCCTTTTTGAATCCAAGGATGTCAAAATTTAAGGTCCATTGAACCAATTCTTTTTGGCTCATACAACTTAAAAAACACCTCAAGAATGGTCTCAAGCATTCATCATAATACAAATACAATGGAAGCATCTTCTCTCATATTTACACTATTAAAAATGGTCTATTTGAGAACCAAGCTACAGTGATAAAGGTTGGTTCACATAATCATTTTTCACCAACTTGGTGCCCTAACAAGCTCATAAAACCAAGCTTTAACATTGTATAGTAGCTTGGTTCTTATTGACCCCTAAAGATGTTGCTTGCCAAAAGTGTTATCTACATTTGTACAAGAATCATTTAGTACTTAAAAAAATGACCTTATGACAAATGCCCAAAATTTCCCAAAAAATCCTAATCAACCAGTAGTATGTCTATGACTTGGCTTGAAACTTACAACTCCAATGGGATTCAGGTGCTATCCAAATACCCAATCCATATATAACATGGGAGTTTGTATACAAGGCAACAACATTCTGTAGGTGTATTTTTAACAAACCTTATTTATAATGTGCTATAGGTTTTGACACTAAAGAGTTGTGGCCACGCTTACAAGCATTGGAAATTCTAGAAGAAAAGGAATGATGGAGGATATTAAGTACAGTCATTTAGATTCTTATTTTGTCCTACAATGTTGATTATTCAAGAAGGTACACCAATTATGGACATGTATGTATTTCAATAAATCTGAAAACAACCAAAAGGCAACAAATTAATCTTCTATTTGCAATCGATATAGTCTTAGGTATTGAGAGGCTTCCTTAGGTCTTGTTTCAAAATGCAACTTTCGAAAGACAAAGATGGAGACTTTCTTGGACTCAAAAATATCCAACACTCATGTTATAAAGCAAACCTTAAATGACATACAAAGGATAGCAATTATTCCTTTTTTCCTCTCACAAACTCTTTATATATTTAATGGACCTTAGATCAATATTGCTCGTTTTTTCCACATTAGGAAAAGCACTCATTTCAAAATTACATTCTTTGGAATTCTATGTTTTTTTTGAGAATGTTGTTATTTATTGTGGTCATGGCTAAGTTGCTTTAGAAATTACAATTTGAAATTTGAAATTTGTTAAAATTTACTGTTAAAAGAAAAATTTTAAAAAGTCTTTTAAAGTTTTAGCGTGGTGATTTCTTCACAATAAACTAAAGCTTCTAGTTTATTTTTTAATATCAAAAGAATCTTGAACTCAAGAACACTATGTGAACCTCCTCTTACAAAAGAATTTCAACCTATTGAAAATCAGCATAAACCAGAAAGTCTACTTCTTTATGAACTTCTACAAATTGTTTAAACATAATCCATTTGATGAATCTCACTGTTCCTTCGAAAATCGTCAAGTGTTATTAGCTGTAATCTCAAAACTACACATTTTAACATAAAGTTTTTTAACCCCTAAAGGACCATTGTCCCTTCAGGGGACAAATGTGATTTTGGGCAGGTACCTATGGCCTTAATTTTTGTTCTAATTTTTTGAATTTTTTTTGAAAATAGAAAAAACACATTAGTTTTTGGGGATATAATTTTTGTTCCAATTGATGCTAGAGAGCAAAAGTTATGCCCAAATAAGCACAAATTTGGAAACTAGGGGCAGCAAAAAAAATTCTTATAAAAACTTGAATTTTTTTTAAATTTTTTTTCTCATATATTATATCTTTATCTACTTCTGAAGCTTTGATTCATTCCATTTGGACTAGTTATGAGAAAATTATGGACAATCTTGGTTTTTGGGCAACTCAAGCATCTTCTTGAAAATATAACTTATAAACTTCATTTTTGAATGCAGATTTAACATTTTATCAAAAAAAATGTTGGAGAGGGTGAAGTTTGCTTTCTAGAACAATCTCACCATTGGGATTATTACGTTTCAATTCCATTGCAGGGTTATTAGCAATTTAAGTTTTTCCTCAATCTCATACCTTCTTCTACGTAATGTTTTTTTAAAGAATGACAATTAAGTATTCTTTAAAAAAAAAATTCCCAAGATTCCCAACTCAACTCCCCACCATGCAAAAATAGAATTCCAAACTCTATGGTGCAAAAATTTTAAGTTAAAAATGTTAAAAATTAAAAAATCTAGTCAAGCAAGGTGCAAAAAAAGTTGTTTTTTACTTTTTAAATGCAAATATCTTCCAATATATGCAGTCAAAGTCATTGAGTTTTGTATGACACATTCTTATAGTAGTCTAGCACAAGATCCTATGATCAGATATGCAAAATGCCTGATTTTCAAACTTTTTTACTCTTTGCCATAGAGGTGGCAATTTTGAGTGTCTTTTAACAAAATAAAGGCCATGGTCCTTTAGGGGTTAATATACTCAAAAGGGTTTGTGTTTTTGGTTGATGAATTGAAAAACAAAACCCTAAATGAAATCAAATAGTTAAGATTGTATACTCAATTAAATGCATGCTAGTTGTGTGAATGACAAATTTTGGGCTTCCGCAAAGAAAACATATGTATTTGAGATAGATTGTCATTCAAACATAAACAGATTTTTCTTCTATTAGCTCTCAATGTAAACTTTTTTGGGTGCTACATCCTTGCTTCACTTCTCACATTTTATTATGTAAAAAATATCATTTTCTATGATTGTATATCACAAATCCAAGAAAGATTGCCCACCTTAACCCCTAAATGTCCACGGTATCAAATTTCAGTGTTGAAAACACCCAAATTGGGTGCTATGGGCATTTAGGGGTTAAAAAACAATTAAGGAATAGATCTTCAACACTTAAGTCTTGCAATATACATGTGCTCAAACAAGAAAATAAAAATTCCGTTAGACACAAATCATCAAATTCTCATATATGAACATGGAGTTGGTAGGAAAAATATATAGTGAAAATGTTTTTTTAGTTCACAATATGGTGCAATGAGTTTCTATCTTTCTAAATAATATAAATTTTCCAAAAAATTAACCCTTAAACGTTTGAGCAGCCCGTAGTAAGCAATACAATACGATGTATTTTTCTTGTATTTGGAATGCATTCACATCTTTACTATATTTGAGATCAATAAAGAAATTAGAATATATATCAATGTTGTTCTAGTGAAGTAGTCAAGATCCCAAATTAAAAAAAAAAATTGTTGGTAGCAAATGCCAATTATACTACAACGTACATACTATGTCTTATGGTTGCTTGGCTGTTTAAGGGTTAAGCACCACTTGAGCAAGTCTTGGAGCCACTGTGAATACAAAAATCATGTATAATTGAAAAACTATCACTCTCAAACAATGAAAATGATAGTAAACAACAAAAATTAGGTCATGAAGGTGTTTATATAGAAGTGCAAACTAGGTGGTTCTACATGGGCCTTGTTGAACTTTAGCTCATTATTGTCTACTTCTTTCAAAACCTTGAAAAAATAAAATTTGTTTTTTGCTGGAACGACCCAATCATGCTACCCCGTAGTTGCACAACAAGCTCATCTCATCTATGGTGAATAATCAACATTTTTTCAAAATATCAATTTCTCCTTTTTCAAAATATCCCTAAAGTCCTTCAATTTTCTTAGTAAAATGGCTTAATTTTGGAAAAAAAACAGCTCCCCAATATATTCTTCGCTTGTTTTTTGAAATGTTTTGAAGCGAAAGTTATTCTTTTGAATGCACTCAAAGATTTCAAAGGGAAAATGCTAAACTGTGAGCAGGGGTGCATGAGTTGTGAGCTATGAGTTGGGGGCCTAATTTTTTTTTGTCAAAATCTTAAATTCCACCTATAAATATGTACATAGGGCCTTATAATTGTGCATTATAAACTTTTATCTCTTGAAAAACTTGCTTGATTTTCAAAGTTTTTTCATTGAATTTGAGTTCAAAAATGGATTGTGCTCACAAAATCTTGGCTTGTTGCTCATGGGCTCATTTTTTTACACTCACAAAATAGCATTGTCTAATTTCTTAATTACAAAATTGGATGCAAAAGAGTAAGGTACGTACTTGGGGCGCGGCATTTTAGGGCACTAATAGTTCTTTGCTTTAGTTGTCATTCTCCTCTTGAATGTCTTTCTTGCAAAGATTTTGAGTATTGTATCAAAATATTTTGTCCTCAACGTACAATTACTACAATCTTATTTGCTTTCACCATAGCATACAACAATATTCAATGCTTTCTTTCTTTGTTACAATTTTCTTGAAGCTTGATCTCCGTTTTGTGGTGTGCTTGTTGTTTGTAATGTCATCCTTCTTGTATACATAAACAATTGATTTGTTAAGAGTAAATCAGCAGGTGTTAAGAAGAAAAAAAATCAGTTATTTTATGAAGACGTTACAAACCTTGAAACATTGTTTAGCAAAATTTTCTTGAAATTATGAATGAAAGTTGCATTTGATTCTCTTTTTAATCATGTTGTTTGGACTTGTTTTGAAGTGGGTATGAATGTTTGAAGTTACTCTTACAATGTTTTGTTCACCATAGATGCATTGAAAACTCTTGTTTTTAGTTGTGTATATAAAAAGCGTTGAGAAGCATATAGGCATGTAAAATTGACTCTTAAGTCAAACACATCATTATAAGCACAACTAAATCTTTGTATGCAAAGATTGTAATTCATGGTAAATTAGTACCTTGGCTCTTTCCAATTGAGAGAATTAAGACTAGCTAGTAAACCCTAATGTAGACAACCCAATGAAGTAACCACTTCCAATAGCATAAAAATAATAATTTTTGCTTGGTTCTTGTAATTAAATTTGATTCTATTTTAGATAAGTTTTATTGGATTTTTAGATTATTTTTAAATGCTAATTTTAGGTGGATCCAAGACTGACTTTGGACTCATGGTTAGAAAGTGCATAGTTCAGACAATAACATATAGTCATAAATTTTGCAAACGAGGGTACAATTATGTATGGTTTCCTTAATGCATGAGAGGGTCCAATGTCATAAGTTCCATTTAAAGAGTTGGGAAAAAAATTGGTAATGGGTTAACAAATTTGACGATGTTGCCATGTAACCAAATTAAGGGGAAATTTGATAAAGATTCTTGTTTTGCAATGTTTTGATGGATACTATTGATTTTTTAAAATTGTGGGATATCCTTGAGAATGAAGGCATTATAGAGAGCTTTGAGAATGACATGCTTGTGGGTAGTGGCAATCATATCCTTATTTGTCAATGTTATCAGGCATTGGATGGTGTCGACATGTGCAAGTCAATGTGTCAATATTTCATTTATAGCACACAAAGGTATTAAGTTTTGCTTATTATGTGACAAATAATAAAACTTGGTAGCTCTTGTGGCCACACCAAGCGCGTGTCACGTCCTTCCCAAGGACATACAAGCAACTTGTTTTTGTGACAAATATGAATATTGAAAATTATCTTGTTTCTAGAATACCTACAAGGAAAGCTTTATAAACTTCAAACATTCAAGGACATTCATCAAAATATCTCAAGATACACCTAGGTGGTCAACCTAAAACCTAAAACCATTGATTACAAAGGAGAAGCTAGTGCTTTGTGGTTTGGTGGCTCAATGGTACAATTAAATTTGTTTCTCAATTCCAATTTCACAAGTAAACTTTATACATA
The DNA here is from genome assembly GCA_963920765.1 of Ulota crispa. Taxonomy (NCBI): domain Eukaryota; kingdom Viridiplantae; phylum Streptophyta; class Bryopsida; order Orthotrichales; family Orthotrichaceae; genus Ulota; species Ulota crispa. Next base: position 26,392,256 of record OY987243.1, on the reverse strand, counting down.
CTCAAATGTAAACACGTACATAAGAGGCAAATGAGACAATGGCAACAAGGTCTTCATATTTTGTCCTAAAACCTCTCCAAATGTTTTATTTACAATATTACTTTAAAACTATTTTGAATTTTGAATTTTCATATAAATCTTTTTCTTTAACAAACTTGCAATATAGAACTTTTTCCCTCAAGGGTTGGACTATGCTTTGAAAAAAGCAATTATATTGCAATTTAAAAACTTTATGTGGTTTTGAGATTATTTCCATGCAAAGCACTTAAAATACCTACATAACCTATTACGTACAATATTGGAGAATTGGAACTTGTACATGTATTATTTGGCTATCAAGATACTACATATATCATTGTAAAATTTATGTAGTAGTACTTAATTTGTTCAAAAAAATTATACATATGATGAGGAATATCTGAGGGTTTTATGACTAATTTAGTTTTTTTCATTTATATAAGTATACCTTGCACGCGCTTTAGTGCATGTCTCTCTTTTCACTTGACTTTTCACCCTCCCTTTCACTAACTTTTTCTCTCCCTCACCCTCTCTCGAATTTCAAAATTTCGGTGACTAAAACATATCCAATGTTTGACATCCAATACTATTTAATACATATAGAGAATTTCAAACTTACAACAAAGATCCAGGAAAAAAAATCCAGTGACTTTTCACCCTCTGATTGGGTACCTTTTCCTCTCCCTTTCCCCTCTATTACAACATGCGATGTTTAATAGAGAATTTTGTCATGAAACAAACAGATAACCCACTCTTACAATATGTATTTGTATTGAAACATTATGTTAAATTTTTAGCAACTCAATGTTCAAATAATTGATTTGAGAAAGTTTCAGTAGCGGATGAAGTTTTTTCTAAATTAGATGATAAAAATATCACCAAACATTAGTATGATAAATTTTAAATTCTAAAATCTTATTGATTATTAACATTTTCGAGATGATGAGAATATGATCACGTTGGTTTTTGAATGTGAAACATACAAAAATCACCTATTTGTGATGCAAGTGAAGCCAACTTTGTTTTTTCTCAAAATATTATTGAAATGTAGACATCACAAAAGTGAATGCAACCCAAATAGAGGTTGACTTAATTACATGTTTTTTCCTATGATAAAAGCACCAAAAATGCAATAAAATTTATTTGTATTGATCGGATCACAGAAACTAAAATTTTGCTTGCAAACACAAGAAACTCACGTATGTTTTTTTAGGGAAAATTTCATCTTTTCAGATTGCAAAACGGAAATTTAAAAGAGAATTCAATCTACCTCTATGTTCTACCAAATCAATTATTAGAAAAGATAGAATAATAAAAATGATATTTTTAAAGTTTGAAATCAAATACAATACCAAAAGCTTCACACAATCTATCTATACTAATAATAGGCTTGGTTTTATTAGTTGGGTAGTTGGGTGTTTGTAATAGAATAAAATCTCTATTAGTTGGGTAGTTGGGTGTTGCTCCAAGAAGATTAAATGGCGGTTATGTGGCAATTATTCTTATTTGTATGGTTATGTGGCGGTTATGGTCGTCCTTGGGGATGGGATATATACGGGAATAGGGGGTGGACACGTAGAAAAGGAGGCAAAGCGCGTAGGTAGGCATAGTACAAGTAAGCTAGCTTGAAGAAGATGATTATGAGGAAGATCATATTAATGTTTTTGCAAGGACCCCCTCCCGTGATGGCCCTCCACTGGAACGACGGATACAAGAGTCCACTAGTACCAAATGATGTCCTTACAACTATTAATGCAATTGTTCCTACAAAATGAGACCTCCTAATGCAAATCAAAATACTAAGCTTTTTGTTTCAATCCACATTCTATCATTTCCATGTAAAAGGTTTGACAATAAAAATAAAGACTTTAAATTCTCTTGAGGTTGGTGCTAATCAACTTCAAAATTCGCTTTGTATGGCATCCATTTTATTTTAAATCTAAGTTTGGAGTATATTCAATAACATATCAGTGAATGTTGAACTAAGAACTAAACACATTTCATTATTGAGTTAGTTGAAACCTAAAAATGAAGATTTCTCCAAATGTAGGATTATAAAATACTCATATCACAACAAGCGATTTCCAAACAAAGTTTGCATTTAGTCAAATACACCTTTGCATGGACGCATTAGGTTTTTGAAAACATTTGAAAACTATGACACTTTTAGTGCTTTAGTATCCAATATTGCTTCTTTTTTTTGTGAATTATGATTTAAATGTGTAAGTTAGCCACATCTTGTGATAAGATTGCTATTGTAAAATTTGCTTATTGCAAGGATATCCCTATTGCCTCTATTGGTATTGCAGCTTACAACTTAACTTCGTTCACCCCCACAATATTGCAAAATGGAACTCATTATTTACCATTGTGCATAAGCTAAAATCTTTATTTGGTCATTAGAAGTGTATACACTTTCTTTAGTTTGGGATGTTGTGTACAACATGGCCAGCACAGATTAGAGGAATTTGAATATGTAATGTGCAATTGGTCAATTATGGAGTGAACGAAGTGAACAAAGTTAAGTTGTAGGCCGTGGTACAATGGATACCTAAAATTTTAGGACTATAAAATACTCATTTAAATGCACTTTTGTGAGAATGCATTAGGTTTTTGAAAATGTTTGATAACTATGACATTTTTGTTGCTTTAGTATCCAATGTTGCTTCTTCTTTCATGAATTATGATACCAAATGAAAAAACCTTTAAAAATGTCATTTTTTAAAGAATTTCAAAGGGACAAAGTGCATGGTTATTAGTTATAGTTTAAAAATACCAAATTTGGTGTTTTATGAGCAAAAATGTAGCTTTGAATAACAAAGTGAAGACCCCATGGGACGTGGCACGGGTGAGGCTTCTACAAAGGTTGGAGTAGATGCTCAAACTTTCTACGACACTCAAGCCTTTCAATATGGGGTGCGTGATAAGTGGGGCTATGCATTTTATCAACCTAGGACGGATAGGGAACACCCAATTTTTCCTCAAAAACCTGACTCCGGCTTGTTTATCAAACCTTGGGAATTTGTAAGTAAATATATTTTAAAAAATTCCATTATTTTCATTTCATTGCAAGTTTTTAGCATAACGTCCACTTTCGAAAATACTGTAGCATAAATTAGGAGATGCTATAAAATGAGGGGAATCCGTGAGCCAGGGTTTATTGCCAAAATACTAATTTTCACTTATAACTATGTACTTAGAGCCTTAAAATTGTGCTTGGATTTTAAATTTTTGTCTCTTGAAAAACTTATTGTTTTTTATCAGTTTTTTCCATTGGTTTTGAGTTTTAAATTGGTTTACACTTAGCAAAATCATGGCTCACCACTCATGGCTCACCATTTTATGCTCTCAAAATAGCTATGTCCCCATATAATTAAAGTCTACTACTTGCTCAAGATAACAATAGTTTGATAGTTGCAATAAACATTAAAAAAAACTCACAATTTCGTGATTTTGTACTTGGCCAAGTGCACAATGCCTTTGAAAAACAATTTGCATAAGCAACCTTGGTTTTTGAAAAAGCATTGAAATAATTTGAATGCATTATGTTGTAGTTTTTTGCATTTAATAATCATATTTGCCTTGTGACCCCTAATTTGTGTAAAAGGAGTCCTTGATATTGTTTACAAAAGTGCATGATTACAAACTCAAGTGTATAATTACCAAGTTTGATGTCAAAAGCTCTTATTGACTTTAGAACATTACATTTTTAAATTAAAAAATGAAATGATCATGATCGTTTTTATTTTATGTTTAGGGAGGGCATCCACATGATTTTCATAAGGCAACTCGTGCAGCTCGACGTACTGATCCATATATACATTATGAGAAGGGGAAAGCACTTGAGGTAAATCATTTTGTTTGTATACTTTATAATACACAAACGTACAATTTAGGTTGGATTATGATTTATAATGGTCCTCCATTTAAAAATAACACGCGTCTTTAGATTTGACAAATCCAAGAATACCTAATTTTGTCAAATCCAAACAGACATTGTATTTTTCCTATTATTGCAAAGTAACACAATGAAGCTCATCAAGTTGACATTCTTGCTCTGTCTTTCAAATTTTGAAATTCAAAAACAAAAAATGATAAAAACACTACAATCGGAAGCTTTCCGTTAGCTCTCAAAACATGTAACAACTCGTTCTTGGTTTTTTTCTATTGAAAATTTCAAAATATTGAGATTTTTACATATTTTCTTTTTAAAAATTTCATTTTTTGTGGGTAAATTGATAAAAAAAAAAAATCTCAGTTAACAAAAGTATCTTCACAAGGTCACATTCAAAACAAACAAATATTAAACCAACCACTCATAAAAACATCAGTCCAAAATAAGCTCAATAATACAAAATTGAGTTGAAGGTCATAGCAAATAATGTCCAGGGTTGCAATATGTATTTTATTTATTTCAGAAGTAACGGTTTTGGAACTTGAGCCTTACTACTACCTGCAAAATTATTGAATTTGTTTTTTGTTGTACCATAATTGATATAGAAAGTGACCATATAGTGCATGACACTTATAACCAACTAAATTGTTGCAACAAAGAATATTAAAGCACAACACATACACCCATAAGCTCAAAAATAAATCCACTAATAAGAAGAATAGAACCCATGTTTCATCCTAGCTTTTTTGATAGCTTATTTTTTTGACTGAGCAAGTGATTGACCCCTCAATATTGGGAGTTGTTAGTTGCAAGTGTCATGCACTATAGATTGTATATATTCTTCCTTCTCTAAAATGACAAAAAGGAGAAATGGGTTGTGGTGGCAATGAAAAAAGAAATGTTTGTACTTTTGTGTGGTGTTGAAAATGAGAGAAGAATCTTAGTTAGATGGGTTTTTGGTGTGAATGTTTTGGTTTCAAGGGCAGGCAGGGGAATTGAATGGAGGTTTGAATGGAGGTTTGTACAGAAGCATGAAAGATTGGTGGCTGACGTGGATGCTTGGCGTCGCCAAGAATTGCTGAAAGAGCAAATGCTTATTCAAATTAGCAAGCTTCAAGCCATAGAGAGACAACGGCGTCATTTCCAAGGTCTTCCACAAACCCCAAACATAAAACAAAAAAAAACAAGCATTAATTTTTTTGAGAAATATTGTATTTTTATAACAAACACTCTATTAAGTAAATTGGGACAAATATAATTTCGGGACTTTTGACTTTTTTTAATAAAAACGGCATTTATAGAATCCTCTTCAAAAAACACAAAATTCAGAAGTCCCCAAAATTGTGTTTTTTTCCAATTTACTCAAAATAATGTTAACCTCATATTTATATGCAAAAGAACATTAAGCTTAATGTGCAAAGGAAAAACAACAAATGCCGTAATAAAGGGTCACTTTCCATGCTAGTTCCAAATAAATAGAAAACAAATAACAACAAACAACTTTACTATGTAAATTTATTTGTTGTTTTTGTATTTTACAATTATGGGGTAATAAACAATGTTAGAATGCAGTGCTGTATGTTGTTTCTACATTTTTGCAATTCTAGGACCATCATGGAAGTTTTGCCTTTATTTTAGTTAATCCAAAGTTCAAGAATAAAAACCATGCCACAGATTACCCCGGAGTTGTATAGCAAGAAGTGGGACTTGACATTTTTTATTCCCCTTCTCTTTCCAACTCACATAATCTATTTAAGAGATCCCACTAGCCTCATAGCATTAGCACACATAAGACCAAGAGAAAGTAGAAAATTAGTTTTGCCTTTATTTTAGTTAATCCAAAGTTCAAGAATAAAAACCATGCCACAGATTACCCCGGAGTTGTATAGCAAGAAGTGGGACTTGACATTTTTTATTCCCCTTCTCTTTCCAACTCACATAATCTATTTAAGAGATCCCACTAGCCTCATAGCATTAGCACACATAAGACCAAGAGAAAGTAGAAAATTTCCCCCCTTACAATAGTAGATACTGATGTTGCCTCAAAACACTTAGATTTATAAATTGATGGATTAGATAATCATGCTCATTTATTCATTTGTTTTGTACCAAAGTCTATTTCAAAATGCAAAACAACAAGAATTTAAAAATAAACTGCATTGTCAAAAAAACCATGAACCCAATCAATCAAGCTACATAAAATTACATGTTCTTGATTAGTGACTTCTTTGCGGACTAAAAATTAGGTTTACTTTAAATTCTCAAACAAACATAGAAAATCTTCCTCTTAAGCTTATAAAGGAAATTATTTTTATTTGTTTATTATGTTTTTATTTAATATATTCACATACACATACGGTGCACAACACTTATAACCAACCAAATTGTTGCTACAAGAAATACCAAAGCACAACACATACACCCATTAGCTCAAAAATGATTTCACCACTAAGAAGAACCTAGGCTTCATCTTGGTGGTTTCAAATTTTTGAAAACTCTCTTTTTGATAGAACAATAGACTAGAAGCTCAAATTTGAGAGATATTGGTTGTAAGTGTCATGCACTATATATATCTATACTACTAAATGGGAGGATTCCTTTGTGTGCCCTTTTCCAAAACCATCTAGAACATTTTTTTGTTAGTTGAAGCAACAAAGGACTCTCAAGATATAGAACATCAAGTGCCCTCCAACCATGTCTTTTTCCAAAACATTCTAAAACTTTTTGGTGGAAGTTGAAACAATAAGCCATGCCCCAAATATAAAACACCAAACTTCCTCCAACCTTGTGCTAGAAAATCAATAAAATGCCAAAAGTCCCCTAGCAAAGTATTAAAAAGTAGCATTGTGATGAAAGCAATTGGTATTTGGTCTCACCAAAATGATGATTCATGAAGATTAGATTCTAAACCAGCTGTGAGATGAATTTTTTGTTGGGTACATCAAAACTAGGTTCTAAACCAATTGAAATAAGATATCAAGTTTTTGTAAAATTGAATGTTACATTACCCATACATGTCCAACTCACGCAAAGTGTGTGCATGCATACTAATACATATATTAATACGTACAAGCACACACATACATGTATATATGTCTTAGATTTTTTCCTTTTTTTTTTTTTTTTTTTTCCCTTTTTCTTTCTTTTGTAGAATTGAGAAGACAAATTCAATTGGAGCAACTACAATGGTCAAGGCCATCAACAGCAACTTCTCCTTCACAAAACCAAAATCTAAAATGTAAATCTGAGTCTGAACAAACTCCAAGGCCAAGCTCAGCAAGAGTAAGTTCCCTCCGAGGAGGAGGTGGTTCTCGGCAACAAATTAGAATTTCAAAAAGTGCCCCTATATCCACGCGGTGCTCAGGTTATATTTTGTTTACATTTCATTTATTTGTAATTTTTTTTGCATGTGAATGTGTATGATAAGTGCCTTATGTAAGGGCATGAGCATTGATAAACTAGTAAGGGAGGCGCACCCATAAGCGTGGAAATAAGAGTTTTGGAGTAGGTAAAATAATTGATTAACTTTAAAAAAAATACTGTAAGTTAGGAAATGGAAATAAAAAATATTGGCATTAATTTCAAGGTTTCGATTGCAAGTATTTATTCACAAAGAATTTTCAAAGTCCAAAATCACTGAAATTGTAGGGACCATGTGTAAGAGATGCTAAAAACAAGGCTTGTTGGTTCTCAAATAGTGAGATAGGTACTCAAAACCGTCATGGAGTCATGCACAACCATCGCTTTGTCACCCATATATATCACTTTAGTACCCATAAGCACTTTGACTTTGTCACTAATGCCCATGGGGACGTTACGCCCATGGAGACGTCACGCCCATGGGTGTGGCTACTTTAATGCAAACATGAGATTGCATGCGTGAAGTCCTTAGCTTCCATAGGGGGCTTTTTCCAAAAAAAGGGGGGAGGGGCTTTTTCCTTAGCCTCCATAAATGTAGCTTGAAAAAAGTATTGGCACATATCATCTGCCGGCAAGAATGACTTTCAGCAATATGCCACCACTCAATGCAACCAAAAGTTTAAAGGATTTTGTTCAAATAACATTTACATTTTTTTAATTGTCATTCCATTGTTTAAGTTATACACACTCCAATTTTTTTTTCTAATCTTTTTAATTCTTAGTAACAAAGTTGTTGATTTCAGTTCATACCCTTTTGTGATTATGTATACTCGAAAAATGTTTCAAAATGAAATTGCTCACAATAACTCAAATCTTCATTTTTTTTTTTCGCGCTTTGAGTTGGAATTGTTTGTACAATAAGTGTGGCTATTTCTACATCTATCATTCTGTAGCCCACTAAAAAGCATGTTTAGGGCTAGTCTTATCTTGAATCCTCAAAATTGTTAGATTTTGTGTGTTTATAACGTGCATGATTACAACCTGAGTGAAAAGAAAATACTAAGTTTGGTGCTTCTATTTTGTTTCGTTGAATAATTGTATTTGATGTATGGTTTTTTAATATTAATCGACAATAATGACCAAAAACAAGTACCTCAAATTAGACTTGTGTGTACATTCCTATATGATTTATTCATTAAACATGTGTTTGAGTTTGTTTTTTGTTTTTTTTTTCACATTAGTTTTCTAACTTGGTTTTGAATACTAAATGATTGATAACCATTGTTCCAAAATCCTAAATTGTACAATTCCATTCTTGATAAGATAATTTACTTACAAGTAGTAAATGAAGGGTGTAAATGAGTACTCATATTTTTGTGGAGACAAAATAAACACATAACTTTATTATTTTGTTTTGGATTGTGTTGGGTAGTGATAAGTAGAGAAGAACTTGAAGAATTGGCCATGTTTGAAAGGAAGAACAGACTATGACTTAACACCAACATAACGTTTTTCAAGGCTCCACTTTAAAATTCAATACTCTACTGCAAAATCATTAACTTTGGAAAAAACTTTGACAATTAATGAAATGGAAAGTTTTAAAGTTACTACAAAAATTTGGAAAGGTTTATGTATTGTTAAAATATATGATATCAATTGCGTAGTCAAAGTTTGTCGATTTAAGAAAAATCATTTCATTTCTCTTTTAAAATTAACATAGAATCAAACACTAGAAAATCTAAACTACAAATCAATTCCTTATTGCATGCGTAAAAGTGTTATGTAAGGTAATCATATTCAAATGAAAAGAGATCTCCGTAGGAGTTTAAAGCAAAAAAAAATGCATGCATAAAAAAAGTGAAAATTGTTTATTGATGTTTAGGGCTTTGAATAATTTATATTTTTGCCAACACCAAACATTCGTAGATTCAAGTGTTAATTTCTTAGTAATGAGTTCACATTATTGGCATTTAAATTTTTTATTTTGGATCAACAAACATGTTCTAATTTTTTGAACACCATGTTACAAAAAAAACGGAAATTTTTTTAGAAGCTTCAAAACGAAAAGGGGTCATTTTTAACTTTCAAATAATGAACCTCAACTTGTGACTTAAATTTTGATTTAGTCAACTTAGAACGCATTCCATCCTTCAACATATCTAATTAGATATTTGGATTCTATAAACACTCAATTCAAAAAATCTTTAGAATTTTGGGAAGAAATCACTTAATTAGTTTTGTCCTTTACTAAGTTGTGCAAATTCATGAGAACCAACATTTTAATATTGTAAGAGATTTTAGCTTTTGAGTTTTAACAATGTCAAATTTCAAAAAAAAATTGGAGGAAGAATGATTATGTAATTTTTTGCAAAAGTAATCAGAGTAAATTTTTTAAAATTTTACTAAGTTTTGAAATCCATAGTCCACCAAAATCATAACTTAATAGAAAAATGACTATAAATGTGCAACTTTGGGAGTTAAAATATTTTAAGATGTTCCATTTCAAGGATAAGAATATATTAGAAGTAATCACTAGATTTAGTGTATGTTTTCTAATATACTTGAAAAGAAGCCCCTTTACTCCGTATTTTTTAACAATATTTCTAATTTTAAACAAGCCCACATTTGAGTTAATACACTTTTTCTTTTTAATGATCCAAAATATAGATTTGTCAAAAAATGAAAAGTTGCATGGCAATACGTGGAATTTTTTTTTCATTTTTGCAAGCAATAAAATTTAGAAAACCCTTTCCCATTTTTACAATACCCATTTTTCATAGAGCACATTTATTTGGTCAAATATCTAGTTTTAGGTTTGTATAGGTTCTTGCAATAATATGAATGTGCATGCATGCTTTCACAAAAACCTTGTTGTTTGCTACTGTGCAAGACACCTTAAATTAGCAAATTCTTATTCAGGTGAACAAATTTTTGATCATTTTTTGTTTTATTTTATTTTATCCTGGACAAAACCTGTATGGCAATTCCAACAAAACATCAACGGCAGCTCAAAAGGTTGTTGGAAGAAAAGAACACACCAAAAAGTAAATGCAATAACTATGATGTGATCAATCTTCAAGGTAGCTTACACAGTAGTTTTGTTGTGAGGTTGTGATTTGTTCTTACGCAACACCAACTTAGCTAAAAATGTCAAATAGTTGCCAACTTTGAATGACAATAACTTATTTTGACAAATGATTATTCCAATTTATGTTTTTAGCTTTTATTCTAAGACCTTCTTGCTTGCAATTACAAAGAGTTTCAATTTATTAAGGGGTGTTACAAATAGCTCATATGGTTGTTAGATCTTTGCATGTTTATGATGTCTTCCACCATATAATACACATTTTCATTTGCAAGTAGCTTCTAAATATGCTTGATTACGATGGAATGCAATTCCTTTATGACTAAAGCAATTGCTTTGTGGAAGTACCATAAAATGATCCCAATGTCCACTCCATTTTCTTTGATGCGATTGAAATTTCCAAAGCACATGTTGCTAAAGGTATTAAGATGCGGATGTCAAAACCAAATATTTACTCTAAGTGTTACCACCTTATTTTTTCTTTCTAAATGAAATGAAAGGATGACTTTCATGCTTTTGGGAAGTGGAAACAATTAGGCTTCTAGTTAAGGATATATTGAAGAAGAAAACCCCATGTATCTAGAAAAAAACCAAAGATACACAATTCTAAATTGGAGAATATTTTGTAACAAAAAAAATTAATTCTTGTAACCAAAGAATTCAAAGGAAACAAGCGGACAATATTGATATTTCTTAAAACTTTGCCATATTTCATTAATTTTGGAAAATCCAAAATCCACAAAATAACCATCTAGTTATACATTTTAGAAATACATAAAATGTATGAAGAGATATTTTGGTGTTTTTTTTAAACATTGAGAAAATTTACAACGTTGTGCTTATGTTTTGGGAGGTATTTTGACGTTTTGCTCAAACATCAAGAGATCTCCCAATGTTTTTCATAGTTTAAGATGAAACAAAAAGTCCAATAAGTTCAAAATAGCATGAGTAATCATAATTTAAATATGTGTGGCATATTAACTTCATTATTTTTATTTGAAGATAAAAATTTATGCCCTGTATTATCAACATAGTTTGGAAACAACATCTTCCTATGCTATCTATTTGTGAAATTTGGTTAAATTTTGTGATCCAATTCATTACATAAGACATCCACAATATTTGGATTCAATTAAGATTTGGAATTATACTTAAAAGCTGAAACCTGCATACAATTCATGTCAATTAGATTTTAGGACTACTTAATTTTCTTTCGACTTAACAATTAAGGCAAGGCTTAGGTACAAAATCCAAATAAAAAGAGGGATCTAGGTTGGTTTTTTTTATTTCTTCAACCTAACCATTTTTCAAAGGCATTGCTACTATATACAGATGTAGGTGATATTGGAGAATCCAAAAGGTATTCAAGTATTCCATAGTAGAGGAGTTTTAGAGTAGGCATTTATACATAAATAAGAACAGGTTCTGTAAAAATTTCCTTGTAAATAATAACGCATAATGTCATTCATTGATAGAGATAAATGTGATGAAATTAATAAAACAAATAGGTTTTGCCTTAGCTTTGTGCCACATCTTACTTGCTTTTTTTTTCTCTCTTTGAGCTTTTTATGTTGCTTTTTCTACCTTCTTTTTTACCCCTCTTCCCTTTTCCTCTCCCCCCTCCCCCCTCAAATTTCCACTTTCTCCCTCTTCCCCTTTGTAATAGAAAATTTCAACTTTTTGGTGTTACAGAGTATTTTGAGTTTCTTGTGACAAACAAACATTTGATGCTTTATAATAAAGATAAAAAAGGTGGTGCTACAACCCATTTGCACTTATAAAGATAAAAAGATAATATTTAGACAATGTAGGAAAATTGGATAGAGTACTCAAAAACAGGTAAATATTATGAAAGATGATATCCATTGTAATAAACATTCTTTCATTGATAAGATGTTGATAGTTGCAAAATCTATAATAGCCCACAACAAAAGATGAAAGGGCTAGACAAAATATAGATTCAATCAAACTGAAAATTTTGAAAAAAAAGTTAAACATAACTAAAAGTTTTTTTGTACATTTGATAAACTATAAAAGAAGCATTACGTCTATTTATGTCCACTTGAAGACATCTTTGGCCTTGAGATTGGATTTCCTTCTATCTGCAACTTTTTGAGATACTTAACATGTTAGTATATCACAATATATGTGCCTGGATAAGCTGTTGAACTATTGAATAATTTGTGATAAATAAGAAATAAATGAATATGGGTGATGGAGAAGCAAGTTGTTTACATATAAAAAAAAATTGATAATGCTTATGCAACGTTTTTCTAGAGTAAGCAATCATGTGATTTTATGTTCATTATAAAATAAAATACCAACAATTTCTATATCTTTTATTTAGACTTCAATTTTCTTTTTTCAATTTGAGTGACTCAATTTTTGTATAAAAGATCAAGGAACCAGACTATTTCAACAAATGTATAGAAAAACAATTACTTAAAATTTTCTATTATCACATAACACATTTCTGAGAAGAATCAATTTAAATTGTCTAAAATGTTGAATTTGGATTTTGAATGGACTTTAAAGCATTACCTTGTTTCTATTACACATCAAAACATCTTGGTAAGGACATGTACTTAGATATACAATAATCCATATGATTATTTTATCTTTGTACAATTTCTCTTTACTTTCATATTTTATGGAAAGATTTTTTTTGGTTATAATGCACTACTAGAAAAGAGGGTTTTTATGACTACCAAAAATGACTACCCCTTGTTGCTGCGTAAGCCATGTCACTTTAAACGTGACTCCACCTCATGAAAATCATATATCAACACTCATACCTTCAAAATGTCATTCACTTTTAGTCACGTATTTGGACAGTCATATGACTAGTCACGTACTCTGTACGTTCCTTAAATGGGTCAGGGACGTTTCCATGGGTATACAATCAGTATTTTTTCTAGTCTACTTGCCCAGGCATGAACTTGAAAACCCTGTCAGAATCTGTCAGTTTTGACAGATTTTAAAGATAAACACTAACAGTAGTTCTGGCAATTTTTGACATGGCGACTGACACATACTTCAGAGGATTTCTAGAATATGCCAGCGGTTTAGGGTCAGGTGTGCCGTTAAGAGTCAAACATGCTCTGACAGGTCCAGAGACTATGCTAATGTGGTCTGCAATACTAGGTCAATCATATGCAATTTCATGTGATTAGGTGCAGTCATAATTTTTTAGAGATTTACTTTTGAGTGCGACTGCCTTTTGTTAGATAATGTTGGTTTGCTGTTTTATATATGCATGACTTTACAATGACGCATTAACGTTAGCACTGCACCAAATTGTGCATTACAAATTTCTCAAAAGAAGTGTACATTCACTGGTTTTTTCAGATGAAGAGTTCATGGTCCCAAGTTCACCATGCATAGTCATATTCCTCTCAATGTATTGTAATCATCTTTTTAGTAGGCCATACACAATAGCCTACCTTAGATTAGCGCACTTCAAAATGGAAGTTGCATGACATCATTCTGTGGAAGGTAGAATTGAACTGAAAATCCATAAGTTAATTCACCGGCTCCCAAAGTCAAAATACAACAAAGGCATCCTGCCATACATCCAAGTTTTTAGAAAAGGTCAATACCTGTACTATGCATTATGTGGTTAGCACACAAAAAAAATTCCAATTTCAGCAACTCACTACTGAAACGACTTCCATAGGCCACTTAGTGACTGAATTGAGGGCATCTTGCAATCGCTCGACGAGAGGGTCATTGTTCCTATTTGCCTCATAGATGAGAACATCTTCTTTCCCTAGAACAATGGCTGATATTGACATCAAAAGATTACCCTCATCAATGAGTTTTGTCCTGAAGTTTGCCTCTTGCCAAAGAAACTACCGTCCCTGCTGCTATCGCGCTATTGGTAGCCTTGTTATTGTCATCCATGTCAAATACAATGACCTTCACTCCAATGGCCACAGAAGTATGTGGTCTCGGGTTTGGGGTTGGGAGGGGGGGGGAATTTATTTGCCAAATCTGCTCCTTCATGATCCTACACACATGTGAAATGACATTTACATCATTTGCTGCAACAATGCCAATACACAATGTCAAAATGGAGGAATTGTTGAAAGAATTTACCAGTCCTGAGGCAGCTGCTGTAGCTGTGATTGCCTTTTTCACGTAGTACGTGCTAAATTCAACATTGGACGAGTTTCAACCTAGGGTTTTAAACGCTTCAATAGCGGTGCTGAAAAACATGTTCCCTTCTAGCAAGAGGTCCCATTTGCCGAAAGTCAGGACATTCTTTGGGGGAGATAATATTGTTGCTTTGGCATCACAATCAACTTGAAGTATACATGCCATGCTTTGTGTAGGGTCCGGGAGTGAGGAGAACATGTCATGCACATCCTTGATATTGGCCCCTTCTTCTTTCCCCAAAATGAAATGCCATTGAATGTCCATCTCCACACCCAGAAAATCGGCTGCTTGCTTCAAAGGAACGGCCTCCAAAGGGGACCATATGTCAACATCAAAGTGCCTCTGCAAGGTCGTCAAGAATGGTCCACACTTGGCACGCCGTTTGATTTTCAATTTGTACTCATTCTAGAAAAGTATCGGTAGTTCCGGCCCCCAGTATTGATCATCGTTCAATGGGCAGACATCACATAACAGTCCCAACACATTCAAAACAATAATCTTTTGAGTGGATCCCTTTGGGACCCTCATAGGTGGATATATGCCGGAGGAGAGTTTGGTCTTCTTCGTCGTCACGGGGCTCAACCGAGTGGCGCACTTCTTACGTGCTCTCTTTGAGTGGGGGCCTCTGTTGTTGTCACTATTCTCCACGTTTCCAAGCTCAATGCCAGTCTTCTCCGCTTTGCTCTAAGTGCATGATCCACTTACTCAATTAATATTCATCATAACCTTCCCATTGAATGACTATGTCAGGTCACACGGCGCTATAGAAGTTACTTGAAGAGCAGTCACATGTATACGGAGATATGACTTATACCAACAACGTTGTTGACTTTGAATTAGCATGCATAGAACTTTGTACCGCCTTCACCAAGTAACAATTCCTCCCGATGTAAGTGCTACAATGCAGAAACTTCAACATCAAAAGCATCCTTGCCAATGCAAATAATGGAAAAGACGTACCTTGCTTGCCACTCCCTTGGTCTGCATTTGCTGAGTGCACTTCCCTTTGGCCACTGCTCTACGTTTTAGTGAACAGCTGTGCTCTACCACTTGCTTCTTGGCTGCCGTCCTCATACATCTCTGGCCGTCACAGGTCACTAGTGCGGTAACTTGGCTTAAGTCGTCCGCCATGATTTTCTTACCTTACGAGGACTCCTTCGGATGCTCATTCTCAAGCATAGTCTCCATCAGCCCTTTATCCTTTGCAGCCACATCCATAAACTTGTCTTCATGCAAATTGGAATATGCAGGCGGCTTGCCGATGATTGGAGTCAGTGCTTTGGAGTTAGGCCGAGTTGCAGTAACAACAATGTTGCTGGGAGAGTCCAATACCTTCTCCTCAGTGGCAAGAGCACCAACTGCAGAGTCCGATGCTCCTAGTGCTCCCTTTGACCCACTTTGGAACTCCGTAATGAGGACCCTCATCATTGCAGTCATGTTGCTGTATTTGTGGTTCACGTCCTCCTGCAAAACGTGAAGCTGTTTCTTCACCTCTTCCACTGCCACGTCTGCCTTGCCAACATTGGACGTTAGCCCCATCAAAGCCGACCGGGCGTTATGTTGTGATCTGCAAGGGGTTGAAGGGTTTGTGCCCACCTCCAACTCTGTCACCGGTCGCGACAGCTCCACAGCTTGCAATAGGCAGAATTGCACACAGTCAATACAAAGAGTCATATGATCCATGACAGCCCCTTGTCAATGAACAAGCATAATGCTGAAATTTCTCTAAGAAGCAGAGTTTGCAAATTCCATATGTTTGCACGGAGGTTTGCATTGAATCAGTTCACTTGAGTTTGGGATTAATTCAATACAAATACCTTGGTTACTATCACTTCCCTCTCAACCTTACATCAACAAACCTCATAGTACGTTCTTTGCAATCATCTAAACAGATAGATACATTATTTGAATTGAAATGCAACAGCGGTGGGGTGAGGTGAAGGGACATTGGGGGTTGCAGGCTTATTAGACATGATCGGCTTGACCTTTCTGACTACTCCAAATTTGTAGAAGGAGCTAACTTCCTTGCTCCCTTCATTTGCTCAGACTCCACAATCTTCTCCGGACGTTTGATTAATTTCTTGAAGTTTTTGGCATGAGATTTTTTCACATATGTCAAGATTGGGTTGCCTAACTCAATTAATTTCTTCATATTAGACCGGCGTGTCCGCATTTGCTTCTTCAATTGCCGAAAGAAAACCGCCTCTGGAATGCCCCCCAAACCGCCCCGATAGGTAAAAATAGACGCCATTTTATCCTTGATCGCCATTAGCAGCGGCCGCGGATGTTCATTGAATTTATCTACGATCCAATCAAGGTCTCGGGACACGCCGCAAAGCTTGCCCAAGAAAAGCCCGCAGTTGACACCCACTGGATTCCCTTCGGCGTCCAAGTCTACCTTGTCAGGGACATTTGCATGCAATGGCGGCCAGCCTTTGACGAGGTGGGGTCCTCTGGTCCTTGACCTTAGGACGTTCTCTTTGCCGTGCACTTGTCGGACAGGAAGACGCCTCTGGTGGTGATCCATTGTAATCCTCGCCCGTACGAATAGGCAATCCGCACTGCACCCCAGATTTACCTCGGTATACCCCCTTTTTTGCAAGACGCTAGAGGATGGTAATCTTCTGCAGCTTGAGCTTGTCCAAGACCCCATTGCGGTGGTCTTGGTTGACGCGGACATCGTCATTGTCCTCACCAAACGGCTAGTCTTCTTTGATTGCCCAGCCCTCCTCTAACTATGAATGCGGGAGTCCATCACGATGACGGGTTCGGGTAGAGATAAATGCGGGTAAACTGTTCTCCAAGGATATTGCTGCAGCCTTTCCCTTGTGGCGCCTCTGGATCCTCCATTCCCTTTGATCATCAAGCTGCTTCTGGGTCTCCTGCAAGTGGGGTCATTTTGCTTGTCAATTTTTGCTGCTTATTTGCAACGAATCTCCCCTATCTTAAGATAAAGTAGTTCATGGGAAATTCTTACCTTTTCGCTGAGAAATTCCTCCTCCACACCTTCCTCCTCTGAGGATTGTTCAATTGTTTTATCACTAGACTCGTAATCTGGGTCAGCGCTATCATCGTTGGTATTCTTCATCTTCCTCCGTGCTTCTTTTGGCCATGCACTGTCACTCTGAACTTGTTCTTGGACAATGCAAATGTTCTCCAAGAATCTAACAAAGTCGTTAGTTGTTGCTTTCAAAACTGGCTTGTAAATGGCCAGATAATGAGCTATGGCGCAAAACACTTGCGCTTGCAATTCATCAGGAATATTTGCAATCTCTTGAGCCAAATTTGCTACCATGTCATTCATATTGCAGTAATTTCAGATTTTCCACTAAAAAAACAAAGTTCTACGTATGCAATATAAATCCTACTGCGTATTCTTCTCCCTTAGTTTCTTAACCAACATACCGGTCCAACAAACGTCAAATCCAGTGTAAAGCAACAACACGAGGGGCTATTTCAAGCATATCACACTAACATATGTCATGTCATTAGCCCAAGTCACGTAGAATATGACTCTTATGTTTAAGGTGACTCTTTGCACACACGCGGTCTACAAATAGTCTGTGGGCTCAAACTCCAAGGCTCTGTGAACCTGCCAGACATTCAACACTAAGTATTTCACCTCATGAGTATCCTTTCCAGAAAACCACGCCTAGCCTATGTACAGAGAAGGGTACCTTAGTCAAGCACAACCATGTTCACTGATTCACAGAATTGACAATCTTACACTTCCTCCGTTGTCACACACTAGCACCGTAGATCCATCTGAGAAACAAAGACAATGCCACTTGTAGCTGCCCTGCGCGTCATCCGCCGGCGCGGAGGGTAGCAAACTATAGCAGTAGGACAGGAGACATGCAAGAGCTCAAACGCGAGGAGAGAATCCTTGGAAACCAAGAGCGTGACCGTTTCTATCAACGCAAGCATGTCACGCAGGGAGCTCCTTCACTGAGGCCACCGATTGAAGCAGAAGGCAATTGTGCACTTCTTCTACGCCCCGTCACAATTAGGAAACACCTTGATTGACGACTACTATTGCACCCACCTGGATTCGGTACTACGATTGTGATACTACATGTGTGTAGCGTCCGCAATCGTAATCATAGAAGGTTTGTAAGGACGGTAAGGTACAAACCTTTCTCCTCTTAGTTTTGTGTAGTTGCCAAGGTTTCTTGTGAGTCCAAGTTCTCGCATCCTTGCATTGTTCTCTGCCACTCGTTTTGTCTTGATCAATTCATACTCTATAGGTGAAGTACTGTTCATTTCTACAACACCGCAGAGCTTGAGCATGAGACGGAGTGCTGCGACTGCGGTCACAAGTGTAGGAGGGCCGTGGCGTACGATGTCGGCAATAAACGTTGGAGGGCCCTAGCGTATGATGTCGGCGACAAACGTTGGAGGGCCCTGGTGTACCTGCTCTAGAGACGCTAAAGTGACAGAGTGACAATAAGCCAAGCCTCACTAGTGAGTGCAATCGGCTGATGTGGCGCAAATCTCCAAAGTAGGAGGCGGAAGTTATGACGTAGGCGTGACTTGTATTTAATGCATTGCAGTTGCACTTAAGTGAATTGCCAACCACGTCACTTTGTTGAGCAAGATGACTCTGTCTAGTCACATGCTCCACTATAGTGAGCGGGATTGTGTTTGTGTACTGAGACCACTTTCAAATTAGTGCATTACAAAACATTGAAAGCAAATTGAACTGAGGTGGTTGTAGATTAGGGTTACAATATGTTGGATGACGATCTCAAAGGATTGAGAAATCTGCAATTGTGGCAATAGGAAGAGATCCATGCGGACAAGTTACATTTAAGGAAGTATGTGTGTCCATGCTTAGGGTGTGCTGGTAGGAAGGTGCTCAAGCGTAGGACAATCCAAAAGCATCTTCGGATCAAGAAACAAGACCCCGCTTTCACTTTGTCCATTCTGATATGGTATCCTTGCATCATATCATTCTTAACATTAGTCACAATCTTATCTTGAATTTCTCTGAACAACTATAATATAAATTTTGTAGGGCAATCCTTCACGGTATGTCCTGAAAGCATGTATGACATCACCTAGGTCATTTATAGATGAAGGTCCGCAATCTTTGGCGACGAGTGTTTCAATTCCACTGTCACCTACAACAACGGCATCACAAAATCGAGACGCCAACATATTTGACGGGCAATGGTGTGATGAACCTATTCCAAAGCTAACTGCATTTTCTTATTTGAACAAAAGATGGGAAGTCCGCATATCAAAGTTCCCTTTATGGGGTGGGATCTTTTTGCCTTGGAAAGAGCTACTAGAGGGGATGACTTGCTGCCTTTTGTGGGACCACAATATAGCTCAGAAGAGTACATGGCTTTAGAATTTAGTAGCCCTTGCATTAAATCATATACAATGCAAGTGGAGAAGAATGTCTACATAGATAGTGATGTATTGAAAGGAAATGTGGCTGGTTATATTAATAGTTCCATGGAAAGAGAGGAGATAGGAAATGTATTATGGGAGTTTAGAATGGTCCCTAGACCTTGGAACACATCAGAGTGGGGATACGTAGTTACTATAGCTTCTAGAGACATTGAAATTGGAGAGGAAATTTACGCTCATTACCCTGTGAATTGAGTTTTAGGATTGTCCTAGGTATTGACTACTATGATTTGAACTCATATACATTTGACAACCGCTTTCTTAATATGTGAAGAGGAAGTTCAAGGTTTTATAGTGTTTGACACCTTTTGTGTCTGAATATGCTGCCTTATATTGCTGAATAGCCATCCAGTCTAAAAATTACTACTGGAAAGTTAGGGGCACATAGGAGTACCTATCAAATTAGACGTTGCAAAAACATAGTTACTGAGGACTTAAATTACATATTTGTCATGAAGGTTGGGCTTGTAATTGTCATGCATGGCCCAGTTTATCATGTTTTAGAGTCGGGCCTCTTGAACAAGCACTTCCTTTGTAGTCATGGATAATTGTCCTCTCAAATGACTAGAGACGTAGATGTGGATGGTGTAGCTCTCCCTTGGAAAACATGGGATATGCTATAGCTTCACGCTCTGCAGACACATACGCCTAACATAAAATGTGCAATTCTCCACTATAGCTGTTTTTAGAAGAATGTACCACAGTCAATTCTGCCGCCATGTCACGGCAATCTAGGCAGTGATTTGTCCAAAGTCATATGACTGTAATAAGTCCTTCTGGCAACTCCATGTGACTCTGCACAGTCATGTTTCCCTTCACTAATATCTCTATGAACTCATGTAGCTTTTGTCATGTGGCTAGATTTTCCAACATTAATTCAACGACATCATTGTTAGAAGTGACGCCCTTTAGAAGTGAAATTCTCTAATCGTGATCATTCTTTGAGGAAAGCGCAAGATGAGGATGCCACGTTGGACTTGCAATTTCCTGCACGGCAAAGACAACAAACAGATCCAGCAAAGACAGGCATGGCTCAGGGCGAGAGAGTAGAAGTACAGCCAACTACAGATGTTGGAGAGGTTCAAGTCATGCGTATGGTGACATAGTGTTTCCAGAAGTACGATGGCATGGATACAACGTCCAAAATGTAGGGCAATAATGACAACATGGCTGAAATTGAAGCAACAGAAGAGGACGCAAGCTTTGGTGATTACAATGTGGGAGAGGGAGGAGGCCTACCGAAAGATGAGTTGGCAAGAGAAAGTACTAGAATGCGTACTAAGGACCCTGCTAGTACAAATGTCAAAGCCCTCTTATGCGAAGCCAATACGCCTTTATTTCATGGAAGCAAGTCCAATTGTTTGACATCTATCCTCATGCTACTTGTATACTGCACAACCTATGGAGTTCCAAATAGCTTTGTGTAGGAGTTACTGAAATTACTGAAAGAGACACTACTACCCAGCAACAACACTTTGCCAAAAACATTCTATGAAGCAAAGATGTTGTTGATGAGGCTCGATTTGTCCTACAATTCCATACATGCATGCAGAGATGGGTGTTGTCTGTTTTGTAAAGATTTGCAGGATGCCGTGGAGTGCCCCATTTGCCAGAAGTCTTGTTAATTCCCAAACTCAAAGACCGTGCTAGTGAAAGTGCTGAGGCACTTTCCACTAATTCCACGTCTCAAAATGTTGTACAATTGCACGCAATTGGCAGAGCTCATGAGATGGCACGTAGATGGATAAAGCAAGGACAATGTGATGAGATTAGTGGTGGATTCAAGGGCTTGCGTCAACAGCAACTAGCCAAACTTTGCTATGGATGGAAGGAATGTCAGGCTTGCTTTGGCGCTTAATGGAGTTAACCCCTTTCAAAATCAGAGCCTTAGCCATTCCACTTGGCTTGTGGTTTTGTTAAATTATAACCTCCCCCCGTGGTTGGAGACCAAGAACTTCTTCATGATGCTTACTCTTATCATACCTGGAAAGGAAAGCGTCACAGACAAGAACGTGGACATTTACATGGCACCTTTGATGGAGGAACTACAAATGTTATGGCAAGGAGTGGATTGCTTAGACGGTTCCAGCAAGGCCATTGAGGAGAAGGCCTTCAAACCACGTGGCATTCTTTTGTGGACGGTGAACAACTTCCTTGCATATGGATTGATCTCTGGACAAATCACCAAGGGGTACAAGGCATGTTCTGTGTGTGGCTTAGATCATACTTAGTAGGCGGTCAAAGGCACTGAAGAAGAATGTTTATCTTGGTCATCAACAATACCTGTCGATGGGCCATCCATGGAGGCGACATAAAACAAATTTTGATGGTGCAACTGAGTTTTGGCCACTTCCAAGGAGGATGACTGGAGAAGAGCAACTATCTTATGCAACTGAGCGGGAGGAGTGGAAGACAATTGTCGAGAGGATTGATGGTGAACAAACAGCTGATCCCATCCATTCACATGGAGTGAAGCAAAGGACCTCTTTGTATACCGTGCCATATTGGAAGGTAAACAACTTCTTGAAGTGACTGAACTGCCTTCCTATTCTACCTTTGTGATAAAGGCACCTCACTGAAGTAACAAATCTCAAATTCTCAGGTGAAAGATTTACACGGGAGAAGGAAGGGTATAAGTGATATGAACATACCTAAGGTCAGTCATGCATAGAGAGTGACGTCACTGGCAACACTCGTATGAGTTGAGTCACATGATTGTACCAAGGTAGTTATGACCAATTGACCACTCATGTGACTGCAGAGAGTGACGTAACATGAGTACTCTAATTGAACGTGACTAGTAGAATAGTACTGACTGCACTGTGTCCTATGTTTTCTTTGAGTATGAGTGCATTGACACATTGAAATGTCTAAACAAGATTTATTAATTTGACACACACTTGACGTTATACACGTTGAAAAAAATGTATCTAATAACATAAGGAAAACTATCTTTGGAGAGAAGGAGAGCTTAGGAGCAAGGCTTGATTTAAAAGAATTAGGTATTAGGAGACGTTTGTGGCCTCTATTAGGAAAGAAGGTTAGCACTGGCATTTTACCAAGGTCCCCTTATGTCTTGACTAAAGTGGAAAGTCAAGTGTTTGTGGAGCAAATCCGGTCACTCAAGACCCCAACACAATATGTGGGTCAATTGAAGAAGCATGTACATGTGGATGGAACCATGAGAGGCCTCAAATCGCATGACTATCATGTCCTCATGCAACAAGTGTTGCCTTTGTGCGTCAAGACCATTATGAAGAAGGAGGTTTGCACTGCTATAATTATGTTGTCGCGTGTGTTCAAGAAAATGACAGCAAAGAGTATTACCGTAAGTGTTATTGAAGAATTGAAGGCGGACATAGCCTTGACATTGTGCATGTTGGAAAAAGAGTTTCCACCATCATTTTTTGATGTAATGAGTCACCTTGTTATTCACCTAGTGGAAGAGGCGGAACTATGTGGACCCATACACACATGGTGGATGTACCCCATTGAGAGGTATCTAAAGACATTAAAAGGATACATACAAAATTGGGCTCAACCAAAGGGCATCATGGCTAAGGGGTACGCTAATGTCAAAGCTTTGGGATTTTGCACAAAATACATGCAAGAATATAAGGTGATAACACATAGGATATGGGATGATAAGGAAGACCCTTCCATGTATGACGAGATCCTTGAGGGTAATGGTGAAGCACGCCGCCTACCAGCTCAACTTTGAGAGTGGATTCATGAATTTGTGCTCAATAATGCTGCACCGTTGGACACGTGAAGGAGGTACAGCTATAGTTTAAGAGCATGCTTAGTTCCCATTTTGCAAACAAATTGAACTTAGGGCAAAGGGACGTTACCAAGAATCGTAATGCTGACTTTGACTAGTGATGTTTGCATATGATTGTGCATAGTCATGTTCAAAGAATGAGGCTGTTGGTAGTTTCATGATAACATCACTGGTTGTAGTCACATTTGACATAACTTGTGAACGCATTTAGGCAGAGGTATTTGCAATGAATTGTTGTAAGAGGGGTTGTGCCTTAACGTGTTCTGCAAACTTCTAGTCCACACGCGGGAATAAAGCACATTTAACATAAACAAGTGTGTACAGTGTTGGCCATTGCGCAGCAAACATGCAATGGAGATGGCTACTTGCACAAATAAGCGGCTGCAGTTCAGGCGGTGCAAGCGCTAAGGAAAAATTGTATATCCAACAAAGATGCAAAAAGAAGACTTCCGCGTATGGTTTCCAAAGGCTGTTATGAGAGCCATGGATTCCACGCTGGAGGATGTACCAAAAGATGTGTGGAGTCTGTTGTTACCTCTGTCAGAGCAAGCAAGGTCATATTGGTCAATGTTTGCCTTTGGGAACCGCATCCGGGTTCCTAACTTAGAGAAGCACTTGACAACAATGGACTCTAGAGTGGCTGCAACATTCCAACAATTGTGTTGATCTAGACCACAAGACACTCACTTGAGGAAAGCAGATTTGGAGTACGTGGAATGGGTTGGGAACATCTTATCTGTGGACTATGGGCACTTCCAAGTAGTGGTCCTCGAATGCAGCTAGGTTGTGGCAAACACCAGGGGAGGCAGCGCCACTATGACACGCGATGCTCATGGATTCACCAATGTCAACTTCGAGAGGTTGATCCTTGCTTCGCGCAGTCGTTTGTATTTCCGCTGCACATTGAGCAAGTGTTCTTTGCAAGTGACATGGAAAAACCTGGTTGGAAAGTTGTTTTACGGAAAGAACCTAGAGGGGTTTGCATTTGCTCGAGACAGCATGAGACCCTTGTGGTAGACTGCATATCCTTGGGGAGGTCAGCCGATTTCTAGGGGTTCTAGGTCACAAGCTTGGATGAGGATCCTCCCTCCCAAACACAGATCTTGGCTGATGCAGCGGAAGTGGACGCCAACACAGTTGCTAGAGCGTTGAGTTGGCTGACAGCAGAGGATGTAGACTTGGAGGATTTGGAATACAGTGACTTGGAATTGGATTGATAAATTTTAAGTCACTTTGGTAGTGCCTAACCCTAGAAATAGGATGGGACGTAATTTTCAATTGCGTTTATGTTACAGTGTTTGATGCAATAAACAGCAAAGAATGTGAATGGAGTTTATGGTACGTGTGGCAATTTCTTAGAAATGTGGGGACGGAACCATGTAGTGTTTGAAGGGCATTGAGATAGGATAGGGTGAGAACCTTGAACCCTGCCGTACGCCTACTTGGAATGGAATCCTAAACCTGAAAGTAGTTCATTTAGGAATTTGAATGAAGGAGCCATTTTTGAATGATTAGACACACAGTAAAAGTGAGTAGAGGCAAACTTTACGCCAATCTCATATCAAAAAATGGCAGTACTTAATAATAAATAATTTCAATACTTGCAATGGCGCATGGAAAAGTACAGGCGAAGTAGTTGGACTTTTACAAAGATTTTAATGTGCACTAGGAAAAGAAAGAACCCTCTTGAAAGCATCGTCAACCCATTGAACATGGTTGTAATACTTGGATTTCCTTTTCAGGGCTAGGATGCGGTACTCTATGAACATGTAAAGGACATTCCCATTTTCTTTTCACGCAATTGCACCATAAATAATAACCCTAAACCACTAGAGTCAAAAATAATACGCAATCAAATAAGTCAGTTGGTTTTTTAAATTTATCCTAAATCCCAAAGGAAGCAATACATGAATACAATGTCTTTTTGTCTGATGTTGTCCAAGTACATTAACACCATATTAGGTAAATGGGGAAAAATAGAGAGACCATTACATACTCCAACTTAATCTTACAATATTTAATGTAGGCATAGCTATTGCACATAAGTTGTAATTATCAAAGTTGTTGTAGACGATCATTGAGACTTCACTATTGTACAAGGAAATGCATGCTCACTTTTTTGTCATATGCTATTATCACTAGAAGAAAAACTTGTCCTGAACAACTTGACCACAGTGACTGCAAATGTCCTAAACAACTAAAATTGAGTTGTTTAGGACATTTGTAGTCATTGTGGTCAAGTCGTTTAGGACATGATTTCTTCTAGTATATGTACATAATGGTAGAATCAATGACAGTCCCAAAATGTGCTATCATTCCTAATTTACCTAAAGTGGTGTTCATTACCTTGAAGTCTAGTTCCTCAAACCTTAGTGTAGGAGGTCTTCCACTTTATATGGTGCCCAACTCTGAACTGGAAAAACCCTAATCCACCTAAAATCGTAGAATCTAAATGCCTAAATCGTGACTGGCATATGATTGCAGACCATAATAAACTTTGCACCCCCAAAAAACAGGGAGAACTGCCCGCCACCAAAAAATAACCAATTTGACTAAAGGAAGTCATATCCCTGGCGATGTGACTACACGTTTGACAACGACGTTCCCCATACGTTCCCCATATGTTCCCCGCCTTAAAAAAATGCGTTCCCCTAAGTAGTAGATTGTATGTACAAAAATTTAAACTATACAAATGACTTGCAGTCATTTCCACACGACTAGGAATACCTTTTTAGAAGAAAGTGACTTTGGGAAGATAGTATTCACCCGCAATCACATAAGTAGTCATAAAACCCCTCTTTTCTAGTAGTGATGAGGTTTGAAAAGCTTCATATTTCAAATGAAAATCAAGGCCATCTATCACTACAAAAATCAAAAGAATTCACTTATCTATTCATAAGCAAAGGGAGTGATTAGCATATCAAGGCCAAGTATTTGATTTTTTTTGAGGAAAACAAGATTTATCAAATGTCAAAATCAAGAATATTTTTTAGATTCATTTTTTCCTTGCAAAGAACGAAAAAAATCCAATTTTTTTGGCATTGATTTGTTGAAATAGTTTTCTATTAGTTTTTTTCCTTTTAGTGCAATACTTATATTATCCACTCTAAATAATTTGTATTATTTTGGAAGGCATAGTTTTTGTACATGAGAATAAAACAGGAAACAAATGAACTGAGTTTCTATAATTTTCATCCCTACATAAGTACGTTATAATCAATAGTCATCGTCACCACATTCGATTGTATGATTTCAAAATCATGGATAGCCAAATTCAATTTGTCAAAAAAAAATATCTTGTTGATGCCAAATAGCACACTTTTTATACAGAACAAGAAAAATATCTACAGGTGAAGGTTTATTGCTAAACCTTAAGCCTTTTTCTTTTATCAATGTCATGGCACTTTACAAATCCTCTTTGTGATTGATATTACATATTGTGCATTTGTCATTAGTTTATAATTCCATACTTATCAGTATGATCTTGCTTTTATAAAATTACAGTGAAATAGACAAAATATAACATCTTTTTAGTAGAATTGGAGATAGACAAGTTTTTTCCAATTGTACATAAGGCATAAAATTTAAAGCATGTCTTGCAAAAGTCTTGTAATTTTGGCATTAATCTTGATGGCTCCAAAATGCATGGCCTATTGTGTAGCTATTACTTCTCTTAATAAAATTGATGCAATCTTCTTTATTGTTTTCATGTTCAAAAATAATGTCCTCTTTGCCGCCTTTAGTTTGCTCCGTTAGCTGAATCCTTTTTTAAAATGATAGAATATATAATTGAAGTAATTGAAAATATCTAATAAAATAACAAGACTAAAGTCCAATATTTAGATCTAAGATAGTTGTACAAATTTATGATTGGTGTAGAGTTTCAAAATATAATCTATATAAAATAAAGTTTTGGGCCATGAGGCAATCATTTCCATTACAAACCAAGTTGAATTGTTGCCATCTTACCAAAACATTCAAATTCTTGTCCAATTATTCAACTCCACTATTGACAAGTTAACCAAAATTAATAAATTAATAAATCAATAATAATAATAATAATAATAAATTTGGAATTATAAAGCCCCAAAATTACAGTTTGAATACAAATAGAAAAAATGAGCATTTATACAGTCACGTGCATTGAAACTTTTGGAAATTAAATATTTATATGAAATGGTTTGATTCATATCATCAAAAAAATCAATATAAAATTTAGAATTATCTTTTGGCGGTTTGCAATTCAAAGGCATTTGCAAGTAAAGCAATCTTTCAAACCTATAAAATTTAATGAATCTAATGAGGCAAAAATTGAGATTTTATTTTGAAAGGTCAATTCCATATTTGTTTTGTGTATTGTAGAATACATCTCAAAATGAAAGAAATAAGACAACAAACAAAACCGTTTTTTAATGTAAATAAATTAAACATTGGAAGGAAAGAAATTTTAGATGATTTTGGCCTCAAAGATGTAAACCTTCCTATGTTTGATCTTTTTATGAGTAAAGTTTTCAATCTCCTATAACAGGATGCTCAATTTTTTTTAATAGATTTGTTAATACACAAAGATGTATGCAATCATAAAACCTTGTTAGCATTTTTTTCTTTTCACATGGGTTGTTAAGAATTCATTGCTTTGTATCTACAATAAAACTCAAATTTAATATTGATTGAGTATATATAATAATCACATTTTTAAAGTTCTAGTAATCATTTGATAGATGATATGTTGAAGGAGTTTTATAATTTTACAAATGAAAGATCAATAGACATGTGAAATTATCTAGGTCCTAGTTCAATGAAGGCTAGGTTCTAAATCAATATTACAAAGTTATATTTTTACTTAAAATTGTCTTGATTTCCATTGAAACTAGCAAGCATAAGTTTTTTTTACAAAACATTTAAATAACCACAATTACTAAATGATTTTTTTTTTAACATTTCAAATTTGAACGTTTGTTAAAAGTGTGATCTTATTTTGAAAATGACAGATATTATTTGTTTCATACCATTGTCAAAATCAGTAAAATTTCATATGCATGCACATTATAAAGTACAATATTTCAAACATAGATGTACAACATGTGCAACTGATGCTTTTATTTATATAACATTAAATATGCCATCAAGAGTATATGCATACAAAAGTTTGGTGAAAGCTTAATAACTTTTTTTAAAACTGATAATATTTTTTGAATTTACAAAACATCATGTTATCGTCTTTAACCCCAAAAGGGCCATTTTCCTTTTGGGGGCAAATGGGATTTTGGGCAAGTACCTACGGCTTCAATTTTTGTTTTGATTTTTTGAACTTTTTTTGAACAAATAAACACATTAGCTTTTGGAGAATATAATTTTTATTCCAATCTATGCTCAAGAGAAAAAGTTGTGCTCAAATAAGCATAGATTTGGGGAGTCTAGGTAGCAAGAAACAATTTACAAAAATTTGGAAAAAACTAATCAATTTTTTATCTCATTTGTTATATATTTGTCTACATTTGAAGCCTTGATTCATTCCATTTGGACTAGTTATGAGAAAGTTATGGACAATCTTGTTTTTTTGGGCAATTTAAACATCTTCTTGAAAAAATAACTTACAAAGCTCATTTTTGAATGCCAGTTTAACATTTTTTCAAAAAAAATTATTGGAAAGTGTGAAGTTTGCTTTAGAACAATCTCACCATTGGGATTATTGTGTTTCAACTCCATTGCACAATTATTAACCACTTAAGTTTCAATTTCATACCTTCTACCTAATTTTTTTTCAAGTATGAAAATTAATTACTTTTTGTTTTAAATTTTTCCAAAGATTCTCAACTCAATCTTCCACCATAAATACTTAAACTTTCAAACTCTGTGGACGCAAATATTTTCAGTTAAAAAAGTTCAAGGTCAGATAATCTAACCATGCATGGTGCAAAATAGTTTATTTTTTACACTTTCAATGCAAATATCTTGCAATCTATGTGGTCAAAAAATTTGATTTTTTTTACACATTCTTATACTAGTCCATTACAAGACCCTATGGTTAGATATGCAAAAGATCAGTTTTCAAACTTTTTTACTCTTTGCCATAGAAATGGTAATTTTGAGTGTCTTTTGACAAAATAAAGCCGCTGTCTTGTAGGGGTTAATATGGCACGGGAGAAATTTCCTAGAAAACTGTAAGAATGTCATAGAAAAGTTCAATTTTATAATAGGATGACTAACCATTATTATATTTGTGTGAAGCTTGCAAACACCATTATTGATATAAAGATGTTTGCCTCATCTAAGATTTAAAAATATATTACTATTGCGTATAATTTTTGAATTGAAATGGTACATTTGGCTTTAAAAATTCAAGACTTGATATCCACCAAATAAGCCGTTTTCCAATTGAATTCAGGAACCAATACATTTTTTGAAAATATTGTATAGAAAATTTCAATTAGTCCATTCAGGACATATAATACATTAAAAAAATCAGCCCAAATAAATGTTGAAACAGAAGTTACAAATTCAACTATATTAGCAAAATATTCTCCTTAAACATTGAATTGGTATTGTTTAGCTTTTACATAATGAAAATTTTATGTAAGACAGAATGCAAACCTGTTGAATATACGAGTGCAATGAAGAAGGCTGCTGACATAAAACTCTGCATAGGCAACAAATTCTCTAAAAGTGCTTCTAATTTAATGATGAAAAGATACTAATTCAAATCATATTTAAATATTGCAACCACCATTTACAACGATGAGAAGTATAAGTTTGCAGTCTTTGCAGTAGTTCATCATCGTAAAGTACTATTTACTAAATCTAAACCAAAAAATGTGCAAATGAAGATATTCCCTTTTTAAATTCATAAATCAAATCTAAAAAGAAAAATTTCCTATAAAAAAAAGAGGAAATCTCTTTAAATTGCCTATAATCTTTGTCTTCCATTTTTGACATTGTTGTTGGTCAATTGATGCAATAAAAGTAGAAGAATACATGATAATGGCCATCCATCCAGTTTTGTTCCAGTCCCAGTCAACATGAGGAGATTATGTCAAGTATTAGATAGTCCGCATTGTAGACTTTGATTCATTATATACCGTCTTCAGTGCTATAAAAAAAAACTTCAAACACAAGTAAAATCAATACATTAAAAAAAAACTAATATTTTTCCCATATTTATCTAAAAGGAAAAAGGAGAAGTATATACCAAAACTTGAAACTTCAAAATTGACGTATGGAGATGAAGCGTTCCTTGCTTGGAAAGTCAATCCAAAAGCACAAGTTTTGGTCAAACAATTGATAAACCATCACTTAATAAGGACAAAACCACAAGGGTGGCCTTCTTTTGAATGATTTAGAATTGTTGTTGTATGAGGAGTTCCAATTCTTTGAGGACCATAACCTCCATATCCATAATCATATCTATTTTGATGGGAATCAAAATAGGATGGAGAAGTATACCCCAAAACCTCAAACTTTCAAACTTAAAGTACAAAGATGAGGTTTTTTTGTCAACAAAAAAGCACAAGTTTTGATCACATAAATGATAAGCGTTACATAATAAAGACAAAACCACATGGGTGGCATGATAAGTGTCACTCAATAAGGACAAAACCGAGAGGGCGGCCTTCCTTCAAATGATCTAGAATTATTGTTGTTGTAGGAGGAAGAGTTCCCCATCCTTTGAGGACCATAACCTCCTCCATACCCATAGTCATGTCTATTTTGATGGTAATCAAAGTAAGACCCTTCACCAGGACGAGGTTGTGCAATTTTGATTTCCCCAATTTCATTACCAGCAATAGTTCTTGGACTTCTCGCTGCAGCAGCATCAGCTGCTTTGGGATTATCAAAACGGACATAACAAAACCCCCTTCTTTTTCTAGTCCCTTTTTCTTTAGGAAAATACACATCTTCCACTTTTCCATACTTCTCAAAATGGACTTTCATGTCTTCCTCTAATAACACGTCTGGAACCCCACCAACGAAAATGCGACACGCGTTCCTTTTCATGACAAGATTGCCAGGACCTAGACCAAGACCATGACCGTCGCAAGGAAGAAGAGGTCTTGGTCCTGGTCCGGATCCAGGTCCGGGTATCCATCCATAGGGCTCGACTTCGGTGTGATAATATGGAGCTTCGGGATTATATGGAGGGTCCATTGGAGTGTCTCCACCACCTCCCGATCCTAAGGAACTTGATGATACACCGGGTGGTGGAGGACAATGAGGAGGGTGTCTACCCCATGGAATGTAGGGTTGATTGTTATTGTATTCTCGTTGTTGCCGTTTAAGATTGTCTTGATCACAATGCCATAAACCTCGTTCACATGGTCGAGGCTCCGCCCTCCCTATTGGAAAATGCTTTCCATTTATTTCATGAGATTCCAATTCCAACTGCAAAAGCCACAATCACATAACACAAACAAAAATGTAAATAAATTATTTTAATAGACACTAGAGTGATGCTTGGATAAGGTCAATGCCTTGGGCAAGAAAACAAACATTAATCATATCCGAGCATTGATTGTAAGCATATGTTCCATTTAATTGTGTCCATAGCAAAGAAAAAAGAGTGGGACCTTAACACTATCCAAATATTTCTTTTACAAAAGTTGATCTAATTTAAGCATCATTTTATAAAGCGTGTGTTGTCTTGCAATATTTGACATTCATTATAAATATAAGAAGTCTAGAATTCTTTATTATAAAACATTGCATGTCAAGCATTGGGTGTCTATTTGTCACCCAAATTTTGAAATTTAAAAAAGAGTGAAAGAAGAGGAAAAGGTAGGGAAAGAGAGGGTGAAATGCTACCTAAGAAGTCACCAACAATTAACAAAAATTGAGAGAGAAAAAAGTGCGTGCAAGGCATACTTGTATACATAATTATGAATTTAACAATACTCTTTTTCAAGATTCAAGTCCTTTTTTTATTAAGTTCATTTCAATAAATTTGTAAAAAACATTTGAATGGGTTTTGTTACAATTTGAATACAACAATTTATATACATCTACAAGATATATTCTTTATAAACAAGGGGTTTCATGTTTGTTGCATTTTTAGAATGTTTTCAAAAGTTCATGAACTTACACTTTTGATGTTATGGGATGCTGTCAGTCTCATTTTTGAAATCATACAATCAAAAAGTTAGTTTGTTTTTGGAAGTTCTAATAATTTATATAATAGTATTATATAAGTTGAATGTGATATCAGATTTAATCTTTGAAGTATATCCTTTTTAATGGCAATCTATTTTGGAAAATGACTACCATAGTTAATTTTGGGATAATATCATAATTAAATATTATTCTAGCTTTTTTTTTAATCACCTATATCCTTCATGACAACATCCCGTTTTGAAGTATTCACATGCAATTATCATTTTGGATTTATACCATCTAAACATCACGAATTTATCACAAACTATACATTTATGTATTAAGAACCCCTAAATTCAACATGACCATGATTATCATATTCCTAACTTTGAAACTAGCTAGATGTTATTTGTTTTTATTTTTTTGGATTTTTTTTAAGAAGTTTCGTAGATTTTTCAGTTTCTGCAACTACTAATGTTGTTCAATTTCAAATATTGTAGTAGTAAATCATAAATAGGAGTAATTTTGAGTTAACAACTAGACGCCTTCTTATATTTTAAAATTGATGAATCAAATGTCAATTTTCAATGGCAAACGTATTATAGAAATTAATTCACAACCATATTTTTCTTTAATTTAATAAATGCCAAGTTATTGTCGCTATGGACCATATAAAACACCAAGGGATCTCTCAATGTTTCAACAAAGCTTAATGAATAACGCGTTTTTCCTAATGTTTAGGCAAAACACTGAAAGACCTCCCTATGTTTTGCATATATTTTCAAATTATTATTTTTGGATTAAGGCATAACATAAAAAGGTTCCTACATCCTTTGTTTCAAACAAACTATGTGTTGGACAAGGGGGAATCATGTTGTTTCTTCATAAAGAATACCATGTCATGGTACAATTATTGCGCCTTGAACATACAAGAAAGTCACACAATTCATATAAAGGGGATTATGAATTATTCATGAGAGTATAGACTTTCTATGTCCTTGAAAATTGAGGATTTTTCAATATTTTGCATACGCTTTTTCCAAAATTTTGTATGTATTTTGATTTGGACATATCTCTCAACATTTTACAAGCATCTCTTGATATTTTACAAGTATTTTTCAATGTTTTGCAAACCAAAATAGATTTTGGATTACTATTTATGAACTTTGAATAGTCCATATTCAACTAAATGTGGCATGAATAAAAGCTTGGTAGATTTCTTAACAAAATCCATTTATCTCTTTTGAAGAGAAAAACTTCCATTTTCACGATGGTTTCAGGACTAGGTACTTGTTTTTTTCTTGATTGCTTATGCAAGAGAGGCCATGTTTGTACCTTTTTGGACCTTGCTCCGTGCAAAAAACTTTCCAATTACATCATAAGAAAACACAATCATGGTGCATGACCAAAAAACTTCCGTTCTCTCTTTCAAAAATATTTTAAGAAAAACGCTCAATTTCCTTGAGCTTTGAAATCTCCTATTACATGCAAAAAAAGAATTTGATTAATATTGTTGTTGTTTTTTTGCCAATACTACACATCTTTGACATAACTACATGTAAAATTCTTGTTTTTTTATTAGAACATATTCTTTTGCTTATAAGGCATAATACGGCTATTTGTTTCCGCGTAAACTTGTAAAATCTCAATTCCTTAACAATGTCTTGCTAAGTTATTTTGTTTAGCGCACTTTTTTGTATGTTTGTTGCCAAGAATTTTTAATGAACTTTTTTTTGTACATAACAAACAATTACCCTATACAAGGCTTTATCCTTGAAAAATATCAAATTTGTTACCAAAATCTTGCTCAAAGATTTGTTTTCTTTAGGCAATTTTATGTTTTGTTCATAAAAACAACAAACAAGCAATGCTACAAGAGACTATGTCTCTATAATACTAGCTTGTTTTTTGCCTACTCAAACTTCCTCATAGTAGCTTCTTTTTATGCAAAACCTGCTCCCTATAGCCAAAGAAGCTTTACATTTTTGCATAAAAACATGCAAAACATCTATTCTTTGACCAAACTGTGCCAATTTTTTTTGTTTTGTTTGAAAAAAACCAACAAACCGTGTACACATATGCTACAAGAGGCTCTGTCCTTGTACCT
The DNA here is from genome assembly GCA_963920765.1 of Ulota crispa. NCBI lineage: Eukaryota > Viridiplantae > Streptophyta > Bryopsida > Orthotrichales > Orthotrichaceae > Ulota > Ulota crispa. Next base: position 26,357,350 of record OY987243.1, on the reverse strand, counting down.
ATTAATAATATTATCACGCTTCTCAAATAAGGTACCTACTCAAACCTCCTCACAGTAACGTCTTTCAATGCAAAGCCTCCTCCACATAGCCAATAACGTAATGTTTTTGCATAAAAACATTTTAAACATCAGTTCCTAGACAAGATCCTGCCTAGTTTTTTTTAATGTTTCTATTCATCACCCATTTTTTTTTGTTTTTTTTTGTTTTTCCTTTGCGCATATTTTCACGTTTTGTTTGTAAAAACACAACAAATCAGTTGAGGTTCTATCCTTGTAACTAAGCTTACAACATTGGGTTTCCTTCCCAAGTAAGACACTTACTCAAACTTCCTCCCGATAGCTTCTTTCAATAGGGGTTTCAGATATCTAGAAAAAACCATGAACAAATGGTTGTGAACGAGTTTTTGTTCACCACAATAAATATGCCATCACAATCTCAAGAGGTTGTCATGACTTGTTCACGGAGTGACTTGGCCTGATTTTTTACGAATCTTATTCAAGTGAACAAAATTGGTAGTGAACAACATATTTGAAACCCTCTTATACAAGCCTTCCCTCCATCCTCTCCTCCCATAGCCTATAAAGCCATGTAGTCCCTTCACATTGTCTTGTCAAGGGCTTGGAAAGGACGTATAGGACATTGTCTTGGAAAATATATGAGTTTCACCAATTGAATTCCTTCAATTTCCATATTGAACTAGTTTATCAAGGACCTATTCTGATTTTTGTTTTTCTATTTTGTATTGTAAATAAAACATTTTAAAAGATTTTAAACAAATTTTTGGCCAATGTTTATAAATTACAAACAATGGTTCCTCAATTCAACTAGCTAGTTTTGAACTAGCCGCCCGCCGCCTGTTCTTCCTAGATGTTGGTTGAGGGGTTTTGGCAATGAAGCAATAAGAAGGGGAACTTCCCTTATGAGGCAGATATGGAGTACTATGTGCTTATTTATGGACTTTTATTTAAACTCAACTTCTACTTGGGAGGGGAAACAATTTCAAAATTTTATTGTAGGAAAATGATGGAAAGCTTAATATGACAAGACTATATTGTGTTGTAGTGTTATGCAACAAAAAAAAAGTCAATGACACGTTACACCAACTTGAAAACATGATAGTTAACACTCCACAAATAGTTGCATAACTCCATATCTGCCTAATATCCTATCTCGTTGAAGGGAAGTGAAGAGCGTAAACCCCATCTTAGGTAGATATGGAGTATGCTCTTCTATATGGAGTTTAATTATTTAAACTCAATTTCTTCATGGGAGGGGGAAAAAAATTTAAGAGTTCTATTGTAGCAAAATGATGCAAAAGGATTAACATGACAATAGTGTATTTTTGTAATATTATTAAAAAACTCAAAAAAATTTGGTTGTTTTGGTTGCGTTGATGAGTTCACTTTTTTGTTAATGTTCCACACAAATCAACAAATTTTTGTTAAACATCAACAAAAAAATGAACTCATCAATGCGACCAAAATAACCAAAAAAACACAAATTTCTACTTATGAGAAGAAAAAAAGAGAGTTGTTACATCAGTTTGAAAACATGATAGCTAACACTCCACAAATAGTTGCATAACTCCATATCCATACCTTAACTGAAGCAAGTTTTTTTTCAGCGACAGTGAGTGTTGTGTTGTCCTCATGAAATTGAGGTATATTTGGAAGGAAGGTCTTTCATGGGTCAAAATCTGTTAGAGGTGACGCCCAAAAAAAAAGAAAAAGAAAAGGCTGAACAGCGGAGCTGAGTGTGCTTACCGCACTGTGCACGGCATCCTCGGAGTCGAAGGAGATGTAGGCAAACCCCTTGGGGATTTGCGCGGGCATGACGCGCGGGATGTACACGTCCGTCACGTTGCCGTACACGCAGAAATGGCGCTGCAACACCTCCTCCGTCACCTCCCCAGTCACTCCCGACTTCACAAACACCCGGTGCCGATCCCGTGGCGCCACCGCCATCGCCATCCCCATCCCCATCGCCGGTGGTGCTGGTGCTGGTGGTGCTGGCGGGGGAGCACCTCCACCGCCACACGGCACCCCGGGCGCATCGAAGCTGGCCATGGAGTTGGGTCCTCGCACGTCGCTGCTGCTCAGCAGCAGAATTCCCGCGCCCTCCATCCCTCCGAACGTCGTCGTCGGGCTTGCATCCGCTTCCATCGCCCTCTCTCTCTGTCAGATTTTAGGCTTCCATCTCTCTCTCTATGTATGAGATTTTAGGCTTCCATCGCCCTCTGTCTGTGTGTGTCTGTGTGTGTCTGTGTACGTGAGATTTGATGTAGTGCACTCCTTGCTGTGTTTTTGGCGACGTTGCTTGGAGTGCGAGGGCGAGTGCGAGCATCGGGCGCGGTTACACGTCGTCGGGGATGATGATGATGCTGGTAAGTGGTAACCGTCCGTCGTCGTTGGAGTTGAAGAGGTTTGAGTGGAAAAAGCAACGCTTGGGTCGTGGTTTCGAAGGCCGCCTGGCTTGCTTGCCTCTCTCTCTACACTAAATATTGCATTCAGGTTGCTTTACTTACAATTAGGTTGCCTACTTACTATGGGAAGTTAGTTACATGTGAGTCATTGTTTTGCCATTTGGAAGCGCATGCAACTTTCTACATATTAAGATTTTACATGGTCTACAATATGGATGTTGTTAAGGTGGAAGCATCCATTTCCACCAACATTTCATATTTAACTAGTAGGTGTGCTATTTCCACCATGAGTAAGGATAAGTGCTTTGCAATGCGTATTTTGTCCTTTTCAAGGTTGGGGTCACTTAAGTCATGCCACATATCTCAAAGTGAGGTAGGAAGTAATAAGTTGTGAAAGTAGTTCGGCTAGTATCAGAATTGCATACATCTAGACATTGGCAATGGGTCCAGAACACTATTTGACTCCCAAAATTATGAAAAATTTGCAATCCCAATATTTCTTATCTTCTTACATGGAAAAAATATTTTTTGCCTCAAACTCTTTGTAGTTTTTTGCGAAATCACTTAAGTTATCGGATATGGGTGCTTCCACCTTAGTTTGCTTTTATGCAGCTTTGTTGTTGTTGTTAGGCGCTTTAAAAACTGTTTAGAGCAGTAATTATTGTTGCTGAATTACTACTGTAGTATCAGATGTCGAAAAATTAGTGTAGGGCAACCTAACGCAATATTCTGTGCGTTTCTGCTCAGCACGTCAATCAGGACCTCAATGAAACCTGCTTTTTAGGGTTTGGTCGTCCGAAGAAGAGTTGCTCCTTCGTCTTACTGGCTGACCTGTTTGCCTTGTCCCGTTGTTTTTTGAGAAGCCTTATCTCTAAATTCATGTGTAAGCTTACGACCGAAGTTATTAATCCTTCGATGGGATTATAGTGATTAATTTGGTTCCGAATATCTAAACATCACGTGTTTGACTGAATGAACTACTCTTTAAATTTGATTAAGTTCGATTATAGTGAGGATCTGGTTCTGAAGTCGGAGTTAGTTGTCTTTTCTGTATGTATTTGATTAGTAGATTTCGGACCTTGAGAATCTGACGCTGAAACGAGAATCCCGATGAGCTTGAGAGTGGCCCAATCGTTACATTTACGGAGAGAAACCTCGAAGATTCAAAGTTGTGATTATCATGTTGTAAGGGGATTGAGAGAAGGATTAGTCAATGCTCAGTTAAGGATAATGAAATGAGCAATAACCAATGCAATGCCACGTGCATGGGACAAGTGGGAAAGATAGGAAACGAAGTTTAACTCATAGTGTATACACTGTCCTGTAATTGGCATTTGCTACCAATAAGAAGTTTTAATTTGGGATCTCAAGTAATTCACTAGAATTATTTTGATCTATTCTCCAATTTTTTTGTTGACCTCAAGCGTAGTAAATATGTGAATCTATTCCAAATACAAGAAAAACACCTCATATTGTACCGGTTGCAACGGCACGTTAAGACGTTCAAGTGTTAATACTTAGCACTTTGATGTTCACACTTGGATTGTAATGTGAACTTCTTCGTTCAGTATTGAAGGCTTTCACTTTGAGATTTCACAAACTCTAAAACCTACTATTGGTTAGAGCATCTCGAGCGGTTTGGTCCCAGCACTTTCAAAGTTTTCCATCTGTTTTGGGTTGGCCTCAAGCTCCTTGATCTCCACCCATGCTTTTCAAAAAGGTGGCCTTGCACTCCAACACGCCCCGTAAATAATCATTTGACCACTTATTAAGGAAAGTAGAGGATAAAGCTCACTAAACTTAAGATGAATAGTGACATGAAGGGCCCTTGCTAGACACAGTAGGACAAAATGTCTTGAGAGAATTTTGAGAGGGACCTCAACACTTTTCATCCACTTTGAGAGTGTGTGAGCCATTGGTGGAAATGCTCTCAACATCGCCAAAATCTACGATTGGTCAACATTGCCGGTATTAAAAATTGAATGATGCTTTCTAAACCTATGTTGTGGAATTTCAAATTCAAACATTGAAAGCCATACCAAATGATGTTTTACTTACAGACGTGTTTGCCTATTTGCCTTTTATATAGCCAAGTTATTGCATAGTAAACTTTATTTTGTTCTTAGTTGATATTCTTTCTGCACCTAAAGTAGAAACACTCCTCTTTGTGAGTGTCCCCATCTCCAATACCTACTTGTGTCACTTATGTTAGTGATTGACAATTTTTTTTAAATGGTTATGGGTGACAAAATAATGGTTTTGGGTGGCTAGCATGACAGTTTTGAGTGCCCCACTTCACTATTTAAGAACTCCTCAAGTTAGTATTATGAGCATATGAGCACATGAAAAAATTTAGTAAATGTCTTCTTTAGCATTTCGAACACACAACTATACACTTTCAATGATTTAGGACTTTCAAAAATCTTTGTGAACAAATGTTTACAATTGGAACTTTCAAATTGATGCCAATATATTGGGTTTCCTCTTCCTCACTTAACAATGTTTTTTTCAAAGTTCATCAAGTGGTTTTCCTACTCCAAAATCCTTAGTTTCACGCTTATGGGTGATCCTACCCTAGGTTTCAACTTTGGATAGCTAGACGCTTGCATTTTTCTGGCCATTCAAAATTACAAAATAAGGAGATTTTTCTTCATTGATCCTCAAGAATGCTCTGATCCATTTGTTCATTTATTGGCACCGAAACTTTAGTCTGCTCCATTCTGAGAAGCCGGTTGCCGGCTGGGCTGGCAGACATGTGCAACTTTGTATTATTTTGCTTCATTTGTCAGATAAGTGTGCGTATACCAAGGTGAGTGCACCCATACCCAATCATTTATGCAATTCTGCAACAAAATAAACTTACAAAGAGTTTGAGGGAAGAGTTTGAGGGGCATGGATATTTTTCCCAAGTACGAAGATTAGAAATATGAAGATTGCAAATCTACATAGTTTAATTTGCATAACTGAAATTACGAAAAAATTTGGGAGCCAAAAAGTGTTCTAGACCCATGGTCAATGTCTAGACTCATGTATTTTGTTCAACAAAGAGATTACTTCTTGCTCATTATGGCACTAGAAGCAATGGACACGTGTCATGACTTTATTGTGAACACAATGCCATTGTAACTTAAATTCATTAATGTCCCTCGTAAGTCATCAAAGTTATTATCTCAAACAATTGAAACCAATCATAGTACAAAAACTAAATAATATTTTTATAAAATTAGCTATTAATCAATAACCACTCATTGCAAGACTCCAAGCCTTAATAACTTGCACCTAATTCAAACCAACATGTTCATTAAACTTCTAAAATCAATCTTGCCAATATGAAATTCCCTTCTCTATTGATCACTTATGGGGTGTGGTTGGCAATGGGTACCTCTACTTCATTGTTTGTGAGGAATGCTATACCGTGAGTGGGCATCCAGGAGCAAGGATCCAAGAGCTTGGATTTTTTGTCAAAAGACTAAATTTCACCTATAATCTTATACATAAGGCTCTACAATTGTGCATTTTAAGTTTTCATCTCCTAAAAACTTATTATTTTTTTGGTTTTTCCATTAATTTTGAGCTCAAAATTAGTTCTCACTCACAAATTCTTGAATCACCCCTCATGTCTCACTATTTTTCACTCAGAAAATAGCGCCTTCCATTCTAGGAGTGACCACTGAGTTGAACAAACATCATTATATTTCATTTTATTGCTATGAAGTCAAGTATAGTACATGTAAGGTAGGCGCACCCATCCCTATCATGTCCCCATGGGCGTTATCTGACATGGTCAGGGACTAAATCAAATGGTGATGGGTAATTAAGTAATAGTTATGGGTGACAAAGTGATGGTTGTGGGTGACTCGCATGACGGTTATGAGTACCCATCTCACTATTTAAGAACCAACAAGTCTTGTTTTTGGCATCTCTTACACATGATGGTTTGTACAATCTCAGTGATTTTGGACTTTGAAAAATCTTTGTGAACAAATGCTTGCAGTTTGATCCTTGAAATTGATGCCAAATTTTTTGGTTTCCACCTCCTAACTTCAGTATTTTTTCAAAGTTAGTCAATTATTTTACCTACTCCAAAACCCTTATTTCCAATCTTATGGGTGTGCCTACCTTACATCAGTGACTCAAGAGTAATTACAAGGTACAGAAGCGCAGAAAATTTATAAATAGGGACATACCTACAATATAGCTAGCTGATACCCTTTATTAATTGTTTGCTACCATCAACCAACCAAATGGTTTGGCGCTCATTACTTGATCCCAAATACCCCAAGAACCCTTTAATAATCAATAAAGTTGTTCACATGTGCAACCATTCTTGCCACACTTTTTTTTATGTACACAATCTTTCACTACATTTTCTCCATCTCATGAAGCAAACCATTCTTTGACTAGCAAACATACCTAACAAATTAATAAGACACCAACGTTGTATTGCCATAGTGCCTCTTTTTTGCATTTTCTTTCAAATTGTGAGCCAACTGCGATATTTGTTGAGTTCCACTATTGCAAATGATACTAGTATGAAATTTATCTATCTGTATTATAATAAAGCGCGGAGTGTTTGTCAATTATAATATAATCTCTATCTCAAGATATAATGATGTGTCATGCCATAATTTACTACTAGCTCCACAAGTTTTAATAAAGAGGAGAAAAAAGAGCAAAGGGCATTCAATGGAAGAAGAAAAGGCATCCAAAGAGAGGTTGAAAAGTCATTGGAATAGTGAGAAGTTGTTGGAATTGTGAGAAGTCATTGGAATTCTTTCAAATTTTAAACTTTAAAATACTAGATGTGAAGCATTGGGTAACTATGCATCACTCAAAACTTGAAATTTATAAAAAGGAAGGAAAAAGAAAAGCTATTGAAAGGGAGGATGAAGAGTTATTAGGAATTCAAATCTTTTTTGTAAATTCAAAAATCTTTACATCATTGGATGTCTTTTTGCTTTTTAAATTTTGAAATTCAAAAAAAAGAAGGGAGAGGAAAAGGTAGGAAAATGGCAAGTAATAAAACCTCATATAAAAAAGTCACTCGCATAAGCGTGTGTGGTATACTTGCATTTCCTACAATCTTGGATACTAAATGCCATTTTAGGAAAGGTAGGCTAAATGCGATGGCTTTAACAATAACCAAAGAAATATTCAATTGTAATTTTGGATTCAAGACTTGATTTCCTAGGCCTCAAAAATAATCTAAATTTGAATCCTCCACTTTGTAATTTCAACCGATTTTTTTATTATCACCAACTCAGTTTAAACTAATTTGCCTGCTTTCTCCAGTATTTGGTCAATATTTTGAAGCTTGCAACAATCTAAATATGATTATCAACATTTTTAAAATGCATACCGAAGAATTTAATACTTACTAGTGTACTCTATTGATGCTTGATTCATTTACTAACAAAAAGAGCACTTGGAGAGTCCAAACATCAATGATCGTTCAGTGAAAATAGTTTGGATGAAGTGGCTTTAGCTTTTTTTACCAAAAAATGGTTGAGTAGCAAGGATGGATGGCTACATTTTTTTTACAGATGTAAAGTTGGGTGTTTTCAACCTTTCATCAAAGCTAAATCTCATGATAATTTTGTGAGAAATTAGAATATTACACCAGTAGGGTGAGGAGACATCAAGTGGAACCTTAAGAACCAGATTACTACTCCCAAACCCGTGTATAAAAGTTGGTTAAATATTTTACATTTTTTCAAAAATACTATAGAACAATCAACCACACCAATTTTGGTGTAGCAAAAAAGCTATAATTAACACAAAATAATTTCACTATTTCAGTTCCAAGAAGAACTATACGGCTCATTTACTTCTACACCAAATAGTGCATTTAGATTGCCCTAGACTATGTGTTGATCATGCTTGGATTTCACATGGTTTACAACTTAAACGTTGTTAATTTATTTTTTGGTAACTTTGTAGTAGTTGCAAGACCTTTTAGAAAAACATTGCAGTAATTAGTGATAAAAATCATTTTTACAGTAGTAGAAGAGTAAGATATGAGAATTAGTGCGGGGCAACCTAGATGCACTATTTGGTGTAGTTAATTGCCACCACATAATTGTGTTTTGGCAGATATTCGAAGTTGAACTTGTTGCTGAAGTTGGCGGTTAATAACCGCGTGGAATATGTTTAACCGCCCTCTGTTTGCTAAAATTTGCTAAATATTTCTGAGATTTGCTGATTTCTGGTTGGGTCATGCTTTTCCCTCTGGAGTATATCTTATCGAGCACCAATCGATTCATAGAACGTTAGGGTCATTTGTAATATCTAGCTGATGCAGTATTTCACAGAATTTTCTTTTGATCTTTGAGACCGAAAGTCGAATCTCTTATCTTCAACTTAACCCTTTTGCAACTAGACGCTTGTCGGTTTCATGTCATAAGTATTGCAATGCTCACATTGAGATGCATTCCACTGTGTAGTGGATACGTTTGCTTGCCGAGCCTTACAACACCCTATTAGGTAAATTGGGAAAAAAAAAAGGGACCATTTTGTTCTACAGTAAATGTAGACATACTTATAAATCAAAGTTGTAATTATTTGAAATTTTTGTAAGCAATCATTGAGACAACATTATTGTACAAGAAAATGCACACTTGTTATTTTGTAATATGCTAAATTATACATAATGATAAAAACAGTGAAAATCCGAGAATGTATTGTCTTTCCCAAATCCGAGAATGTATTGTCTTTCCCAATTTACCTAATATGGTGTTCTACACAGTAACATCAAGTCAAACTTGACATAGGAAGAACACATGTATCAACGCAAACATTAGAAGAAAAATGATAATAAACAACTAGATCACAACAACTACACAACAACTAAATGATCATACAACAACTATGCAACAATTACAAAATGATTCAATTATAGTTATACAATTGTTGTGACTTAGTTGTTTATTGCATGTTTTTCTTCTAGTGAGATGAACCCCACGGACTCGTATGAGTGTAGTGATTATGGCAATGGAAAGAAGACTAATGAACACTACAATGCCAGAGGTGGTGAGGGTTATGCCTCACCACCGAGCGCGCCAAGAGATTATAGCGACCAAGGTAGTGTTAAAGGTTACGGTAGCGGAGTTAAGGGCTATGGCAGCAATGTACATAGTCATTGTAGTACTACAACCCACTCTACACAAGACCACAGCTTGAAGGATGGCATCAATTGCAATGACCTTAATAGAAATCATGATGGTTGTGACTATAGAGGCGACGAACACAGTGGCACCAAATTTTCTAGCAATCAAAATGGCAGCGGTCACAGTAGTGTGAAAGAATTTGGAAATGACCGTGGGAGCAGAAACAATATTGGCGATACTACAAGAGGATCAAGTGATTGTGGCTATGGTGGTCATCATGACCATATTAGGTTGGGAAAAACAGTACATGTTGGGACTTTCATTATGTACAATTTAGCTTATTACAAAAAAACAAGTGTGTATTTCTTGTACAATAGTGAAGTATCAAAGCATTAGTGATTGTTTCCAAGAATTTCAAATAATTACAATTTTGAGCTATAGCTATACCTAAATTTATTATAAGGTATGTACACCCATAAGCGTCAGTGTCTCCATAACCATCACCTCTGAAATCTTGGAAAATCTGTGAACATGAAACCTTAATGTTGGTTATGGGTGCAATGGCAGTTTGCTCTTTTAAAAATTCACAACTTATTCTCACAGTATCCAAATAATACATTCAAAAGTGCAAACTTATTATTTTTCTGTTCCTAATAGGATCCTATAATTTGCTAGCTGCTTGTTGATACTCATCATGTTCAAAACCCTTAGATTGACGCTTATGGGTGTACATACCTTATGTAAGATTAAGGTGGAATACAAAATGGTCCCTTGGTTTTTCCCAAATTACCTAATATGGTATTCATGACAGTTGTGATCATGTCAGCAATGAGACCCATCAAGATAGCACTGATTATGTCAACAACTCAAAGGATTATTTGCGCCCAGGCATGTCGTGGCTTGATCGGCATAGTTTCCATAGAGGAGAAGCTTGTGCGCTGCCAGTGGATTGGGAACATCATCCTATTTTGCGGCAAGTGCCGCCTGATGAACACCAGAATTACAGGTTTGTGAAGATTTTTTATGGAGTTTCACATATGTTTAATTTGTCTAGCGCTCCATAATCCATGGCAACGCAATATTCATTAATTTGGGAAAAAATCAAACCCCCAATTTTGGGACTTTTGAATTATTTCATTTTCCAAAGTTATTAGGTGATTTTGAGTGAATTTTATGATGGTTTCTTCAAGACTTCACATCAGTGATAAAAACATCTCAAAAGAATTATAAAAAAAATTCTCTTGAAATCATTAAAAATATTCTCACAAATATAAAATTAAGTATCCCAAAAAAATTGGTTTCGGAAAAGACTAAGGACAGTCACAGCACTTCCTTGGTTGCATGTGGAGAATGAGAATGCAAATGTGTTGCTTTGGTGTTGGATGCCGAAGCTTCTGTTTTTGTTAACTTGCTAAACTTCTCACTGCTCCATTCTTCTCCTTTGGAGGTGAAGAATGGGGCGGTGAAAAGTTTAGCAGGAGAAGTTTCACCTCTCACAACTTACCCACATTTCACCTTATTGTGCTTGTTTTTATTGTCAATTAACTATTCCCGTTGGTGGAGCTAGAGCGTAATAATTACTGCATCTTCTGAAAGCAAGTAATCATTGGCCATTCTCATTCTCATTCTCCAAAACTAACAAATGGGGTGTCACACCATCTTTACAAAGAATGAGCTCCTATTGACTCCTCTTTTCTCTCCACAACTTCTCAATCTCCATTCTCTTTTCATTCTCTGAGAAGCCTTAAGTACCCCTTATGAATGAATATTCTCCTCACATCTCACAAGATGTCTTGTGACCTAGAAAACATTGTTTGAATTGACATGTCTAAATTGACTAAAATTGTCCAAATTTACAACAAAAAAAACAAAAAAAAAAAACCCAATTGACAGCCTTTTCTTGTGTTCATGAACAGGCATGCCAGACTTGAGGAATGGCTGTCGACAGCCCACAAGCGCAGGATGAAGGAGAATTTTGGAGCCTACATATGGCGGGCATCCGCACTGGCAAACTCCGAGTTAAGGCATCGGAAGAAGCAATGCTGGGGAGATGAGTACGGAGACCCCATTGATAAGTTTGTGATGCGCCTCTTTTACGGAATGAAGCTGAAGCTGGAGCGAACAGAGTCAGTAGTGCTTGGGGTGGACGAGGAGACTGGCATTCTGGACATCCTGAGGGAAGAGTGTGAGGAACTGAGTAAGAGTGGCCAGCTGCCTATTGACCAGCGCAGTATTCAGTACACTCCCTTGATCATCTCCGAGATGCAGGAGCGCTCCTCCAACAACAGTGGATACTAAGAGCATCAAACGTCACATTCGTTAATTTGGGTCAAAACGGTCAGTTTGGGACTTTTGAAAATTTGGGAAGATTGGGGTGATCACCCTAAAGCAAGCCCCTTTGGTACACTTGTCCTCACCTGCGAGGAGGAATTTGTGAGGGAAAAAATCTTAGTGGCTCAAATTGAACCTAATATTTTTGAATCTGATTTGAGGTGACTATTTTGGATTGAGGTGGAGTACAAAATGGTACTTTTGTTTTTCCCAAATTAACGAACATGACATTATCATCAATGTGTACACTACAAATGGGACTCAGAAGTAGCCGGCCCTGCGTTGCTCCTTGCTCCTTAAGTATGCAATTTCTTTCACCGGTTGGATCCTCCTAATGTTGACGCAACTCCTGCCGCAAATTCAAGCACGGTAGTAGAAGAACGCAAGTACTTGCAAGTTGTTGTGGGGAAATTGCAAGCTATTGCAAGCTATTGTTAACTATCACAAGCAACGTGTCACTTTGTCAGCAAATTGAGTGTGCACTCGGGAAAACTAGCTAGGGCACAGGAAAACGAGACAATATGCAACTCCAGGAGGTGGTTTTAACGGAGTCAGGTCCTGCGTTTCCTTTCTAGTGGCTACGTTGAAGCCCTAGAAAACCCTAAACTTCTCGCTAAAATGGCCCCCACCAAGCACACATTGATGATGCTCTAACAAGGGTTTTTTGTTTTAGGCTTTTAACCTCTAAGCAAACAAAACATGGGTCTAGATAATTTAGTTTGGGAGAGCCTTTTGAAAATAACTTGAAGTGTAAGCCATAATTGAAAAATTTATCATAGAGTTTTGTTAGTAATTTCCCAATAAGGGTAAATTTATATTTTTGTGAAAATCTATCGTACAAATGCAAAGATCATAAGGTATGATTACTAAATTGTTCCTAGGATTCAAATCCAGAAAACATCCGTTGTGACGGGTAAGGTTAAAGCCACAAAGCTACAAAAACAAAAAATTCAAGCTACATGCCTACACAAAAAAAATGAAGAAGAATAGTGTCATGGAGCCAAATATCATTCAACATTCAAAATCTAAATGCATGTCATGCATTAGAAAGAAGAATATGTTATTGATTTGTAGCCAATAATTAAGAACTTAGGCAAAAAGCAATGTAATCTTCATGCCCTATGGAGCCATTTTACTTGAAAAATCAAGCTGCCCTTAATTTTCTTTGAGATAATGACTTTTTTGTTATAAATTTTTGGGTTTTGTAACCCACATTTTCATAAAGTTCATTCTTGCAACACCAATTTTAAGTTTTCAGGAAAATTTAGCCACGATCTAGAAGACCAAATATACATTCTTGCGAGCTGAATTTTGCACTTCAAAAAATCTTGTGTGGCCATGTCTACACCATCAAAATTTACCATATGGCCTGAGAAGCTGCCTGTCCAAAACAAAACAAATAAAAACCCTGATACTAACGATCTGCTTTGGTAAAAAGGAAGCCTCGACAAGATGGTTAGTCTGCATGTATACTTTGGGACGTATAGAGAGAGAAATAAGTCTAGCATCACTTTATTAAAATAAGAGATGGCAATGAGGTCGGATCTACCACAAGAAATCCCCACATTTCATGGGATAATTTGTAAAAAGTTTGAATTCTAGATGAACGATTTAAAAAATAATTCTTCTCTTCAAGTTATCTATAAGCATAACAGATGCTTTTGTGATACGAAAGCAGATAAGAGGAAAGTGAGTTTTCCCCATTGTAAGAAAGGAGATATTGATATAAAACCACATAAAATTGAGTAAATGAAAATCAACTCTTTTTAATACCAAACATTTTCATGTGTCAAGATTTTGGCTAATCCATCACCTGAAAATGTAGACTTTTCCTTTACGAAATTGAGGCGTTTAAATGTAAGATACAAAGATGAAATCGCAAATAGATTCATGCACTTTGTCATTGTAGTCTGTAATACAAAATTCCCAAAATCCTCAAAGATTGCACAAGATTCTTGATAAAAAACAACTTCAAGTATACTTATGTATAATTTGGAATTTTGTCATCAAAGAGCTTATCAGGTTTGTGCATTTTAACCTGCGACCAATAGAATACAAGGTATTTTTTTAGTATTTGGAATAGATTCACACCTTTAATGTATTTGAGATCAACAAAGAAGTTGGAGAATAGATCAAAGCGGTTCTAGTGAGCTACTTGAGATCCCAAATTAAAACTTCTTACTAGTAGCAAATACCAATGATCATATATACTATTCCCTATTATCCTTTAAGGGTTAAAACACCGCATGAACAAAATTCCACCAAAGTTTAATGTAACTACATGTTTCTTACAATAAAAATAGAAGAAAGGATAATAAAAGTTGAGGTATATTAAATGATAAAAGTGGAAGTAAACAAAACCAACATTAAATAATCACAATTAGAAGGCTTTAAAAGTCATTATGAATTCACCATCAATCTATTCTCAATCTATAAGACGCTTTCAAGTTCTAAAAATAAAAAAGATGTTAATGAACATTGATGAGTGTGAGATAACATTATGAGAAACTTGCTTTTTCTTCTATGTTTCTAAAAGCGTGATGTTGTGTTTTTTGGACATCATGCATGCTATTATAGACGTTCAACAAAATACATCATGATTGGTCAAGAAAAACCTGTTAAAAATCTCAAAAAACACAAGCATGCTTTTGTCAAATATCTCAAAAAACATGAAATTGGAACGTAGAAAAATTGTCATGTGGACAAATGAGCAATACTAGTCTCAAAAAAATCATCCAAATAATAATTTTTTTGTCCGTTCAAATTCAAATATAAAATCTAGCCTGCATCCTTTCAAAAAAATTGACCATGGCAAAGTCAACATATTTTCGACCAATTCTAAAAAAATTAACATATTTTTGGGATGTTTGCTATGACGTAATCATATTTCAAAAGGCATCCAACATGTTTGACGCAATGCCAACTACAACATGAATGATGAAATTAACTTGTTCCTCTAAAAGTTTTAAAGGACGCATTAGATTTAATGAAGCACGTTTCTGCCTTGCAAACTCCGTTAATTAAGACATGTATTTTTGTTGATACAAATATCATTTTTTTTTTAAACTGATAGTAAAAATGTAAAATATAACAATGATGGAATTTTACATTTTTATTTACCAAAGGAGTAAAAGGAAAACTTGCAGAAACACATCAAAGGGACAATATTAGAAAATGATATACTTTAATAGAAACAGAATACTATATATTTTTCTTTATTTATTGTAAGAGATGTGTTTCAATAATGTGTTAATAAGATAAATGATGTTCCAATAGAAGCCCAATGTGAGTAGTTTTGATTGAATGTTTTTTGTGTCAATATTTAGTTTTGGTTCAACTAAGAAAATTCTTCCATACGAGCGCACCACATTATAAAAGTTGTATGAGTTTTACGGGATCAATAATTGTTCAAGTTGTTAAATTTTCAATCTTATAATCAAATTATAATGTATAATACACAAGCGTATTACTCAGTATATACCAAGAGTATCAATATCTTTTTTCAAGCACATGAAGAGACAAATATATTGGGATTTTTAATACGGTTAGGTTTGTCCACGTAATCATTGATTTTGAAATATAGAAGAAAAAAACACATACAATATTTCTCGAAATTCTTTGGCTCTCTAAACTATTTGTATTTGAGTTATCATTTTGAGTGTTTAGAAAAGGTATTAAAAATATATATATACAAATCAAACCAAACATATTCTGAGCAAATTCCAAGGATATCAATGGATCGATATTTTAGACCCTTGGCAAGGCAACATACAATGTCCAAACTTATTGATTATACAAAGCCTAAATGTGGTAAGTTAATTTATCTCAGATTCTGTTCTTTTTAGATACTAAAAAATAACCACGTATAATTTTTTTTTTAATGTTTATCATGTATTATTGGTTGTATAAAAGTGAAATCCTATTTCAAATTGTTTCATTTTGAATTAACTATCTACAAGCGGAGCTATAGCAATAAATTTGTTTGTATATGAAAGTTTAGTTCTTCTACAATAGAGAATTTTGATTTTACAAGCAACAACAAAAGAAATGATGACATAGTGTTTGAAATACCTTATTAATACAACGATTGTGCAAAAAAAAATAGTAGTGCCATTGAGTATTTTTAGTAATAAAAAGAAAAACATAGCAAAGACTTGGAAAAAATGCAAAAACACAGTTGTTATTAAAAACACAAGAATCCGGATCTACATCCAAGTTGAAGCAACAATTGGAGTAAAAACAGTCTTGCTTGTTTATAACTATTGTGACTGTTTTTCCTTATTTATTAATGCAAAGCTAATACTCCTTTGTCTAAAAAAGAAATTGTGACTTGGAGTTGTAAGGTTTAAGGAAGTTGCAATTTTTTTTTCTTTGGAACATAGGAGTAACTCAAATTGTGAACATCACTCATAATGAAAATAACCTTCTTCTTTTTTTCTGTTGCCATGAAATATATGTATTGTTGATGCAATGACACATTTAACTAATTATGGACCATACAAAGTTTAGGAACAATAATTTATATGTAGAACATTGAGAGATCTCCAAGTGTTTTTGATATATTCTATGCAAAATATCTGAAAATCTATGCAAAAAAATGAGAGATCTCCTACTATTTAGCAAATAACACTATTTTTGTGAGTGTAGAAAGGTTAGCCATGAGTGGTGAGTCAAGATTTTGTGAGTAGGAACCAATTTCAATCTCAAAATTAATGAAAAAACAAAAAAAAACATCAAGATGTTTTTCAAATGACAAAGTTTAAGATGCACAATCATAGGCCCTTTGTACACGGTTATATATATTAAATTTCATGTTTTCACCCAAAAAAATCCAAGTTCACATCTCATGACTCATGGATCCCTGCTCATGGTATAGCATTCTCCTCTATATAACAAACAAAGTCCAAAACTATGTGAATAGTCATGATTTAGTTAAATATTACATTATGAATGACTATGATGACAATTTGTTGCAGAAATTCGAAAGATTCATGTATGTAGTCAAAATGAAGTGCAAGCATCAAAGAGTCAAAGATATAGCAATGACTATATTCATGCGGAAACCATGTACAATTTACCGGCTATGACTAATCGCAAAATGAAGTTTGGAGCTCTAGTGTGGGGTGGTGTATTTTCAGGCATTTTCATTCCTTTAGTTGCATGTAGCTTTCAACAAAGAAAAGCTAGAGGAGGGTGATGATATAGGATTATTATTATTATGTTTTGTCATTGTGGGTAAATTAGATTTTAGCACGAACTTTTAAGTACAATTGGTGTTAAGAACATTCTTAATTTTCACAATTTTATAAATTTGATATTTCTTGCTTTTCATATACATTTTTATACAAAATAAGAGTAATTTTATAACTTGGTTTTTTCTTATATATTTAATGCACTTTGATTGTGTACGCTGAATAGTGCATTTAGGTTATAGTTAGGTTGCCTTAACATTTGGGTTGCTTTACCCTTGCAAATTACCTCATGACTCAACCATTAGACAATTGGAGGATGTTTATGACTTAAATGCCGCTAAGGTAGGAGCACCCATAAATGTCAAACTAAGGGTTTTGAACATGATGACTATTAATAAACACCTAGCAAATTATAGGATACTAGGAATAGAAAAAAACGAATTTGCACTTTCAAATGTATTATTTGGATATCGTGAGAATAAGTTGTGAATTTTTAAAGAACAAATTGCCATTGCACCCATAACCAACACTAAGGTTTCATGTTCACATGTTGTACATCCTTGTAAT
Organism: Ulota crispa; assembly: GCA_963920765.1. Classification (NCBI taxonomy): domain Eukaryota; kingdom Viridiplantae; phylum Streptophyta; class Bryopsida; order Orthotrichales; family Orthotrichaceae; genus Ulota; species Ulota crispa. The sequence goes on along the minus strand of OY987243.1, from coordinate 26,339,731 downwards.
TACATCTACTAATTTCCACAGATTTTTCAAGATTTTAGAGGTGACTTTTATGGGGACACTAATGATTATGGGTGTTCGTACCTTAATTTGTTTTTCTACATGACATTGTTGTTGACAGGCTCTTTAAAAATTGTTTGTTACAATAACTGTTGATGAAAATTACTATAGTATCAGTAGGTGTCTAAATGTAAAACGTTAAGAAATTAGTGTGGGGCAACCTACATGTACTATTTGGCGTAGGTATTAAAGTTGAATCCATATAATGTTGACATGTTTAATATGATACTTTCTGCAAAATCGTGTTGAGTCATTTAATTTATTCTGCTTTAACATGATATTAGTAGCAACACATGTTGTCAATTCAAAATGTCTCATGCTACAAAAATTTACCATGTTCTATAAGAAAATTAAATCGATTTCATGATACTGATACAATGGAAATAACCCAAATTTAATAATCTAAATGTTTCATTGGATGATAGTGAACTAAGTTTATAAGAGATTGCATTTGTACATACAATTTTCATTGCAACCTCAATGAATACATGTTTAAATTTTGGAGTTGATGTTATTTGTTTTAGGAAGAAAATGGGAATGTGAAAATATATATAATATTAAAACAAAATAATGAAATGATTGAATATGGTTGTTCTATAAATTCTATACAATTAGATGAACCGATATTTTTGAGATAGTTAATTTTTAGTTGAGATAAATTTTACAAACGCAAAACCAAAATAGCTTAAACAATTGAAATTTATTGAACTTGCTTAAGTCTATATGCTGAATTTGTTCAAGTATATAAGGCTTATTTCCTATTGAGATCTCTAGCCTAAGCTCAATCATTTGACCAAAGTACTAGAAAAAAGAAGTAAAAGTGTCATTTAATACATAGAGTTTTTCAAGTTTAATCCAATAGATAATCCTCTAATCATCAAGACTAACATCTATTTTCAAAACATTGATTTTTAGAGCATTGCATTATATATTATACAACAACACTAGATTTCTCAAAACAAGAATATTTAATAGTTAATTATGACAATCAAAAAGTACCTATACAAAAATTCAATTTTGACAAGAGTACATAAGGAGTTCATAGAAAGTGGATATATACCACATGTTCAACCTAATTGTATTTTAGATTTTTTAGATGTATTTACAATGTTGTTTTTAGTGTCTATTAAATTTGATAACAAAATCACATGTACATTGTGTTAGAAATACATGAAACTAACATTAAGGAAAACACATTTCTATTTTTAAATTTAATCTATGTTAATTTAATTAAATCATCAAATTCTTGATTAATTCATCTTAGGCTGTTTTTATTGAATTAGGTGCTCTATTTATATTGGGGAAATTACAAATAGGGGCATGAAAACGCAAAATATTACAGATAGGGGCGCAGTTTCAAAATATTTACAAATAGGGACATGATTTCAAAAAAATATTGTAATTTTTTGTAATTTTTTTTGGTTTGGACATTGGTTGATTGAGATACATCACATTAAATGTTAGCTAATTTCCAAAAAAATTAAAATTCTCCAAAAATTGCCATCCCCTTTATTAAAATTTAGGCTTGATTTGGAAAGACCTTTAATTTTTTTGGAAATTAGCTTACATTTTATTTGATGTTTGATGTTTCTTAATCAATCATTATCCAAACCAAAAAAAATTACTAAAAATTACAATTTTTTAAAAATTGTGCCCCTATTTGTAATTATTTTGAAACTGTGCCCCTATCTGTAATATTTTACATTTTCATGCCCCTATTTGTAATTTCCCCATTTATATTAGCTATGACAAGTGTTCTTATTATTTTTAGATTTTAGATTTTTTTTTTCCAAAACTTGTACAATACCGTCTCACAAATTTTTGTCACCATGTTCTACCAATCACACAACTTTGCATCATACAGATCACTATCAGTATTTTGCTAATTTGAATCATAGAAACTTAATTGTTATGCAATTCCAGTCTAGCATACCAAATTTTGATTCCTAAAAACCAAAACTCTATTTTTGGTGAATTGTTTTGTTATGAATTCATAGTTTTACAAAAAAAAAAAATTAAAAATATTGGTGATGAATTTCTAAGATTTGATTGCATGAGTATGTGGAAAACACCCATATGCACGCCTTCCATGCTAAAAAGAACCCCTTTAAGTAACAAAAAATTATCTTATTTTTTTTCAATGTGACATGTGATATGCCCAAATTTTGTAAAATAGATATTTTTACTCTTTAGCTACCTTATAGCTTTCTAATGATACCTTATTTAACTATGATTGTTCAAGTTTTAGCCTACTATAACATGAGTTTCACTTCCTTAACCTTGAATTTTTATGAAAGAAAATTGGAAAACTTATTATAGGCTTTATAGCCATATAGAGGAAAAATTTACCTTCATAGTGTGCACCTTTGTAATACAAAAGATGTGAACAATGATGTTTTGTGTATATTTGTGTAATCAAATGTTAAAAAATCATCACATATATTTTTCAACTAATTTTTATGTGAAGCCAAGAAAATATAATAAAACAATTCACCAAAAATAGAGTTTTTATTTTTAAATATTGAAATTTCACATGTTGGTGAAGGTTCTATGAAGCAATACATTTGAAAGGATGGTTCTGATAGAATACTTTTATGCAACAGAAATAAAGGAAAAAATTTGCAAGGCTTCATATAGGGGTAGCAAGAGTTTCTAGAGGGTAATGTACATTGTTGAAGCCTATAAAATACATCATGTACAAATGGAGTACATGAAGGTGGACGGTTTTGAAGCCTAAGCAAAATATGAGCCTCCTACCTTAACCCCAAAACATCCAGTTGACCATTTTTTGATCACTGCCCTTGTTTGCAAGTTGCCCAAGATGAAAAAAAACATTTTTTGAAAAAATTAAATTAAATTTTATTAAGGAAAGCAAGTCTACTTTCTAATCCAATTTGAATCATGTCAATTCAAGTTAAATCCCATTAATGATATATCCCAAAGACTAAACATTTCAATATTTGCTATGTTAGAAATTTACTATTTTGGGAAACTAATGATGTTCTCTCCTTCAAAATATTACATTTTTTAGTTTTAGAATAGAACGTTTATTTTTAACCAATCATTCCAAATTTAAAATTCTATGAAAAAAATTTATAATATTGTTGAATATTAAATGATAATGCTTCTAAATTCATTGAACAAGAGTCCAAAACCTTTTTGAATATTTAACACTACGGATAATTACTAAACATCTTCATTCTTGTTTTCTCTTTTGAAACAAACTTCATCAAAACTACAAAAGTATAATCTTATAACGCATCTACGTTTTGCCCTTACCCCTTGGGTGTTTAGGGGTTAACTCAGTTGAAAATTGATGCAAAAATAGTCCAAGGAAGAAAAGGTTACAAAAGCCAGAGCCCATGCCACGTCATACAGTCCTTTTCTACCGCTCGCTAATCAGACGGGCGGTAACTAACTTACCCTCAGGGCCCACCCACTCTACGCGGGCAGGCACCTCAAACGGGCAGGCACCTCAAACGGGCAGGCACCTCAAACGGGCAGGCACCCCACCCGGGCAGACACTCCGAATCAAACCGGAGCTCCGGTAAATAAGCGCGGCTTTGGCGTGCAGCCCCTTTCCGTCCGGCCCGTGGAGACGCGACGAAGAACTCGGGGACGTGGTCAAGCTTGATCCAAACCTCGGTCCAAACCTCGGTTTGCTCCGTGGTTGCGACAGACCCTCCCCGCTCTCTCTCTCTCCAGCTACCACATCTACTCACCCGATCGGTCACGCGCTCGGTCCCGCTCCCCGTTCAGGTTCCTCTGTCTCTCTCTCCCCGGCTCTCTGATCTCTAGGTTTTGGCAGTTCACTCTTGTCGGAGTTCCCTCGCCACTCTGTTCTGTTTCTCCACCTTCCCTCAAGGCCTCCGGAATCCCGCTCGCTCTTAGGGTCACTCCCCCTCCGGCGCCCTGCATTTGGAGCGATCCCTCGACCTCTTTACTCTTCAGATCCAGCTTCTGCGAAAGGTCTTTAACCAAAATCTGTAAGCTTAACCCGTGGTTCACTCTACGCATTTCTTTTCTTTTCTGGATCGCCTTTCGAGGTTTGCGTTTGTCGGAGCTACTTCTTTTTTTGTCGGTAGGTTTTTTGTACCTTTTTTATTGTTTGTGTTAGGTAGTGCCGCTGTTTCTTTTTAGTAAAATTGGACGCTGAGCGGTAAGGTCGAGGGTTGCTGATGTTTATGCGGAAGAATATATGTCTCTTGTATCGGAGATCCTAGTGGTATAATATTTCATCGCCGTCTTGGAAGTTAGGGAATTTTGTATCTTGTTCCAGCTCAACAGGTTCCTTTTTTTCATAGCTACAGTAATAATGAAACGAATTGGACGCTGAGCGTTAAGGTCGGGTGATGCTAATGTTTATGCGCAAGAGTATATATCTCTTGTATTGGAGATCCTATGGTGTAATGTAATGTTTCATCGCCGTCCACCTCACCGGGTTTCTTTTCGTATTAGCTACAGTAATACTGAAACCAATTGGACGCTGAGCGTTGAGGTCGGGTGATGCGAATGTTTATGCGCAAGAGGATGTGTCTTGTACCGGAGATTCTAGTGGCGTAATGTTGTTTCATCGCCGTCTTGAAAGTTAGGGAATTTTGTATCCTGTCTTCCAGCTCACCGGGTTTCTTTTTGTCAGTAGTACTGAAATGAATTGGACGCTGAGCGTCAAGGTCGGGGGTTGCTGATGTTATGCGCTACGAACATGTCGGAATTCATGTGAGAGGGTAAATCTTGTTGAGGCTTTGATAATAGTGCTGTTGCTATTTTTGGACATTCATTATAGCGCGGAGATTTTAGATGTACTTGTTGTGCAGTTTTCGTAGCTGTGTTTGAGTTAGGGAATCTCTGCACTCCCTTCTAGGTCACCCTAGCTCTGTTTGCTATTTGCCATGTCCACTTCTGATTTTTGGATATATACGTACGTACCAGGTTTCTTTTTTAGAGTGTGGAACAAATTAGATGTAGAGTGTTAAGGCCTGGGGAGGCTGATGGTATGCGCAATGAGGACTTCAGAACTAGTGTCGATCATTTGAGCTTGCTGAAGATTTCGTCGCAGTGGTAGTGCTGCTGCTGCTGTATTGGATTTTCTTGTAATGGATATTCATGTTGTGAAGCACTATGAGAAGGTTAGGGAATTTGAACTTTTATCGTCCAGCTCACCCTAGCTGAGTTTGTTTGCTGTCATGTGCACTTCTGGATCACATTTGTCGGAGTTCACAATACTGCTTTTCTGCACTCTAGTCTTGGAGCAGTGAAAATTGGTGTTTAGTGAACAATGAGAGTTTTAAAGCATCTATTCACCAGTTGGATAATATTCTCAGTGGACATCGAGACGTAGAAGTCGGAATTTTGCATATCCTCCATGTTTCGGCATCTTGTGACTGGTAGAGTTGGATTGCCCTAGTGGTAACTTTAGTCAGTGTTTCCATTTCAGGTTGACCCTGGCAAGACTAGGCTTGAAACTCATGGATTTCATGAAACTGATCGTCGTCCCGTACTTACAGTTTGTTGAATGCCCACAGGTACCGGAGTGGCTGTGCTTGCAGAGCATGTTAAGGAGCTGATACAGTCAAGGACAGTTGTGGTCTTAAGCTTCTGAACAGAGATGGGTTGGTGTTGCTTTGCTGCTGAAACCGAAGATTTTAATAAAGTTTCAAATGATGCGCGAAACGATTTCATTGGACAAAATGGGAACCCTGGTAAATCAGTGTGAAAACTATATTTTTTGAGCAATTTTGCTGTTTAGTTTCATTCTCTAAGCGGTTTCAGTATCTGGAAGGATTGGGTCAAATTTTGGTGCCCAACTTCATATGTTTGTAATAGCAGGACTCCGGTTGTTCTGTATTTGGGACTGCGCACACGCAGCATCGACTCTTTCAGTTAGTTGTACGAATGCTTGAAAGATTTGTGAACTTGGGTGTCCAAGGGAGGGGACGTGCTTTAGTGAAAGGGGAAATCGTACATTTCTGGGTGGCTAATCGAAACCTAGTCCGCTGTGTCACTGTTTGACTCTGTTTTGTGGCAACTGGAAGAATTATTGAGTGCTGAACATTATGTCTAACGGTCTTGGATGTCTGGCAGGCCATCAAGGAAATCAGCGGGCAGCAGGGGATCAGCCCCAGAGGTCTGGTCAAGCGACAAAGATCCAGCCCATTCAGGCTCCACATTTGTCCATGGAGGAAATAAGGGAATCTACTGATAATTTTGGACCGAAGTCACTGATTGGCGAAGGTTCGTATGGAAGGGTTTATTATGCTACTCTTCAGGATCGCAAGGCGGCCATCAAGAAGTTGGATGCAAGTGCCCAACCTGATCAAGAGTTTCTGTCACAGGTATGCCTTTTGCTGCTTCAATTGTTGAAACAAGGCTGAATTAGCGCTCTGGGATCCTTCGCATGATATTGCAACTAGGAAGTGAGGGTAATAGTGAACCTGGCGAAAGCCTGATACAGTCTATGCTTTCATGAGGATCATTTGTGAATATCTCTTGCCTTCTATCAGTCACTTGGTCGTTTGTCCGCACTGATCATTCGCAAAGTCTAGTAGTCTATGCTGCACTAGTACCAAATCATTACCTGTCATCTGTATCGGTGATTCCAGTTCTTTGTTTACTCACGTCTTGCCACAATGCCAGTCGCGTGGCCAGCGGATTTTTGTGCAAGTTTTACTTGTGAACACATAATTTTATTTGTATTTGCAAGTTGCGAAGTTCAAGTCTGAGTTGGGTTTGGAACTTGCAGGTCTCTCTTGTGTCAAGATTGAAGCATGAGAATGTGGTTGAGCTGATCGGTTATTGCTTAGAGGGGCAACTGCGGGTTCTGGCATATGAATATGCCACCATGGGCTCCTTGCACGACATTCTTCACGGTATACTCATCCTGAGGCCCGCAGACTCTGTTAATTGCTATGAGCATTCTGTGCATTCATGAATACTCTTGTTCAATTCTGTTGGCCGGGTATACTAATTACTCAATATAAAAGTAAATGGTATATAGATATGCTCGTTGCTTGTCTTAGTACCTGTTGGTGAGGCCCGGTAGAATCCTCAAGTCCCTCCACATTCATGTCATCGGTTTTCTTTAGCAAGTGTACACTTCAGGGCACGTGATTGACGATGATGTCTCAGTTCCTTGATTTATCCTGTTAGTGTGAATAACAGTGCGTAGAATGTTTTTGCGAACCTAAACGAGGAACTCTTGACTTGCAGGAAGGAAGGGTGTGAAGGGTGCTCAGCCCGGGCCAGTCTTGGATTGGATGCAGCGTGTGAAGATAGCAGTTGGGGCTGCAAGGGGTTTGGAGTATTTACATGAGAAAGCTCAGCCGTCCATTATTCATCGGGATATCAAGTCTAGCAACGTTCTGCTTTTTGATTCATATGTTGCAAAGATTGCCGACTTCAACCTGTCGAACCAGGCACCTGATATGGCTGCTCGTTTACACTCTACTCGCGTTCTTGGAACTTTTGGCTATCACGCACCAGAGTAAGTGTGCAACTTATCTGGGTAGCATTTATTGAATATTGTTGGGGTGCTCTTATGCAACAAAATGTTCAGATTTTGATCGGGTGATTTTCTACTTTACATTAGGTTTTGTTTGAGGATTACATCTGCGCTCCTTTTAACCGTATCTGGCCGTTTTCATGCAACAAAGTCTAGTATCGACACTTGTGGACAAGTTGGTGAGAGATGTACTATGAACTAATAATCAGAAGTCATGTTTGTAATAAGCTCTGGCAGCATGACACTTCTGCGAGTGCAACGTGGGCGCATTAGGGTCTTTCGACGTGATCTGCTTTGTAGGAGCATGATATCACAAGTGACGGTTTCGTTTTTTCCGAAACAGGAGAACGATGTTTTATCAGAGCTAATAATTGTGGATTCGAATGAGATGAATTTTAGGATTCTGTGGTAGCTCGTTTAAATAATGCTGTACCTAGAAGTCATCTACATGAATTTCATGAAATAAGGCGAACAGGAAATTGACATTGGTCGTAGTCCTCTCGTGAGGAGATTGCTAACGAAGGGAGGTCAACCATTGTCTGTTCTATGTAGACGATGAGTGCATTTGGTCATTGGTCAAAGTTATTGCGGCATTTTTTTAGTTTGTTGATGTTCTGATTCGATGTTTTCTTGCAGGTATGCGATGACTGGACAGTTGACTCAAAAAAGTGATGTTTACAGTTTTGGAGTGGTTCTTTTGGAACTTCTTACTGGAAGAAAACCTGTCGATCCCACAATGCCCCGTGGGCAACAGAGTCTCGTGACCTGGGTAGGTTTTTTGTGATTTAACGCACTTTAATATATGCATCTTCTATTTGATCCTGGGAGCAAAAGTCTACTTACTGAGCGTAGCTCTTACCTCTTATATGTCTTTGTTCTTACTTCTATATCAAGCTTGTTAGTTCCTCTTGGTACATACTCAGTGAAGAATTTGTGCAAGTTGACCATGTTCATCTTCATTATCTGAACCTGGTGACTGTTAGTGCTGTTCTAATCACAAGTATGGTTTATTTGCTCTGATTTTATTTGCTTACACCTCCTGTAGGCAACACCAAGACTGAGTGAGGACAAGGTGAAACAGTGTGTTGATCCAAAATTGAGATCTGAGTATCCCGCCAAGGCTGTAGCGAAGGTATCGTTCATGTCATCGACTTTTACTTACAAGTATTTCGTTTTTTCAGCTTTCTCGCTACAGCAAAGATGACCTATAATGGTTACAAAATTGTATAAACTTTGCAGTCAGATGAACTACTCTTAGCTCTGGCAGGACCTTAATTAATTTTCTAGGGGAAATTACAAATAGGGGCATGAAAATGAAAAAATATTACAGATAGGGGCACAGTTTCAAAATAATTACAAATAGGGGTGCAATTCTGAAATAATTTGTAAATTTTTATAGTTTTTTTTGGTTTGGACATTGGTTGATTTAGACATATCACATTAAATGTTCCCTAACTTCCAAAAAACTTAGAGGTCTTTCCAAAAAATTGCCATCCCCTTTACTAAAATTTCTTTATTTAGGCTTGATTTGGAGAGGCCTTTTAAGTTTTTTGGAAGTTAGCTAACGTTTCATGTGATATGTCCAAGTCAACCAATGTCCAAACCAAAAAAAATTTACAAAAATTTACAAATTATTTTGAAATTGCGCCCCTATTTGTAATTGTTTTGAAATTGTGCCCCTTATCTGTAACATTTTTCATGTTCATGCCCCTATTTGTAATTTCCCTAATCTTCTATGTGCCCCTATTTGTAATATTTTTCATGTTCATGCCACTATTTTTAATTTCCCTAATTTTCTATGTGCCCTTATATGTGCCCTTATCTGTAAAGTTTTTTCATTTTCATGCCACTATTTGTAATTTCCCTAATTTTCTATGTTGATGGTCATAACCGTCTTTATTATACAATTGGTTTCTTCAGATGGCAGCTGTTGCAGCCCTGTGTGTCCAATACGAGGCAGATTTTCGTCCCAACATGAGCATCGTCGTCAAAGCACTGCAACCATTGTTATCAGCCAGACCTGCTCCTCAACCAGGAGGATATCAAGGAGGGGAGTAAGATGGTCTCACAATCCCCTCAATCCCCCTCGTGTCTCTGTTTCAGTAAGCTTCGAGTATAATTTCTTGATTTTTTGTGGTTTTGGTTTATTCTGCATATAGTCAGCTTATAAGGTGCTTGTGTGACTGTTGCTACTACAGTCAGTGCAAGCAAAGCAATTCTATTGTCTTCGATATGCAATGGTTTTGATGTGGAGGGAAAATGTGTGCCTAAGCTATGCAAGTACTGAGTGAGATAGGCATGGTGGGCACAGCTTTAGGATTAAGACCACTTGGAAAATTTTCATTATACATTGGACCTCTTGTTCGTGACCTCGTTTAGCGAGGTCGGAAGTAGTAAGATATACTCTCGATTAGCGTGGGTGTGAAACCCCCTAGTATTCTTCCTTTACTATCACGAATGTTTGTATACTTTTTTATTTTAGTTTTAATTTTTTCTTTCTTTCTGAAATCGATTTTTAAATTTTAAAATAAACGATTCTCACTTGTTCTTATTTTGTTCACAGTACCATTATTTTGAAACTAGTTCTTGTGTGTGTGATGAGATCTTCCTAAAATGCTTGCATGCTTACGCTCCTGGCTTTTTGCAATATCAGGAACTATGAAGATTATTTCGTATGTCTTTAGCAACTGCCTTCTTTATTATACTTGCAAAAGGAGCATTCTAACCATTGTGACCTGTGTGAAATATTATACACCATGTCGAACTTTAACCCTTAATAGAAACGTTGCTGTATAATTGGCATTTGCTACCAACAAGAAGTCTTAATTTGGGATCTCAAATAGCTCACTAGAATGATCTATATTCCAACTTCTTTGCTGACCTCAAATTTAGTAAACGTGTGGATCTATTTCAAATATTAAAAAAAAAAACCTTATACTGTATTGCAGGCCACCTTAAAAGTGGTACATGGCGAGAGTTAAAAGTGATTGTATCCACTTTTAATCATTTTATCCATTTTTTGTGTGTTTATAAGCCTATTTGAGTAAAAACAAACACCTTCTAAAGACAAATTAGTGATGGACTCGGATGGGAGAAAAGACTAACACTTTGAGGATGGAGAAGTTAGACTCCACAACACCTTCCAAGGGTTATATGTAATGGATTTGTGGTATTAGTCTTTCTGGCATCCAAGGATGGAGAAGTTAGACTCCATAGATGTAGTATTTGGAAACAATGTGGCAACACCTCCTACCCAATCATGCAACAACTCGTGTTGCTGACCAACAAGGAAAGCATGGCTAGGTAGAAATCTAGCACAAGATTGTTTGGCAGATGTCATTTTTGACTTAAAACAATCTACAAAAAACTAGAGAATGATAGACTAGAGAATGGTTTGTGAAAATGATCTCAAAAAACTAGACAATAATAAAATGGAGAATGGTTTGTAATGCAGCAAAGAACCTCAGCCACAAGTCACAAATGACATATTGATCATATCCTTCCATGGTTTCACAAACTTCCCTCCCATTGATTCCTACCAAGTGGCCCTTAAAAGTGAGAAACAACTAGTCTGAAAAGTGGTAAAAGTGGCATCTATTAATAGATTTTCACTTTTAAGGTGCCCTACTATATTGGTTGCAAAGACTCTTTCAAACCTTTAATCCCTAAAAGTTTAGAGGTGCTTTTCTTAATTTTGGAAGGCAACTTTGAATTTTGAATTGTTGTTGTAAGATTCAAACTTTAAAACATAATTGTAATTGTAGGATCTTGAATTTCAAGGCTTTTAGATGGTGTTGTCAATTTAAACTCCAAAAAGGTCATGCGGGTTTTAAATCATTTGTGATTAAATTTGAAGAAGTAAGGAATTTTTTGGTTTCTTTGGAACTGCTTCAAACTTCTAATGCAAAAATGGTTACTTTTGTGTACAAATTGGGAAACATCCACCAATGTAAGAGGCTCATAAATTGACCATCTAAGAGCTGAAACTGAATTTTGGGAAGGTGAAACTTCTTGAAGTGTTTTTCAAGGTATTTCCTTGAAACACAAGGAAATGGCATCCACCCCAAGTTGTTTCATATTTTTGGAGCTTTGTGGAATTAGTTATGGAAGCTTGAAGTTGAAGTGGCATAGGGTTCTAAAACCGTCCACCTTCTCAAATGAACTCTGTTTTTATAGTACATTGTTGAAGACTATGAAAAATAGCATGTACAAATGGAATACATTTGAGAAGGTGGTTGATTTTAGAGCTTGAGTAGAATTATAGCTTCCTACCTTAATGATAATTTAGTGTTTGTTGTTGTTACTTCAAAATTGATGATCCCCCTTCCAAATTCATGACCACAATTTCACAAATGAGCTTCCAGTTGTCTAAGAGCCACCACCTAATACAAAGAAATTTTTTAGCTCCAAATATTGACCAAAAATTAGTATAAGTGAAAGAGAATACAATGGTGAATGAATTCTAATTTGTATACCAAAAAAACTTGAAGTGAAATTAGCCCAAAAATACATTTGGATTTTATTAGATGATGAATTTTCAATAGAGGGGCTCTTGTTGGGGAGTGTCCAAGAGAGATGTTGACTTCATTCTCAACTTGCTACCCAATTTTCCAATGTGGCAACTTGTCATAGATTCTATAGCAGCTTGTCATAGACGCTGCAGTGACACTACTCATCACACTTTTCAATCCCCAACAAACATGCTTGTAGTTTAGCTTCCACCTTAATCAATTGGAATGTAGTGTGCAAGACATTTAAATTGAACGTTGAGGCTAACTTCAGATTATAGCTTCTCCAAACAAAAGATACTAAAATGGTCAAAATTTTGCCTTAACCCCTAAATGCCCAAGCCGAGGTAAGCTATTTCATGAGCGTAGAACGGTGAGCCTATGAGTGGTGAGCCAAGATTTTGTGAACGGGAATCAATTTTGATCTCAAAACTAATGGAAAAACTTAAAAAACAACAATTTTTCAAGAGATGAATGTTTATAATGTGCAATTATAAGGTCCTATATACGCATTTATAGTTGAAATTTAATATTTTGCCAAAAAAATTACGCTCACGGCTCACCGCTCATGAATCCCTACTCACAATTTAGCATTCCCGTGCCCAAGCCATATCTGAGCTGCTTGGACTTTCCATGAAACTGAACAATCAATCAACCTTTTCATAAATTCCATCAAGTTTTTTTCAATTATAACCATACAAATTTAAACTAGAAATGTTAGAGATTACATGGAAAAAGAAAACACAACAATATCACTTATATTTTGAAAGATTATGATGTTTGAACATGAGGGTGTTAAAATTGCAAAAGTGACTTAAAGTCTTCTAATCCTCATTTCACATGTCAAATCTAAAAAGTTGGTCACCAAAAAAATATGAGGTTTAAGGTCATTACATGTCTAACTCTAATCAATTTATGGTTTAAAAAACCTACCCCTACATTTTTTTAAATGGATTTCTAATGTGGATTTTTCTCCAAGCTCTAGTGTATTTGAGGGTCACTTTCAAGATCTTCCAACACTAAAAAACTCAAGATTGCAATGGACACCCTTGTACAAAATCTTGAGTAGAAAAATCATCAACTTTCATTTTCAAAATCAGATTTTTGATGTTGAAAGTAGACTTCAAAAAAAACTAATATTGTAAAAAAAACACTAAAAATAATTATTTGAGAATGTTTTATTCATCTTCAAAGTTTTATAGAGACCCAAATATGGTTGCTTGGGCATTTAGGGGTTAAGCAATGTTTCAAAGTTTCTTGAACATCCAAATTTGGTGCCTTTGACATTTTAGAGGTTAAGAGTTAAAGGTCCAAGCCTAAGTAGATCACTTAGTGCATTGTAGAAATGACATGCGGCCTAATGTAGCAAGGGTTTTATTCATTGAAGATAAAAATTATAACAAAGTTACTAATAATAATGAGAACATTCAAAGTGATAAATCCAATATATATAATATAGGTACACTACTACAAACATGGAGCATTATTAATTTTTACAACTAGTGTAGGGTAATAAACATACATGTATCCTATGCAATACTACGTAGACTACTTTATTTAGTATGGATCGAAGGTATCCTATGCAATGTTGTTGAGAATACTATATTTAATATGGGTCTTTATACAAGTAGGTAGGTATGAAGTAGGGTGGGAACAAGAAATCTAAACTTTTCTACCCTAGTCAAGTACAACCATCAATACACACATAACTTATTTGTCCTTTTTACCCTATATTTTTTGCCATCATTTTCTTGAGAGTTTATTTTTCCACTTTATAAAAAGAATAGCTTAGGAAAAAATGGAATCTCCAAAGCCATATAAGTAATTCTAGAGTGCCCTAAAATAGGTCATTTTGCCAAACTATATAATTATAAACGCCCTTTATTTTTGCCTAAGAGGTAAATAGCCCCTTAAAAATTACCCCCTTGCCCACAAGGGGTACCTAAACAAACAAAGAGTAATCTACTTGAGGGTCCAAGCAATAATATTGAGGATGATTCTTGATCAAACCTCATTTTCATCTTAACATAAAATATTTTGCTTAAAATTTAACTTAGAAGATGAAGTTTGCCAAATTTAGTTTGTAATTTACTTTTCAACCCAAAAAACTCACATATTGAGCATTTTATAGCATTTGCAAGTTTATAGGTCCTAAGAGCACATTATTCAATGATTTGCCTCTCAAACTCAAAACCTCAAACTATGTTGTCATGGAGAAATCATACCAATTTTGTTCTTTATTGTAATTTTTACTTCCCTTGATATTAATTGGATTCTCTTAGTAATGAACATGACTCTTAGTTTTGTTGAATTTTAAGAAATGGACATGAAGTTCAACAAATTTCTAAGAAACTAAACATTTCAAGATTTGTACAAGTTGTTTAGTATCATCTATGAGAAAGGTATTTTAAATAGTAGAACTTTTTTACAAATAAATCATCCACCTCAGCTCCATTGAGCTACTTCAAAAGATGTGCTCAAATAATATGTGTTGAATATGCAATAAGTGATGCCAAAGTAACAATTTGTTTCTTGCAGCCACCAACCATTCAAAACCTCTCAAAGTTCTCAAATAAGTGGAAGGCATGAAAGTGTGCATAGTAAAAGATTCACCCAGATTGACCTGAAAGGGTGCGGGATATTGAGATTCCTGATACTTTTGTTATAAAAATTTACAATTTATGGGAACTTAATCAAAATGTAATTTAGCAAGTGTTGGATTGTTGTATCTGTAACTTCAATTACATCATATTAATTTTTTCTCTAAATTAAAATAGTATTTGTAAGTAGTTTGTTTTGCTTGTTTGCAAATATAAGATTAATTTACTTATAATTTTATATATATATATATATATATATATATATATATATGGGGTCAATTAGCCATTTGAAAGCATACATATGTGGAAACTTAGTACATAGGATTGTAAAATCTAAGTTCTTTCTTGTCATAATCCTTTAATATCCAAATCTCAAACTTGGTGAGTTACAAAAAAAAAGAACTATTTTCAGTTTGTTTTGCTTTGATAAAAGGGATTGTACTGTTTTTACATGAAACTTGTATTGAAATGGTATAAATTGGTCATCTTTTTATAAAGATCCATGTATTAATAAAGTCAACTCTAATTTGGATATGATACAGAATTTATTCCTTGATTATTGCTAAAATACCACGTACTTGACATACATCATATCGACGAGTTTTTCATGTAGAAAAATATAAAAACACGGAGAAGAAAATAAACTTTTTGTAACCTTTCGACTTTGAAATGCAAGAAGCCCAAATTTGGTTCATAGTGCCATTTTGAGCTAAATAGAAAAAAATGAAGATGGACTTAGTTATTGAATGCAGTTAGAAAAGTGTGTCATCACAAATTGGATTTCCATTGCACTATGTTTTACACACTTAGAATTAAATTTAAAACACGTGTCATTTTTAGTAAGAATTGTTTTCAAGAAGACAACAAAATTTAAAAACTTATAAATTCACAAAATAAAATTCAGTAATAATATACTCTCTTAAATACGTGCAAAATTTGTACTTTTGTTTATGCACATACAAATTAAAATATTTAGTATAAGTCATATTTTATCAGTTTAAAGTTAAGAAAATAAAAAACATTACTCCAACAAGCAATTACCAAGAACCTACTTTGTATAGCTTGCAAAAATAACAACTATGTAAATAGTAAAGAGCTTCAAATCATCAAACTTATTTTTATGTGTGCAATTGTTCCAATTCAAAGAGTCAAAAAAATAATGAACTAAATAAGTTTAAAATATGAGATGAAAACTATTGGACATTGAAAATGAATCCAACAAAAACATGTATTACCTAAGAATTATGCAAGTGCAATAATGCTTGGATAAGGTCAAACTTTGTAAGAGAACATTTGGATTGTGGCACTCTCTTTTTGGTGATCTAGGCCTAGTTAATTGGAATGTGTATTTAAGGTAGGAACACCCATAAGCGTCAGTGTCCCCATAACCATCACCTCTGAAATCTTGGAAAATATGTGGAAGTGAATAGATGTAATGACAAAGATGTACAACACATGAACATGAAATCTTAAAGGTGGTTATGGGTGCAATGGCAATTTGCTCTTTAAAATTTCACAACTTATGCTCACAGTATCCAAATAATACATTCAAAAGTACAAACTCATTTTTTTCTATTCCTAATAAGATCTTATAATTTGCTAATTGTTTATTAACAGTCATTGTGTTCAAAACCCTTAGTTTGACGTTTATGGGTGCTCCTACCTTATTGTCAACTCTTAGATATGGTCAACGTTTTTTTCATGCCCAAGCCATTGACCATATCCAAGCATCACTATAAAATGAATCTAATTCAAGGCGTTCTTAAGTTCACTTGTAACCCCATACCATTTGTAACACCAAAAGTAAGTGGATTTTTAATTTTTGACCAATCTCACATTTCTGAAGATTTTTTATACTCAATTAATTAAAAGTATAAAACAGAAGAATCTTTTAAAATTCTTTAATATTAATTTCCACATTAGAAATCTTCCATGTATAGAACAGATGTATAGCTGAAAACCACATGTGAAGCCGAAGCAACCATGAGTACAAAAAACCCTTGGAAGATGAAAACAAATATGAACCCTTAAATGACCATAGGGCAAAGTATATACGTTGCCTTATAATTGGTATTTGCTACTAATAAAAAGTTTTAGTTTGGGACCTCAAGTAGCTCACTAAAAAAATTTGATCTATTCTTCAACTTCTCTCTAAGATTAATCCCTCACCGCTCAAGAGGACCAAAATTGTCCCCACTTGTTTGTAATTTGGGATTTATAAATTTCCTTCATGATTAATTACAATTATTTTTGTTTTTTAAAATTTCTTGTTGAGGTCTTGTTTTAGTGTCAAAAATCTGATTTTGAAGGTGACTAATTAGGATTTGTTTACTCAAGATTTTGTGAAAGGGTGTCCATTGGAAATCTTCACTTTCTAGTGTTGAGAGCTCTTGGACATGAGCCTCAAGTACACTAGAACTTGGAGAAAATACTACATTAGAAATTGAATTAAAAATTTGTAAGATAGATTTTGAGAAGCTATAAATTGATTGAGGTTATGCATATTATACTTTACATACTCGTATTTTTTAGGTACCCTCAATTTTAGATTTGAGATGTGAAAAGAGAATTGAAAGACTTCAAATCAATTTCACAATTTTAACACCCTCATGATCAAATCTTTTCATCTTTTAATCTATAAGTGATGTTGTTGTGTTTTCTTTTCCCATGTAATCTTTAATATGTCTAGCTTGAATTTGTACCGTTACATTTCAAAAATAATTGACAAAATTTATCAAAATATTGACATTTTGTTCACTTTAGAGCAGATTCTAAGATGCTCAAAATCTGCCTTGGGCGGTGAGGGGTTAAAGGGAAACTTGCTAAACACAAACAAGTTACACAATGTATTTTAATATAAAAAACTAAGACCTATGCAGAAACTTGAGTTACTGCATTAAAATTTATAATAAGCTATAATTTGAAAATTCCAAGCTATAAATGTAAATAACGAACGGTTTGTGTTGATCAATCACTTCCATAAATATTTGCACCCCAACCAACGCGAGATTTTCTATGCGCTACCATTTCATGAAACATCTTGTGAGAATTTGTTTTAGTTTCATCACAACAATAAAATAACTGATCAATAAGAAGAGCAACATTACGGGTAGTCAAACCTTCTGCAAGACAAAAATTTCTGTGAAGAATGAAAAGCTATAGAGTGGATTTAAGAGTCAATGGGAGTACTTCACTATGAAGGTGTGATTTCCCTTTTGAGATGGTGGAGAATGGAGAATGATTTACTTGCAAAATGGTGATTAAGGCAAGAGGAGCAAGCCTAACAGCTAGACGAGCTCACATGAAAGCAAGAGGGGCAATGGTTAATTAGAGACAAGGGTGAGAGATAAGGGTGAAAAAGAGACAATCAAAGATGAAAAGTTTGCATGCAAAGATTTCTTTACCCCATTCTTTTCCTTTGAAGGTGAAGAAAAATATTTCATTTCTCAATATGGGGTCTCCAAAAATCAAGGAGAGACCGTCACATCCCCTATTTTTTGAAGATTGAGAGTGGGGTGAAGAAGGTGTGACTACCCCTAAGGTAAGGTAGATAGACCCATTCCCAATTGCTCCCCAATTCAGCACCCTACTTTTGAGGTGTTCACCGTCCACTCATGACCCAAAGTGGAGCAATGAACAGTGCTTGCCATAAGCCAATTTTGTCATATGTCAATTGTTGAGTTGCTATAAGGCAATTGGGATTGGGATAGTCAAGTGCCATTATAGGAAAACATCCAAGACAGTTCAAGGTTAGTCTAGAGTTGCTAATAGGGATGGTACAAGCTACAATTTTGCCCTTTAATATAAAATAATCAACAATATGTTTTTCCACAAAAATTACGTTCCACGATAGCTTGTTGAAAGGCTAACCCTGCAGATTTTTCTGGAATTTTCCGAAACCTTGAGATACCCCAAACCTTTAAACAGTTGGGTATGGGTTTGTCTACCTTAGGAGGTTCTAAAAGCACCCAAACAGAATGTACTATTTTCATACATGTTTTCATAATCTTCAACAATGTACAAGCAATGTACATTTGAGGAGATGGGCAATTTTAGAGCACTATGCCATTTGAACTTCAAGATTTCATAACTAATTCCACAAAGCTCCAAGAAATAAACAACTTGGGTTAGATGCCAATTCCTCGTCTTTGAAGAAAACTTTACTGAAAAGGGTTTCACCTCCCCAAAATTCAGTTTCAGTCCTTAGATGATCGATTCATGAGCCCCCTACCTTATTGATGCAGCACAAGCCAATTCCTCTCAAGCATACCAAAAAAAAGAATTGTCAACAAAGTACACAGCGTCTATCTATCCCAGACGTTCAACCCCAATAAACAAAGCACACATTCAAGGCAAACAAAATCAAACAAGAGCTCTCAACAAGCAATAATCCTCAAGCAATACTCTTCATCACATAGTTTACAGTGTCATCATCCACCGAGCACCATCCGAATTCTGCTCAATCACGAGGTACAAAATCTACAATTTTCATTACCTTGACCGTTGAAGTAAAAGGCCTGTTACCAGGGACGACACTACTACTACTTACATGATGCTAGCCCTCAAGGGTAACGTTGCGGGTCATATCTGCAGACCCCCAGGACCTTAAAACGCTTTTCTAAATTTAAAACCCTAAATGGTGCCTACTCGCTTTCTATAATAGTATTCCTCACCTACTTGGGGATATCAAATCCTAGTGAGATATAGCAGAGAGCAGGTTTGATAAAAGAAGTTTCTCGCAGGTGAAGTAGAAAAAGCGGTGATGACTGGTAATGAAAATTTGGAATTGGTACTGGAGAAATTACAAAAAAACGAGAGTACCAGGTGAGAAATATTAGAGATCTTCCCCCCCATGGTCTTTTGTTAAAAGTCAAGCAATAGGTGAGAGAGCTCCAGACTTTTGCATGATATGGGGGTTTAGATTACCTGGGCCAACCCCAACCTAACCCTCCTCAGGCAAGATACCTATACAGTTTTCGGTCTGTTCGATCCCTTTCCAAAAATTCCCTTTCAATCAGTGACTCAATTCGCTTCTTGATCACAGCAGGGTTGGGCATGAAACGAGCTTGAAGTTGTTTCGTCACTTCACTAATAATGTTATTGTGGTCAAGCAGGCGTCTTGACTTCATGATTCTCACAATGGCAGCTTCGATTTGAGGCTTTCGATCTTCCTCCACCTTTTGTCGAGTCTCTTGCTTCTCAGGTTCGCTCTCCTTCTGAGCCACGACAGTGCTGATCTTCACTTTATAAAACTTGCTGGAGAATTTGTCATTAAACACAAACATGTCCTCCTCACTGATGTCCTTGCTCATCGGGTCCTTTCTCAACACATTCTTCCCCTTCACACACGCCAATGATTGCAGGTTCCGTTTCAGATCCGGCGCTGGTATATCCGTTGCTTGCTCAATCTCCCGGTACGTCAGATGGTCTGCTTGATTAAAGAGACACAGAATGCACATTTGATAAGTAGATACATTCAACTCATGCTTGTTGCCATCCCCAAAAGTGGCCTTCAAGTCCGCAGTGCCCATGTTTGTTTGCCAGGTTAAGCGTCGACCTGTGTGCGTTGACAGATAATACATCTTAAACTTGTCGCACATAGCAAAAATCTCTGTTGGCATAGTACACCGGGCACCAGACTGAGTGGGCCACGACCCAGTGGTGAGCACTTGCACAGTGAGCGTTGGCCCTTCGTTCCCTTCAGCACCAGCCCACATGGCGTTAAATCCTTGCATGGTGTCACGCGATGTTTTCATATCTGTAAACATGCCTTCCAATTTCGATGTGAACTGATATCCACATTCCGTCTTCAGCTTCACAATCAAACTACGCTCTGCATCATCAGACACAGTCCTGCCAGACAACAACCTCTTCGCCAGATGCTGCTTGTAGTATTTCTCAAAAACATCCTTCTCCTGAAGATACCGGAACAACATCATCACCTTATCCAACACCAACTCCACATCCTCTTCGCTCACACCTTTCAGGCCTTTCCTCAGTTTATCGTCAACGAACAACGAAATGAACTCAGGAGACCGAATGTTCAAGTTGATGAAGTACTCAAACGAGGAGTTGAGGGCGTTCTGAAACATCTTGTCGTTGTTGAAAGACTGCTGAATAATCCTGTCGTACTTGTCTTTCTCATCAAGTAGTCGTTGAACAAACTCCACTGGATCCTTCAACCTTTCTGGATCGGTAACAAGCTGTCTTCCTGTCTCGCGCAGATGAGCAGTCATGAGCTCCCGCATTGTCTGCAAACCTGTGGAAATCCGGCGGAACAAATTGTACATTCTTCCTAGATCATCATACTTGTCATCTATCAACATCGAGATCAGACCTGAATTCTCCATCTCCACCAGCAGTTTCAAGCGGTTCCCGATTACCTCTCTCTCCACAACTTGTGTGATCTTTGGCTCACTTCTGGAGTCTAGATAATGCGCCACTCTGTCGATTTCCTCGTTCAGCCGTTTCTCAGCTTTTCGTAGATAATCCGGACAGTCGCTCGTCTCAATGAGCTGCTGCGATTCCAGCCTGTAGAAATCGGAGGCTGCATCCAAAAAGGGCCGTTCGAAATCCTCTTGGTACACGGGAAGCCCTAACTCCACAAGCATCTTCGTAATGTTCCTCATGAGGCCCCGGTTGATTACCTCGCCAGTTCGCTCTCTGTGCACCAGATCTAACAGCGTGTTCAACAACCGATCCCGGATCTTTGGTGACCTCACAATGTTGTCTCGCCACAAGTTCAACCCTAGCTCGTGCACTGGAGTCTTGTTGAAGTTGTTCACGAATGTTCTGTCCATGTACATCAAGATGTCCCGGATCATCTGTAGCGACTTGTTATGCTCTCGCCATTTCACATCCAACTCTTCCAAGAACAATCCTCCCTGTGCAGCCTCCACTATTCTGGCTATCTCCCGCAAATGCTGCGTCATTGTGTTCACTACTCCTGAGTACAGCTTCTCCCCGTACTTGTGAAGCACCATGTTGTACGCGTTCCTAAAAACATGTCAAGCACTCTTATGAATAATCAATCAAACAAGTGCCATACGGTCACCACTTCATAATCAAACCGAACCAAACAACAACAACACAAAAGAGCTGGAACTTCATAATTCTAGCTTTAACACCACAAACAATGCTTAGGTCTACAAACACAGATGTAATCTAAGCCCTCAAAAAGACCGAAAAAAATTCGTTCGTGACGAGAAGCACATAGAATTCAACAAAAATCATCAATTGGACGGGGAACTAAAGTGCAATCATCCAAAACAATTGCCGTCATGGTCGTGATGCTACAGAATGTTTTTTCGTAACCCTAATTACGCTCTCCTTTTCCAAATCAGTCAAGACTTGCAAAGAAGGCAAAGGCAAAGGCGGGGAGAACTCTCTCTCTTTCTCTCTCTCTTTCTCACCTATAGAGCTCCTCAAAGCTGAGGCCGCTAGCATTGTGGTTGTAGATCTCGTGAATGGCATCCTCCAGGATCTTCCAAGTCTTTTCGGCGTATTTCGGGTCCATCTCTACCTTGTGTTTAAAAGGCTCTATCTTGAAATTCTTCTTCTTAGCCTGATTCATCTTGGGCGGCTCCAAATCAGAGAGATCAATCAGTCAATCAATCCAATCCAATCGATCAATCAATCGACACAACGCAATTCTCAGTGGAGAGCGCGCTTTTCAGGGGGGCAACACGCAACAGTTTTCGGCCTCGTAAATGGTGAGAAGAGAGTCGGGAGAGAGGAGAGAGGGTGTGTGTGTGGTAGAGCTTGATAATGGTGCGACTACGGATGGTTTGTGAAAGAGCAATCGCGGAACTCGACGAGCAAAAGCAACGCGAGAGTGCAGAATGGAGAAATGAACGAAGCTAGGGTTTTGTATGAAGAGAGGTCCCGCCCCGCGCATACCGGGTGGTTCGGTTTGCCGGTCGTCCATGCCCCGGCTCTTCCCGTCTCACTCCGTCCGCCTTGGTGGCCTGTCCGCTGTACACGTTAGAAGATACCCTGTGTGGGAGGTTCGATGTATCGGCAGATTTGTAGATTGATAATCAGTTCGATCGGTGCACGGGGTGGTGGAGGGGTCAGACTGGTATCAATCCTGCGCGTTGCTTTGCCCCTATAGCACTGGCTTGGTTATTGAGGGATGATGCTATTTGGTGAGCTTAAAACTGTGAGCCATGAGCATACTGAGCTAAGATTTATGTGAGTGGGAATCAACTTTGAGCTCAATATCAATGTAAAAATTTAAAAAATATCTTGTGTGAGAGATTCGATGTATTGCCCAATTTCTAGATTGATAACCAGTCCGATTGGTGCACGGGGTAGCGGAGGGGCCGCGCTGGTATCAGTTCTGTGCGTCACTTTGCCCCTATAGTACTGGCTTGGTTATTGAGGGATGATGCTGTTTGGTGAGCGTAAAACTGTGAGCCATGAGCAATGAGCTTAGATTTGTGTGAGTAGGAATCAATTTGAGCTCAAAATCAATGTAAAAATTAAAAAATCAGCAACTTTTTCAAGAGATGAAAGTTTTAAATGCATAATTATAGTGTTTTATGTACATGGTTATAGGTGGAATTTATTATTTTGACAAAAAATCTATGCTCATAGCTCATGGATCCCTACTCACAAAATAGCATTTCCTTGTTATTGAGTAAGGTATCTAGCCTTGTTCGCCACATAGAGGGCGTCAAATGAGGCTTGGAGTGCAACACTTACTTGCTGAGGGCAACTCTAGGCTAGAAACCTAATGCTTGTTGCCATTGTGACTTAATTTGAGTCCATGTTCCTCAGACGTCCAAGGGAGCTTGCATGTAAACAAAAGTGATGTTTCTTGTTTTCTTCTGGTATTTGGAAAGGAGAAGATCAAATTTTCAAGAAAAGATGCAATATTAAGCTTGCTAGAGCTTAGAGAAGACACTCCAATTTGTTGTGTCAAAGGATGTGTTTGGTAAGACATTTGATTTTTTTTTTTGTGACCACCAGGTCTTACTGGACCAAGGTTCAATATTTGGCCATCTGGCAAGGAAGGCTAAAGATGCTTATAACCCTTAAACATCCCATGGGCATAGTAGATACATTGCCGTATAATTGACATCTGCTACCAACAAGAAGTTTTAAGTTGAGATCTCAAATTTCTCATTAGAACTGCATTGATTTATAACTAATTGTCCTATTAAACTCAAATATAGTAAAGGTGATCCATTTCAAATATAAGAAAAACACCTTATATTGTATTGGTCGCATATGGCCCTTTAGACATTTAAGGGGGTAAGGTGGCTGATGCAAAGTCTTTTTTTGTGTGACCCAAAGCCAATAAAAAATTTCCCAAGAAGGAGATGCAGTCATTAGAAGGAAATAATTACCATACAAAGAAAAGAGCAATATGGACACAATATTTGTTTCTGATACAAAGAAACCTACTATATTCCACAAAGAGTGCTATACCAAAGAGAGACATTAGGAAAAATATGGGGCCCCAATAAGGCCCTGAGTTTGGGGGGTCCTTAGCCATGGGAACCCAATTCCCAATAAAATCATGCGCAGGCTGATGTGGCATCATTGATGCCACATCAGCTTTTTCAATTTTTTTAAATTTTAAGAAAAAAATCAAAAAAGTTTCTTATTTTTTTCTAAGATCTTTTTTTGGATTTTTTGGATTTTTTTAATTAATTTTTTCCGACCATCAGCAGGGGCTGGTTCCCCACATTGAGAATCAAAAGAATGGAGGGCTAGAATTGTTTATAAAGGCCTTCTTCAGGCCCCATATTTTTCCTAATGTACATAGAGGGATGATAGCCTTTTACATTTTTGAATGGTGTTTATTATAGAAAAGTTAAATGGATGCAAGACGCAACAAAGTTCATCTCAAGAAGTATAGAAACTGAGTCAGCGTTTACTGTTACTTAATATAATTTGTCATATCAAGTGCATTAATAAATATTTTCAAGTGTCATAAAGAGTAGATTAAAGCTATTGAAGTACCTACTAATGTAAGGAAACCTCAATGAAAAATTTGCAAGGGTGAGTGAGATATTTCATTTCAAAGGAGAATCACTCACTGACTCATTTTTGGTCTTGCATGTCTATATCTCCATCTCCTCCTTATATTGACAATATATCATAGAACTTAAATTTAGTTGTGAGTGTTATACGTAGGAAAGAGTGTTTCTACTCCTTCTCTAATAGTATATTGCACTTTTAATTGTTCCATAACATGACAAGGTGATTATTTAAAATAAATGAAAACAATGTAATATCATTCCTACAAAACAGGAAAATCACAAAAAATGTAACCAAATAGTTGTTGTTAGTCAATTTAATGTTGAGAGAATCCAAAAGAAACGTTTTTTTAATACTAAACTATTTATAGAAGGATAATCAAGTAAAATTTTAAACCACTTAGGGAGGGTATGTGTGAGATTAATTACACGTAGAAGATTTAGTATTGCTCCAAAACCATTCAAATTAGTTAGGCAACAATATAACAATGAAATGAGTGTCCAATTCAATGCAATGTGCATTGAATTTGCAAGTTTAAAGGTTTTATGTGAAGAAGAAAAAACCATTTGTTTCAAAAAACAATATTTAAGTTTGTTCAAATTTTGCCAAGTCTCTTAAAAATTGGACTATTGTACATTGGAAGCAAGGGATTTTTTGAGATGAGACTCTAATCAATCATTTCTATTTAAATGGTCGTTACTAATGTTGGGATTGAGATGAAGAGGATCTTATAGATTGAACAATGAAGAAAAGTGTGAAACATGGAAAATGTTTTACAACAATTTGGGATTGTATAAGTGCAATTAGACTTGGTTTGATTTGCAAGATAGAAGGTACAATAAATCAATATGTTTGTTGTGAGGTATTAGAGAATAATCTCCCTATGATGTTTTTTCAAAGTATGACATAGATGCATCTAGAGTCATTTTTTAACATGACAACAATCCAAAACATACAACAAAAACAATGAAAGAGTATTGTTTAAACAGCTTTTCAATGTTTTAAAGTGACATACTCAATCACCCAACCTAAACCCTATAAAACACCTATGGGCAACACTAAAACAGAAGCTCAATTGTTAATCAACACGTCCAAAGGGTCTTTTAGAATTGTGAGAACATGGGGTTGAGATTCTCCATTCTATCACTTTCACCGAGTGTGAGAACTTTTATGAGAGCATGCCACAAAAATTCAAGCAACTAGTTGTGCGTAGGGCAAGTAGATTGATTTTGAGTGTGTATAGACAACAAGTCCAAAATTGAGTTAGTGAGGGGTTTGATTTCAGAATTTACTGCTTCCATATATTATGTGTATTTTGATTTTGATTTCTATGTAAATGATCAATAAAACTTCTACTTTCTGAAACAATTTTTTACTTATTGGATTGTTCACTACATGTGATAATATGAAAAACATCCAAACACTGACTCGGTTTTGTGAGTCATTGTATATGCAAGCCAATTGAGAAATACAAGTTGATGAACTATGATACACAAGGAAACTAGAACTACAAAGGATAAGGTACACGCTAAAACATGTGAGCTACACAATATAGCTAGATAAACTAAAATACAAAGAAATATTGAGTATAGAGGGGAATTATGAATGCAAGAGCAATGAAAAGGTTTTTTGCAAAACTAAATAGAAGGTAGAATTCCGCAAGAACAAAATTGTGCAATCAAGATTCACATTCTCAACTACAACTTGTGTACATGTATGTATTCTCTATAAAAAAATTGGTCGAAATTTTACAAGTAAGTTGTATTGAAAGTTTCAATAAACCTTTATACGGATTCATTTATATCATATTAGCTTTTTAATAAGTTGTGGTGATTTACAAGTGGTTAATTTGGTACTTTAGCTTAACCATTCGAGTAACCATCACTTCCTTTACACCAATTAGGTGGTGTTCCATTCCTTGCTAAGGCATTGCCAATGAGTTCAAGTGAATTCCAATTAGCATTGATATGTGAGTTTGAAGGCAAATGTGCAGTAGACCTAATTAAGTTCATTGATGCACCATTTCAAAAAGAGTTAGGTGATAGGATTCTCAAAGTGAGGAGTCAATGTTAGAGTAGATTTCAATATGGAATGTGTGCTCAATATACTCACTCACATTGTGGTTTTTGAAGAAACAAAAGAGAGGATTTGAAATCATAAAAATAAAAAGGAAAATAATGATTATAGACATGACAAAAAAAACCTAAATTACATGCTTCCCCACCTAGAAGTGACGTAATATTTTTGATTAAATATGGGTAGCTTTTCATTTTTCATTTTAAAATGCAAACAAAAATCCAAATGGTTTTAGTGTTTGGTGCTATAGTTAATGTAAGAAGAGTCATCTGCACTTTTTATGCTCAAATTATGTTTAGTAATTTAGTGTGGTTCAAAATCAATGATACTGTAAGTGAATATTTTAAAATTTGTTTCCAAGTACTACTGCCTACATTTTTATTGAAAACTTATGTGTCCAGTTTTGAGCAAAGATGACCATGTTTGAATCCACTTGTGTATTCAATGTTTCAGATTTTGTCACGGATTTTGGATTTTCTTGACGCTTCTATATAATATTAGTCAATAATAATACTCATAATCAAAAATTAAGGAATAACTTAATAAGAGTAAATTGTCGAAACTAAAGTATCTATATGAAATATCCAAATTACTCTATCAACCCCTAAATTTTAGAAGAAAAAAACCAATCTAGTTAGAAAAGCACTTCGTTATCTAAGTGAAAACAAAAATGAAATAGCCAACATAGATACATGAATAATTATTTGGCTGTGAAACAGTTTAGAAAGCTCTATGAAAATTTCATGTACTTTTAACCTTAAACAATTGAGCAGCCCTTTGAAACTAGCACAATATGAAGTATTTTTCTTGTATTTGGAGGGCATCCACACCTTTATTACATTTGAAATCAACAAAGAAGATAGAACATAAATCAATGTTGTTCTAGTGAGGTAGTCAATATTCCAAATTAAAACTCTTTGTTGGTAGCAAATTCTACTTATACAGCAGCATACATACTCTGTCATATGGTTGCTTGGTTGTTCAAGGGTTAAATACTAAAACCTGAAAGATAAACTCAACACATACGTTTTTATACTTCTATATTGATATTTTTCATTTTTTTATTTTTCGCTCTTTGGAAAAAGAAACAAGCTCCAATTATTTGGATACCACTTTTTCAAAATTACAAAAGTTTACAAAGTAGTTCAAAATCTATACTAGGGGACAATTGAAACATTGTTGTGCTTGTGATAATGATATTCATGTTTACAAATCAAAAGCTGCAATATTGTTTATTACACCGAAGGTGCCCAAATGGTCAAAATGCATAGTTGTACAATGATACACTAAGCTACGCCCTTCATACATGTACTAAATAGATTTAGATCATGTAAATTCATTTATAAACTTGGCAAAACGCTAATGTAAAATACAAAAGGTAAAATAGACGGTTAGATTTCTTATCAATGCATACCTATGAAATAAATTTTAAATTTATCAAAAAAACTGAAGGAAAAATGACATTAATATTAATAACACCCATTACGGAAATTACAAATGGGGGCACAAAAAAGAAAAATAATACAAATTGGGGCACCGTTTCATTTTTTTTTTTGACATTACATTGAATGTTAGCTAACTTCCAAAGAACTTAAAGGCCTCTCCAAATCAAGTCTTAAGAGTCCTACAATTATTGCCCCTTTACTAAAGTTTCCTTACTAAAGTTTCCTTACTAAAGTTTCCTTATTGAGGATTGATTTGAAGAGGTCTTCAAGATTTTTGGAAGTTAGCTAACATTCAGTGTGATGTCCAAACCAAAATTTCATGAAAAAGACAAATTATTTTGAAATTGTGCCATTCTCTGTAATATTTTTCATCTTTGTGCCCTATTTGTAATTCCCCTAATAAAAATTAGCATGCCATTGATCATCGATCTCCACTTTCATAGACAATGAGTTTTTCTTTGATGATTTGATTATTTTGGGATTAGTTGCATTTTTCTTACACCTACATTTCATCAAACCGATCTTTATCGCAAAGACATGCTACATGCCAAAATTATATAAAAACTAGATTACTCATGAAAGTTTGGACTTTTTGAAAATTTCTTTATATTTTGAACATTTTGGATTTTAAATGATTTCGACTTTGCAAAATCTTACGAGATTATTTAAGTACCATCAAACATATGAGAATCATATTTGTATTTTTTGGACTTTGACCCGATTTAGTTGAGTACGGCAAATTATAGAAGATTTCTGTTTTGGAATTGGACCTTTTTCCATAGGTGACTTGTTTTGAAACCCTGCGTTTATGATAAGTTTCAAAATTTCAAAGTTGTACTGTTAGGTGAACCACCCAAAAAGAAATGTGTAGTTTACGAGGAGCTTTCATTGTCTTGTAAGCTTTTGATTTATAATGTCATGGGATCAGTCCATGGCCACATAATAAAACACTATCCTAAAATTTAAGTTGACCTGTTAAATGATAAATATTTTTTGGTTTTGTAAATATAATGCCATATAATATAAGGTCTAAGATAGTAGAAATTTTCAATTTCTTTAATTGGAACTTAAGTAACTTGATTTTGAAAATTAAGTGTGAGTAAATTCTAGTAAATATAAAAATGCAATGATGAATTGTTTCATCTTCTCTTAAAATGCATGAGATAGCAAACAACCATAATACACAAAAAATGTGTAATAATTTCATTTCACAGGACACATGCACCATGAATTGCAATTTTACAAATCAAAAATTCATTCTTAACTTAACCTTTTACGTGATTTCACAATTAAAACTCATCTTTTGAAATACTTAATTGGTTATAAGAAACTATAGATATTGATTTATTTGAATATACAAAGAAAATGCTATCAATTTCAACACATACAAGAACATTCTCAAAATACTACAAAAGAAATATATAACTTCAAACGTAAACAAAATGTTCTACTTTCATGCATTGAAAATACATTAAGATAAGACTTAGTGTTATATAATTTAGGATGTTTCATATAAATTTTCCATTGCAAGAATTCTTAATTCAAAATTTTTGAATTTGCAAAACAAACTTAAAACAAAACTAGACAAATCTTGATTTGTCTTTTATTGAAGATACAAAAGAAAACTTTTTGGTCGAAGGCTGCATTTGATTTTAACCAACACTCACTTTGTTTTTGGGTGTATAATCTTTAACCCTTAAAGGACAAGGCTACTATTTTACATATTGTGTATGCTGTTGTATAACTAGCATTTATTACCAATAACAAGTTCTAATTTGGGATTTTGATTACCTCACTAGAACAACATTGATCTATATCCTAACTTCTATGTTGATCTCAAATGTAATAAAGGTGTGGATGCACTCCAAATACAAAAAAATACCCCATATTATACTGGTCGCAAAGGGCTGCCTTGTCCTTTAGGGGTTAATGACTAATGAAAGTTATTTCTACCAAAGAATTTGAGCTTGTTTTTTCACTCTCCACAAAAATGATAAAACAATCAAGTGAAAAAGGTATATTTACACTTACCAATATAGGTAACATAACCAAAGTGAATCAAATTCCAGGATACATTTAAAATTGTTCATAAGACCCTTTCTAACATTACTTTGTGATAATTAAGTGAAAGTAACTTTAGGAACGCTTAGCAAACAAATTTTCAAGATATAAAGGAAATTTGTTGTGTACTTAATCATGCCTTTTTAACCCTTTGCGGATGCATTCTAAGACCGTGTAATCAATTTCAACATTTTTTCTTATGGATCCTCAATTTTCCCACTAAACATGAGTGGGAATCATTTTGTTTCATTTTCTAGAGACAACACCACATGTCGCCTATGTGTTTGTAAAATTTCAAGAAAAAAAGAAGGAAAATTTGAAGTTATTATGATTTTCTTAAGAGCAAGTAACTAAAAACTCAAATCAAATATAAAACAAATCTGAAGAATCTGAAAATTTCACCATTGGTGCTCAATTGCTCATAGTAGTGCGTTGTGGTGTTAATCAAAGTTTTGTGTAGTCCTATAACTTGAAAACTAGTAGTCCTTGGTCATAGGCCCAAAGTTAAAATTGCATCATACTGCTCAAATTTTTAAATATTCAACTTTTCAAATTAGAGTAGAAACTAGACTTAATAAACTTCACTTTCTTCAATGGATTTTCATAAAAATAAGTATTGATTTTATGGCTAAAATTTGGATATAGACCAAAGAAGGACATGCTTTAAAAAAGGAAATGGGGTTTTTGTGATTTTTTCTACTAAATTTATTAAAATACCAATTAGAGACATTTCACCACTAATTGCTACAAACACACTCAATATACCAAGCCATACTTGCAATGGGGGTTGCTTGTATTTATACTATAATAATGAACAAGCACATGCTGTGCGCAAGTTGGACATACGCCCTTTATCTTCACAACCTTTTTCAAAATTAAAGGTTCTAGAGAAGGCACAAACAATGGGAAATCCTCTCGTTTCATAGTTTAGATTTATAGTTTTCTGAAAAATCAAAACCAACTTTTTTTTCTTTTTTTCTTTTTTTACATTTCATAATTCAACTATTTTTTTTTTTTGCATTGCCAAAGGCTAATAATAACAATAATAATACACTTCCTGCCGGTTCTTCAATTGCACTGGAGTGTACCAAGCCATTAAAGTTTTGTCAAGGAGATGCTCAAAGTCAGACTTACAGTAAACCCGGCTGCAAAATAAAATAACGAAATTATAATCATCAGGGTCTGACTAGCAGCCCCAGTAGTAAATGATGTACTGCACCAATCCTGTGAGGTAGCTTTCGCAGTCACATGGCACAAGGCTAAAGAAAGCATTCCTTGCAGTAAAGAATTGGAAAAATAACTGTATGAAAAATAAAAATATAAAGGAAAAAGATTAGGGAATTGACACATGTAGTCATGTACCACCCCCTTCTTAACTACCTATTCTACCACATCCTATTATATGTGGTTAATATTTACAATATCAAAATAGGTGTGAATCTTGGGAAAATATCAATAATTTGGAAATAGAACATAACATAGAACACGCAATTTTAACTTTGTTTTTCACCTTTTAACCTCGCTTATAGTATCAATTTTAAAAAAATATAAGTTAAACAAAGCATAACTTAAATCTTTTAATTGATACTACAAAGTCGGATTTGAAACTGAAAAACAAAATTAAAGTTGCAACTTCTATATCAGGTTGTGTTGTCAAATTATTGTTGTTTTTCTTGTGGTTTATACATGTGGATATTGACCATATATAGATGGGTGTGGTAGAATAGTCCATAGTTTGGGTAGTTTCTTTTAGCTTAACCCCTGAAGGGCCCAAACGCCCTTTGCGGCCGTAATGTGCTATTTTGCTGGTATGCAGGGGATGTCGCAGCATTTTCAGACTTTTGTGTACACTGACAACTTGTAGGAAATTCCAAGCCGGACCTGATCATGCATTTTTTTTGAGAAGAAACCTTGTCAAATTCCATAGGTTGAGGTTTGTATCCGCACTTGCATATGGTGTAGGTACGGTACATGATTTCTTTGTTGATGAGGCCACCCTGCTTCCACAGCAACGCAAGCCGTACCAGACACGTGGCCGTATTGCGGAATTGTATGACTCATCTTTGGGTGACCTAGCGCCTGTTAAAGTTGCCTAAACCATGCATATCCCGCTCCGTTATAGATACGTACTTGTATCTTGGAGGCCCAAGGGCCCTTCAGGGATTAACCAGGCCAATATCCTACATTCTCTTGGGCCAACTGGTTGTCTAGAGTATACTCCTAGCTAAGCCTATAGAAATAAAGAATATTCATTTTTTTCCCTCTTAAATGATCAATTTTTTTTCTTAAACTCTCAAATTCAATTTGACAATTCTCAAAATTATCCGGCTAGCTCATAATTACGTGTCGTAAACCACCGTAGAGGTGCAAGGTGGGTTCTGCTATGGAATTGGTCCTTTTGCAGGGAAAATCGAGTAACTATGGATTACGGATTTTTATTTGTGGATTACGCATTTGTCATCCAAAAATTCATACATTCATCCAAACATCTTTGTGGTGGTTTATGTCGGGCAATGCCCCTCGTTGTCGGGATTGCAAAAATAAAAGGCCCCCTTGTCAGGCTCTGCCCTCCTCGTCGACCTTTTATTTTTGCAATCCCCTCCTCCTTGAGCATTGCCCTATACAATACTCCATGTAAGCTTACATTGGAATAGTCAAAAAGGGGGTGGTAAGGTAGGAGGCTCATAAACTGTCCAGGCTCTAAAACCGCCCATGCTTTGAAATGTACTCCCTTGGTACATGATTTTTTTCATAGGTTTCCAAATATATAAGTGATTTACATTTGAGGAGGTGGGCGATTTTAGAGCCCTATGCCACTTCAGCTTCAAAATTTTATAACTAATTCCACAAAGCTCTGAAAAATATGAAACAACTTAGATTAGATGCCAATTCTTCTTGTACTTGAAGGAAAATTTACTGAAAAATATTTCATGAAGTTCTACCTCCCAAAATTCAGTTTCAACCCTTACATGGTCGGTTTATGAGCCTCCTACCTTACATGTATCAATTCCCAAAAGATAAACGAAAAAAGTAATCAGTGACTCACTCCAAGCTATATCGAGCCAGATTGACTGGAGTCATGGGGGAAAAGTCAGAAAATAGTGCGCAGCCGAAAAGGAGACGAGGGGGGGGGGGGGGGGGGTGCGCAAGATGCCGTGCTGGCCGGACCGGGCCGGGTGTACCTAGTCACCCTGCCTAGACGAGTTCGAGACTCCCTACATACTAGTGACTCACCAGTAAGCGCGGGGAAGCAGTGACTTACTAGTGCCCTTACTAGTGCCCTTACTAGTGCCCTTACTAGTGACCTTACTAGTGAGTTTACTAGTGAGAGCGCGCACCTTTAGGCACGCCCCGGTGCACTTCGAAGCTCCTGCGGCTGGCTCGTCGTGAGGGTTGCTGCTGCGGCTCTCTTTTTGTTCGATTTTGTTCGATTTTGTTGTTAAATTTTTAGTGTTGTTGTTGTTGTTATAATCGTGGTGATGGTCATCATGAAGCCGCTCAACCCTTTGAGTGTGGCGGGGGACGACATTAACAACAACAACGGCAACCGAATGGAACGCCTGGCGCATCCCGAGGGCTTCTCCCCCGCGGGGCTGAAGGTGCTCGTCGTGGACGACGAGTTGCTGTGTCTCATGATTCTGGAACGTATGCTGCGCCAATGCAAGTACGCCGGTGAGTTCCTCCACTCCTCCATTTAACCCGATTTTGGCCCCGACACTTTTTAAACTTGACAATTTCACCTCCTGGATCCCTAGTTGCGTCATTTTCGTGTGATGAAGTTGTTATGAACGTCACTGGCGTTTTTCTGCCATTATTTTCCTGCAATAATCTGCATCGGAAAAGAATTATTAGTCTACACAGCTAAAATTAGAAGGTCCGATGTTTTTGTTTCGTTCCCGTTACATTGAGCGGTATCACCGTTTCTTGTTATTTCCACTCCTTTGCAGCTAGTTTCCAGGTTTGTTTTAGGTTGAATGTATATATTTTTAATCTAAAGAAACACGCTCTATCTCACTATCGTGTTTAAGAATTTCGACCTGCACATTGTTATGAACGTCACTTGCGTTTTTCTGCCATTATTTTCCTGCAATAATCTGCATCGGAAAAGAATTATTAGTCTACACAGCTAAAATTAGAAGGTCCGATGTTTTTGTTTCGTTCCCGTACATTGAGCGATATCATCGTTTCGTGTTATTTCCACTCCTCGGCAGCTAGTTTCCAGGTTTGTTTTAGGTTGAATGTATATATTTTGATCTAAAGAAACACGCTCTCTCTCACTATCGTGTTTAAGAAGTTCGACCTGCACATTAATAGGTAGATATCTAGCTGAGTCATTTTTTTTATAGGTTTCTCTTTATAATTAAGGATCGGCACAGTTGTGACGAGGTCGTTACTATGCCCGGGGATCATCAACTAGTGTTGCCTTTGTTTCATGATTTTCTGAGGTTTTTTGAGGAAATCCTGAAATATCAAAATTGAAGGTTTTGAGTTTACCGATGGTGTTTACTTTTTTTTTCTCGTATGTTTTATTAGTACCAGCTTCCAGTTCTCCGCAGCTAGTTTAAGGATTTGTTTTTTAGGTTAAACGTGTTCGAAGGTGCCTCTTTCTCTCTCTCTCTCTCTTCCTGTGGAGTACCAGCATCTCTGCTACTTTGCAACGATATTTGAAGGTGTGAAAGCAAAACGTCTCTATTTTGCTGGTGAAATCGTTGAGATTAGGGATGTAAAGATCATCTTTGTGTAAAGGATTGTGACATCTACGCTTGTTTGGAAAGGTAACATGGCTTGGTTACTCCTGAAATGTACACTTTAGCCACATTCTCTTCATAGTGGATACTCTGAGTGTTTACAAAGCGGTACTGTTCCCCTCGAGATTGATGTTACTTACGATCTATTCTGGGCTGTGAATTGGGAATCAGTTAGCCATGAATTAGGCCTTTGTCAACATGGAGATGTGTTTACAACACATCAGCTGGACTGTTCATTGGATGTTAACACCGAGATGAGGTTGGACAGTTTCTGGATTTGGCAGGATTCTACTTCGGCTAAACTTTTCTGACATATGCCCATCCTCTTTGAAGCGCATGGTTGCTGGAATGGTAATTTCATGGAATATAGCATCCTCTCCTACGCAGGAAAAAATGAAGTGTTTTCTGAAATGCAGGAGGGTTACAATGCAGCGAATGTCCTCTTTGTAGTCACTTTATTTCAGAGAAATGGCTACACTCAAAGGCAGTGTATGATCCTCAAAGGACGTGATTCTGTCATCTGTGTCGTGTCATGCTGCTTTCATGTTCCTCGTCTCTGTAGTTATGAGAATCTTGCACTTTCTAACGTCGTTTGTGATTGTGGGATTGCTTGCAGTGACCACCTGTAACAGTGCCACGAAGGCTCTGGCAATGCTGCGAGAGAATCGTAATTACTTCGACCTAGTAATAAGCGATGTCTACATGCCAGACATGGACGGTTTCAAGCTCCTCGAAGCGATTGGACTGGAGTTGGATTTACCTGTGATTAGTACGTGAAAACACCACCTCGTAATTTGAAGTTTCTGTACGTGGTTTGATTTAGCGGTGTCATGTCATGATCTTTGGTTTCCGTATTTGGAGGACTAGTGGTAGCTTATCAAATCATTGTTTCTGATCTGAACGTTGCATAACACAAAGTTGAAACTTAGGTGCATCTAAAGTCCTTGTAAATAAGGAGAAGTTCGATACCGTGCATTGTTGACATTCTCAAGAAATTTAGGTCTCTGAAATGTCTTTTACAGTATCTGCCTTTAGGTAGAGCGAGTTTCTCGGTTTGTGATACTTCTCTATAGGTAGATTTTTTTAAATATCTAGAACTGGAGTTTCAACAGGGTGAGTTCAGCTGTCAGCACATCCACACTAGTAAATGGTTCAAAAGGTTTCTTTGAGTGCTTGTTTACAACTAGTTTGGGGTGGTTATTTTCATACTAGCTAGGTTAGTTATTTGCTGTGCTAATGGAGTTTGTTTTTATTTTATTTGGTGAGTTTAGTGATGTCGGGAGATGGAGAGACCGATTCTGTAATGAAGGGAATCAGGCACGGCGCTTGTGACTATCTCCTGAAACCTGTCCGCTTGGAAGAGCTCAAGAACATCTGGCAGCACGTGGTGCGCAAGCTTGTGACTCCCAGAGACATGCCGAAGGAGGAGTCCGGAGAGTGGGATGAGTTTACGAAGCCCCTGGACACAGATCTTGACGCCACATCACGCAAAAGGAAGGAGAGGATGGATGACGAAAGCCAGTTTTTGGACGATTTGAACAACTTGAAGAAAGCCCGTGTGGTATGGTCTGCGGATCTTCATCAACAGTTTGTCAATGCCGTCGACTACTTGGGTGTTGACAGTAAGTTCTTCTGTTATGCTCCTCCTCAACTAAAAATGGAAATTTTACTTTGGAAGCGCGTTGCCTAACCATAACAACTTCCAAACAGCTTCTTTCTATCTTTTAAACATGTATGGCATGGGTTGGTAAACTTGCTACCTTTCTTAAGCTTCCCAACTCGTGTAGATATGAAGGCTGATCAGTTGTCAAGACAGGATATTTTCTGGATCTTAGCAAGTACCTTCTTTCAGTATAGATTCTCAGTTGTTCGTGTACTTGCCTGTGGTATTGCAGAGGCTGTGCCCAGGAAAATATTGGACATTATGAACGTCCAGGGTCTGACTCGGGAAAACGTCGCCAGTCACTTGCAAGTAAGTTTTAGGACGAGCATTTCTTTTTCTTTCTCTCATAGTAAGTACGAAAGCCGGTCAGTTGTTGCTGAGATTCTCTCACTTTGCGTTCAAATTTTGAATGATGAATGAGTGTAAACAGGTTCCATGCATAATGAAACTTAGATTTCTTTAACCGTAACTATCTATTGTTAGATTCTCATGTTAGTATTCTAATATTTATAGATCTCCACAACCTCATTGCAAACGTTCTATATTCAAAAAGCTAAGTTAATTTTAAAAATCATGTTTCAACTGCTAACCTTAGCGAACGGACTTTTCTGTGAGTGCAGAAATACCGACTGTATCTAAAGCGACTAATCGGGGTAACACCACAGCCATACCCAGTAGCCTCCTTCCGGGCCTCAGAGAACGGACCATTCGGAGGAACCATGCAAATCCAACCAGGAGGCAGGCCAACAGCAGCAGCAAGCACCAAGGGACTAAACCTGGGCACTGGAAGTGTGACAGCGCTCTCCACTCTCACCACCCTGAACCGAGGTGAGTCCAAAATCGACCCTGCAACATTAAGCACACTAGTCCACCTCCAAACGCTTCAACAACAGCAAAACCACGCTGCTGCTGCTGGAGCTTTGGACTCTCGAACACCAACGGACCCAACGGGACTCCAGAGAATGGACTCCTTCGACCTGGACATGCTGATGAAGGCCCAACACGACATGAGCCGCCAGCAACGAGAAACCGAGTTCGCGGCGTTGCTCAACAACAGGAACAAGGACCTGCTTCCTTACGTGAGAGGGCAAAGCGAGGGGGCCACTCATCCTGAGCCCATCACGGCCATGTCCATGAGCAACCTGCAAG
Organism: Ulota crispa; assembly: GCA_963920765.1. Taxonomy (NCBI): domain Eukaryota; kingdom Viridiplantae; phylum Streptophyta; class Bryopsida; order Orthotrichales; family Orthotrichaceae; genus Ulota; species Ulota crispa. Next base: position 26,301,933 of record OY987243.1, on the reverse strand, counting down.
GGGTGGACGACGTTGGTCCTAGTTTGGCCAGTATGGAGACCGCCAGGAATTTGCTGGTGAGCAAGTTGGGAGCAGACTTCGCATCGGCATCGGCGTTCTCGTCGTCCACTACCACGCATAGTAATGGCGGTGCTGCTGTGTCGGACAGCAGCTTCAGTACCAATTATGGTGACCTTGCTGATGTGCCTCCCGAGTTTCTGGTTGCATCGCCCTCGGATTTGTCTCTGTTGGGACAGTTGCAAGCGTTTGATCAAGGCGAGGTTGATTATGGCCAGAGTCCTCACCCGCAACGCTCCATATCGTATTCTTAGTGTTCCCTCTTGCGAATTTAGTGTTTTTCTTTCTTTTGAGCGTCCTCCTCTCCTGAGTATCACACTGCCACTCTACTCAGCTTCTTCTGCTCCTGGTGCCGCTGCTTCTGCTCCTGTTGCTGGTGCTGGTGATGCTTCTGCTGCTGTTGCTGCTTCTATTGGTGGTGGTGGTGGTGGTGGTGGTGGTGGTGGTGGTGGTGGTGGTGGTGGTGGTGGTGGTGTTGCTTCTGGTGGGAGTGCTGTTGCTATTGCTGTTGTACATGACGGAAGATTTACAAGCGGTTTGAGGTGGAGCAATCAAGGAGAAGCGAGGTCTTCCAACGGGTGGATCCGGGGTGTTCTGACTATTGCCTTTTCCTTTCGAATTTGCTTGGCTTTGATTTCTTCACTGCAAGCAGCATGCGTTGCGTCTGATTGCAAGCTGGCTCTCAGTGTAATCGTAGTAGTGAGTTCAAAGAGTTTCGCTTATTGAAGATTACTGTAGGACAGCTAAGCAAATCCTGGAGGTGTATTATTATGTGTTGCCCTTCTCCAGGAGTTTGACAGGAAAGGCCGTGTGGGAAGGATCCGTGAATAGGGAGTTGCTGGAAATATTGAGTTTGACAAGCTCTTCTGCAAATGGAAAAGAAAAAAAAGTCAGCATGTAAAGCTAGTAAGATTCAAAGTCTCTCTTTTTCTTTTCTTTTTTTAAAATTATATTTTAGCTTTTTGAGGTTTAGGGGGATTCTCCTCCGTTTTATACGCCTGTTTTTTTTTACTGGGCTTTTTTCACTAGTGTACATTTTTCAAAACACCTTTTGTGCAACCATGGACGATGTGATCTCAATACTGAAATGTAATCTTTGCTACGTTTTTTCCGTTTCTTTTCTCGTGTCTTTTTTTGGTTTTGTTGCGGGGATCTTTCTCATGATCTTTCCTCATTAATAAGCTGAGTGCAAGTTTCTTGTGCCTTTGCTAATATTTTATTGACTTTCTTCTCACCAATTCCGTGAGCGCCTATCCACGTGTGTTCATTTCAGACTGTCCAAGCTATTTTTTTTTAATAGAATGCTGAAGAAATATTTTGTTGAAATTTCTTTGCATGTTTATTCAATCGTAGTAATTCATAAAGTACCGTTAGTAGAGTGACAAGAGTTACTGAGTCAAACATTGGCACATTTTCATTCAATATGGCTTAACCCTTAAATTACAGGCTGGTTACAGTGGCTGCCTGCGACAGGGCTGTGGCAAAGTGCTCACAAAATTTAATTTCACTCCCAAAAGTTGCATAATATATCATGCAAAAGGATAGGATGGGACCTAACACAAATTTTGTGAATCTTCTAATAATTTGGGGTGCTTAACCCTTAAGCGTTGGGTGGGTCACCATGGCTTGCCCTAACTTTGGCTTCTATAGTATTTTGCAGCTGGTCACCAATAATATTGCCTTAGAAAATTGCAAAAGTCAACAATACATGTTGATTCCATGAAAATTGCAATAAGGGCAGCTTGAGACCTAATGAGTGATTTTGAATTTGGGGTACCTAAAATTATGAGTGTATTTGATGAATTTTATTTTTGCCTTCCATGGTGCACTACGCATTTATGATCACTTATGAAAAGAAATAAGATCAAAATCAAATTTTTTGGGCTACAGTGGCTTTTTTGGGAGGCAAAGGACGTTTTTTGTCCAGGCCAATGTTTAGGGGTTAACCCGTATACTCCAAGGTGGACTAAATACGTCCATTGCATATCAAAAATGCTCTGCAAAGTGGAAAAAGTTCTTTTTCATCTAACTTTTTTGTCAAAAGTGATCATATACACATGGTCCATCATAAATGGCAAAAAATTACTTCATTAGATGCACTCATATTTTTAGGTAACGCAAATTGTGAGAAAATTAAGCCCCATATTACCCTTCTTGCAATTTTCATGAGGGCACCATGCATTGCTGGCTTTTACAACTTTTGGAAGCAATATTATAATGGGTGGGCACTTGTCAAACTAGTGTAGAATATTGCAAAACAATGTAAGGTAGGAGCACCCATAAGCGTCATTGTCCCCATAACTGACACTTTTGAAATCTTGAAAAATCTGTGGAAATGAATAGATGTAATGACAAGAGTGTACAACATGGGAATATGAATTCTTAAAAGTGGTTATGGGTGCAATGGCAATTTGCTCTTTAAAAATACATAACTTATTCTCACAGTATCCAAATAATACATTTGAAAGTGCAAACTTATTTTTTTTTGTTCCAAATAGAATCCTATAATTTGCTAGTTATTTATTAATAGTCATCAAAACCCTTAGTTTGACGTTTATGGGTGCTCCTACCTTAGAGGGGTTGATTGCAGTTACCAGCCCGGAGTTGAGAGGTTAAGCATTTAGTAGGATTTTTTTTTGCCTTCCTTGATAGACCATGTCTCCATGCTCACTTTTACAAAAAGAATGGATGAACAATGGCTTTCTTGTTTCCAACAGATTATATTTTTGTCATCCATTAAACAAAAAATGTTTGCCTTGGTGTGTAAGGGTCAATAATGTGTGCAAATTGTAACATTGCAAATACAAAAGTGCATGAAATTTGTAACATGTTGGGGTGTTAGACACACTTCCTTGACAAGCAGCTATGCCATGAGAAGCCAGAAGCTATGTTCTTATATCATTGGCGTGCTTTTCAAATAAGGTGCCTACTCAAACTCCCTTGTGCAAAGCTTCCTCCCATCCAATCTAAATCCATTTGTAGTTGAGGGTTAGTTTACACTATGTCCCACAGCTCAAAACCCGCTAAAATCTCAAAATTGGATTGGTGGAAAGTTGAAAATTTGAGATTTATACCTTCACCCTATGTCCCAAATCTCAACCCGTTTAGAGATGCCTGCACTTTTGAAAATATTTGGTATGAACAAAGTGAGAATTTGGACAAAAGTTGGGTGCAATTGCACTTGGAAGCCAAGTCCCAATAATGTTTTTGCTTATGACCTTGAGACATTTTTATCAAGTGTTTGTTCAACCATGCCCTTTTTATAGTCCAATAAAATTTAGAATTGGCATTAAGCGCAGACTTATGGACTTGAGACATAGGGTGTGTTCACACTTGGTGTCAAAAGTGGTAATAGCAAAGAAAAATTAGATGCATTTGAACACACTTTTAGATTGTATTCATATTGGTAATATCCCTCCTAATGATTAGCGTGAACATACTTTTAAGACGTAATGTTAATTGCTTCTAAGGGGTTGGTACACACTACGTTCCACATTCTATTCCCAAGTTAACCATCACTGCATGATCGTAGCTTTGTTGGGTTATTGAGGGCAAAAAGTAGTACTAAGAAAAGTCATGAGTATTAAGGCTAAAATGTTAGTGGGATTTGGATTGAAAGTTGAGTTGAGCAAAATAGTTGACCCAAACCTTAAGCTCAATCCTACCTTCTTAGTGCCAAAACTTCCATTAAGTGTTGCCATGTTGGCAAAGTGCAGTAAACTCACACGTAGGACTTAACCTTTGAACGTCTAAACGTGCTGTTGTGGCTAGTACAATACAATGCGTTTTTCTTGTATTTGGAATAGATTCCCATCTTTACTACGCTTAAGGTCAAACAAAAAAGTTGGAGAATAGGTCAAAGTGGTTCAAGTGAGCTACTTGAGATCCCAAATTAAAATTACTTATTAGTAGCAAATGCCAGTTACACAACAACTTATATACTATGCCCTATGGTCATTTAAAGATTAAGACACAATATGAGTTGCTAAAACCCAATTTTGACTCTCAACCAATCAAGTTTTGAAATTTTAATAGGATGTGGGACATAGTGTTAACGGCCCCTAAGAAGCCTACTAATTTCAAAGTGCCACTTTTTGAAATTGAATTTGTGCATACCGTTTTAAAAGCTCTTGAATAATTGGTATTTTAATGCTAAAAATTTGGTCATAACAGTAGCATGTCTTTTATACATTGTTCAGACCCAATCTTTCTAGCAAAATTAACTTTGGCTTGCAAGTGTTCAAAAAAGATTTCATTACTTGGAAGGGAACATCATTAATCCTTGAATGACATTTTTCTCTTTATTTATTTATTTATTTATTTATATATAGCATTATTTGGTAAGGTAAAAATTTAATACAGCATTAGAGGAAAAATACTCCATACTGGTCAAACACTGAAAATTTAAAATTGCAATTGATAATTTCTCTAATTGTTTTTTCAGTATTAGAAAGTAAATTAAATCCAAAAGCTACATCCTATCATTGGTGAATAATGTCTTTTTACAATCTTAAATAATCTATAAGCTAAAAAATACATAATTATGAGTCGAACTTGCAATAGATTGGGATTCAATATTCTCTAACAAATAAAACATCAATAACCTATTTTGTATTATTGTGTTCTTTCTTTTCACCGTTTTTGCTGAATACGATGATGTTGCTCTAACATGACAGCCTCTCACACATTGGATTAACATTCCATTATGATTATAACAATAACACATGTCATTGTTGGTTTTTGCATTCAAAAGTAAGGATCTCCACTAGCATGTTTTGTGGTTAAACCTAGAATCTCCACAATTGCAAGGGGTACGTTGAAGGCATTATTGGTGTTGTAGGAAGCTCAATAGAGAAGACATGCACATTGAAGTTTACAATGATCTAAATTGATCAGTAAGGAGAATTATTGAGTTTTAAAAAATCATCTTATATAAAAAATTAGGGAAAATTTCATGGATATCCTTAAAGTTTGCCATATTTACATAGTGATACTCCTGCTTTTTCAGAAATTACACAAATATCCTTGGACCAAAATTTCTAAGCATTTGTTCTGTAGTGCATGCTATTTCCCTTCTTCATGTGCATGCATGTTGCTTTCTTAGGTTTGTTTCATTACATTCCCTTCTTCAACATTGGTAATGAAGGAAGTACGAGCACAACAAATAAATGCTTAATTTTTTTGTGTGATTTCTAAAAAAGCAAGGGTATCTATGTAAATTTTGCAAAATTCATAGGTATCCATGAAATTTTCCCAATATTTTTTAGAGAAATTTTAATGAATACCCTTGAGGTTTGCAGTATTTGTATGGATATCCTTGATTTTTAAAAATTGCACAAGTACCCTTGGACCATGAATTTTAGGCAATTTTTTTTGTTGTGTACATCATTTCCTTCTTCCTTTATGAGCATGCTCCTTTCTTGTTTTGCATGCACACAAAAAGAGAAGGAAGTTGTGTGCACATCAAAAAAATTGCCTAAAATTTATAGTCCAAAGGTATTTGTGCAATTTCTGAAAAATCTAAGGTATCTATACAAATACCACAAACTGAAGGGGTATCCATCACATTTTCCCTATTTTTTAATCACTAAAGTAATCAAAATGTGAGATTTAGTGCGAGGCAAGTCATTGGTTGAATGTTGATTTACCGAGTTGGACATGTGGAAGAAACAAATGGTCAACACTTGAAACAAGAAATACCATGTTTTCCAATGACAGTTTTTGAAGTTAGGTGGAGATGCCCTAAGGGCAAAAGGGAGTATAGTTGGGTACCACGTACTTACAAACGGCTAGTTTGAGCATGTGAGCTTTTTAGTTAAAACATGGATTACAATGGGCTCCATTTTGGTAGGAAAAAATATCATTGCATTTTTATGCAATGTAAATCAAGTATACCAAATTTTAGGTCTTAAAAATCAAAACTCCATTTTTGGTGAATTGTTTTGTAAGTAATTCATGGTTTTACATGATGATTTATTGAAACATATTGGTGATGAGTTTTTGAGATTTGATTCCATGTATATGTAAGAAACATCCATATGCACATCTTCCATGCTAAAGAAACCCCCCTTAAGTAACAAAAACTTTACCAACAAAAGATTAAATGAAACTTGTGATAGGCTCAAATTTTGTAAAATATATATTTTTGTTTTTTAACTAGCTTTTCATCAAGTATACAAAATATGATGGTTAGAGATACAAACTTATTACATATTTGAGTTGTACTAACAAAAGCCATGAATATTTTATGAGAAAACATTGGAGAGACTTGAGCTGAAGTTGGGTTCATAAAAACGGCTTACCCAAACCAGACCTTTGAGTGAAGTTCCACCTTCTTGGTACCACAACTTCCAATAATTGCTGTCATGTAGGCAAGATGTAATGAACCAAGACATGGCACTTGGGACATACCCCTGGGATGGCAGTGTGCAAGGAAATAGAATGGGGTACATTGTGGCATCGACATTTACCATACCCAAGAGCCCAAGCCCCACATATTGAACTACAGCGTAAAAACCAGCACTCAAGCTTCACGTGTAACTAGAGAAGAATTTCAAGTTTCAATTCTAAGCATTAATTAGTGGCGGAATTTCCAGTACACGGCTAGATGTACAGAGAACCGTACACAGTAGCAAGCATTAACTAATAGTACATTCGAAGGCATCAAAATAATCAACACGATCCAGGGAAGCAAGCATACCCACAAGAAAGTACGCAAAGATGACTCATTCGCAACAAAACCACCGGAAAGAGTGAATGTTCAAAATCGAACTCATTTTGAACTTACAATATAAAATAAAATAATTGCAGTCCACTTGCAGGAATTGTACATCCTTTGAGCACTAAAATAATAATAGATTTCAAGCCATGACTTCGCCGATATCATGGTACATGCTGCATTTGAACTATCAGTGTTAGGAAAGCAAACTACAAGCTACGCCTTTCCAATCATAAACAAATGACTCGGGAAGAGTTCATTAAAGAAAACGATATGTAGAAGAGCAGAAACCCACCAATACACACAGAAGTGTCAACTAAGACTCGACAGGAGGAGCATCTTCAGAGCTCTCCAAAATAGACGAGGCTTGCAAAACGAAAAGAACCCTAAGCCTCTAAGATAGGTGTTATACTTGGGAAATAGAAACAAGAAAAAAAACATAAATGAAATAAAACTCTCGAAGCATTTGGAATCAAGTTCCTTAGGGTAGAACGATCTCGAAGCATCCCCCGGTACAAACGCCCTGGCCATTTGCAATCATCTGTACAGGGACACCTTCTAAATCCCATTTCCAGATTAGCTTGCACGTGAAATTGAAGAGGCACCACAAACCAAGGCAGGAGCCAAGAAGTGAAGGGAGATCTAAGACTCTGTGCTAGCGTTGCTAGTAGTTAGCTTCAAAGCAGGTGACTTTGTAAGCTGGCTGTAGTTCCCCTTCTCCTTGAAAAGCTGAGAGTAATGATGTTTGCAGTACAATCGTCCTTCCAAGGCAGCATAATTTGAAGGGCTGATCGTGCAGCCGCCATGCACGCATTTGAAGCAATTCTTGTGATAAGGCAAGCCCTCCACAGTTGTCTATCACAACAACACAAGCTCGTTTAGAGATCCACATGGCAGTCATGAAACTTAAAAACAGCTCCCATTTCGTCCCAGGTAAAACCGAGATACAAAGGTTTACAACATAAACAAGAGCGTGTTATACAAGTTAACCTAGTTTCCACGGACTTCAACGAGTTTAATACTTGATGAGCACAGTCAATAGACGGTTTCACTAAACCTTAAAACCTCAGTTCCAAAATGTGCAACTTTTACCTTTTCAGTAGGGTACACAGTTTTGCTGCATGCAATACACTTGTCTTGAGTTCCAGAGAACATGAGTGATGCCTTCGAAGGGGGCTTGTTCTGCACATATACATATTACGAATAAAAACACGAATGCAGAAATATATGCAGAATGCCACATACTCATCTTAACATTAAAAAAGCGTCCAGCAAAGTAGAATGGCACAAAACTTGTCAGCAGGAAGCTCGCGGCTAGCAATTTCTGAGAGTAACACGATGCAGTCATTGCTACGGTTTAATGTCTCCTGGATAGATTGAAGAAAACCAGAAGAAATAGAGATTGTAAAGTGACGACATAGAAACCATAGCTAAATTGAAAAAACAACATACGCAAAGAAGTTGACATACCTCTAACTTCTCCGAGCCCTGCTTCTTCAATCCTATTGACCGCACAATATAGAACGATGCAAATACAGGAAAAATCAGAATCCATTAAGTGACCATGACAAAAGTTCAAAGCAGCTCAAGATAGCTACACGTGACAATTAAACTATCGACTTGACCAGTCGAGAATAAACCAATTACAATACGAAGTCACGAAACTAACCTTCCGAAGCTTTGTGATCAAAGCTCTTGTCAAAACTTCCAGTGAGCTTGAGAAGCTGCTCAAAATGTGGCTTGCAGTAAAGAACTCCTTCCAAGGACGCATAATTTGACAGCTGCTTGCGAGAACAACCGGTTATTTCATTACTCATGGACATGACAATTCCACTAGTTCCAGAAGTGCTAGCGCAGCAGATTACACTAGTAAACTTCTTGGAGTGGCAGGTAGACAAGAATGTCAGATTTGTACATATTTGCCACGTCACACACCGTATGGCCTTCCATACGAGGATATACCTACAAATAAAAGCACACCGAACAAACACAACGAAAGAAGAAGAATCCAGCCATATTTCTACTCACACAAAACACTTCTGTAGTTCACTGTCACTTTCCTAATAAAATTATCGAAAATGTAGAGTCATTCGTCATATCCGATGCGCCTTCACTCACTTTAATACACTCCTCGACAATAACAGCTACTTCCACATTATTCCAAATTGAAGCCTAATCTTGAATCAGCAATAACGATAGACCAAACAATGACCACGACTAAGTCAGCAAAACACGCAATTCAGCCTCTAGTATTCGCTCATCATCGAAGATTCTCTCTCATCTCATCCAGTCAGATCACGAATGAAAACAGAGTAGGATTACGAGACGATAGATTCACGCATGAAGCTCTGACTCAGCTATCAAGAAAAAGAAGTAAACCTGGAAACATCATCACCACAGATCTATTCTATCCTAATGTCGGATAGAAATGTTTCATAAAAGCACGATTTCAAACCACAAGCGAGTGCAACACCATAAGCTCAACAACAGCTCTCGCCACGCCAGTTAACAAAGCACTTTCAAGAAACAGCCTAACAAACCTCTTAACGACCGAATCCAAACAAAAAGCGACCATAAATAGCATAAGCGCAACATAGCACCGACCGAGCGACCGAATCCGCACATCGCTCAGGTACGACGACAAGAAAGAAATCCAGATCGAAACCGAACGGGGCACAAACCTTAAGAGTTCCTTTGCAATGGTTGCACCGGAAGCAGGATTTGTGATACACGACTCCGTCGGCCGTGAGCTGCTCCACTAAGTAGACCGTTTTCTCGCACGCCTTGCACTTCTGTTGCGTCCCGGAAAACGCCATCGCTCTCAAATCTCAAATCTCAAATCTCAAACCTGGCGTCGGTAGCTAAGGTAGCTTGGCTTAGCTCCCTCCCGGCCCGCACGACGGCAGGCAGCAAATGACCTAGTGGAGTGTAAGCTTAAGGTTATACGAGATCGGAAGGGAAGAGAAGGGGGTGAAGCTAAAAGCGAGGGCTCGGCTATGGAGGCAACGGGCAATGGGGATGACGACAATGCGGCGACGCAGGCTTAGAAGAAGAAGAAGAAGTCAGGAAAAGAAAAGAAGGGAAGGAAAAGAAGATGGTGCACTTCTCCCTGGCGCCTTTTTATTGAACTCTACTAACAATAGATAATCTAACCCCAGCCTGCCTCGTGGAGTTCATGGAGTTCTCACACCCTCGTGCTAACAAAAGTTACACATTAACCCCTGAATGTCACGAAAGCCCTTAGTGGCCGTATTTATGACCGTATGTACAGATGTATTCGAGTTGCTCTGAGGGTTTTTTAACAAAATTTATGCACCCATCATCATACAAATTTTTAGTATGTATGGTTATAACACTTAATTTTCAGCTAACTCAAACTTCTAAATATTAATTACAATTATATTTGGTACAGTAGCTCCAGAGCCCAGGGGCCCTTTAGGGGTTAAGTTAATCCTTAAATAATCGTAGGGTGTAGTATATGCACTAACGTATAATTGTCATTTGTTACCAGTAAGAAATTTTAATTTGGGATCTCAAGTAGCTCACTAGAATTGAGGTTTTTTTTTTTTTTTTTTTTTTTTTTTTTTTTTTTTTTTTTTCTCACCAATGCTTGGGTGGCATTTTTTGAAAATGGTTTGTAACTTGCTAGCTCCGTCCTTATTTTGGTTGGAGTTGAAGCTGGCCCCAATGCATGGATTTTTGGAGCATCATGGGATTTTTTTGTAGGTAAAAAATATTCATTGGTCATTTTTTGAAAACATCCAAATAACCATTGCCATTACTTAAGTATTGTATTGAATTGGATTAGGCAACACCTCAAAAAAATGAAAATGCTCATATAATTTAAAATGTTGGCATCAATTTTCAATTTGATAAGGATTTTATGAAAGCCTAGGCTGCAATGCAATTTTCATTATTGCAATCTAGCATTTTTTGAAAAAAAATTTCCCCCTTATTTCCTATAGGCTTGAAGCTAGCCTATTTTTTTGAGGCAATTGGGCCTTAAATTGCCCAAAAAAGCACTGCTAGAACTACATTGATCTATTCTCCAACTTCTTTGTTGGTCTCAAATGTACAGTGGTCTACAATGTAGTTTTGTTCACCATGTTTTCCAACTTTTCCCCTTCAAAAGTCTTGGCATTTCATAAAATAAAATTAGCATTTTAGAATCTTCTACCATTATATTTTAATTCTTACTCAATCCCAATCAAGCCTACCAAATTTTGAGTTTCAAAAACCAAAATCCTATTTTTGGTGAATCAATTTACATAATAATCATGGATTTACATGATAAATGAGCATAAAAATTTGGTATTGATTTTTGAGATTTGATTGCATGGATGCATAGAAAACATCCATACGTGCATCTTTCTTTTTGATAAGCATCTCCAAAAAAAATTACAATTCCTTCTATGTAGATTTGAATGATGGGGTGATTACCACCAAATCTTGCAAATTAGATATTTGTGTATTTTTTAACTAGTTTTTGGCAAAATAACCATATCATTATGCTCAAAGGTTCAAACCTAACTATATTGTGTAAGTTAAACAAAAAAAAATGATTACTATGAAGAAATATCTAATTTACAAGATTTGGTGGTAATCACCCCATCATTCAAATCTACATAGAAGGAATTGTAATTTTTTTTGGAGATGCTTATCAAAAAGAAAGATGCACGTATGGATGTTTTCTATGCATCCATGCAATCAAATCTCAAAAATCAATACCAAATTTTTATGCTCATTTATCATGTAAATCCATGATTATTATGTAAATTGATTCACCAAAAATAGGATTTTGGTTTTTGAAACTCAAAATTTGGTAGGCTTGATTGGGATTGAGTAAGAATTAAAATATAATGGTAGAAGATTCTAAAATGCTAATTTTATTTTATGAAATGCCAAGACTTTTGAAGGGGGAATTCAAGGTGAACAAAACTAAGTTGTAGATCACTGTAGTACAATTATTGACATATGTATTTGACATTAAATTCATTCCTTGCAAGCAAAAGCATTATAGTTGTAAATTCTTATTATATGAATTCTTTTTGTTGATTCATATGTGAAAGAAGTTCTTGTGCTTTTTAAGGTTCCACTTTATAAAATAAATTGGATGGAAAGGATGTAGAGCATGTTTAATTCATCTAACAAAAGCCTCATTGACAAGAAGAACTAAAGCAAAGACATTAAATTGTTAGAGTCTTGGACGATATTGGCGAGACAATAATAAAAAAATGACTTATTAACTTAATGTTCTTGTCCTGTTAACATTTTGTGAATTCATGAATATTGTGGTATTCTTCAAGTCATTATGGTGGCAAAAACAATTCTATAAAATTGTATTGTATAAACGAGTTTCCATTCTTTACCTAAGAAAATCTATTTTGTATCTTGTAAGAAAAAAATAACCACTTAATTATGGATGTAATTGAAATCTCAGATACTTTGCTTAGTCTCTTTATCCGTTCTTTCTCTTTAAAAAATTCCTAGGCTTATGATTGCGGTCTCAACTTTATGGCCTCACCAATTTTATATCACATTTAACTAATTCTAAAGTTTTCAAAGTTTAGGAATAACAACTTTGGAAAAACAAAATTGAAAAACATATGCATAACAAGTATCCATGTAAAACATTGGAAAATCTCAATGTTTAGAAATTGGCATAGCTTAGAATTGCATAGAAGTTTATAATTAGTTAAATGTGCTATCTTTTGACAAGAGAAAAAACTATCATTATATTGCTATTTCAATAAGTATGTGAGGCCTTTCTTGAAGTCCCACGGATGAAATTGTTTTGGTTAAAAAAGACCCCAAATTTTGATGGGCGCACTTGTTGGCATGAAGCCTTCCCAACACAAAAAAACTGGAATCATCCACAAACTCACAATGGCTTGGTCGTTCATTAATCCCTAAAGGACCATGGCCTTTATTTTGTCAAAAGACACTCAAAACTACCACCTCTATGGTAAAGAGTAAAAAAGTTTGCAAATGTCTTTTTGCATATCTAACCGTAGGATCTTGTACTAGATTACTATAAGAATGTGTCATACAAAACTCAAGAACTTTGACTGCACATATTGGAAGATACTTGCATTTTAAAAGTAAAAATAACTTTTTTGCACCTTGCCTGATTAGATTATCTGACTTTGAACTTTTTTAACTAATTTTTTGCACCACAAAGTTTGGAATTCTATTTTTGCATGGTGGGAAGTTGAGTTGGTAATCTTGGGGAAAAATTTAACAATAACAAAAAATAATTAATTTTCATTCTTTAAAAAAAACATTAGGCAGAAGAAGGTATCACTAGTAGAAACCCGTGTTTTCTTAATGCATTTTTTTGGACGTCTACTTTTTTTAATGTTATAATTGATGTTAAAGTTAACATCTTAATGTTATTTTTGATGTCAAAACTAACATCTTTGTGTTATGTTTGATGTCATTATTAACACACACATAACTGGACGTCCAAAAAAATGCGTCAAGAAAAACACGGGTTTCTACTAGTGTATGAGATTGAACAAAAACTTAAATAGCTAATAACCTTGCAATGGAATTGAAACAAAATAATTCCAGCAGTGAGATTGTTCTAAAAAGCAAACTTCACCCTCTCCAACAATTTTTTTTGAAAAAATGTTAAACTTGCATTCAAAAATGAAGTTTATAAGTTATTTTTTCATGGAGATGCTTGAATTGCCCAAAAAACAAGATTGTTCATAATTTTCTCATAACTAGTCCAAATGGAATGAATCAAAGCTTCAGATGTAGACAAAGATATAATCAATGAGAAAAAAAAAAAAAAAAAAAAATCCAAGTTTTTATAAAAAAAAATTTTGCTGCCCAAAGTTCCCAAAATTGTGCTTATTTGGGCATAACTTTTGCTCCCTAGCATCAATTGGAATAAAAACTAGATGCCCGTGCACATTTTTGAATTCCCCATTTTCAATAAAAGTTTCAAAAAATCATGCAAAGTAGTTTAGCCCTAGGTACATGCCCAAAATCCATTTGTCCCCCAAATAGACTATGGTCCTTTAAATGTTAAAGGGTAAGAAATTTATTTCCTAAAATGTGTCCCCTCATTTGTCTTTTCTTATGTATAGTACAATGGGGGGAGAAAAAGATTGGGAACACCATGTTATGCCATTTAAAAAACTTTTCCTAACATATAGCGTATAATTAACATTTTTTGTCTTGCATCATTGGTGTTTAATTCTTATGCAACCTCCATTAAGCATACCAAATTTTAACTCCTAAAAATCAAAACCCTATGTTTAGTGAATTATTTTACATGAAATTCATGGTTTTACATGGTAATTAATTAAAAAATATTGGTGATGAATTTTTGATATTGGATTGCATGGGTATGCAAGAAACATCTATACACACATCTTTCTTTCCAACAAACATCTCCAAAAAGCTTCAAAAATTCTTCCATAGAGATTTTGATGTTGGGATGATTATGACCAAATTTTGTAAAATAGATATATATTTTTTATTAAAAAAAATTTCAATTTGATTTGTCCTTTATGATTAAGTTTGTAATCTTGATCACTAAGATATGCTTAACTTGCCAAAATCTTATCATAAAAAATATACATCTATTTTACAAAATTTGGTCATAATCATCCCAACATTAAAATCTCTATGGAAGAATTTTTGAAGCTATTTGGAGATGTTTGTTGGAAGGAAAGATGTGTGTATAGATGTTTCTTGCGTACCCATGCAATCCAATATCAAAAATTCATCACCAATATTTTTTAATTAATTACCATGTAAAACCATGAATTTCATGTAAAATAATTCACCAAACATAGGGTTTTGATTTTTAGGAGCTGAAATTTGGTATGCTTGCTGGAGGTTGCATAAGAATTAAACACCAATGATGCAAGACAAAAAATGTCAATTATACGCTATATGTTAGGAAAAGTTCTTTAAATGGCATAACATAGTGTTCCCAATCTTTTTCTCTCCCCATTGTACATGTATCTTACGTGGTCTATAGGGAAAATTTAGTGGATACCCTTGAAGTTTGCAATATTTTCATAGATACCCCTGCTTTTTCTGAATTATCATAAATACTCTTGGACCAAAAAAATTAGACGTTTATTTTGTTGTGCATGCCATTTCCCTTCTATCTTTGTGCGCATGCATAACAAGAAAGAAGAAGTGAGCGCACAAAGGGAGAAGGAAATGATATGCATAACAAAATAAACATCTAAATTTTTTGGTCCAAGGGTATTTGTGATATTTTTGAAAAGGCCAGGATATCTATGAAAATATTGCAAACTTTAGGGGTATCCATGAAATTTTCCCTAGTCTATATATGTACATATGTATATATGTGCATATGCATATATATGTACACATGTGTATATATATGTATATTAAAAATAAAAAATTATCTTCATTATTAGCCTAATTTTTATTGTTCTCTTCTGCTCAAAGTATCTCCAACATTGCCTTACAAGGATCTAACACTCTTGAAACATGGATAATGAGTGGTCAAAGCCCCTCAAAGTACCCCCATTAGGAAAATCTTGAGCCGTCCAAGAGCCCTCTCCAAAGTCTCTCAAAGGGTCTTAAGATACGTATTTAAGCTTACTACAACAAACAAATCACTAATCCTCTATTTTCGCTCACATTTTGAATTCAATGCAATCATGAAAATTATATTAGTATGTTATCCCAATTGGACAAAAACTATGGGTACAAATGTACAGGAAGACCATAAATTCTATTTTACTCTATTTGAATAAATGAGTGAAGTACTTGGATAATGACTAGTGAATACACTTACATATTTTATGAGAGCAATGTCTATTGTACTGTTTTAAATTGTGCATGTGGCTAAGGTCCTTCATATAAGATAACCATATAAATGAGTGATTTTTCTTGTACTTATGCTAGCCAAATAATAGCTTGGTTTGTCAAGCATTAGGGGGCTTTTAGAGGGCTTAAATGTTTGCTATAGCGTAGCACTCCACCCTTGTGTGTCAAGCAATAGCTTTTCACAACATTATTCATCCTAAGTTTAATGGACTTTGTTCTATACTCCCATCAGTGAATTGTCAAATGACTATTCTTGGAACACGTTTGAAGTACAAGGGTGGAGAACAAGAATTTTGAGGGCTCTTTAACCCCTAAATGCTTGAGGCCTTTTTTGAGATTCTAGGAATTTTCTCTAGCTTGAACAAAAAACCAATGTTTTAATAATTTGTCTCAAGTTTTTAAAAATTGTAACCATACAAATTCAAACTAGATATGTTAAAGATTACATAGGAAAAGAATACACAACAATATCACTTATGGATTGAAAGGTTATAATGTTTGATCATGAGGGTGTTAAAATTGCAAATATGACTTGTAGTCTTTCAATCCTCTTTTCACCTGTTGGATCTAAAAAGTCGGTCACCAAAAAATATAAGGTTAAAGAACACAACATACGTACATAACTCTAGTTACTTTACGGCTTTTTAAGATCTCTTCTAATTTTGTTGTAAATGATTTTCTAATGTAAATTTTTCTCCAAGATCTAGTGTATCCGAGGCTCATTTCCAAGAGCTCTCAACACTATAGAATAGGGGGTTTCAGATATCTTGAAAAAACAATGAACAAATGGTTGTGAACTAGTTTTTGTTCATTGCAATGAATATGCCGTCATGACTTCAGGAGGTTGTCACGACTCCTACACGGAGTGACTTGGCTAGGTTTTTCATGAATCTTATTCACGTGAACAAAATTAGTAGTGAATGGCATATTTGAAACCCCCTAATGTCAAGATCCTTGTACAAAATCTTGAATAGAAAAATCGTATTTAATCATTTTCAAAATCACATTTTTGATGCTAAAACTAGACTTCAAGAAGAACATTGCAAAAATAAAAGCAATTAAGAATAGCAACTTAGTTAGATTTGATGGACCTCAAAGTATTGTGGACACCAAAATTTGGTGCCTCAAACATTTAGGGATTAAAAACAGACCAAATCCATTGAAGTGTTAAGTTTGGAGTGCAACGCTGGAGATGCTCTCAAAGTTGCATTCCCCGTCACCACCAAACGGGATCCTATCTCTTCATTTGCCCTAGAGCTACAGTACACAGAGCTTCTGCCTCCGATTAGGGTTTGCCCTCTGCCCTCGGAATCGTAAAGCTCCGTTCCACACTCCAGCCAGTTCCAGCCAAGCTCCAGCCAAGCTCCAACCAGTTCGTTGATCTCCATGAACAAAGCTTAACTCAAGCTCTTTTCCTCTATTCAAATTTTACGGCATCACTAGAGTTATTGTATCGAGCAGCAGCTGACTTGACTCCATTGATAAAACCACTGAGCTGATGAACAAACGAGCGAAGGAGCAACGGTGTTGTTAAACACGTTTGATTTCGCAGCGTCTCTTCCGGTTTGTTGCATTACTAGTCGCCTTCTTGAATGTATGCAGAACTGCATACTGCCTAAAAAAATTAGTCTATAATCCTACTATATATATTTTCTGTGCTAGCGTTGCTTTTCAATGAGATTTTAATATCCGTGAACAAAGCTGAACTCAAGCTCTGTTTCCTCTATTAGGATTACACGGCATCACTTGAGTTATTGTATCGAGCTGCAGCTGACTTGACTCCACTGATTAAACCACTGAGCTGATGAACAAACGAGCGAACAAGCGACGCTGTTGTTAAACACGTTTAATTTCGCGGCGTTTTCTTCCGGTTTGTTGCATTACTAGTCGCCTTCTTGAATGTGTGCAGAACTGCACACTGCCTAAAAAAATTAGTCTAAAAATCGTACTATTTTTTTTGTTTCTGTGCTAGCGTTGCTTTCAATGAGATTTTAGGCGTTTTCTTCCGGTTTGTTGCACTACTCGCCTTCTTGAATGTGTGCCTAAAAAGTTAGTCTAAAAATCCTACTATTTATTTTTCTTCTGTGCTAGCGTTGCTTTTCAATGAGATTTTAGTTGTGATAGGAAAATTGTTGAGGAATTCGTTGGCGTGTAGCGAAGTAGTGCACGTGTGATGGAGAGGATGATAACTCCGAGTTTGAATTGGATTTTGGATATAAGTTAGTCATTGCGTTTCTTGGTCTTCTTTTGGCGTGTGAACGTTTGACTGTATAAAGTGCTTGATCTCGGTTTTTGCAATTTCGATGTGAGCACGAGGTTCTGGAACATCAATGTGCGTGATTGGCGTTATTAGAGTTGAATTATATACACGAATATTGTCGTAAGCTGGTGGTCACTAGAGGAGGATATAAGCGAGGTCACATTGCACCAATTAGGTTTTTGCAGCGTTGTGATTTGTGTGTGAATGGGAGTAGTCGAGCTTCTGTAAGTGCTAGGGATGCGTGACCTAGTGATAAACCCTGGTCCTTTACGTGGTTTACTGTAGTGTTCATGTCCAGTAAGCAATGAAGTTGAGCTACTTTAGGAGCTCCATTTTTACACAGTTCGGTTTAAGAGTAATTACTGCGGAGAGTTTATTTTGTCTTGATGCTGGTTCTGACTAGAAGTGCAGATTGATTCGTTTTTTTTTTTGCTTATTGACGTTACATTGGATTGATTGCAGGCTATTAGTACAGGTCTCAGTTGATCAGTACAAGCTGCGGAGATGCACATAGGATGAATATGTTTGTGGTGATTATTCACGTAGTGACTGATACGGGTACAGCTCATCCTATCACCTGAGATTACAAGTCAAGTTGAACATCGACATCCTTTTATTGCTACTTTGGGTCATACTTAAGTTGCCTTGGGTGCCGGTGTGGCAAGGGTTTGCATGGACCGTCCTGAAAGTAGGCCACCTAGCGGCCTCACTACTGAAGGTGAATGCCTATTTGCCGGTGGTTGTTCTCCTGCAACGAAGAAGGATGATGATTGGTGGATCAGGGCAGAACACCAAACTGCTGAGTTGATTGCTTCCATTGAACCTATTCGATTGTCCGAAGAGAGACGGAAAGCTATTGCGGAGTTTGTTGAGCATCTCATCATAGGCTGCCTTGGCAGCTCCGTTCAGGTGTTAACTTCTCCCTCACTTTTGTCCAATGCAGCCATCTCATGTTTTTCTATTACTTCATGTGTAGTATGTTTATTCTCTGCTGGTTTCTTTCTTTGTATAACTGCACTTTCAGAGGCAGCATAACTATGAAGTGCTAGTTAATGAAGGTATTTGTGAACACCATTGATGCGTTCATGAACTTGAAGACTTTGAGTATGAGTTGCAAATGATAATGGAGATGTATATTTGTTAGGCTATATCGACACTGTCTGTTCGAAGAGTTCTGGATCGCATCTGGTCCTTCTACAGATTTTTGATGACCTAGCAAAAGTCCTATGTTGGGTATTCATGGAGCTCATGAACAGTGCTTTATAACTCTGGGCTTCACGTCCACATGATCAATGAGATTTTACTTTTGACTCTGCTAATAACTAAGGGTTCACGATGACAAGTGCTTGGACTTCAGTTTAAAAAGAGTTGTGAACGAAGAATTTATGTAGCTGCCAGCAGACATTCAGTAACATGTCATTCCTTTCTTTGTATGTCTACCCACTTATCCCCATTTGATACATCAGTTATTGTACAGAAAGTACAGTACATAATTTTTGTGTTGTATTGATATGAGCTATTTACCTTTGTGATACGCGCGACTGTGCCGTTTCACTTGACATTGGCTTATGAATACTGTCTATTATTTTGAGGGTATACTCTACACTCAGCAGTTAATCCTGTTTATGTCGTCTCTTTGCGAATCTATAGGTCAAGACATTTGGTTCTGTACCACTCAAAACGTATCTACCAGATGGAGATATCGACCTTACAGCCCTTAGCATTCCTACTGATTTGAAGGAGACTTGGGCACAAGTTGTGGTGAAAGCTCTCAAACGCGCCGAGAAGGATACCGTGGCGGAGTTCCGTGTGAAAGAAATTCATTACATTCAGGCAGAAGTAAGAATGTTTTGATCTCGTGTGAAGCATTTTGTCCGCACTGTCTGGGTTATGAGTGATTCTTCTTACTACCGATGTTGTTGCTACATCTTCTTGATATTGATTATGTATTCATGTCGTGTGGAAAATGAATGATGACTCGTTTTTCTGCTCGAAACCTGCACGGCTCCCTCAATTTTGTCACATGAAAAGTTTTGACAGGTAGTCGCTACTTATTGCTAGTAGCTTCTGAGCTGTCATCTGACGGTGCAATACATGTCTCAGGTTAAAATAATCAAATGCCTGGTGGAAAACATTGTCGTGGACATTTCTTTTAACCAGACTGGGGGTCCAAATACCTTTGGTTTTCTTGAGGAGGTATGTAATCCCCTAATTGCAATCGGATTTTGTGGATCTCCTTTGAGTCTATTCTGAGTAGGGTATTGAAACTCACCGAATCTTTTTTCCCTGCCTTCTACATTGCTCAGTACTGGGTAGCCATCAGAAGAGAAACTCGTGGTAATTGGTACTAGATAGGAAATTTAGTGATGATATTTCCTTTGTCATCGTAGTCATTAGTACTCCAAAGGATTGGGGTGTTTGCATTCTGTAATCAGCGAAGCAATTGTGTTGTCATGTTAGTGCTGATAACTCTTTACTAGTGCTCTTACGAGGGGTTTGTATGTTTGTACATTTACATAATTGAGCATAACATTAGAAGTCAGTCGGCGTTTTCCATTTGCGTTAATGCTGTGCAAGGAATTCTGGGTGCAGGTGGATGAATATATAGGCAAGAAGAACCTATTTAAAAGAAGCATTATACTGGTGAAAGCGTGGTGCTATTATGAGAGCCGCATATTAGGGGCAGATCATGGCCTTATCTCTACTTATGCTCTGGAGATCCTTGTGTTGTACATATTTCATGTTTTTCATTCTTCGTTACGAGGACCATTGGAGGTTAGTGATTATACATGCTGACATGCTAATTCACAAATATCGTATCAAAGACCCATTTATTAGTTATTCAAGTGTGAATGCAAAATTTTGTTTTTAATTATAGTCTATTTAGGTAATGTCGGGAAACAAACTACCACACTGAAGGACTTAGTATACGTATAATGAGGTATAAGATCATTACATCTTGTTGTCGATAGCCAGGCTACTTTGAAGAGTATCCTCTCAAAAGTCGTTTTTGTTGCCCATGAATTTCAGGTATTGTATACATTTCTGATATTTTTCTCCAATTTTGACTGGGACAAATACTGCGTTAGCCTATGGGGCCCGGTGCCGCTTGCTCTTATTACTCAAAGGATATCTGGTATGTAATCCTGTGGCTTAGTTTATTTTGGTTCATGTTTGCTTGTCTCAGACTGTTGTGATCAGAGGATTTCTGCGTAGTTTGACCTAGATGCTTCGCTTAGAGTAGGTATAGGCCAAGTTTCTTTGATTTCTCGGAAATGCCAAAGGAATTGTACTTGCTTTCTTGATGTAATCGTATATTGAGCTGCTAAACATAGATAACATTGTCATTTGATGGCATAAAGTATAGCCAAATGCTCGTTACTCCATTTAGTGTTCTCTCAAGAAGTGGAAGCCTACAATTTGTTCTTGAGTTCTATTTTATATTTTTGCTTTTCATTTACTCATTGTTTGAAGTGATGGAATCGCATAATTCTATCAAGAAATCTGGTAGAGCGATGCGTATATCATTTCAATGGTACTGAACATTGTGCTTGTTTCGCTTTTTTGCAGCTGATGTTGCAGAGTCTCCTCTAAATGGGGGTAGATTATTATTTCCTAAAGAATTCCTTGAAGAACAAATTAGAAAATACTCCGGTGTTTTGACTGGCCAGGACAGTAACCAAGGACAGTATTTCAACAAAAAGTATTTGAACGTTCTTGATCCAATTCGCGACGCCAACAATCTTGGTCGCAGTGTTAATGTTGGTGGGTGTATAACTTTGTTTTTTGCAAACATGTGCCTTCCTCTCATGTTTATAGTAACACGATTCATTGTCTTCAACTGCATCTGCTGATCTGCATGATGCTGATGAAGGTTGTCAAGTTATGAGGTGTCGGTATGATTGCCTTCACTGCGTTCTCGTTTGTTTTAAGTTTGTAGCTTACTCTGATCACTACAACTGCAGTAAGTGACGAGTTGGTGTTTTTCGTTGGATCCTGAATTACAGGTAGTTTCAAGAGGATACGTTCGGCATTTGGTTTAGGAGCGCGCACGCTTGGAAAGGTTCTCGAATGTCCTCAAGAGCAGTTCAATGAGAAGTTCAATTCATTCTTTTCTTGTACGCTCAAGTGCCTAGAGCGGTATATTAGTGGTGGGAGGCCTGATATTGCTTCGGATATTAAGCAGGAAAGGGTTAGAGCAGTAGAGGCAAGTCTTGCCCAGCCAATTTTTGGTAACTTGAATTTTGTAAACCCCGAAGGACAATGGAGATAAGTTGGTGGAACAGGCCGGTATATCAATATCGAAAAGTAATGTTGCTACAGTATAAAGCAAGGGATCCAATCAGTGTGAAATATCTGAGCAAGTTAATCACAGGTAACCGTTACTGTCCTTGGTGACTTCTGATTGCTTTTTCTCTAATGTATTTTTATATACATGATCAAGTTAATTGTGAAATCCATTTCTGCAGATCTAGTGAGGAGCGTCAACATGCAAGCCACCCATTGTTTCGAAGTCCCTTTGCTATATGGGATATCAATTAAGAGCACCAAGTCAGGATTCACCACGTTGGGGACCTTCAACAGGCGATTTAGTTGGACTTCTTGAAGCAGGAATGTTCCAGATCCGAGCCTTGTTCTTTCTGATCTTCACGTGGGGCGACCACCGGGGCCATCAGGTGACTTCAAAACCAATGCCAGTCATGGGAGCTTCCACCGCAAGATTCCTCCAGGCAGGGTTGTTTGGGCAACTTTAGACTGTTGGACAGCACAAGCGGATTGCCCTAAAACACACACAGACGGATAGACTTGTCTTTAGAGCATTTTTAGGGTTTTTGACCTAAAAATGGAAGAAATATCATTTTTCATTTTTACTATGTGATATGGCTTTGAATCCATGTTGTGACTTCATGTTTGCAACAATGAGTGTCACTAGCATGTACAAAATAAGTTCTTTTTATCATTTTGTAAGATTTTTTTAAATCAACCATGAGTTGACTTCATCAGATGACCTCAATTGGGCACTTTGGGCAGGCAAGCAGACGGGCTGCCCAATGTGACAACTATGCTTCTTGGAGCATAGGAAGGGATAGTGGTTGACTCAACAGAGAATCTACTCCTCGGTGATATCTCTCATCAAGGGGGTGGTTCAAGGTTCTAGTAGTCAAGGCACGTTACGTTCATTGTCCTCTTCAAAGTATACACCCCCCTCATTTGCAGTTACATCCACTCGGCTACTTGGCCATGCCTGTCCGTAGCACCTCGTCAGGGGAGTCATTTCTTAGTCAGACATATTCATATCTGACCATGCATGGTTAGAAAATTCAAATTTTTTGTTGTTTTGGTCGCGTTGATCAGGATTTTTTTTGTTGATGTTGAACATAAATCTTTTTGTTAATTTTTATTGAACATCAACAGAAAAGTAGCTTGATCAACACGACCAAAACAACAGGAAAAGATGAGCTTTCTATTGGTGCAGGAACCATGCATCTTGCTTTCAGCTTTGATTGCCGCTCAAATGATGACAAATGCGCAGAAAAATCCCGCATCTGCCCTGGACATGGAGATCACTATTTCACAGGCTGCAGACAATGGAAAAACCATCTAAATCTCCCGTGAGTTTTCTCCCCCCACCTTTGAATGAACCCCTTTCTACTGGACTTCGAATTGTGAGTAGTAACGGAGATCCTGGAGTGAGCACAAGCACTCCACCTGCTTTAATGCAACAATTTATTATTGATAGAAGCGTAGGACTTTCTCCAGAGTTGTAATTCAGGTCTCTAGGACTATTTCAAACCTTGTGAAACCAACTTGGCCTAATCAGAGGTCAGATATTCGTTTCACCATTACCACCAGCCAGTGTATTTCTCTGCGTCTTTCTCATCTGTAGGGCCGCAGTCACCCTATATAATGGGATCTGTTTGATGAGTCAGTATTTGTGTACAGTTGTAGAGCAGGTGTAGACTTTTTTAGTTCAACGGCATTAGAGCTTACGCTGTTGTAGAGACATGTTAATAGTGTGCAATGTTGCAACGAAGTTGGCATATTGGATGCCATGCTAACAAGGGAACGGTGTGAATTTGGACAATTTTTGTCAATTTGGATATGTTTGATTTGGATTTTTTTTTTGTCACTAAGGATTTTTGTTATTTTGGACACATTTAGTCAATTTGGAGGTATCAATTTAGACAGTTTTTCTTGTAGTATAATTGTTTGAGTTTTTGTTCCTTTTTGTAAGAATAGTAAGGTAGACATACATACCCATTCCTGACCTTTTTCCAATTTAGACCCTTGTGTACCCAAAGTGTTCATTTTGTTTTTTGAAATGAGTACCCTAGGTATATAGGGGTCGGAATTGGGAAAGGGTCAAGGATGGGTATGTCTACCTTAGTACTTATACATCAGCTTTTGTTAGATGAGGCTATTTTGTGAGCATAAAATAGTGAGCACATGAGCGGTGAGCCAAGATTTTGTGAGCGGGAACCAATTTTGAGCTCAAAATCAATGGGAAAACTTTAAAAACAACAAATTTTTCAAGAGATGAACATATATAATGCACAATTATAAGGCCAGATGCACATATTTATAAGTGAAATTTAATATTTTGACAAAAAATCTAGGCTCATGGCTCATGGCTCATGTATCCCTGCTCATGATTTAGCATTCCTTGCTGTGAAGCTTACTTCTTCAACAACTTTTACAAAGTAAGAACCACTTTTCATGCTAATTCAGAGGGTGCCCAATATAGGTTTTCTACAATGGTATTATAATTGTCTTAAAATTGGCTTTGTACCAAATTTAATAGTTTTCTTGCAATGGTTGGCAACTTGGACTTCCCATTATAGTAGAACTACTCTAAATTGATATGGTTGGGACCCCAAGAACTATATTAGTCTAAGTAAGTTATTAGTTGATTACTTTAAGGTTAGTGTCAGGATACTACCAAGGAATATTACTACTATTGAATTAATTGTTTTGATTTATGATTGACGTATGATCTGACATTGAGATTTGTGTTATACATTAATTTACAAAGCATATTAGCTTACAAGATATTAGCTTACAGGAGTTCTACCGTAGGGGGTTTCAGGTGTTCACATTTTTGTTTTTATTGGTAATGATCACTCTCTGAAGTAAACGCTTACCGGTATATCACAGCCGTTTGGCAACAAACATCTCCACAGGTGTTTAAAACTTAAAATGGTCATGTAAACTTTTTGCTTCATTCAATCTGATCTTTCTGAAGAAACAGTATGGCGATGCAGGAAAAAAAACCCGTTTGAATGTCATATATTGAAATCCATATGAATAGATTTTTCTAGTTTGAGCACGGGGTGTTTACTTTGTTGTTTAACCCTTTAACGACCGTGGTCGATTCTCGGGGTGGGCAATCGTTTGTATTTCCTTTTGGGAGACACTTTAGGGTTATTGAATACATATGTTTATCACAAATCTGACTATACAAATGGAAATATCTTGCAGCGTTCAGTGTTATGCATCATGAATTATGCTTACTCTTTAGTTGTTATGGTCATCTTTTTGCATTTATTGGTGTATTTTCAGCTGGTACTTTTTTTAGTTTTTTCAACCCTCTAGCCACATGCCACCTTAGATTGGCATGGTTATTGTCCTAAATTGTTCATTTTCCAATTCCCTAGACTTGTCCCCTTTGCCACGTCATCAAATTCCTTGACATGCTCTCTTTACAAATTGAAAATAGTCAAAATGATCAGGAATTGGTCGACTAGTCTTTAATGGGTTAATATAGTGCATGACACTTCTAGCCAACACCTCTTGAATTTGAGCGGCCCATCTATTGCTCCAACAAAAGCTATCAAAAAATCCAAGACCACCATGATGAAGCCTCAAGTTTCATTCTTCTTACTAGTGGAATTACTTTTGACTTAATGAGTGCATATGTTGTGCCTTATTGTTTCCTTGTGTAGTAATTTAGTTGCTTATAAGTGTCATGCACTATATATAACCTAAACTGAAATTTCATTCCATATAAATGATTTTTTGAGGGGAATTGAGATACGTACCACCCTTTTTTTACTGTTCTACCACGCTTATTATATATGGCTAATTTTACAATATTAAAGTAGGTGTGGATCATGGGCAAAACATCACTAATTTAAAAATATAGCTTGACATAGAAGTACTTGCAACTTTATTTTGTTCTTCAACTCTTAATCTTGTTCATATAGTGCAAGATAGCATAAACCAACAAAGATGTAACAATCATATTAACCCTTAAAGGCCCAAGCCCTTTTTTCTACAAAAGTTACTAAAAATTGCCACTTTTGAGGGAATGAGTAAAAAAGTAGGATTTTTTTTCGGAAATCCAACTATAGGATCTTGCTCTATACTATGGGAGGTACATGTGGGAAAAGAAACAAGCTCATTCTAGAAGTAGAGAAGTGAGATATTGACATCTGAAATGAAAAAAAAAAGTTTTTTTCCTTGCTGCCCAAAAATTTCAAAAGCCTTGACCGCTCCTATACAAAAAAAAAATGTTCTATGCAAAGTTGAGGTTTATTTTTTTCATGTAGAAGACCAAGTTAGGTATGTACGGAGAATTTTCAAATGAATTGGAGGTGTAAAACATACTTTGTAAAATCATGCAATGCCGGAAGGTCATGAAATTTGCATATACACTAGGCAAATTGGAGGCTTTATGTAAAACTCAAAAATTCAAATTGCATTAATCCAAACAGTGAAAACAAGGATTTTTAGTTTACTACAACTTGGGATAAAATTTATTCAAAAAACAAATACTCAAATGGCTCAAAGAAGTAAAGCACCAAATTTTACAAGGGGCAAAAGGAATGGAGGTTCGGGAGTCCCATACCTACCCACAAACAAAAACTTCTCACTCATCAATCAAAATTGAATGATTCAAAGCTTCCCAAATACATTTAAATGTAAAGAACCAATTTCAGATTTTTATTTCAAAAAATGCAATTTAAAAAAAAAAAAAAAAAAGGTTGCCTAGATTGCCCACCCTCAATTGTTTTTCAGAAATTCATGTACAACTTCTTCAATAAATGTGGGAATGAAGAAAAAAATAGATGCTTGCTTAGGTCTTGGAACTCCTTACCTTCACTAAAAGTTTCAAAAAATCACACAAACTAGTTTAGCTATAGGTACATGCCCAAAATCCATTTGTCCCTTGAGGGGATAGTTGGGCCTTTAGGGGTTAAACATATGACATTTATGTATTTCATTTTTGTTGATGGCCGTTATTATCCAATTTGACAAAAGGATAAAACACATTCCCCTCACATTTTCTTTTATAAATATAGAGGTCACAAGAATAATGTATAAAACACAAAATTAAGAAAGGATGTAGTATATGCTAAACCCCTTTACAATTATTTATGAAAATGAAATTGGAGGGTATAGGGAAGAGGGGTGAAGCATATGCTAGAGCCCCTAACACTTGTTTTTTTGATAATAATGAAACTACATTAAATAGTGCATTTAGGTTGCTTAAACAATTAGGTTGCCTTACCATGGAAATTATCTCATGACTCACCGTTTTATCACTTGGAAGTGCATGCAAATTTATAAATACTAGGATTTTCACATGGTTTACAACACATATGTGGTTAGTTTATCTTTTTGGAGCGTTGTTGTTGCTAGGCCATTTGTAGTTTGTTTATTGTAGTAATCATTGATGAAATTATTGTAACATCAATAAGTAGTTATACAATGTAAGTATCAAGAAATTAGTGTGGAGCAATCCAAGTACACTGTAGATGTTAAGAAGAGGGGGTAATGAGGCACATGAGGGAACACCTCACCTTTTCTTTTTATGAAAAATAAAACGAAAGGCCAAAACGAAAGACGTGAAGCACATACTAAACACCACATATATTTCCCTGAAAGTGAAATTAAAGGGTTTAGACAATAAGAGATTATGAATTATGATTGAACTTTGTTTTTGTATTTGTGAATTTAGAGGCAAAAGAAAAGAGAAACTAGCACGAGTAGAAAAAACATATCATGGGACAACCAATTCAATTCAAAATGACTGCAAATGTTCACAACAATTATTGAATGACTTGATTACAGTCATTGCCAACACTCACAATTATTGTGAATTAGTTGTTTAGGACATGTGTTTTTGCAAGTGTAGTGTCAAAATACAGAAGCCAGCCACAAGCTTGATTTCCACTTCCATTTCCGCATAATCAAAAGTATGAGCTTGGGAGGAACATTGTGACTTTGTTATATCAATAATTAATTATTGTCCAATGTAAAAAAGATTCAATTTTATGGGGGCGGTACTTTCATTTTATCTATATATATTGTTCATGCAAAGTATTTGGCATCATTCTGAGATTTTGATAAATTCTGAATTTGGATATATTAAGTTATAATGCTAGTATGAACACATAGTACATTTCAATTTTTTGAAAGTATTTGGTATATATAAGATGACATCTTCTTGCTTTCATTCCTAAACAATTAAAAGTTTCATTGTGGCCAATACATTACAAGGTATTTTTCTTGTATTTGGAATAGATACATAATTTTACTACATTTGAGATCAAAAACAAAGTTGAAATATAGATTAAGGCAATTCTAGTGAGATATTTAAAATCCCAAATTAAAACTTCTTGTTGGTAGCAAATGTCAATGATACAACAATGTATCTATTATGTCCATGGGATGTTTAGGGGTCAAGCTCATATTATACTACTAGTGCATGGATTTGTTAGTTATGTTTGTTTTAACCCCTCACCGCCCAAGGGGACCAAAACTGTCCATCTTGCATTTTAATTTGGAATTTTTTTACTTTTCTTGAAGAATAATTTTAGTGGTTATTTTTTTAAATTATTTTGATTGAAATCTTGTTTTAGTATCAAAATTTTGATTTTGAAAATGAATGACTATGATTTGTCTATTCAAGATTTTGTGCAAGGGTGTCCATTGCAAATCTTCACTTTCTAGTGTTGAGAGCTCTTGGAAATGAGCCTCAAGTACACTAGAACTTGGAGAAACAATCACATTAGAAACTTAATTTAAAAAGTTGTAGAGTAGATTTTAAGAAACCGTAAATTGATTAAGGTTATACATGTTGTACTTTACATACTTTTTTTTTTTTTATATCCTCAATTTTAAATTTGAGATGTGAAAATAGAATTGAAAGACTTCAAATCACTATCACAATTTTAACACCCTCTTGATCAAATTTTATAATTTTTCAATTCATAAGTGATATTGTTGTTTTCTTTTCCTATATGATCCTTAACAAATCTAGTTTGAATTTGCACGGCTGCAATTTTAAAATAAATTAATACAACTTATCAAAATGTTGACATTTTGTTCATCCAAAAACATGTTCTAAGATACTCTGGATCGTCTATGGGCAGCGAGGGGTTAAAGGATTGATTGTCAACAAAACTTTAAATGATCAATGATTATTTATTTTTTCAAATTTAGCATACTGTATTTGTTAAGGAATCATACATACTAAATTATAGAATGTCCTTTTCATGTGAAATATTTTGCATACTCTTATAATATCTCTAAATAATGCCCAAAGGCATGTGCACTTTTAACAATATTGGCATTCAAGGCTAAAAATAGATTCTAGCTTGTCATCATATTTACATATGTGCAAGGTAAAGACATTATACCTCCATTACCCTCTCCAATAATATTATATGGTGAGCCTTTTAAGGTGTTAACAACACAACCTATACCACCATAATGGGTGTGATGCACGTGGCATAATGAAATTAGAAGGTAGCAGTGTACCGGTATGTAAGCTTAGTATGAGATTTTAGGATTTTTGAGGAAAATTCAAAATTGCACCGACCTCCATAACATTTTTTTAGGTGTATTCAATTTAGTAAATTCACAACCATTAAAACACTTCAAAAAGTAGAATCCGGGTTTTAAGTATATAAATCTTGTATGAAAAAAAAAAAAAAAAAAAAAAAAAACTTCTGCTTGAAGTTTTGATTTTATTTTGGTAAATCAACTTAAAGTTACAAGATTGGGTTTACCTTTGCACAAATTGTATTCATGTATGTAACACATATGAAAGTTTTAAAAGTGACCAAAAATCAAGAAGCTTTAAATTTGTCATTTTCCAAGCATGTTTTCATGTTTTTGTAATCCAATACATAGCAACTTCTGCACATATCTCTTAAAGATGTTCAAAGAATAAACTTCCTGAATGTTTGAGAGTTTTAATGCATAACTCAAAAGCCTTGACCATTGAAAAAATGAGTTTAATGCATAACTCAAAAGCCTTGACCATTGAAAAAATGAGTTTAATGCATAACTCAAAAACCTTGACCATTAAAAAAATGAGTTTATCTATTTGTAACCCCTTAACTCCAAATGCGATATTTAAAATTGTAGTTTATTCAAAAAGTTGTTGAAAATTCATGTTACCTTCTATTAACATGACAGTCTAATGATTGTGGTGTATATACCAGCTTAATGATCAACCTCATGCTATGATGCTTTCAATGGTACGATGTATTATACATGAAATTAAAATTAGGACTTGTAACACATAAAGGTTACTAGTAACATTGATTTGAATTCAGTTTCAAAAAACATGATTCTATCTATACAAAACACTATCATTTGAATATAGGGAAATTTGATGGATATCTTTGAAATTTGCGTTATTTGTACACAAGCCCCTAATTTTTCAGAAATTGCACATTTACACTTGACATTTTGTCAGAAATCACGAAAATATACTTATCTATGATTATCAAAAGTAATGACCACCTGCTTTTGGGCATGACTTACGGCGAATCACAAATTAGAGCACAAGTCTTGCCCAAAAGTAGGTGACATGCACTTTTGATAACTATAGAGAAGGGTATTTGTGCAATTTCTGAAAATTCAAGGGCATATGTACAAGTACGTTGCAAATTTTAGAAGTACCCATCAAATATTCCCTTGAATAATCATGACCTCATGACCTACTATTAGATTGTTTTGAACCAACAAACTGACATTAAATAAGCAAGTTCTCTATTTATTTTTATTTTTGAATTTCTTATGATGGTGAAGCCTTTTAACCCCTGAAGGACCACTTGTCCGTACAGGGGACAAATGAGATTTTGGGCATGTACTTATGGCTAAACTACTTTGTGTAATTTTTTGAAACTTTTATGGAAGATGGGGAACTCAAAGATCTCTACGGGCATCTAATTTGTACCCCATTCCAACATTTATTAAAGAAGTTAAAAATGAATTTATGAGAATTTTAGTTTGGCAGGCAATCCAAAAAATTCTTTAAAAATTTTATTTTTTTTAAATAAAATTTTGAAGTTAGTTCTATAGACATGTATATTTGGGAAGCTTTGAATCATTCAAATTGAATTGATGAGATGAAAGTTATGAGAAGTTGTAGTTTGCTAATAGGTGTGAAAAAACTCAAAACTCCGCCTACATGCAAACTAAAACTTCTCATAACTTTCATCTCATCAATTAGATTTGAATGATTTGAAGCTTCCTATATATATATGTAAGTATTAAAAACTAACCTCAAATTTTTATTTTAAAAAATGCAAATTTTAAAAAAGTTTTGGGCTACCCACCAAACTAAAGTTATCATAAATTCATTTTTAACTTCTTCAATAAATGTTGGAATGGGGTACAAATTAGATGCCCGTAGAGATCTTTAAATTCCCCATCTTCCATAAAAGTTTCAAAAAATTACACAAAGTAGTTAAGCCATAAGTACATGCCAGAAATCTCATTTATCTCCCGCAAATACAAGTAGTCCTTTAGGGGTTAAGAGATTCATATATGAAAACCATATAAATTTTAAAAACCGTATTTATATTTATAACTTCTACAACTATTCAAATTAGGTACATCAAATAAAAGATTAAACATGACAATATGTTTTTAAGTTTATACTCAAAGTTAGAGGTAATCATAAGTTCTTCATCATCTTCAATCACCTTATCAAGTCAATTCAAACCAATTTTAACTCTAAAGAATTTATTGAAACTATGCTTAAAGTTCATTGCAAATTTCTATGATTGAGGCTAAAATTATTAGATCTTTATCATAACAAAATTAACATGGTGTATTTATATTGATATGCTAATGCTTGATCGTAGCAGAATAACATAAAACATTTTGCACATGTGGTTTTGAATCTTTACTGATAATAATATGTAATGGTGGTATAAATAGTATTAATAGAAAGCAATTGTAGTAATAAATTAGCATTTCATAATGTTTTGTTTGGAAAGATGTATCTTAAATAAAAGCAATGAGTGAATGTAATAAATCTGATTTGTATATTAATATTTTGTATGTTCTATCATGTAGGAAATAGTCTTTTGGAGCTTAGAAAAGACACCATACCTTAATGTGCTTTAGTAAACCAAATTCATTTTGGCACCTTATCAATAGAATTCAACCATGCAAATTTTATTACACTCATAAATATGGTCCTATGATGCATGGCTTGGATTATGGTGAGTATTTGCAAGTATAAGCATATGTTGATATCAAAAAATTACATAAGGTTATTACAATTGAATATTGTAAAGCTGACCTTCATCTATTAAATTCTTTGAATAAAATTGGTTTTGAATTTGCACCTTTTACCTTTCTTAAGATGCTTCCTATGCACGTTAATGATTTAAGTCTTTTTCTTGTAAGTAAGAATGATTGATTTGTAGTAATTCTTTGAACGTGCTTATCCAAAAGTATATCCAGAAGTATATCATTGTGTTCAAAACATCTAAAAACATAGGAACATGTTAACTTTAGTTGTTGCATTTTATACACGTTTTTATATATTTAAAAACGCAATCCTTTAAATTCCAGAAGGTTCCTTGGAACCACATTGATAAATATTGTTGCATAATTTCTGTAGATAAATAATCAAATTCTATTTCCCATAAATTTTTCTCAAACTTTTATTTTAAAACCTTAAAGCATTATACTATACAAGCTCAAAGACTATGTCACAAAAGTCTCATTAATTATTTTTGATGGTTCAATGTTTTAAAGATGGAATGATGTGGATATAATAGGATTTGTAATGTATACAAAACTATTGTAATTACTATGTTGATTTTTACATTTTTTCCTATTCATGCGATAGGGATTTGGCACATACCTACCACTGTACCAAAAAGAACTCTACAATTACAAAACCAATTATAAACCTATCGATATTCCCTATGTACAAATCTTTGTGATGTGAAAAGTGACCTTCTTACATTTGAGACAATCATGTTTGGAAGATAGAGCCTATACTTGTGTTGAAATATATATAATGACTTTGATACAAATCATATTGCATTTGTAAGATTTAAATATTATAAAAAGCAATCTAAGAGATTTTGGTCTATGGGTTTTTTATTCATGTTCCCTTAAATTCCTAACAAACTCTATTTGAAAGAACTTCAGTTATTGCCGTCTATGCAACATTTCCTATTGTACATTTTCTTTGTTGTGTATCATCTTAAAAGCATCATTCATGAATCTTTATGATTTTTCCTTGTGGCAATAACCTTCCTAAGACATAAAAACTTAGATTAGAAGGCTTGGGGAGATCACTAGCCCATGTTTTAGAAACTAAGTGAGTTAAAAAATAGGGTTCATTTAATTCAAAAAGCAAAAAATATACTCCCACTATCCTATTATAAAGCTCCAAAAAAAATTTCCATGAGGGATTAACTGTATTTATAATCATTATGCTAATGACACACACATTCTAGAATCAATATACCACCTACCAAATGTTTGCAAAATCTCTAGTTTTTATGTTGCCATTTAGACACCCAAATTCCATGCAAAAAGTACCATATTTGTGCACAATTTGTGAATGCTGCCACTACAAGAATACCGTGGTTGAATCTACAAAAGTTGACAAAGATTGTGACCTAATCTACAGTGTACTGTAGATTTAGTCACAATTTTTGTCAACTTTTTGTAAATTCAACCATGGTTTTCTTATACTGTAAATTAGATCACAATCTTTGTCAACTTTTTGTAGATTCAACCATGGTTTTCTTGTAGTGTGCTAGCTCCTCATTATTTTAGTTTTTGTACCACTGACACATGCATTCTAGAATCAATATATCATCTACCAAATGTATACAAAATCTTGAACTTTGATGTTGTTGTTTGGGCACCCAAATTCCATGCAAAAAGTACCATATTTGTGCATGTTGTTAGCTCTTCATTATCAATGATTTAAAGATTAGTAGTAGCAATGGTACCTTGTACAGGCAAAATCAAGCTTGCTATGAGAGGAATGCTCCCTAATCTCTTAACTTGCCCCATGAGATCATTTAATATGACATACGCTTTCTTAGTGCTTAAAAGTAGCAAAACATAATTTCTAATGGGACGAGAACTATGTTATAGTGGGATAGAGCAAGTATATAATATATAGAGCTACTATAGGGTTCATGAAATACTATACATTTTAGTACATGTAAATGAAGATATGAAAAAATTAGCTATTAGGAATTTTTATTAATAAATTAGCCTTGACAAATAGGGGTTGTGAAAATTTATAGTGTTGCTTGTTGTTCTCCATGTTAAATTGTTTTAAATACATGCCATAAAATTGAGAAATACTTAACACTTTATAATAAAAATTGTCACTTGGACAATGGCCTTTTAATTCATATGCTTGTTATTGATTTCATGATGTATATTATATGTGTATATGTAATAGAAAGTTTTTTTTTGAAGAATAGCTGGGATAAGATAAAATTGGACAAGTAAATGTTATACATAAACTAGTCCCATTTAAAAACCAAGTGAATGAATTTACAAAAAATTACAGGATATTGGAAATATGTCCAACATAGTTTTAAA
Organism: Ulota crispa; assembly: GCA_963920765.1. NCBI lineage: Eukaryota > Viridiplantae > Streptophyta > Bryopsida > Orthotrichales > Orthotrichaceae > Ulota > Ulota crispa. The sequence continues at coordinate 26,267,236 of OY987243.1, read as the reverse complement.
AAAAAACCTAGTAATGATACCCATCTGTTCTAACGAGATGGTAAACTCAAAGAAACAAATATGAGAATTTTAAAAATAAGAATGAAGAGTTTGATACATGTTGGTTCCTTTGGGCAAGTTAGTTAACTTTTCCAATGTAAAAAAGCAAGCATCTTTTTCAGTTTCCTTGTTCTAAATAGGTGTTACCATTGAGCCAAATCATAATCCTTTTTATAGATAGATACAGTCATCTCAAACCCCATGTTTTAGGTAAATAGGCCTACATCAAATACCCTTTAATGTAGGTATGTATTATAAAATTACAATAGGTGATCTCCCCAAGTTGGAAGGACTACTTATTCTTCATGTTTTTCTAAGATTCTTACACTTCAATAGTTGAAAACAAAATGCTTTTGCACTACTATAGGTGGGGAGCAGATTCGGCTGCTCACTTCCGAATTGATTATTTTTTCAAAAAAAATCAATTCGGCATCAAATTCTATAATTAAACAAGATTAGGCACTTTCAAAAAAAGTTGTTCTTATTTGGCATTTAACCAAAAAAATATTAGAATTAAGCCTTTTTCTAAGCATCTTCCACTTTCTAAAATTAGCTCGTGGTAAGAAATTTGTAATAGATTGAGCCCTCTTGGAATTAACCTTGACCTTCCATTGTTAGTTAAGCTTAATGACTTTTATAATATTTGACATTTCAATTTTTGAATTGTTTGACATTGGACATTTTTGGAGAATAATTTACAAAATAATTAGGCAAAAATTTGGAAAATTATTTTATGCCAAATCTGCTATCAACCTATAGTAGTTGAAGCCTTATACAATTTCCATAAATCTTGAATATTGCATTAGTAGTTGTTCAATTTTAAGTTTTGAGCATAAAAATTAAGAAATAAAATGTGAAAATTGCTTGAATATTGCATCATACTATTTCAGAATAAAAAGGCAAAGCGCTAAAGTATTTTATAATGGTGACAATTTTTTGAAACAAGAACTCCATATAATACCATGAATAACCTCAAAAGACTTGACCTTGGCTTTTGTGGTGCCGATGCTTAGTGAAAAAATTCATGCACTGATAAAAATGAATGAAGATATTTCCTTTCCATATTTCATTTCCATTGTTTTTGTACAAGCAATAAACAATTTGACCATTTACAAACTTTTCTTGTAGCTCTTCCAATCTTAAGCAACTAATTTATAAAAACCTTATTTACTCAAATCATGGAATGTATCATATATTGTTTTTAGAATAAATACTATGCACTTTTCATCCATGATTTTTTTCCCTAATTTTCCATGCTAATCAAATAACAAAGGAAAAATTTAACTTTTTCTAAAGTATTTATAATAACGTTTTACAATAATGAAGGTTAGAAATGATTCGAGTCCAAAATCACAATTATTTGTATGTCAAAAAGTAATCTCAAATTAACATAACATTTCAAAAATTTCATAAAGGTACCTTCTACAATCATTAGAAGGGATTTGGACCTCCAAAGAGGCCCCTTCCCCCAAATCCATGGGAACTTTGGGAACACCTTCCACATGGGCAGCCTGCCGCAGGACAGGTTGGCATTAGGGCAACCATGTCAGCCTGTATTATTTTTTTATTTTTCAATCAAAATCAAAATCAAAATCAAAAAATTCTTATTTTTTTCTAAGACCTTTTTTTCTGATTTTTTTTTAATTAAATTTTGTGACGACTTGCAGGGGCTGGTTTCCAACATTGGGAACAAAAAAACTCACAGCCCCTTCTTGGGTCCAAATCCCTTGTAATGTACAAATATCTTGCCACAAAAAAGTTTACTTTAGTATTTTTACTTTTGACATCCCCTGTGCAAATGATTTTCAAGGAGAACTCTAGTTTGAACAATTAAAACATTCCTTATGAATATTGGTTACAACAATAAACCTAACTTATAGAATTCAAAATTCAAAATCTACAAACTCTTGTTTAACCCCTATAAGACCATGGCCTTTATTTTGTCAAAAAGACACTCAAAACTGCCACTTCTATGGCAAAGTGCAAAAAAGTTTGAAAATTGGTCTTTTTGCATATTTGACTGTAGGTTCTTGTACTAAACTAGTATGAGAATGTGTCATACAAAATTCAAAAACTTTGAGAGCACAGATTGGAAGATATTTGCATTCCAAGTGTAAAAAACAAGGTTTTTTGCACCTTGCCATGACTAGATAATTTAACCCCTAAAGGACCATTGTCCCTACGGGGGACTAATGGGATTTCGGGCAGGTACCTACAGCCTCAATTTTTTTCCTGATTTTTTGAAACTTTTTTTGAAGATAGAAAAACACATTAGCTTTGGAGAATCTAATTTTTATTCCAATTGATGCCAGGGAGCAAAAGTTATGCCCCAATAAGCACAAATTTGGGGACTAGGGGCAGCAAAAAAAATTCTTATAAAAACTTGAAAAAAAAATTTATTATTTTTTCTTATAGATTATGTATTTGTGTACATCTGAAGCTTTGAATCATTCCATTTGGACTAGTTATGAGAAAGTTATGGACAATCTTGTTTTTCGGGCAACTCAAGCATCTTCTTGAAAAAATAACTTATAAACTTCATTTTTGAATGCAGGTTTAACATTTTTTCAAAAAAAATTGTTGGAGAAGGTCAAGTTTGCTTTCTAGAACAATCTCACCATTGGGATTATTGCATTTCAATTCCATTGCAAGGTTATTAGCAATTTAAGTTTTTCTTCAATCTCATACCTTCGTCTACCTAATATTTTTTTAAAGAATGAAAATTAAGTACTCTTTTTTTAGATTTTTTCCCAAGATTCCCAACTTAACTTCCCACCATGCAAAAATAGAATTCCAAACTCTGTGGCGCAAAAATTTTAAGTTAAAAATGTTCAAAGTTAAAAAATCTAGTCAAGCAAGGTGCAAAAAAAGTTGTTTTTTACTTTTTAAATGCAAGTATCTTCCAATTTGTGCCGTCAAAGTTCTTGAATTTTGTATGACACATTCTCATAGTAGTCTAGCACAAGATCCTATGGTCAAATATGCAAAACGCCTAATTTTCAAACTTTTTTACTCTTTGCCATAGAGGTGACAATTTTGAGTGTCTTTTGATAAGAAAAAGGCCATGGTCCTTTAGGGGTTAACTATGAACTTTTTTAACTTAAAATTTTTGCACCACAGAGTTTGGTACTTTATTTTTTTGTGATGGAAAGTTGAGTTGGGAATCTTGGGAAAAAAATTAAAACAAAAAATACTTGATTTTCATTCTAAGAAAAACATTAGGTAGAAGAAAGTATGAAATTGAACAAAAACTTAAATTGTTAATAATCATGCAATGGAATTGAAATGCAATAAACCCAATGGTGAGATTGTTCTAGAAAGCAAACTTCACCCTTTCCAACAATTTTGTTTGAAAAAATGTTAAACTTGCATTCAAAAATGAAGTTTATAAGTTATTTTTCAAGAAGATGCTTGAATTGCCCAAAAAACAAGATTGTCCATAACTTTCTCATGATTAGTGGAATGAATCAAAGCATCAGATGTAGACATAGATATAATCTATGAGAAATAAGAATTTAAAAGTATTTCAAATTGTTGTAAAAAAAATTTGCTGCCCAAACTCCCCAAATTTGTGCATATTTGGGCATAACTTATGCTCCTTGGCATCGATTGGAATAAAAATTATATTTCCCAAAAGCTAATGTGTTTTCCTATTTTCAAAAAAAGATTTGAATAATCATGACAAAAACTGAGGCTGTAGATACTTGCCCAAAATCCCATTTGTCCCTCCTAGGGACAATGGTCCTTTAGGGGTTGATAAATTTTCTAACCACATTATGTTATCAAAAAACGTCAAGGTGTTTGGGGTTAAGGGTATTCAACTTCCATCATGCATTAAAATAAAATAAAAGCTACACAAAAAACAAAGGAATTATTGAACCATGCATGAAAACTTGCGAAAAAATTAACACAATCAAAAATAAAAAATGCTTTCAACAAATTTCTTACAAGAGGCACAAGAATTTGAAAGAGTTTTTTCTTTGGCTTCAAAAAAAAGTGATCATTGTGATTGATTATTTTGATGCAAGGAGAAATGCTACACCATGAGCAAGGATTAGTGAGCTGTGAGCCATGAGATGTGAGCTTAGATTTTTTGTCAAAATACTAGATTTCACCAATAGTCATGTCCACAAGGCCATATAATTGTGTATTTCAAACCTTAATCTCTTGAAAAACTTGCTACTTTTTCTATTTTTCCCATTGATTTTGAGCTCAAAATCAAGTTCCACTTGTAAAATCTTGACCCACAACTCATGGCTCACCATCACCAAATAGCATCATCCGTTTGTCCTAATGCAACATGAAAGTCTGCCCTAAAAGTTTGTCCTAAGGGTAAGGTAGGAACACCCAGAAGCGTGGGTGTCCCCATGGGCATGGCCTATAATTTCACCCATAACTGTAATCTATAGTCTCCTTCTTTGCGTCTGTTAGAAATCCACGGGTATGGGCAATAATTAAGCCAGAACTAGGTGGCAGGTACATTGGATTTAATAGCAGTACACAGTGGTTTAAATGTAGTGCTCGTGTCTTCAAATTAAATGACAAGGTGGCTGCAAGGAGGGTTTTGTGTGCTATATTTGGTGGATGTGGGGAATATTTACAGTGAGTAAACATGCAGTCATCAGTGGTTGCACTTTAATGTCCAAGGGATATGGGATTTTGTGCCACAGCAGTGGGTGTTATTCATGACATTAAAGGGCACTTGCCATGATGGCTTATCTTTAATGTAGCGACAAATATAATATGACTTAGTGGAGGGATTAGAGAGTGCAAATGCTTGCTTGAACTGAGAATTGTAGGAGTCTTACAACAAGCACGCATAGTATTTTGAACTGTAGGTTGGGAGGGAGTTAAAGGGCATGGAAAATGCAATGAGAGGAAGTGAGGAAATCAGTGGAACCAAATCTGCAGCTGTAGGTTGGGTGCCTGAGATGCAAAGATTTGGGTTGCTCCTGGGTGGTGGATGGTCCCTTTCCGAGAGAATGGTAGAAATCTAGAAGGTGAAGGTGTGCAGTACCAAATTCCCCGGCCAGAAGCGCTAGAAGGACGAACCTTTAATTCCCAGCAATTGTGCTTTTGGAGCTGGGACGGTACTTGCTCAATTGGGGCGACTGTTCAAAGTTCCAACATGGACGTCGATGCTGCTGCCGTCGATACTCCTCCCATCGATGCTCCTGCCATTGCAGCTCCTACACAAGAACTTGGTGGACGGGGTTTTGGCAATTCAATTACTTGGCATTCCAGCATCGCCATTGATTTTATAAGTACACTTGGTGGACGGGGTTCCAATGCCGCAGATGGAGTAAGACAAGTTCAAGGTGTCGATTGTGTATTTCAAGGCCTCAACATCGGAGCTCCCTAGACAGAGGAGTTCACACATTTGGAGGTTACTACGCCTGCACAACTTTTAGGCATTGAGCATTACAAAAGTGACCAGATCCGTGATGGAGAGCGTGGTTTGGAGGTCTGTGGCCTCGGGGGTCAAACTAGCGATGGCACTGGGGCTTGCAAATTTCAAACAACAACGGGGCATGTTATAAACAGCCAATGCAGTTCAGGCGTAGAGAGTCTAAGAGCAAAGTTTACCAACTGCACTGTGACAGCTGGAACTAGTAGGCGCGGTGGAGGAAGTCTTGGTTTCAACACAACAGACGACATGGACATTACAATGGAGGAGGCTGGCTACAACATAGCAAGTCCCTTGACAAGATTGCGGGTCACTCTTCCAGCTGCAATAACTACTATCCCTACACCAAGCCCAACTGTTTGCAGAGATTGGGGACGTCGTCCAAAGGGCACCGGCAAGTGGGGTGACGATCAACTAGCATCCGGGATAGCTGCTCTAGATGCCGGCAACAGTATTGCCTTTGCAAGCTGAGTTTTTGGAATTCTGGAGTCCTCTCAGCGAGATCACATGAACGGTAAAATGTTACAACGTAAAAAAGGACGCCAAGGAGTGCTTACTGCAAAGGAAGAACTAGCATTGGTAAAATGGATGTGCAATATGCAGGATTAATATTATGAAGTTGAGATTGAAGGTGGCAGAGATGACTCAGGAGAGATGGACTTCTTTCAAAGAAGGGATCCTTGGACGTGGTTGGCTCCGTTGGTTCAAAAATTGCCACCTAGAGATGAGTTTGAGATCTGCACAAAGGTTGGATGAAGGAAGAGCAAAGGGATTAAATTCTAAAAGTGCAGAATCATTGTATAGGAACTTGAAAGAAAAATATGAAAAACATCAGTATGCAGCACATCAGATCTGGAATGCAGATGAATCTGGAGCTCAGGCAGGAAGGAATGGTACTGCAAGTCCCGTTTTTGCAAAGAAAGGTACAAAAATTGTCCATAGAATAATACCATCCAACAAAGATCATCTTTCTGTTCTCTCTTGTGTAAACGCTGCAGGGGGATTTGTACCAAATTTTTACATTTTTAAAGGAAAAGGAAGTTGAGAAATTACATAGTCAAGTGTGAACCTCTCTCTTGCATGCCTATGCAACCAAACGGCTGGATGACAGCATTCCTGTTTTCTGCATGGCTTTCTCATTTTATTAGCATTATAAGAGAACGATATGGTCTGTCACTAGAGCAAAGACACCTATTGCTACTAGATGGTCACGGATCCCATGTCACTCTAGAAGTAGTCATGAAGGCTAGGTCATAAGCACTTGGCATCATCTCATTGCCAAGCCACACAAGTCATAGGTTGTAACCTTTAGATGTGAGTGTTTTTAAGCCTTTCAAATCAAAATTTTGAGCCTCCAAAGATAGATGGATTATAGGCAACAAGGGGAAAGGTGCAAGGAAAGAGGATCTAGCAGAATGGGTCTTTGTAGGATTAAAAAAAGCACTTATAGTGGGCAAAATCAAGAAGGGATTTGCTGTAATTGGTATTTGGCCACTAGATCCTACTGCCATGGCCGAATACATTAAACCCAGTGCCTGCTATGTGGATTGCAAAGAAGATTACGTTGACTGCAATGAAGATGATGACCCTATCACACCTCTTGAAGCAACAACAACAAACCACATGGATGCAGAAACCGTGACAAGAACCCACAACAATCAAAATAATACATCCATGTTGCAACCAAGCGAGATCTTGCAAACACAGTCAGAGGTCTTCTTGCACCCACAGGTAGAGTCTGTCCCTTTGTCTCAGCTAGAGCCGTTGCTCTAGTCAGAGGGAGTTTCAGTGGTGCAGGCGCAACGTCTCCTATTTCCACCAAGGCAACCAGGCTCCTTCTTCAACCAATCGGGCTCCTTCTTCAACCAACTGGGCTCCTTCTTCAACCAAACGGGCTCCTTCTTTGACCAGCAGCTAGATGCTACCATTGACTCCCAAGCAATGTCGCCCTCAGAGCCGCAACAGCAACGTCAATATTTTGTTGAAGGAAACTCCAACTCCGAATCTGTAGGAGGCAATTGCCATGACTCTGACTTTGGCGAAGAGGGTGTTCTTGCAGCCAACATACCCAACCTATTTGCTTAATCGAGGGTGCAGCGTATAAGCTGACCACGATTTGTAGAGCCTCCAGTCAATTACTTGAAATTGATCATAATGACCTCTGATGAATACATTTTGGCAATGACTATTAAGGCAAAAAAGAAACTGGAGGTTGCTAAAGAGCGAGAGGATTGGAAAATTTTGATGGAATAGAAGAGAGCTCAACGTGGGCAAGATAAGGCACGCAAGGAGGCGGAGAAGGTGATTAAGAGACTTCAATCACAACAAAAGCGAGCAAAGGAGCGTGAAAAACAACAAAAAGCCACGGAGCGAGCTCGATCATGTAGGGAAGGAGAACCCAGCACATGTAGACGTACTGGTGGAGCAGAGGAAGAAATTCAAAATGTTGGTGGGCTTACCAGCAGAATTTGAGGAACCGGCCCCTCCTCGTGGTGGTGCAAACAGCTAACTATGGCATGGCGCGCTTTGCATCCTAATCGCCGAGCTTCAAATGAGCGCGGCGTCAACGGCAAGGCCTACGTGTGTTGCTCACAAGTGACCGACGTGCAAGAAGAAGGAGACGAGCACCTTGTGGAACCCTACACCCACCAAGATCAATGAGTGTCTAACACTGCTAGTTTCCATCCTTTGTCCCACAATTTCTAGTGCTCAAGGCGGTGCTCGTAGGGTTTGTGCTGTTGCTCCTACATTCGTTCAGTTGGGGCTTCATGTTACCTTTACATTGGTTTTTTTAGCACTTACCTGACAGTTTTTGGTGTTGGAAGCAACTGTTCCAGTAACTCTTTATACTACTTTTGATGCAATCAAGGCAGTTAAAGTGTCAGTGACTTTTTATTTTAGCTCACTCTACACACGGGCATGGGACATGGTGATTTTGCGTTTTCAAAAAATTTCAGGATCACATGCTTGTTTGGAAAATTTGGCAACCACACCCAAAAATCCTCATTTCCATTTCCTAACATACGAATATTTTTTCCACTTCTGTTCCACTGATTTCTCTACCTCTAAACCCTTAATTCCACGCTTGTGGGTGTTCCAACCTTACACAAGCAAGGACCAAGTATAGGAATGCTAGTTTTACAAAAAAAATCTCATCTTCATTAAAGTTACCCCAATTATTTGAAAAATATCAAGAACTGAAAGGGGGGGGGGGTTTAGTCGCCTAGCTGGAGAGATGCTCACAGCAAGGCGGTGACGACTGACGACAACGACGACGACGAAATCCTAGCTTGGCTAGACCAGGACGGAGTAGAACGAAGTAGGACGAAGCGGACGATGTGTCCTAGCTGCGAATAGACGAAGTGAACAAAGGCAACGAAGGAGGACGACGAAGCGAACGAAGGAGCGGACGGAGGGCACAAACAGAGGCACAACCGGCAGTGGTGCGCAAATGGCAAAGAAGGCGTTGACACGAGGCAAACGATCTTTTAGCCAGAATGGAGGATGGAGCCCCCTGTGCGCGGACGACAAGTGGCGGCCATCCAGCCACTGCCACGCCCTTGATCTTTTACAGTGACACAGGAAGTGAACCCGCACCGCATTCGTCCACGCCAGGGCCAATCCGTGCTTGCCAGCGTCGCAGCCCGGGGCGACACGTGGACCGGTCCAGCTGCAACGCCCGCCCTCCCCTTCCCCTCGTCTCTCACCCCGGCCTTCTCTCTCTCTCCTCTCGCGCTCATCATCAGTCCCATCGCCATAGCCACTCCCTCGCCTCTCCGCTTCTCTTAGGTCGTCGCTCAATCTCACCGGCTTTTGCTGGTGCTCCTGTTGCCGATTGCGGAGCCCTTAACCATGGCGAGTGAGAGAAAGAGCAGCGGAAACGGAGATGCGAGGTGAAAGTTTGTTGTGAGGTCAGAGCAAGGGAAAATCGGGATGATATGGTGGAAAGGATATGGCCACAGCTGAAATCTGGAGGAGGAGGAGATTGATGGAGGAGACGACGACGACGACGTCGACGGCGTGCATCGACAATGGAGCGGCGATTTCGTTGAGGCGGCGGAGAATGGAAATTCGGAGAATCAAGATGTTGACGAATGTAGCACAGCCCGTAAGTAAGCGCTTACGCCCTCTCTCTGGCGTTGTATCGACTAATGTGGTGCACGAGGAGGAGGATATAATGGAGAATAATGATGGTGATGGTGAGGATGATGAGGATGACGGGGGTTTAAAAAATCGGGATGGCAATGCGCTTGCTTGTACTAGTGAGGAGTGGGGACAGGGGAGTAATACTACCGGCAGGCTGTGGTCAGTGTGTGGTGTTGGAGAGCGGGGGGGAGAGCAGGCTGCGTCGTCGCTCTCTACGGCATGGGAGAGACCGTCTGGAGGTCAGTCCGTCTCGCTTTATCTCGTACGAAAGCTGATACGATGAACATTCAGCTGTTGTCTATAGCTACAGCTGCGATAGAATCGCTCTGGCTCGAGCTTGATCCTGGTTCGGGCTTTTGCTTCTGCATTGGAATCTGTTATCAGAATCCAATCTCGAGAAGTGTAGGACTCTTTCAAAAGAATCATACGGAATCAAGAGTTTCTGGGCATGCAGTCTATCACCTCCGGATGATGCGGTTACTCTGATGCTCAGGAGCATCAGAGCTTTTCCAGGAATTCGTATTCGTATTCGTATTCGCGGAAGCTTAAGATATGCAGGATTTCGTCTGTAGTTTGAAAGAATTTAACGTAGAAAACAATACGATATTGCCTCCTTAGGCATGCAATCGTCTTGGTGGTTGCCTTTAGAGGTTCTTCGAAGAGGAGCTGTTCGATATTCGCACGCGCCGTGTGAGAGGGTATCGGAGTCATGTAGACTGTTTGCCCTTGCAATATTTTCATGTGATAAGTTTTTCTGAGATTCGTAATGGTTGTGTATGGACGAGATTCGAGAGTTGTTTGATGATTTGAGTATGTGATACTGCGCAGGTGTTCATAGATTTGGCAACGAAGACGAATGCGCAAACAATGCCAGTGATGCTGTAGGGAACAACAACAACAACAACATCAACAACAACATTGACAGAATGAGCAGTGCAGGCAGTAGCGGCAGCGCTCAAAACATCGTTGAGGAGTCAGATGTGAGCTCTTCTTTGACTTCAGTTGGTGGAGGGTTTCAGAGTACCTTGGGGGACGAGACTGTGGTAGTGTCACAACAAAAAGAGTCTTCCAAAGAAGGGATAATTCCGACGAGAGCAGCAGCAGCAGCGCAAGAGGAATCGCCCATGGTTGTAACATCAGTAGGGCCTGAAGAGAACAGTGAGATTGCAGACATGTCTTCCACTGAGACTGTAACGACTGGTCATGTCGATAATCAATTTTCGGACACCGTGCCTGCGGGTGAACATTCCCAACCGTCTGGAAACAACAAAGAAAGTATTCCAGAATCTAGTGTTGTGGTGAATGATGGTCCTGCTGGGGGACCTGGTGTACCCGCTATTTGTTTTGCTAGCAGCGATTGCCCGTCACATGGCATGGTAAGCCTGTGCGGTAGGAGACGAGAAATGGAGGATGCGGTCGTGTCGAAGGATTCTTTTGTGGTGTTGCCCTGCAACGAAGTGGGAGGATGTGATGCCGCAGGATTAAAAGCTGCTCCTTTACACTATTTTGGAGTTTACGATGGGCATGGGGGATCACAGGTTGGTGGTTGTGTTCATTTGCACGTTTAGGATTATTTTTTTGTATGGGCTCGAATTTGATGCTCATGTGTCTCTTAGAAGGTTGTATGTATGTTTTATTAGCTCGTTTGTAGTTCTGAAGTTTTTATGGTGAGGAGGTCGTTTGAATATATTACGTGCTCCTTCAATAATAGGTAGGCATTAATTTTGAAAGCCTTATATGTGCACGTATGTCGGTATTTACGATGAATTACTCATGCTCTCTTCGAAACATTATTGCTATCGAAGTTCGAGTTTTTAGAGCAATGCTATGCAAGTTGATTTGATTGTGTTTTTTCTTTCCAGATATGAGAATAAATATTTTCCCTCATCTGTTTAACCTATCTATTCAGAGTCTCGTAGAAGCTCACTAATTTGCATGACCGGCTTGTTTGCTGAAGTTAGTTTGATAAGTATGTACGCTAATCCCGAATACTGTTTTCGAAGGCCAGACCTAATAGGTTTTATTGCACTATAATATAAGAGATATACATTTGCTGTATTGTTGGTTCAGCACCTTCAAATAGTTGTTGTTACGTGTGAAATCGTATTTCTAATGAGGCCGTTGTTTTTGCAGGTTGCGAATTTTTGTGCAGATCGATTGCATAAGTCGTTAGCGGAGGAAGTCGAGTCCTGTTTTGTGAAAGGTCAGAACGTAGACCAGAATGCGGATGATTGGGAGTCCAAGTGGTTAACTGCCATGACTCAGTGCTTCAAGAAAATGGACGCTGAAGTGGGAGGTTTTTGCCTGGAGGAAGGTGAGTGTTCAGCCAGTGAGAGTTCCAGATGCTGTCCCGAGCCTATTGCCCCGGAGACCGTGGGGACAACTGCTATTATAGCAATTGTGGGTGCGTGTCAAATAATTATTGGAAATTGTGGAGATTCGCGAGCTGTCTTGTCTCGCGGTGGAGTTGCCATTCCTCTTTCAGTCGACCACAAGGTAATGCCCTTGTTCAGAATCCCTTAGTAATCTTAGCTTTATAAAAATTCGAAGACTGATTTATGCTTCGCGCACCTCACCTGCTGATTGTTAACGTGCATCGCTTTGGATCTGCAGCCAGAGCGAGAAGATGAGATGGCTCGCGTAGAGGCTGCAGGTGGCCGTGTTATTTATTGGAACGGTTATCGTGTCCTCGGTGTGCTGGCAATGTCTAGGGCTATAGGTACGTGGTGGCATTGATAGTGGAGGTTGAATACGTGCCACATACCGTAAGATGTTTTGAAAAATTCTTCTTCGGCTTTGACTTCAGTTGTTTTGCTTTTACGCTGATCTTGCATCATTGTCTTTTACAGGTGACCGATATTTGAAGCCATACGTCATTGCGGATCCTGAAATAAAGTGCCTCAAACGTGCGAAAGACGATGAGTGCCTTGTTTTAGCTAGCGATGGACTATGGGATGTCATGTCAAACGAGGTTGTTTGTGACATTGCCCGCAAAGCTCTCAATTCTAGGCGGAGTGGTCATCCGCCACCAGCGGACGGGTCTGCTGGCACTGACGATGATTCACCAGCCGCACAAGCAGCAGCGCTGCTCGTGAAACTGGCCTTAGCGAAAGGTAGTAGTGATAATATTAGTGTTGTGGTGGTAGACTTGAAATCTCCCAAGCACAGATAGCATCCGGCTGGAAGGCGGACTTGATTGATACCCGTAGGTAACAAGAGATTGGGTAATATGTTTGATTTAATATACCTTAGTCGTAACTTCGAAGCATTGAGTCAGCATATTTGAATCTCTCTCAGGGTAGTGGGAAAAAAAGTAAAGCTGGTGAGTTTTATACGATCTGAAAGGGGATTTGAGGGGATGGAGAGAAAGCCTTTTTTTATTTATTGACATTAGAAAATCTGTGTTTCAAGCCGAGTTGCATCGAGTTTGAAGATGACATTTGTTTCCTGTTCAATGGATCAATAATCTATCTTTTTAACTGGAAACTTAGACCTCTCTTTCTTGTGGCGTTTTATATTTTTAATACGCAGTTTTTTCCCTCTTCTTAGGCATGCACTATTTGGATAACTTACGTTTATGGTCTTTCCCCCCGCGCTTCTTTTTGAGGGGATTCTCTCTCGTTGTATTCTGTTGTCTTAGCTTGAACTCATTTCCTTTGCTGTTAGAAGGTGGGGTCAATTTAGTGTGATTTTAGATCTTGGAATCACGCAACTGCTCAAGTTTCATATGTGTAGTTAAAAAATGGCTGTTGACTTGGAAGAGTCCAGTACGTATGATCTAGTGAAACTGAGACATGGATTTGTTGATCCTGAAGAGTTTTTAAATATATTCTGTTAAGAGTGTAAGATTGGAAAATTAGTATTTCTGCTAAGGAGTAGTATCTTACTGTTTGATTATGGTCTTGCATTTGATGAATCTGAAGTTTTTAGATGGATGGAATGATGGCACACGGGAATGTGACATTTGCTTCGGTGTGTAAGAGAAAGTTCCTTGTCTCCAGAGAATGGCCTACTTATTATAGTTTTTAAGCTAAAAAATTATCAGTAACATCGAAGGGTATGTTCACACTTGGTGTTATGTGGGGTATTAGCAATATGAATGCATTCTAAAAGTGTGTCCAAATGTGTTCAAATGCATCTAATTATCTTTAGTTACCACCATTTTTAGCATTAAGTGTGAACATACCCTTAAGGTCCATTTGCATTTGCACTTATGCAAGTGGAAGGACTGGTTATTGGTTATTTTATGAGGCATCTGTTCCCACATGTGAGGGCTTTTAGGGCCCGAGGTGAGGTGGCAGGTTGGCGCCAAGTGTTTAAAAAGCGGTAGTTAGAATAAAGTGAAGATAAATTCCCAAATTTTTTGGGAAAGTTTGCAAACTTGGTGCACCATAAAATCTTGTATGAGATGGACATTTCAGAGAATATTGGGGAAGTAAGAGCGTTTTTTAGTATTCATGCTTGGTATGGTTGATTATGAAACAATGGTGCACTCTAAAATTAGTGCAGCTCCAGCCGTGGTTTGCTGCCACAGCTTACACTGTCTATGCGGTAGCCTCACTAATGTGGCTCCTATAGAAGTTTGCAATATTCTCAATAAACTACACTAAACTCCTACATTCCCCTCACAATTCCTGATCACTTGTACATCCAAATTAGCCCCTCCTTCACGAGGGTTTTGATCTACATTCTTGATGTTTTGTTATTCAGTCCCCTCCTTTGCATTTCGGGTTTTCTTCTGTTGCACATTCTTTTTTTGCAGTTCTTTGCTTTGTTGTGATGTGATGTCAGTGATGAGCTGCTGTGTCAATACAAATTTTGAGTCCAAGCATATACATCACCAGTCTAACAGGGAAGTACAAAAGAACAAAATGAGTAGAGCATGAGTTTGTAAAACAAGAGTTACTGCATTATGTTTCCAAGTTCCATGTCTCCATTCTAGAATACAAAGTGAAGCTATACAAGCGATGGCAAAAACAGTTGGTGTCATTTTGGACTAAATCATGGGTTAATGTTGTTGCTGACCTACAGGATCAGCCAGCACCTACACGATGGACAGTCACTTCAGTCCAGGAGGGTACAACTCCCCCATTCAGCCAAATGCTAGCCCTTTCCAGCCTCTTGCCACCAGTACAAATGGTGAGTTCCTTCCCATGACCAAGCATTCAGATTCAAAACTCACATTCCAAAAACACCATGCTACAATCGTTTAGTATTGTGTGTTACAGTCAGCCATAGTTGCAGTATCTACAATCATTTTTTTTTAAGAGTTCGGCATTGTATGCAATTCCAGTTCGAGAAAACAAAATGACATGAATTGAGTTCAGAGCTTAATGCTTAACGATCGCACCTTGAAGAGAGGTTTTGGAATGTGCCTCTAGCTGTTGGTTTATGCAAGCATGTAGCATACCATTTAAAACATGGACCTGCACAAAACAAATGAGTGCTTTGATGCTTCTATGAAAATGGGTTTAGCTTTCAATTTTAGGGTTTAGGCATTGAGTATGGTGTGTGTACCTGTTGTATCAATGCCCTAAAGGAACTCCACATTCTAACATTCTTTTCTGTGCATGACCTTTGCAGCTAATATACCCATTGCAATTGCACTTCAATGACCATCGGCAGTTGGTAGGGTTCATTTCAACGCTCAACGGTTTGTACTGATGCCCTCCCGAGGTGGACAGGGTGTGCCCCTCAACAACGCCGGACCATATCAGACTGGGCACACGGTGTCTTTCAATAATGTTGGACCATCTCATGCTCCACATTTGGGAAGCCCAGCAGCCGCCCAAATCCTACCCAATACCAGCAATGCACCAGCCCCTCCTACCACAACAGAGCACATTAGTAGTAGCAACAAAAGGCCAAAGAAGGATAGATGCCCTAATTGGGTGCTACTGGAGGTTCTAACGATGATTACAGCAAAGAAGGAGCAGTTCTTGCAAGAGATAGATACCATCGACGGCTAGGACTTGATGACAATAGAGAACATGAAGTGGAATCTCATTTTAGAGGAGTTAGTGCGTGCCAATCATTCACCTTGTGTACGAGATGGACACTCTTGCAAAGCCAAGTGGAACTTGATATTGGCAGAGTATAAGAGGATCTTTGACTATTTGAGTAGGACAGGTACGAATGCCCTCGACTACTGGACCTTGAGTGCTGCTGAGCGCAAGCTGGAAGGATTACCAAAGCATTTACCTCAGGAAATTTATGCAGCAATCCATGGCTGGTTCTCGACTCGTGCCCAAGTTCAACCCCTGCGTCACATAGACTTGTTTGCACCGACTAACAAGAATTTTAGGCTCAATTTGATTGCTGAAGAGGGAGGTTTGCACGATACCATGTACGTTGCCGCTGATGAGTCACTTCAACAACTCAGTGGGTTTGGAGATGAAGGTACTCCGATGGTATGCCACCCGTATCTCCTAGTAGCTCCACATCCCCGCCACTGAGTTCCTCTTTGACCCTCGCACCTATTGTAAGCCCCTCCAACCCTACAGGGACGCCCACAGTTAGACTTGGCAGCACCATCCCCTCTAGCGTTACTCCACACTTCATAAGTTCATCAGAAACTTTGTCCTACCCATTGGAGCGGCAAAGTGGAAGCACTAGGGTGAAGCAAAAAAATTTGTCACTGGGTACTCAGTAATCGCCAAGGCTACCAAAGCTGTTGGGGATGCCTTGGCTAAACAGATGCAAGAAATAGCACGTGCAAACTTGGAGATGGAGCAGCGAAAGATGGACACTCACCAGCGGTTGTTCCAGGACAACTTGGCGTTCATGTGTCAAAGAGACAAACGTCTCAATGCTAATGCAGTATCAGTAAACATGAATACAATATTGGCCATAAACAAACAAGCTGAAATTGTGAATTGCTTGTCCTCTCTTTCTAGTGTTTTCAACAACAGCTTTGGAGGGAACAGCATGCGGCAGAGGCCTACTTCACCAGAGTCAAGGCCACAGCACAGAAGGAGCGAGGGTTCACTAGAACCCTTGCGTGCTAGAACTGCTCAACGTGGAAAAGAGAAAATGGAGGAGGGATTGTGGTTGAACAAGAACAACACTCCAATGGAAGACAAGGAGAACATGCTAGAGGTACAGAGAACCAAAGCAAATGGTCCATGCCGATTGGATCCTATGGAGCAACAATCGGGCAGCATTCGGCAGAAGGAGACCAACCATGCCATGCTATGCAGGCATCTAACTACACCACCCCAATGCTAATGCACTACGACAACTGTGGACAAGTGAACGATGTCAATGGAAGACCTCCTCCGAACAGGTCCAACGGCAACAACAAAGACAGAGAATTTGGCGAAGATAGCAGCAATGTTGGAGGGGGAAATGGCGCGCAAGACTACAATTAAGTAGTAGCTTATTCCTGAGCTCCACTCCCGTGACTGCAGCAGTCATCACATCTGCGGCAACTGTACGTACCTGCATGATAGTGGAGGGGGTAGTTAGAGGTTTCAGGTGGGAGAGAGTGAGTTTAAGCATCCAAGGAGCATGACATGGATGCTGAAGAGGTTCACCCACCTCCATCCCTATACCTGTTAATTTGTAGGGAACGACTCAGTTGAAGAATCTTGTATGAGATTGAATTGAATGGAAGTAATACAGAAATTCATTCCAATGTAAAAAAAAATAAAAATCATTGGTATGATATGCAAACTTGCACGACATAATGGCAGTGATGAGTCTCGTACCTTATGTCTATGAAGCCCACGGCCTCTCATTTGTGAGTCGCATGCCCAACATTTGCCGCTTAGCAATACCTGCAGCTGTAGCAGGGATTAGTGGTACCGCCTTGCCGAGGTCGTTCCCTTCAACACCATCATCTTCCACAAGTCCTTCATCTTGAACTAGACTAGCTTGTAACCTCTGTCTTGCTAGAACGCCAAATAGAATCTCAACATCTTCATAAGGTTGCCCTAAAAACACATTATGCAAAAGTGCACAACATAAAATGACATCTGGAAGGAAAACAACATTTAATTCAGTCTTTGACAACAACTCCCTAAATGTTTGCTTGAGGATGCCGAACGCGTTCTTCACCACACACCTCCCTTTACAAAGTCTCATGTTGAACAATACTTTTGCCAAAGAATGCCTGACATTGTTCCTATGAGGAACCATTAACCACGGCAGTGAAGGGTACCTAGAATCACCGAGTAAGTATGGCGTGATTCCATCTGGACCTACGTGGTTGTTGAATAAGTTTCCATGTAAACCCAAGTGATAAAGGGTTGATCTTTGCAATACTCTTAAGTCATTGGTAGATCCTGGCATGCCAAGATATAAATTTGTGAACTTCTTATCGCTATCTACCACAGCCTGACAATTTAGCGTGCACCCGCCAAATTTAAAATAGTAGTAGTCTGCGGGACAATGCTTGGGTTTGGCAATTGCAATATGGGTCTCGTCAATGGCCCCAACAATGCATGGTAAACCACACAAATCTGAAAACTTTTGCTCTATTAAACAAAGCGTATCACCCGTCGGCCAAGTGATGTGGTGGCAAAGAGTGGCGTTGATTGCGTAGATGACGTCCCAAAGCACCCTGCAAAGTGTGCTCTTTCCAATTGCAAACAGCTCACAGCACGTCAAGAAAGTCGCTCCATGCATCAGTTTAAACAATGCGCATGCCATGCGAACAATAACCGGGACAGATTGGCAATACTTTGTGTTTTGCCTTTGCACATGGGGAGACAACAAATGAGCAAGCCGGTAGACACTTAACTTTCGCATTCGAAACATTTTGAACCATAACGTGTTGTTGTATTCCTCCATGACAAATATGGAGAACCAAGCAGTAGACCTAGGCTTCACCTAGAACCCCAACTCCTCCTCCATAACAAACAAGGATGTGCAAAGTCAGAATGAATGGAGCTCCCACTCCATCTGAGATAGCGGATCTGCCATCGGCTACCAAAGAGCATCAAGAATATTGTCCATTGGAGCCATGTCCTGGTCTTCCTCTTCCACGATCGGAGATGGCACAGCATCAGTATGGTCAGTTCCCAATACCTGGACGAGTACCCACAATACTAGTGCAATCGACAGGTTTGAGTTGGGGGAGCTGTCCATGGCAGCCGCTCCTGCAAGCTCAGTACATCAGCAAAACAGATGGGGAACCCTTTTTGAGAATGTGCAATACATGTTGTAGAAGGGAAACTACATTTGAAGAGCCAATCCGATGAACAAGAAATGATAGCGGATGTCACAAGGTATACCTTAACCCTAAACCACCGTGGAGAAGGTTAAATCGTAGGAACTTAGGAGATGGGCCAAACTCGTCAACAAGGAATTCTCCGTCAATTAGCAAAATTCAATACCACAATACGGTAACCCTAAACCGATAGAGCAGAAGGCCCCGGACTTCCCCTCAATGACACGCACTTCTCCACAGATTGCGGCTCCTTCACAATTTAGAGCAATAGTCAAGCCTTCGCACTATTGCGTTTCACCGCACCGCAAATGCGGAAGCCCAAAATCACATGATTGCAGGCTCAAATTCGTGGAAATGATACGACAGTGCAGCAGAGGAACGCAACAAAATTGACGGATGCCAGTAGAAGTGTGAAGTGCAAAGAAATTGACGGTGACACAAGAGCGCAAAGGAATTGGAGATAACAACAACAAGCTACAGCAAACGAAGCAACAACACTACAAACGTGATAGAACTTCAATTCTAGATAACAGCAATAGAAGGTGGGAACACCTGTCGCTACCATCATGGCTTCTTGCCTCACTGGCAGGGTAACCGGGAACCCAGGTTGCCAATATCAAGCCAGGTGTGAACGCTCAGTTTTAAAGAGTTAAAAAACCCACCTCAAAGGCCCTTTTAGGTCTAGACCTTTAAATAAAAACCAGTGCTGAATAGTGATCTGTTCTAAATCCAAAAACCGCTCCTGTCAAGGTGCATGTGCGAAGGGGCCATTAGGGTAGCAACACCCATAACAATGGATTGCAACCTACATTTGCATCCATATTTGTGTTTTTTGGTCCCATGATCAAAGAAATTTTAAAAAAAAAGGCATGATTCAAACTAGGACATCTGGTGCCACTGGTCAAAAGCTGTTGTCTGGTGCTTCATTCGGTTGAATTTGGAGGGAAGATTGTCATGTTGTCATGGATTTGTCCGTCTAATGCATGTTTTCACATAGGACATCTGGTGGAAAAGCACTTTTATTCCTTCTGTTATTAGTTGACATGATTTTTTCTTTACCTCACTTCTTGTGAGAGGGAGTGTTTTGCCCGGCGGCCAAGATTTGGGGTCACCTTGGGAGGTGACCCCAAATCTTTACCGCTACAAGTGAGCTCCTCTTTCAGTTTTGGTGGGAAAAGGGATGACATGGCATTTCTCTCAAGTGACAATCCGCTTTGGTGTGAATGCTCTAGCGGCCTAAATCCTCCAACTAGCCAATAACATGCTCTCAAATCTTCTCCGCTTACCGGTCTAAATAGAGTAATTGTCTCAAACAAGATAAGGTAGTTGGCTCAAACTCCATTAGGGCATTAAAATTGCTCACCTCCTCAAATGTATGCAATTGGTACATGTTTTTCACAGCTTTTCAATAATGTATAGGTGACGCACATTTGAGGAGGTGGGCGGTTTTAGAGCCCTATGGCCTTTCCCCTTCAAGATTTCATAACAAATTCCATAAAGCTCCAAAACATATGAAAAGCTTGGGTTAGATGACAATTCCTCTTGTCTTTCAAGTAAATTAGTAAAATTTATTGAAAATTATTTCAAGAAGTTTTACCTTCCAAAATTCAGTTTCAACCCTTAGATGGTTGGTTTACGAGCTGACTACCTTAACTCCTAAAAGACCACTTGTCCCTACGGGGGATAAATGGGATTTTGGGGTTGTACTTATGGCTAAACTACTTTGTGGAATTTCTTGAAAATTTTATGGAAGATGGGGAATTGAGGGATTTGTGTAGGCATCTAGATTTTTTCTCATTCCAACATTTATTGAAGAAGTTAAAAATGGATTTATGATAATTTTTGTTTGGTGGGTAGTCCAAAAACTTCTTTAAATATTGTATTTTTTAAAATAAGAATTTGAGATTAGTTCTTTAGACTTATGCACATGTAAAACGCTTTGAGTCATTCAATTCTAATTGATGAGATGAAAGTTATGAGAAGTTTTAGTTTGCAAGTAGGTGTGGAAAATCTCAAAACTATGCCTACACGCAAACTAAAACTTCTCATAACTTTCATCTCATCAATTAGAATTGAATGGTTCAAAGCTTCCCACATATATATAAGTCTAAAGAACTAATCTCAAATTTTTATTTTAAAAAATACAATATTTAAAGAAGTTGTTGGACTACCCACCAAACAAAAATGATCATAATCCATTTTTAACTTCTTCAATAAATGTCGGAATGAGAAAAAATCTAGATGCCCACACAAATCTTTCAATTCCTCATCTTCCATAAAAGTTTCAAAAAATTCCACAAAGTAGTTTAGCCATAAGTACATGCCCAAAATCCCATTTGTCCCCTGTAGGGACAAGTGGTCCTTTAGGGGTTAATGGGTGTGGGTGACAAATACAATGCGTTTGAATGCCAATGAGTTTGGAAATAGGTTTAGTGGATGGTGTTATATTACTATATCTTGACCTTATTTTATGCAAAAAGTACTATTTCTTTAGTGCAATGATAATTTTGGTAAGTACTTCATATTCTTGTCATGTCATTTTAGAATTGAATTTGCAAAATAAAATTGAACTATTTAAATCTGCTAGTCCGTTTATTTCAAAATTTCTTAAATAAAAATAAAGCTTTTCTTTGCTCTTAAATTTTTTGGGGATTTCGGCATCATTTCCTACGTTAAAGATGACATCATTCAAGCTTAGAAACAAAGATATTGTACAGTTTTTATATTCTCTTTAGCAATTGTTGCTACTACATTAGACAAAATTCAATAGCAATACTTAATTGTTGAGACATTTTTGCTACTTTGTCCAAGATAGATTTGATATTTGGTCCATGTACACAGAATTTATCATTACCTAATACTGTACCAAGTTCTATACAATTGCAATTTTCATGTAAATATTTATTCTTTTGTTTTTGGGTTGCTAAAGTTGTTCTATGGCTATTAGATTCAAATGATAAGATGATTACCATGACACATGAAGTTTAAGAAAGTGGATGATGAGGTTTTTCTCATTGACCTTAAAAAAAATGGCATGTAAGCCAAACTAGCTCTAAATGTTAATGTTGATACTTGTCGATTGTCAACAAATTCTGTATAACAATTTTCGTTTGGGATAAAAACAGTCTAATGAAACACTTCAAAGATTTCACCATCTTATTAGTATAAGGGAATTTGATGGATACCCCTGAAGTTTGTGGTATTTGTACAAATGCCCCCTAGTTTTTCAGAAGTTGCACAAATACCCTCAAACTATACTTTTCAAACGTTTGCTTTAACCCCAAAATGCCCAAGGCACCCAATTTGGGTGTTTGCAAAACTTTAAAGACAATAAAATCTTATCAAATTACTATTTTTGGTATTTTCTTTTGAACACAAGTTTTTTTGAAGTCTATTTTTAGTATCAAAAATCCGATTTTGAAAATGAATGTTCATGATTTTTCTACTCAAGATTTTGTACAAGGGTGTCCACTACAATCTTGAGTTTTCTAGTGTTGGAAAATCTTGAAAATGAGCCTCAAATACACTAGAGCTGGAGAAAAATCCGCATTAGAAATCCATTTAAAAAATAGACAAGAGTAGATTTTGAAAGCCATAAATTGGTTGAGGTTAAACATGTAATGACCTTAAACCTCATATTTTTGTGATGACCAACTTTTTAGATTTGACATGTGAAATGAGGATTAGAAAACTTCAAGTCACTTTTCCAGTTTTAACACCCCCATGTTCAAACGTTATCATCTTTCAAACTATAAGTGATATTGTTGTGTTTTCTTTTTCCATGTAATCTCTAACATGTCAAGTTTAAATTTGTACGGTTACAATTTCAAAAAATTTGATGAGATTTGTGAAAAGATTGGTTGATTGTTCACTTTCTTGAAAATGCCAAGAAGTTTAGAAAGGCCTTGGGCATTTAGGGGTTAACCCTTGAACGCCTTAGAGAACCAAAAGTATCCTCACATGATTTCAAAGGCCTATTTGAAGCATTAAAGCTAATTTTTTGATCTTGCTATAAATTATAATTATGAAGGTATTCAAGTTGTCCATGCTAATGGAGTAATGGCAAGGCAAGCCAAATGTTGTACAAGTGCCTCAAGATTTGATTGGGTGAAACACCATACGGGACGTGGTGGCAAGCAACATTTTACAAGTTGCAACCGGTCAATATCCCTTGCAAGCTTCCTTGTGTATGCTTTGTGGTAGCGGGAAATTTGCTGGCAAGGGTTCAAGCATGTTCTAGACCCTCATTGTGGCAACCGTCACCAACTATACCAATCATTGTTTTTTGTGCAAGAGCAGTTTGAAGCCCTAAAACTTGACATAAAAAGAAGTGCAATCTTCAATAATTTGCAAGTGTGTGCATTCACATCTAATCTTGCTGCTTACAAAAATTGAGTTGAAACATGGGCTTATAGAATTTTGTAAAAATCATCAAATAGCAACTACTTACCAAAATTTGAGATTTTGCCATCACATGTTGTTTGATCAAATGTAACCTCCCATCTCCTACAGTCAATTGTTTCCAAAAGTTGCAAGTTGATTTCTAAGTAGGTGTTCCACTATTTTCAATGGTTACTTTTTGGGGATCATCCAATTGACTAAGATAAAATACATCAAAGTTGTAGGTCTCCTAAAACCCTAATTTTTGTGAAAATGGCTTGGGCGTTTAGGGGTTAATGTGCATGCCACTTCCTTCAAGACCAATGTTGAAGCAAGAAGTGGAATAGAACAATGTTTATGGAGAACCGGCAATTAGTGTATTGTCAGCTTGAAGTTGCAAAAAATCTAGTCAAAACTCAAAACTAATTGAGAAAAAACGGGGATTTCTCCAAAAATCTAAATATAGTATATTATAGTAGAAATTTAGAAGTTTACAAGAAAAAATAGGTGCACGCTAGAGAAAATCCAGTGGAAGCTGGAAAATGCTGGATTTCAACCGATAAAGCTAAAAACTTCACAAGCTCAAGGATGACTCACATGTGCATGTAAAGTAGGTACACCTAATACTAACCATGTACCTAATGGTGTCACTATGTACACAAGGTGATCATTTTAGGACTCCAATTTAGGTATGTCATATTTTTGTGACACAAGACACAAAAAGTTAGTTATTTATAGCATACCTAGATTTGAGTTGTAAAACAATCACCTTGTGTACACAGTGATGTCATTGGGTACATGATTGGTATTGGGCATACTTACCTTACTTTACATACTCGAGTGGGTCAAGAAGGTGAAAATAATAATCTATACTACTAAGTGGGAGCCTAACAGCCCTAACCCTTATTGACTCTGCGCCCTTTTTTAGAAGCTTCTAGCACTTTTTGGGTGTAAGTTGAAGCAATAAAGGATGCCCTAAATATAGAACACCAAGCACCCCTCAACCATGTCCTTTTCCAATATCTTCTAAAACTTTTTGGTGGAAGTTGAAACATAAAGTATGCCTCCAATATGGAACACCAAACACCCTCCAACCATGTGTTAGAAAAACAACAAAGCACCAAACGCCCCCTAGCAAAGTATAAAACAAGAGCATTGTAATGAGGACATATATTACTTTTGATTTTCAAAAAGAACCAAAGTGATAGTGTATCAAGGCTAGATTCTAAACCAATTGTGAGATATTGACTTTTTGTAAAATACATTAGGATTAGACTCTAGACCAAATGATTTGTGAGATGTTACTTTTTTGTAAAATTGAATGTCACATTACCCATACATGTCCAATTCATGCAAAGCATGTGCCTCCATACTAGTAGATATAGAAACAATAGAAACTGCCAAGTCATTCAAAAAAACAAAAATCACACGTGTTTGTGAAAAAAAATTGCAACACATAGTACACTTGCACTCAAATTATCTGGATATAAAATCCACATGTCGGATTACATCCACGTACAAGAGTTTGACACAATACTTTTATTACGTGGTTGAGTAAAATGTTGTTTTTGACACGTGGATGACACATGAGGGTTTATCAGAGTAGCATTCTTTTTTGTTTAAGATTGCTGATTGCTCAATTTCTAGTACAAAAAACACCAACGTTGTGGCAATAAAAAAAAAAATCAATATAGTGTGAATGTCAAACAAATAGCTTGGGACAACCTAATGAGCCTATTTAGTGTAGGAACGCACTCATTTACAAAGTATAAGAATGTTTCTAGCAACTGCATTGTTCATCCTTTTAATTGCCTTTACGTTTAGATGATGTAACGAACTCTACACTAGATACTGCATTTCGGTTGCCCTATTCTAATTTCTCAACATTTTACACATTTTACACTACGTAGATATTCATAGATACTGCAATAGTTTTCATAAATAATTAGTGCAATAAACATGTTTTAACAATATCCTTAATTCCAAGCCTACTCGTGAGTGTCTCACTGCTACTAGTCACGCTGATTTTTTCTCGTTACTTGTTCCATTGCTAACTTGTCATGTTACAGCTATTCTCCCCATGCAGTGTTATTAGAACTTGTCACGTTGCAACATGATTTGTCCGCGGCAACCACAAATCGTCCCCCCTTCTGCCAGTCAATTTTATAGATTTTTATTATCTTATTGATTTTATAGTTAATGCTTACTCCCAATCCTAATCAAGCATATCAAGAGTGAATCCCAAAAAATCAAAATCAAAATTTTGGTGAGTAGTTTTGTGTCAAAATCATGGTTTTACAAGAGAATTGATTGAAAAATATTGTGGTGATGAGTTTTTGAGATTTGATTGCATGGGTATGTAGGAAACATCCATATGCACATCTTCCATGCTAAAAAAATCCATTGAGAAACAAAAATTTTACTTTTCAAAGGATTCATTGTGATATGTGATGTGCTCAAGTTTTGTTCTTTGATAATCAAACAATGCTACTTGACTCATTTATTGTGACTAAGTTTGTACTCTTGAACATGATATTATGTTTATTTGGTGAAAAACTAGCTAGAAAATAAAAACATCTATTTTATAAAACTTGAGCACATCACATATCACAATGAATCCTTTGAAAAGTAAAATTTTTGTTTCTCAATGGATTTTTTTAGCATGGAAGATGTGCATATGGATGTTTCCTACATACCCATGCAATCAAATCTCAAAAACTCATCACCACAATATTTTTCAATCAATTCTCTTGTAAAACCATGATTTTGACACAAAACTACTCACCAAAATTTTGATTTTGATTTTTTGGGATTCACTCTTGATATGCTTGATTAGGATTGGGAGTAAGCATTAACTATAAAATCAATAAGATAATAAAAATCTATAAAATTGACTGGCAGAAGGGGGGACGATTTGTGGTTGCCGCGGACAAATCATGTTGCAACGTGACAAGTTCTAATAACACTGCATGGGGAGAATAGCTGTAACATGACAAGTTAGCAATGGAACAAGTAACGAGAAAAAATCAGCGTGACTAGTAGCAGTGAGACACTCACGAGTAGGCTTGGAATTAAGGACAATAAGGACTTGGCAACAACAATGTTATAGAAAAACAAACTAATGTTGTTTAGGCTGTAAACCATGTTGCATGCGCTTTCAAGTGGCCAAGGAACAAGTCATGAAGTAACTTTCCAAGATATAACAACCTAATTGTTAAGGCAACCTAAGTGCACTATTTTGTGTAGTAATTTTTAATCTAAGAGTTTTTTAATTTACTTTATGTCAGAAACACACCTTTGGTCCTAAAAATCCTCATTCCAATTCAACTATACACGTACACAATTTTTTCACACCAAGAGGAGAACCACCAAATCAAGAAGAACCACTTTAACATTGCTCCAATTTCACTTGGGTATTTAACCCCTAAAGGCCCAACTGTCCCCTCAAGGGACAAATGGAATTCAGGCATGTACCTATAGCTAAACTAGTTTGTGTGATTTTTTGAAAGTTTAATTGAAAGTGGGGAATTCCAAGACCTACACGAGCATCTAATTTTTTCTTCATTTCAATATTTGTGAAAAACTATCAAGAATTTTTTGAAACTAGGCAAGAAGGGGCACTTTGGGCGGGGCCCCTCCTTTGTAAGTGAGTGTTGACTCCAAGGAGGGTCAGCCCTTGTGGGCACAAGGTGTGGACACTTGGGCAAAGGGGAGTGGAGTGGAAGGTGCCCATCTTGGGGGATTCACAAACCTCCATTCCTTTTGCCCCTTGTAAAATTTGGTGCTTTAATTTTTTGAGCGGTTTGTGTATTTGATTTTTGACTCTTTTTTTCTTAAGTTGTAATAGGCTAAGAACCCTTGGTTTTCATTGTTTTAATCAATGTGATTTGAGTTTTTAATAAAGCCTCTAATTTTGCCTTGCAAATTTCATGACCTTACGGCATTACAAGATTTTACAAAGTATGATGCACACCTCCAATTGATCTAAAAAATTCTCCCACACATATAACTTGGTCTTCTACATAAAAAAAAATCCTCAACTTTGCATAGAGCAATTTTTTTGATATAGGAGCGATCAAAGGCTTCTAAAATTTTTGGGCAACTAGGAAAAAAACTTATTTTTCACTTTAAATGTCAATATCTTACTCTTTTACATCTAGAATGAGCTGATTTTTTCCCCACAAGTATCCCCATAGTCTAGGGCAAGATCCTATGGTTGAATTTCAAAAAAAAAAATCCTTACTTTTGTACTCATTCCCCCAAAAGAGGTAGTTTTTAGTGCCTTTCACAGAAAAAAAGGCTTGGGCCATTAGGGGTTAATGAGCTTCAATGTATCCTCCAATCTCAACCATTAGTTTAAGATGAACATTAACAGGATTCGTAGGATTGATATTCTTGAATGGTTTTAGATTCAAGTACTTAAACATGAACCACAAATTTGATGTTATTAAAGTGAATGCCTCATAAGGACACACGGTGATAGTAAGACGTTGAAGCCTACATTTACATTAGCTACTTAACCCCTAAGAATGGAGGCATCCGTAATGTGGACAATGTAAGAATTCAAATGCTTACTGAAAGATTCTATTACTCAACTATGTGCCTAGTGTTGTTGTGCAAGGCTCTCAATCAATCAGCTCATGTAGAGATGAAGAAAGGAAAAAACTTGCAATGTGGTAAACTCCAGTCAAAACAAAAAAGTCACTCGCTTATCAAAAAGTGAAGGGATTTCTAGAACCATTTCTATTTAACATCTACAATACATGTCAACATTCCGTCAAGGGTACAAAACCATGTGCTCCCCCAAGGCACACTAGTAACACTCACTACTGGTGGGAACTGAAATAGTGAAGTTAGCCTCGTGATATATATGTATCCTTCTACCATCGATTGTCAAATGTACATTCTGTCATAAATATTAACTACGACCTCCTGGAGGTGACAATAGATTTGTTTTATCTACCAGTGTATCAATCAATCTTCCCTAGGTTCTCTACTTTTAAAAAAATATGAAATAAAAATGAAACTCTTTCTTCTCATATCAGCTGAGAACTTTATCTATGACATTCCTCAATTTTGACGTAACGAAAAGGAGGTCACCTTCTGAATGGCCTGCAGTAACACAAACCTTAATTGCTGCAGGTAACTTGCAGTTGTCCAAAGGGGAACGCTTGATTAAGCACACAAGCACACCCTCGTACAACATCTGCTCCGGACACAAACATCACGTCGTACGTCAGTTTTACAATTGAAGAAGGAAAGACAATTCCTAGTAAGTGAGAAAACAAGCTCAGTCATGTCAAGAATCCAGTCATTCAAGGTGTCAAAGTCTTGTAAATTTCTAACCCCAGGTAAGAATGAAAGGGTTCAGAGTTATTTTCTTACCAGATTGACAATTTGCTGCAGAATGGAGGAGTCTTCAGAAAATGAAGTAGACTTCTGCAAATGCAAAAAAATGGTGGGGGACAGGTCATCGCCTCCAACTCGAATGCCAGGGATTGTTGCGAGTTCTGTTCAATCCAACGGGGCATAATTGTAAACATATTAATTAAAGCATTAATCCACCAACAAGCAAGAAAAAACGTTCCTTTCAAATTCGACAACTATCCTGCAGTATAACAGAAAAATTTGTGAAAATGAGTTTTATTGGAGATTTGCAATACAGCTACTCGTTCACGTACTTGAGCGCACAAGAGAAATATTTCTGTGTAGTCGAGAGAGCAACTGAGGATTCCCCTCCAAAATCTCCACAGCGGCGATTCCGGCACTGGCTAAGAATGGAGGTAACGCTGCTGAGAAACAGTACCCTGATCCTGAAAGACGCTGCATACACGTATCCAATGAATGTTACATTACTAAGAGTATTCAACTACTCCAAAAAAAATGCTACCACCATCGGTAATTCTTTAAAAAACACAAAAGTAATGTATTATAATGAAGTACAAATTTCAATGAATTTTCTGTTTTCTTGCTGGTGTAAAGTAACTGCCGATAAGGACGGGGACAGAAACATAAACAGTAAATTCAGCGTGTTTCTCTTTTCCCGGATGTCATACAAACCTGATGACTGACAACCTCTGCACTGCCAGTACAAATTCCTCCTTCAGATGCCAGAGCATGGCCCATTACAGCAGTGATGATGTCCAGCTTCTCCACCTACATGAAAGTTATTCTATGAGAATGAAATAATAGTACAACAGCAGTGAAATCACAGTACTTTACTTTCTACATGCAGTGCAAATTCCAGTTGAGTCAAAAGTATGTACCGGGATATTATAATGCTCCGAAACCCCCCGCCCGGTCGTTCCCAGCACACCGAGGGAATTACTTTCGTCAACTAGAATTCTGAACTTGTATTCCTCTTTGAGTCGTACCAACTCATCCAGGGGCACCATCTGACCTGAATTCTGTCCACAACGATCCTCGTATTTTAATTGATATACAAGCATGTGTGACAAGAAAAAATGCGACCTGTGGAAGAAGTTTTTATATGAAAACCCAAAATGTGTAATTTAGAAGCATTATACTGAACAAAAAAGGACATACTTGGTAAATAGCTTCAACTACAATGAAGCGCCTATTCAGGGGCTTCTTTTTGCGTTTGTCTTCCTTTCTCACTTCCTCCAAAAGAGCTTTCAGATCTTGCATGTCATTGTGCTTGAAAAACTTGAGTTTACTTCGTGATAAGTACAACCCGTTTTGCAAACTCCAGTTTGCTCCATCATCTCTGATACACAAGGCACAAACTCAGGAGTATGTCGCAATTGAACTTACGCATGAAAGGGAAGCATCATGCGAAAACAAGAAACTCGAAGGTTGCAAGCCAGCAGATCTACCCTACGAATAAATTACGTTTGCTAAAAAACAAAGAGAGCACAAGAATCAATGATTGCTGAGAATTTTCACATGCAGGAAAGAGAGGATCAAAGAAGTACGCTCATTAATAAAAGAATCAAGCCATAATTCCGTACATACACGAAAAGGGGCGCCCATGGAACAAAATTTCATCGACGAAGTTTAATCTTACGCTATAATGAGGTCTCCCGCTTTGCAAAAGGCAGGGATCACACTTGTAGTGGTGGCCAAGCCATATGAATACAGAATTGAATCCTGGGTGCCCATGAAATCGGCAATTTTCTTCTCGAATTCCAAGTGCACATCTGTCAGCTTCAGACATGGTGAGTTTACTTTGTGTATGTATACGAAAAAAAGGTGACTGGTCCAATACATATACCAGTCAGGGTAATATCATGTTATTAAAACCACAAAACGAGAGAGAAACTAAGTAAAGTAATACTTTAGTCAGAAAAATGAGATGATTTCAATTGACGTTGGACCAGAACACTGTATCGAGGCAGGACACTTGCTATTTACCCATTGTGCCGTAGAACCCACGTGGACCACAAGCTCCAACTCCATACTTCTCTACTGCAGCATTACAAGCTTCCTGTACAAAAAATCCACAAAATCAGTAAAAAAATTTCCCTCCAGTTGAATACATATCCACAAAAGAGCCCGCTAAAATAAAAATTTGTCTCATAAAAAGGTCCAGTACAAACAATAGGACCCTGAATAACACTCTACAGTTCAATGGGCTGCATCGGGTTGACAGTGCACTACCTTCACTTTGGGATTCCCAATCAGTCCCAAGTAATCAGCTGTAGATATGTTAATGATATCCTTGCCATCAATTACTGTGTGCGGACCAGCTGCACTGTAAGATAAAGATAACAGCGAAATTAAATGCTAGAACAAATAGGAAAAGGTAAAAACATGCCTTCGCTATCTCACACATATGAAAAGAGAAGGGAAGTGAACAAATCATTCCAGGAAAGATACTCACAAACCCTAAAAGGAGGTGATAGTACTTGGAGCACTCGAAACAGGCTTCTACCAGTCCTTAAAAGGAAAGGGTAGAAAAAAACAGGCTAAGAGCAAAAATCCTCAATCCAGAATAAAATTCTTGAAAATCGAAGCTAATTTTACATCAGGTCTGCCCATGTACCTTTCCAGAACTGGAGTGTTCGTTTCCATGTCATTTGTAATCGGTGGATGCAGAGGTTCAGGGGTCCATTCTTCACATAATTGGTCGACTTCCTGCACAGCCGTCCATACGTTCATATGCAAAAGTTTCTTAAGAATTCCATACCCAGAATTCCTCAAATAAAGAGGAATTGAAGTCATATTAGACCTTTAGTTACACGGTCATGCTAGATAGCAATATATTTGGATTTTCTGTGCCAGGGAAAATCGTGAAGAAGTGAAAAGACACGAGATTGTAGCTCGCCACCCAACCATAGATATATTCCTAAACTAATGAAATACCCAAACGCATCCACTTCACCGATCGAGCTACATCATTGTATACTATGTAAACTAGATGTCTCTCTACTCAGTAGGGCTTACTAGAATATTTAGCGACTACTCGGTGTTTTGTGCACCTATTATTAGTAATGTAGCTCTAGCTAAGTCAAATTCCATAAATTCTAAGTTAGTTATACACCTATTATTAGTAATGAATCTCTACCTACCTCAAATCCCATAGACGTTAGGTTAATTTTGCAACTATTACTAGCGATGAAGCTCTAGCTAACTCAATTTCAAAAAAAAGGCTTTAGGTTTTAATTGCGTTACCATAAGTTAACTTCATTCCAACAAATGAAAGGCTTTTCTGCTTCCTCGCAAAAAGGTATGAAACCCTAAACCACACATGCCTCCGTAGATACATCAACTCAAAACTCACGTAGTTTAAGAACTATTCAATAAAAAATCTAGACAACTTTGTTAAATCCATACCGTCAATCTATGCCTTAGCTTGAAAGGTCCAAAATCTCTTCAATGACCGTTTCAAGAATCAGTTTTTCTTGTTCTTCTTCATCTTGTTATTTCAGCATTTAAAAGTAAAATTCTCTCAATAGCTTTTGAGTCATTTCCATTGTTTTTTAAATATAATTTTTATATCAAAGATTTCGAATTGAGCTCTATAAAAAAAGGCACGCTGCCAACTGCTTGCCAATTTTTCCCTTACAAAAGACTCAAAGACCTGTTCTAGAATCACTTAAAATCATATAAATTTTCTCTTCTCTTCTTCTTCTCAACACATTGCGCATTATCCTTAAACCCTGGTTCACCAAGCCAACCTTCATGCTTTGCGAAACCTCGCCAATAAAGTCCGGCTTTTGAAAAAAAGCAAAGAAAGAAAAAAAGACTAAAGAAAAAAAAGAAAAAATTAACTCACAATCTCAGTGAGAGCGCGATTCTCCGGAGTATAACTGTGTTGCAGAAGCAGGTACACAATCACCACAACAAGCACAGTTTCCAGTAACAGATGACCTGCCATCCAATAACCAAACGTGATAATATCCATTTCTTTTCTTTGCAAATAACCGAAACGAAACCCTTGCTCACTCACTCACTCACTCACTCACTCACTCACTCACTCCCTCACTCCGCTTTAATTCTAAAAATATATCACTTCGATCAATTAGCAAGGATACTACTACTCCTTTCACGAACACAAACAAATACACGCTCTTACGACTACTAACTACTACTCCTTCCTAAAAACTAAAATTCTAAAAAAAGAAGCGATGATTCGAGATAACAAGATCGGAACTGGAAGGGAAATGTGAAGAGACAAAGCAAACCTAAACAGAGGAAAGTAGTAGCTAAGTTACTACAACTACACACGCGAGAAGAGAGATTGTATGTGTACCGTGAATGTGGACGCCGAAGATGACGGCATCCGTGAGAGGCACGTCGGGGAGTAGCGCCACCACGGTGTCCTTAAACTCTAGCAGCATGCTTGTCGCCATAGCAGCAGCAGCTCCGCTTTGACTCTCTTCGACAAGAAAACGATGGAATGCAAACAAAAGGAAGTTTAAGTAAAATGTCGAATGATGAAGACGCAGCAGCAGCTCGTTCGGTTGTCAAATCGCGGAGGATGTCGGAGTAGGTCAGATGATCGGTGTGTAAGGGATTGGCAGGCGCGGCATCGGCATCGGCATTGGCAATGGCAATGGCAATGGCGGCGTCCTAAGCTTAGTGTTCCACCTACTACGTTACCTTACTCGTCCGCCATGGAGCGTCTCTCTCTCTCTCTTTGTCTCTCTTTGTCTCTGTCTCTCTGGGAGTCTCTCTTTGTCTGTCCGTATGTGTTCTGCTTGCACTTCTATCGCGACTGCAGCTCTTTGACAACAACTCTTGCTAGAGGACGTACGTGTGAACGAGGGTTTCCTCGAGGTCGCCCGTGTGAAAAGGGTCTCTTCGCAACTGGTCGTGTGAAAAGGGTCTTTTCGCCATTGCCCGTGTGAAAAGGGGTTTTTTACTAATACCTGTGTGAAAAGGGCTTCCTCACATTTGCCAGTGTCAAAAGGGGGTTTCCTTATAATTGCTCGTGTGAAAAGAGTTTTATCTTGTGTGATAAAGGTTCCCGTAACAATTGCTCGTGTGAAAAGGAGCTTTTCGCCAGTGCATGTATGAAAAGGATTCCTCATAATTTATCGTGTGAAAGGGTCTCTTCGCGGTTGTCCGTTTGAAAAGGTCATGTTTGGGATGGTCAGTGTGAAAAGCGTCTCCTCTGAATTGCTCGTGCGAAAAGGGTCTCTTCGGAGTTGCCTTGCTTGCCTGTGCGAACGGGGTCTTGTGGAATTGGGCATGGATTTGAAATAATTTTGTTTTTCTCTGCTCTTCCTCTTGAACGGTCCATAAATCGACCATCTAAGCTTACCTAACTCATCAATGGCAATCATAGATATTCAAAAAAACATATTATGCATTCCTAAACAATGATCGCAATTAGAACCTGGTCGAAATTCGAGCCTCCTATCTTAAGGTAGAGAGACCCATATCCAACTATTTAACCCCTAAATGCCCAAGCCCTATCTGAGCTTCTTGGACTTTCACGAAACTGAACAATAATCAACCTTTTCATAAATTTCATCAAGTTTTTTTCAATTGTAACTATACAAATTTTAACTAGACATGTTAGAGATTACATGGCAAAAGAAAACACAACAATATCACTCATAATTTGAAAGATGATAACGTTTGAACATGAGGGGTGTTAAAATTGCAAAAGTGACAAAATCTTATAATCCTCATTTCACATGTCAAATCTAAAAAGTTGGTCACCAAAAAAATATGTGATTTAAGGTCATTACATATTTATCTCCAATCAGTTTATAATTTTAAAAATTTACTCCTACGTTTCTTTTAAAGTGGACTTCTATTGTGGATTTTTCTCCAAGCTTTAGTGTATTTGAGGCTCATTTTCAAGATCTTCCAACACTAGAAGACTCAAGATTGCAGTGGACACCCTTGTACAAAATCTAGAGTAGAAAATTCATCAACTTTCATTTTCAAAATCAGATTTTTGATGCTGTAAGTAGACTTCAAAACAAACTTATATTGAAAAAAATATTGAAAATAATGATTTGATAAGGTTTTATTCATCTTCAAAGTTTTGTAAAGACCCAAATTTGGTCGCTTGGGCACTTAGGGGTTAAAGGTTTGGGGTACCTCAAGGTCTTAGAAAGTTCAAGGAAAAATTTATATGATTGGCCTTTCAACAAGCTATCATAGAATGTCATTCTTGTGGAAAAAGGTATTGTAGAATATTTTATATTAAAGGGCAAAGTTGTAGCTCATAAGGTTCCTAAAAGCAACTCTAGATTAACCTTGAGATTTCTTAGATGTGTACCTATAATGGAACTTAACAATCCCAATCCCAACCCTCTCAAAGCAACTGAACAATTGACATATGACAAAATTTTCTTGTGCAAGCAATGTTCACTGCTCCACTTTGGGTTCAAGAGTGGATGGTGAATACCTTGAAATAGGATACGGATTTGAATGCCGCTTAGGAATGGGTATGTCTACCTTACAACAAAGCATGCAAAGAACTACGTCTTTTGTCATGCAAGCGGCTACAAGTCAAGTCTGGAAAACAAGACATGTAGTTGTGCTTGCAATAGAACACATGGCTTTGTGCATGCTTTGAAGTGTAAAAAACAATAGTATCTTAAATGGTGATTACAAGTATGTTAGAAGTGTTGACCAATTTTAATATTGCAATATCAATCCTTGTAGAAGTGCTCTTGTGTGAGGCCCTTACCTTACATTTTAATAAAAACAACTGGTATAGAAAAATATGATCCTTCTATCCTACCAAAGTAGTAACAAGACTTTGGATCTTTGCTTTATCCAATTCATCTATTTGTTGATTTTTGGCCATTGGACTAAAAAGATGTTTTTATTTCTTTGGTTTTTTATTAAAAAGAGCCTACTATCACTTATTGAACAAAGTTACGTGCAAATGTCTTGCAAAATAGGTATCTTATGTAGTAACATGAAAAACAATAACTCAAAACACTTCAATTAGTATCATAAACCTTCCTTTGTTATGCTAACTTGTTGAATATTTATTTATTTATTACTTTTCTTAATTTATGAAAGACTTGTGGCCTCACTAGCTCTTTGCGCCACTACTTTTCACCCTCCCTTTTTCTCTCCTTCCCCCTCTTTTCTCGAATTTCCAATGACAAATAAACACCCAATACTTTATATTATTGAAAAACAAAAACAATAATATTCAATAGTTTGGGAGAAAACATGATTTTAAGATTTTGAGATTTAACATTCTTGAAGGGGTATTCAAGAAACATTCTTTTGAGGATGTAAAACCTCAAAATCCAACAATTGGACTTTTCCAAATTAATGTTAATGTGTTTAAAAGAATATTTTGTTCAATGTTTTGTTTCAAAGAAATTAAATAAATCAATGATTTTTTTTGAATGAACCCAATTAAATTGTAACTACCTACATTACAGCACATCGTGAAACACGAAAGTGACCATCAATTAATGGTTTTGTAGGGATTTTTGCTCCAATAGGCAGTTTTTGACCTTCCCAAGGATCTTCTAGTACCTCTGCTACAAACCTGTAGGAAACCAATTGATCAGTTTTATCCATAATGATTCGCACACTCTCAAGACAATGTTTATAATTATAAAAAGATGGATGTATCTTTATAAATATGATAACCCATTTAATTTGAATAGAATCTCATATGTCACAATCAACTATATATGGATTATTCAAAAGCCTATAATCAATAACCCACACAAATTATGTTGGGAGATACTTATTTGCAAAACATCATCCAAAACTTTGGAAAAAATACATGAAAAATATTTAGAAGTCTAAAATGTTCATAAATAAAAAGTTTACAATAACATGAATAGTTCAAAACAAGTTAACTACATCATTTATCAATGTAATCCTATGATTGTTATAATCAAACACTTTGGTCCTATGTGTTTATTCTATTACCAATAAATGCTCAACTTTATTTTAGTTTTTATTAAACTTTGAATCAACATCTATAATCAACGTCTCTAGCCTTGGTTTATTTGTACGATCAAAACCACATGATTATATATACATATATATTCACGCACACGCATATACACACAAAATTTCATATAAATCCAATGGTATGTCACTCATTCTTAAAAACTTTGTTAATGTAAGCATATTGAAGAACTATAATGCTATCTAAAATCTTCTTGAAACTTTGAATAATGATATAAAAGGCTCTTTTATGTCATTTTGGTTACTTGTATTTGTTTTGCTAGAAAGAATTCATTGTATAACTCCTTTTAGCCCCTAAGCGCTCAAATGACCATTTTTTGGTTGCTGCCCATTTTTCGCGGGCTACCCAAGATGAAAAAACACTTTTTCTGTATATATTTTTTGTTAAAGAAAATCAAGTCTACTTTCCAACCCACCTTGAATCATGTCAATCCAATTTAAACTTCATCAAGAAGAATTTTTCAAAGAAAAACACTTCAATATTTGCTAGTGTTGTAAAATTTACTATTTCAGGAAACTAATGATGTTCTCTCCTTTGAAAAAATTATGTTTTTAAAATTTACAATAGAATTTCTATTTTTAACCAATCAGACCAAATTTTAAAATCTATGCATAAATTTGTAATTTTGGTGAATATTAAAAGGTAAATTCTTCTACATTCATTAAATAAAAATCCAAAACTTTTTTTGAATGTTGAACTACATGGATAATTATTAAACATCATGATTCTTGTTTTCTCTTTTGAAGCAAACTTCATCAAAGTTACATAAATATTATTTTATAATACATCTATGTTTTGCCCTTACCCCTTGGGCTTTTAGGGGTTAATATATGATTGAAATGAAAAAATCATTTTGAGCAGTTCATAAAATTTGATTTTGAATCAGGAATTATTTTAAATATTTTATTAAAAATTTAACGATAATTTAAAAGCAATTTTTCATTTTCATTTTGTTTTGTTTTCATCGAGGTTACACGTAATGCCTTTTATGTCTGTATCTACGATTTTCATTTTAAACTGATTTCGTGTCTTTAAAGGAAAGAGAATGATAATTTTGTTAAACTCTAAACGCTTAAAAATTCTATTATACAATAATTATATATTGACAAAAATTTAACTAAGACTTTCTTACAGTTTTATTGGAACAATAGGTCTTGAATCCTTAATTTTGACTTGTTCCATTGCATCAAGTATTGGAAAACAATGCTCTTTGACTTGCCCAAATATAGTGTGCTTGCCATCTAAGTGTGGGCTCTATAAAAATGTAAATATGTACATACATTAATACATTTACGAGATCAAGTTAGAACTAGACAAAACAAATCTTATAAGGAAAAAAATACTGGACATGAAAATTTTAAGCAATTTCGATTTTGTATTTTTAAATATATGTTTTAATTCTTGATCCAAAGTAAAAGGATGGACTTTTGAGTGAAAATGTGAAAAAACTCACTGGTTCAAATAATATAAAGAATTGTGAGGTGTTTGTATTTCTACCAAAGTTTGCCATAGAAACAATTCCTTTTTTATCATGGCTATGTTTTGCACTCATTTCATCGGCAAACTTTAGGCCATAAATGGATTCACCTCCTCTTCCAGTGCCTACATGAAACTTTTGTTGTACCTAAAACATAGTCTTTATGACATACAAAGGATGATATTACAAAAAAACATAATTCTTGTGTAGCCAATGATAGATACTTTGGTTTCCACTTACCAATCACTAAATTAGCAAACATTGTATTTGTGAAAATGTCATACGTCATTAGAAGAAAAACGTGTCCTAAAGAATTGGTTCACAACGACTGCAAATGTCCTAAATAATTGTAATTGAGTCATTGTACAGTTGTTTAGGACATTTGCAATCATTGTGAACATCACGTTTTTCTTCTAGTGCATGGATGTGACACTTTTGTAAGATTAGTCAAATTCAACCATAGAGATAGTAGTTTGATTGTCATTCAAAGATATTCATAGTTTGAGTAAATGGATTTCTTAATATTCATATGTTTTTGCATTAACCCATTAAGGATAGTTCTTAGTCAATTTTGACTCTTTTTAGTTTGTAAAGAGAGCATGTCAAGGAATTTGATGACGTGGCAAAAGGGACGGGTTTAGGGAATTGGAAAGTGAAGAGTTTAGGACAATAACCATGCCAATCTGAGGTGGTGTGTGGCTAGATGATTGAAAAAACTAAAAGACTACCGGCTAAAAATACACCAATAAATGCAAAAAAATGGCCATAACAACTAAAGAGTGAACATAATTCATGATGCATAACACTAAATGTTGCAAGATACTTCCATCTGTACGGTCAAATTTGTGATAGACATATGTATTCAATAACCCTAAAATGTCCCCAAATGAAAATACAAAGGATTGCCCACCCCAAAATCAACTACGGTTGTTAAAGGGTTAACTTTGTATTTGTCACAAATTGTGACTTAGTTTTCTTTATTGACTTGTGACATTTACATATACCGTGTGACGTTTTAACATACACAATATATTTCTAAATTTGTGGATGCATTTTTGCTTCAAGTTAAAAAAACAACAATCTTTATTGATATTCGATCAAGATTTTATATATTTTTGAAATAGACTGTTTTATTTGCAAGCCTCTCTCTATACAAAAAAATCAGTTGTAAATTTTGAATGAAGAAATGTAACGCTCGAAACGTATCTTTTGGCTCTTATATAATTTAAATGGAATGCATTGTGCATGAGTTTGTATACATTACATTTAAAAGATGGCTTAGGTAAAGAATGTATCATTCTAATTATTTATATGGGAAAGAATTCAATTCAAATTATGCAATTATGCCATACTTAACTAAACACAAACATTCCAAAGTCCAAAAACAAAAGAAAAACTTGAGAGATATATGCAAGGTATCTCAAAGTTCTGCATAGATCTTATGCAAAACAATGAGATGTTTCTGTTTGTTAACATCACAAGATTGCAAACGTAATCCAAAAACGTTATGAATTGTCCAAATTTAGATAAACATGACATAATTGTAGCTTAATCTTACAATAAATTAATATTTTATTGCAATTACCTGATGGATCACCACCTTGACACATGAAGTGTGGAATTATTTTCTGCTCACAACATAGATCAAGTTTAGGTTTCATTGATTAATTATGGTTAAAAATTTAAAATTTACAAAGAAGTAATCAAATCCCAACACTTATTAAAATTTCACAAACACAAAAAACCCAAAAAGAGCCTCCTAATAAAAACTAGTAATATTAGAGGAAACCGTCTTACGTGGAAAGTGGTACCATCATAATAGCCTGCTTTACATAGTTCCAAAAAATTCCTACAAGTCCTGTGTGTTTTTTGAGCATAATCAAAATCGGTCATTTTTATTAACATCTAAGTTCCAATAAACGTATACTTCACTTAATTGTTTGACAGTGCATGACGATTATAACCAATAATTATTGTGGCAACAAGAAAAACTAAAGCATTATATATATATATATATATATATATGCCCATTAGCTCAAAGAAGTTCCACCAACAAGAAAAACATAACCCAAGCTTCATCCTAGTGATCTTGGATTTTTGATAGCTTTTTTTTGACAAAACATAGGTTTCTTAGATTCAAGAGTTGTTGGTTGTAAGTGTCATGAACTATATAGTAATATTACACCATATTTGATATTTTTGCACTTGGGCTTATCATCATGCACAAGGTTTTGTACACAATGAAAAGGAAAGAAACACCATTTGAATGTGCTCTTGCGTGGACCACAAAATGCAAAGCATGGCATTAGAGAACAAAATAAATGCAATGTCAGTTTTTTCAAATATTTCCCAAGGATGATAACTATGTGTGCAAAAAGAACCCAATACAAAGTGCACTTGACCAAATGCTTTGAATCAAGGAATTACATGACTATACCTAATTATTTTGTAGATTACCTTATTGTATCCTTGACAAATAACACAATTTCAAGAGTGCCATGAGTACATTGTAATGTCACAGCCATGCTGTTTTCTTAAATATGGTATTGGTTTGAAGCATTTTAAGTTGTTTTCAGCAAAATATTCTACACAAGTCAAGTTTTAAAATACACAAGTATGCCTTACACGTGGTTTGCGTTGTTTCTCTTTTAATTACCTATGACTTTTTCCAGTGACTTTTCACCCTTTTTTCCCTACCTTTTCTTCTCCCTCCTCCCTTGAGTTTCAAGATTAAGGTGATTGACAAACACCAACGCTTGACACCCAATACTTTATAATAGAGAATTTCAAACACATAAAAAAAAAATTAGGAAAATTTGCTAATGACTTTTTACCCATCCTTTGGGTGCTTTTCCCTCTCCCTTCTCCCTCTCTAATAAAACTTATGATGTTAATAAAGAGTTATATCATTAAACATACAAAAAACCCACTCTTTATTATATAGATAGTCAAATCATCAAAGGTGCAAAAAGGAGCTTACAATAGGTTGAAAACACTTTCTCTAACATTCATATCAATTTAATGATAAGCATGATACATATTTATAAACACATATGAACATATGCATATATGTATAGACGTGGTCAAATTGCAATTAATACTTAAAAATTTCTTGATGTTGATAAATCAATAAAAGCAAATGATAATTTTTTCTTGTTACTTTTTCTTTCATGTTGGTGAACTTTGTTTTCATGTTGGTGAAGTTTGTTTGGTGAACTTTTTGAATTGATACATGTTGTCACTTTCGTTTAAATTGTCATTTAAACCAATGTTTTTAATATTCTTGCTCGGATTTAGATGGGTTTGGAGAACCCTGTGCAAACAGGAGCCTTAGATACAAGGACAAGCATTTTTATGCAAACAGTGTGTGAAACATTTGGGTAATCAGCTTTAATTTCTTTGTAGTTTGTACTTGAACTCTAACAAATGCATATTATGTCTTTAAGAATATTTATTTATTAAAAATTTGTTGAAAGATGTTGAGAGTTGAAACTAAAAACTAAGGATTGTGTTATATAATCCTTTACACTTGTAAAAGTGCTTCATAGTTGTATGGTTCGACCATTTATTAAAATATTACTTTTCAAAACATTACTTTTCAGGGAGATTTTGATGGATACCCCTAACGTATGTAATATTTGTGTATATATCTTTAGTTTTTCACAAATTGCACAAATACCTTAACATCATAATTTTGGGTGCTTGTTTTGTTGTGCACATCACTTCCTTCTCCCTATGTGCACATGTTGCTTCTTTCTTGTTCTATTGCACTTCATGCTGCAAATGCCACCCTCATAACATGGGTGATGGAGCTCTTGCATCACAAACAAGCATTGACTAACTTGTAAAGCAACTTCCATATGAACAAGCACAAGGGTCTACTATGCTTGTGTGGAATGTGTCATGACCAGTGTTGAAGCATGGAATGTAACAAGACAAGAAAGAAGCAACATGCATACAAAGGGAGAAGGGAGTGGCATGCAAAATAGAACAAGCTCTCATAAACTAAGGTCCAAGGATATTTGTGCAATTTCTAAAAACCAAGGACATATGGAGACATATAGCAAACTTTAGGGGTATCCATCAAATTTTATCGTAAAATATAACTTTTGAAGCCTTAGTACAAAGTTTCTTCCAAATTGATGAAGGCAATGAGATGCCCTTGGATTTAAAAAATCATGATTCTCTAAATTACACCAAACATTGTGATATAGAAATTGAATTCTAAGTTGTTGCAAAATTATTACACACTTTCCAAAAACATTGTAATGATCTCATACAAGACCTCTGCATACTAAATTTTTGTTCTGGTTCTTAAGGTAGGAACACCCATAACCGTCAATGTCCCCATAATTGTCACCTCTGAAATCTTGGAAAATCTGTGGAAATGAATAGATGTAGTTACAAGGATGTACAACATGTGAACATTAAACCTTAGTGTTGGTTATGGGTGCAATGGTAGTTTGCTCTTTAAAAATTCACAACTTATTCTCACGGCATCCAAATAATACATTTGAAAGTGCAAACTCATTCTTTTTCTGTTCCTAACATGATGCTATAATTTGCTAGTTGTTTATTAATATGCATCATGTTCAAACCCTTAGTTTGATGTTTATGGGTGCTCCTACCTCAACCATAAGCTTGGTTGATCTTGGGCATTTACACACTTTTTAGTTATAACTATTTGTGTCAGTTTTCTTTTACATGAACCTCATATTGTACTCAAGTATTTTTCCATATACACTTGAATTATCTTGGTAGTCACTCTCTAACTTTTAAAGTTTATATTTGTTGTGTTGTGATTAGTTAATATTGAGTGTAAACAAGTTTTTACTTCTTTTCTACTAACATGATTTTAGATTACGTTGTGCACTGAAAATTTGTCAGTACAAGGTGCTTTGAAACCACAAATTATTTCATTTCCTAGGCTAGATTAATTGCTTAAACAAATTCAATGAGCACATTTAAGGTTTTTTTTTTTTTTTTTTTCAGTTTTATTTATTAACTTCCATCCCATATATGTTCATGGGTCCACAAGAAACAAACCACACTCACTACACTATCCTCTACTTATAATGGGATTTTGAAGTAGAAAAGTACCTTGACATCCACATTCAAGCTTTAGAAAACTATGTTTCTTTAGTTTTGAGGATTTCGATCTTGAAGTGATGGTAAAAAGTTCAAGTTTAGATAACTTTTACACTCTAAATACAACTAAGAAAATTAGTTTACATTCTTTTATTTTCTAATCGTTTATCCTTTCAAAAATTTGTGTATTTTATTTGGTTTATTCAAGGAGCAAAATAATAAAATTAATCTTAATTTAAAAAAATAACATTAAGCTTATTTAAAATTCAACTAAAAAACTTGATTTTCCATCAATTACTATGTGAAACAGTTTATACAATAGTTTAAGCAAGACACTTAAATTTCCCAAGCAATTTCTCATTTTAATCATTCATTGTAAAATTCAAAGAGCTTGACATTATTAAAGTTTAATAAAGATGGAAATAGAATCAATATTAAAATGCAATCACAAGAACATGGCTTCTCATTTCAACTTCCAAATTAATTTATATTTTGTTTAATTTGGGGCCAAGTAGAAAAACATAGCTATTATAATATACAACAAGTTTACTTATACATGTTTAAATATTTTTTAAAATTCACTTTGTTTATGCAACCAAATGCTATTTAATTTGAAACTATGACATGATCCTACAAAGTGAGTCTTGTTGAAATTTCTAAATCAATAAGTACTTTTTGGCAACTAATCTATTGTATCATTTTTATAACAAGGTTTATTGAAAAATTAGAAAAGATACTTTTAGAATGTTGCAGCATGCATTGCAAATGCCAAACATTGTGTACCAAGAGAATTGGTTCAAATCATACTTCTTTTATTTTGTCTTAAAAAAAGATTCACAAAAATTTTCAATATTTATTACACAATCTAGAAGATCATTTATTGTAATCTCTATAGAATGTATTGCATTGTTCTATTTTATAAACATAAAACATGAAATGGACTCCAATTACACAAACTCATCTCATTGAATGGTTGTAAGATTGATATTTTACAACATTATATCCAAAACTATAGTAGACCTTGAAATGGCTCAATTGCCAAATGCAACCAAACAAGTGGATCAAAAGAATTCTAAAACAATTGCTTTT
Organism: Ulota crispa; assembly: GCA_963920765.1. Taxonomy (NCBI): domain Eukaryota; kingdom Viridiplantae; phylum Streptophyta; class Bryopsida; order Orthotrichales; family Orthotrichaceae; genus Ulota; species Ulota crispa. The sequence goes on along the minus strand of OY987243.1, from coordinate 26,223,063 downwards.
GGCATAATGAATAACAAATCAAAATGCAAGCAATTCTCATTGGAAACAACAAACCAAAACAAGACAAAAACATATACACAAAAATAAACTAAGTTAAGATTTTTTTTGTTCTACTTGGGTTGTTACATGACTAATATTTTACACCTTTTCAATATAGAGAACTTCATTAGTAACTGAGTTGGAACAAACTTCATTAGTAACCGAGTTGGAACTAGCTTGTTCTATCATATAAACACAAAAATTAAAATGGACTTCAATTGCACAAACTTATTTCATTGAATGGTTGCAAGATTGATATTTTACAACATTTTATATCCAAAACTATAGTAAACCTTATAATGGCTCAATTGCCGATGCAACCAAACAAGTTGATTAAAAGATTTCAAAACAATTACTTTAGGCATAATTAATAACAAATCAAAATGCCAACAATTCTAATTGGAAACATCAAATCAAAACAAGATAAACATATACACAAAAAGAAGAAAATAAACTAAGACACTTTTTGTTCTACTTGGATTGTTACATGACTAATATTATACACCTTTTCAACATAATCAGTTACAGTATGAAGAACTTCATTAGTATCCGAGTTGGAACCAGCTTGAATATGACAAGCAAGTAATGACCTACCAACAGTAATGGCCCAAATATGAAGTTCATGCACTTCATCAACGCCGTCTAATTTCAACAAACCAGCTTCAAGGGCACTTGCATCAATTTCCCTTGGAGTGCTTTCCATTAGTATGCTTACAATTTCTCGAATCATGTTATAAGTTGTGGCTAAAACCATGACTGAGAAAGCAATGGTGCATATGGGATCCACAATATAAAACTCAGGCTTAATCCAAATAATCACTCCTGCAATCATGACTCCAATACTTTGCACAAAATCACCAAAAGCATGCAAATACGCAACACGAATGTTTATGCTTTCAGCTGCATGTTTGGGATTATGTTGATGAAGGTCTTTGTCAAGTTTCACACTTGTTGATCTATTATGCTTGGGATGATTCTCTTCTTCCTTGTATTGTTCAATTATGCTTATTTCATGAGCCTCATTGTCTTCATCATCACGTTCATGATCATGCAACTTGTGATGGGTTTCTTTTCTTTTGACATCTATTGATGATGGTGTCTTGCTAGATGATTGATGATGATGGTGTTTTTTTGTTCCTAATATCAACAATGAAAACCAATAAATATCTTATATGTTTATGCCAATGTTTCAAGAGAAAATTTTAGGGATACTTTGAAGAGCACTACAAGGGAAATTGTCCAAAATAACAAAAATATGTCCAAATCAACATGGCTAAATCTACAAAAATTGTCTAATTTGACAGTTTTTTTGTTATTTTGGACACATTTAGTCAATTTGGACATGTCAATTAGGATACAATTTCTTGTAGTGAAGTTTGCCATATTTGTACAAATACCCTAGTTTTGTAAAAATTGCACAAATTCCCTTGAACCATAATTTTTAGTCGTTTGTTCTATTGAGCATGTTATTTCTTTCTCCCTTGTGCGCATGCTGCTTCTTTTCTAATCTATTGCACTCCTTAATTTAACAGTGATCATGAAGGAAGTAGCGTGCATAAAAAAACAAACACCTAAAAACTATGACCCAAGGGTATTTGTGCAATTTCTGGAAAACCAAGGGTACCTGTACAAACATGGCAGACTTCAAGGGTATCTGTAAAATTTTCTCATGTTTCAAAATATCATTATTCAAGTTTGAACTATGTTAGCACACTATTAGTCAATCCCAATTTGTAATGAAGTACATTATGGATTTTAGATATCTACCATCAACAAGCTAAGTTTGGAAAGTTTGAATTTGGATTTAGGTTTAGAAATCTTGATTTGGTTTAGAACCACAAAGGAGGCTACAATCATGGTTGTTACTTTGGGCAAGTTTTGGCTGTTGGATAACACATGCACACACACAAAAAAGACAGTAGTGAGTTTTGTTTTTAGGGCATTTTTAGGGTTTTTGACCTAAAAATGGAAGGATTGAATTATCATTTTCTATTTTTATTACGCGATATGGCTTTGAATCCGTGTTTTGACTTCATGTTGGCAATAATGAATGTCACCAACATGTACAAAAAGAAGTTTTTTTTATCATTTTGTACCATTTTTTAAAGTCAACTATGAGTTGAGTTTATTAGAGGGACCATGACCTCAATCAGCCACTTCAGGCAAATATGCAAGCCAACAAACGGGCGGTCCAATGTGACAACCATGGTTACAATTGAACAATGCCTAATGAAAAAGCTTAGCGAGGGGGAAAACTGTTACTTTTATTTTTGTTTGTAAAAAAAAGCAAAACTTTCCCATTGGGTGTTGTTCAATTGTAACTTCCTTTGTGATTCTAAACAAAATCAAGGTCTTCAATTCTAAATCTAAATTCATTTTTTTCAAATTTAGCTTGTTGATGGTAATCCACTACAGGGAAACCATGGTCAAATCTACAAAAAGTTGACAAAAATTATGACCTAACTTATAATATACTATACATTAGGTCACAATCTTAGGTTAGGTCACAGTCTTTATCAACTTTATATAGATTCAAACATGATTTCCTTGTATAAATATCTAAAATTTATCCCCTTGATATGCATATATCAAACCCCAGATGTGCATATATCAATTTGCTTATTTCATTCCAGATTGTATTGAAATATATATGATTCATGGGCTCAAAATGTATATAATATACCAAAACAACATAACACATTGAATCCTTTTTTGGGCTTATCATGTTCGTGATCACTTGAATGCTTGTGTTCCTTGTTGTGCAGCAATTCAGAATGATGTTTCTTCTTGTAATTATTATGTTCATGATGATGTTCATTACTATGTTCATGGGAGTGGCCATGATCATGGTCATGGCTATGGCTATGTCCATGGCCTTCATGACCAAGTGTGAGCATTATAATAATATTGATACCAAGTCCACCACAAGCTACACAAAACATGATTAATCCATTTATGTTTTTATCAGGGTGAATAAATCGGAGTATTGCTTCGTATACCAAGACGCCTGTTACCAACCATATTATTTGAATAGAAACCAATGCTCCTAAAATTTCCAATCTATAATAACCAAATGTCTGACGTGGAGTGGCTTCCCACCCAGATGCATAAATTGCAAATAAAGCAATGGCAAAACCAGCAATGTCTGAAAGGAGATGTGCAGCATCTGTTAATATGGCTAAACTATTGGAAATCACTCCTCCTATAACCTCGCCTATGATAAAAACAACACATAATCCTACTGCGCATGACAACTTTTTGGCAGCCCTAGCTCTGTTTTTAGCTTCTTTTGCATTGTCAATATTACATTTGTCATTGCATTTTAGTTGAAGAGCACTTTCAACATCATCCATTGTAAGTTACATGGTCTTTGCCTTTTGTGGCAATTATTATTCATTTCATCCAGAATTGTAGTCTTCTTAATTCTTGCTTTTGATTTGATATAATTTTCCATTTCATATTCTTATGAAAATAACCTACACTTTATGTTGTTTCACTTAGGGAATGCTATGTCATGAGCAACTATTTGTGAGTTGTGTGCCATGAGCCAAATTTTTTTGTGAGAATAAAAAATTCCACCTATAACTGTGTACATAGGACTTTATAGTAATGCATTTAATACTATCGACTCTTGAAAAACATGTTATTTTCTTAGTTATTCCTTTGATATTGAGTTGAGAAATTGTTCCTTCTCACAAAATCTTGAACTCAATGCTTTACGCTCAACAAATAGCATCGTCTGTTTCACTTGATTGGAATCAAAATACAAAACAAATACTTTTTGTTATTGCTTCTTAGAGTATATCAATATACCCTTTATCATCTATTGTAAAAGCAAATTGAGCTCATCGTTCTAATCATGACATATATCGACACAAACATTGCTATAAAACCTGCAAAAAGATTAATATTAAAAACAATCAGTGGATTAATTGATATGTGTAATTTTTTTTTTTCTGGAATAAAGGAATTACATCACATGTGTACATGTGTAAAATTATATTTGTAAAATTTATAATTTATATATATATATATATATATATATATATATATATATATATATTCTAAGAAATGAAATAGTGTTAAGCTCATTTTGTACAACTCTATTTCCAATCCGAATGCACGGAAGTGTACTATCCGAACTAGGCTATGTATCAAAAATTCCAAATTTGAGTTTCATTGTGATTTTCTTAAAGTTCAATTGTGTGGTTACAGATTTTTAGACATTTTTGTCCTAAGTAAGGTAAATTTTATAGGTGGTAAAATCAAAATGTTGAAAATCAGTATGTTCAAAACTTCAACACAAAAAATAAATAGATTAGATTTAAAAAGGAAATACCTGAAACGCTTCATTTTATTGACACAATTTTTTTACAAAAAGCCTATGTACAGTAACCTCAAATAAAGATTGTCGGTCTCTGTTTGTTCTCATAGAGATGATGTCACGTTGGGATATGAAATTGAGGTCAATTGGGCTTTTTGATCTTGAGTTTTTTTTATTTCATTCTTAGCCCCAATCCAACCAAGCATACCAAAATGCAATTCCAATAAATTAAAATCCAAATTTTGATAAATTTTTTTGTGTCACAAATCATAGTTTTACATGATTTTACATGGTTTTATAAGAAAATTGATTGAAAAACATTGATCATGAATTTTGGAGATTTGATTGCATGGGTATATAGGTAACATCCATATGCACATTCATACACACATCTTTCATGCTAAAAAAAACTCATTAAGTAAAAAGAAAAATGATCTTCAAAAGATTTAATGTGACATGTGATATGTCCAAATTTTTTTATTTTAAATTTTTTGAAAAATTTAATTATATTTTCACCAAATAAACACAACAACATGTCCAAAGATACAAACTTAGTTACTATGTATGAGACAAATAGAACAAATTGATTATCATAATAAAAAATCTATTTTACAAAATTTGGACATGTCACATGTCACACTAATCCTTTTGAAAATCATTTTTTCTTTTTACTTAAGGGGTTTTTTTAGCATGAAAGATGTGTGCATGAATGTGCATATGGATGTTACCTACATATCCATGCAATCAAATCTCCAAAATTCATGATCAATGTTTTTCAATCAATTTTCTTATAAAACCATGTAAAACCATGATTTGTGACACAAACAAATTTATCAAAATTTGGATTTTAATTTATTAGAATTGCATTTTGGTATGCTTGGTTGGATTGGGGTTAAGAATGAAATTTAAAAAATTCAAGATAAAAACAATCCAATTGACCTCAGATTCATATCCCAACCTGACATCACCTTTATATGAACAAACAAAGACTGAAAATCTTTATTCAAGGCTACTGTATAGTACATAGACAAAAGTGTTTGGTCAAGACTTGTGCACTTACAAACTTGCTAGTTTGGAAGTGAACAAGTCTTGACTGAACACTTTTGTCCATCCACTATACATAAAAAATAATATATTGTGATGGCATATTGAATTGAATTAAAACTGAGTTTGAATAAATTTTTGTATATATGTGATATACTATTGATAACAAAATTTCAAAAATAAACTTTAGATAAACTTTGATCCTATGTTATGAAAATATAGCGCAACGTTCTTCGAGTCTATACAAGTCAATCTTTTTCTATTTGTAAATTAAGTTCTTTTTATTTTTCAAAATTTTGAAAAAAACGAGAACGGGAGATATGTTAAACTGTAAAAATTCCTTGCATTTATGTCAACGTCAATATTTGTTCTTGATATTAGATCACAATATAATTTTATCAATCTCAAGTTGTTGATTTTAATTTGGTTAGTTACATCACCAATTCAATGAATAAATTTCATTTTGGGTAGAAAATTTATATTTTTTACTAACAAATGAAAGTTTTTAACATATGAAACCAATAAAATGCCTAATGAAATCATGTAAATATATTCAACATTGAAAATATGAAACAATTATTTTGTATAATGCATGACACTTATAAATAACAAGTATTGTCACAATAAGAAATACTAAAGTACAACACATATATTCATTAGCTCAAAAGCAATTCCATAAACAAGAAGAACAAAACCTAATTTTCACCTTGGTGGTTTTGGATTTTTGATAGCTTTTTTTTTGACAACGTAACATACCAACAACTCAAATATGTGAGTTCTTGGTTATAAGTGTCATGCACCATATGATTTCAAAAGTTTGTAGATTTCTTGCAAATTGTGAACTCATAACATTATCCATTCAATTGTAGACCTTCTTCACCATTGCAAGATCGTAAAAGTATCTTACATGCATCAAATTCTACCATGTTGATAATTCTCTTACTTTTGTAATCTTGTATAGCAGCAATTGTACAGACTTGTATATTCCATGGTTCATAATGGTTGTAGTATTAGCTGACAAAATATATGAAATCTCAATTTGAAGAAGAACATTCCATTATGCAAAAACTCTTAAAAGAGACAAGGAAAAGATACTAACATCATCAAAGTTGCCAAAAGATAAAGAGTCCTAAGTATATGGAATCAATATATTTTTTGCAACATTCTTTTAACTCTACAACTTAGACCTATTATACCAAAGGCAAGTTGATTTTTTTAGTATTTTTGGTGAAATTATTTAAGAAGTTGAAAAAATAAAATAAATGATTTGAATATAATTTTAAGAAATTTTTCAAAACTATCTATATTTCAAAAATAGGTTTTTGGAATTCTTCTAAGTGATCATTAGTGAAGATCTCAAAAAATTGTATTCCACACAAAATGATAAAACAATTTTGATTGTTCTTTCAATTTAAGGTTTTGTACACATTTGGTTAAAGTAGAAATTAAAAACGCTTTCTATGCCATTTTATTTCTCAAATTACACAAACTTCATACCATTATTTTTGAAAATACAGACAAGTACTAGTCTCCAATATCCAAGGGTTTTTGGCGATTTCAAACCCACTACCAAAACCATTTTCAATTACTTGTCTTAACCCCTAAAAGTTCAAGCCCTTTTTCTATGAAAATCACTAAAAACTGCCACTTCTAGGAGGTTTAGTAAAAATGATTTTATGTTTTGTTTTTGGGAAATCCAATAGTGTGACCTTGTCCTAGATTAGAAGAGGTACTTGTGAGAAAAAAATCAGCTCATTCTAAATGGAGAGGAGTGAGATATTTACATCTACAATGAAGAAAGAGTTTTTTCCATGCTGCCCAAAAATTCAGAAGCCTTTGACCACTTGTACATGAAAAAAATTGCACTACCTAAAGTTGCACTTTATTTTTTCCATGTAAGAGATCAAGTTAGGTATGTGTGGGAGAATTTTCAAATCAATTGGAACTATACAACACATGGGAAAAAATAGTAAGTAAAAAGAAGTAGAGAATGACTATAAACACTAAATTGCTAAGAATATAATTTTTGAAATGAAAAATGCAAATCCCGACGGTTCAATGGACTTCCTTTGGTCTAGTGTTTTTTCCAAAATATTGAAAATTGAGTAAAATAAAGGACTTCAAAATTTATTTTAGAGTAGAGAATCCATAATTGCACGCAAACAAAAATTCCTCATAACTTTCATCTTCTTGATTGAAATTGAATGATTCAGAGCTTCTCACTTATAAAAAGTTCTAAAGAACCAATTTCACATTTTTATTTATAAAGAAGGTAAATTTTAAAGAAGTTTTGGGCTACCCAGAAGAGCAGTCCTCCTCAAATTTCCATGAATTCATGCATCACTTCTTCATCAAATGTTGGAATGAAGAAAAAATTAGAAGCCCACATAGATCTTTAAGTTCCCCACCTTTAACAAAAGTTTTAGAAAATCACACAAAGTAGTTTAACCATAGGTACATGCCCAAAGTCCAACTTGTCCCTCAAAAAAACAATGATCTTTTAGGAGTTAACAACTACTTTGAAGAAAAGCTAACTATAGACTTTAAAAAATGACTCAATCATAAACCACTCAACAATTCTCACCAAAATCACATGTTGCAACCTTAATACTAAAATGATAATGTTGACTAGTTTTGTTAAAAAATGATAGCAAAAAAACAAAAACAAAAAAATCAATGAAGAGTAGTAATTCATAAGTTTCAGGTACTCCAATTTGGAGTGTGTGATTTTGTTTTATTCTTTAAAATCCAAGAAAACATATTTGAAATAACTCAAACAAAGTTCCAAGGCATTTGAAATCACAATTCATGTGGAATTATCTCTTAACCCTTGAGCGCCCCAACGCCCCAAATCTAGCCTCTCCATTTTCAGCAATATGTTGACTTTGACCATTACAATCTTTTGATCCGTGCAATGAATGTTTACCAAAATTTTCATGCATCTGCAAACCCTAAGCATTGTGCAAGATCAAAGGCTAACTCTTTAGATGTTGTTTTTGAACTTATAGCACCGGATTGTTTGCAATGAGGTCCAACCCGGCACAAATTTGGGCTGGGCGCCCAAGGATTAACCTCTTGAGTACCCCTAATGGTCCACGCCCTTTTTTCTGTGAAAATCATTGAAAACTGCCACTTTTGGGGGTTTGGGGGAATGAGTAGAAAAGTAGGAAAAATGTTTCTTTTTGGAAATCCAACCATAGGATCTTGCCCTAGACTATGGGAGATATTGCAAAACAAAATCAGCCCACTTCAAATGTAGGGTAGTGAGATTTTGATATCAAAAGTGAAAAAAAAGTTTTTTTCCTTGCTGCCCAAAATTCTCAAAAGCCTTTGACCACTCTCATATTAAAAAAATTACTCTATGCAAAGTTGAGGTTTGTTTTATTTACATGTAGAAGACTGAGTTAGGTATGTGGGAGAATTTTCAAATGAATTGGAGGTGTGAATTGTACTTTGTAAAATCTTGCAATGTCATAAGGTCATGAAATTTGCATATACACTAAGCAAATTGGAGGATTTATGTAAAATTCAGAAATTTGAATTACTTTGATCCAAATTGTGAAAACCAAGGAATCTTAATCCACTACAACTTAGAAAAAAAAAGTCAAAAAATAAATACACAAAGAGCTTAAAACATTAAAGCACCAAATTTTACAAGGGGCAAAAGGAATGGAGGTTTGGGAGTCCCCCAAGATGGGCACCTTCCACTCCACTCTCTCTTGCCAAATTGTACACACCTTGTGCCCACAAAGGCCGGACCTTCTTTTTAGTCAACACCCACTTGCAAAGGAAAGGCCATAGCCCAAATTGCCCCTTCTTGCCTAGTTTTAGAATATTCTTGATAACTTCTTCATTAAATGTTGTCGGAATGAAGAAAAATTAGATGGCCACATAGGTCTTGGAATTCACACCTCTAGTAAAAGTTTAAAAAAATTACACAAACTAGTTTAGCTATAGGTACATGCCCAAAATCCAATGGTCCCCCAAGAAGACGGTTGGGCCTTTGACCCCTAAAGGACCATTGTCTGTACGGGGGACAAATGGGATTTTGGGCATGTACCTATGGCTAAACTACTTTGCATGGTTTTTTGAAATTTTTATTGAAGATGGGGAATTCAAAAATGTTCTAATTTTTATTCCAATTGATGCCAAGGAGCAAAAGTTATGCCCAAATAAGCACAAATTTGGGGACTTCGGGCAACAAAAAAAATTCTCATAAAAACTTGAAAAAAAAAGAAAAAGAAAAAGAAGTCTCTCATAAATTATATCTTTGTCTACATCTGAAGCTTTGATTCATTCCATGTGGACTAGTTATGAGAAAGTTATGGACAATCTTGTTTTTTGGGCAATTCAAGCATCTTCTTGAAAAAATAACTTGTAAATGCAAGTTTAACATTTTTTCAAAAAAATTGTTGGAGAGGGTGAAGTTTGCTTTTTGGAACAATCTCACCATTGAGATTATTGTGTTTCAATTCCATTGCAAGGTTATTAGTAATTTAAGTTTTTGTTCAATCTCATACTTTCTTCTGCCTAATGTTTTTTTTAAAGAATGAAAATTAATTACTTTTTGTTTTTTTTGTTTTCCCCAAGATTACCAACTCAACTTCCCACCATGAAAAAGTAGAATTCCAAACTCTGTGGTGCAAAAATTCTAAGTTAAAAAGTTCAAAGTCAAATAATCTAATCATGCAAGGTGCAAAAAAAGTTGTTTTTTACTTTTTAAATGCAAATATCTTCCAATTTGTGTGGACAAAGTTCTTGAGTTTTGTATGACATATTCTTATAGTAGTCTAGTACAAGATCCTAAGGTTAGATATGCAAAAAGATTGGTTTTCAAACTTTTTTACGCTTTGCCATAGAGGTGGCAATTTTGAGTGTCTTTTTACAAAATAAAGGCCATGGTCCTTTGGGGGTTAAGGGTTAAATAAGAGGATTGTAGGCCAAAGTTCTTGGAAGAAAAAGGACTAGACCTTGTGCTAAGAGTAAAAAAAACCAAAATAAATAAAAACCTCTGATAAATCTAAGCATGCCATGGTGGCCTGTACAATACAAGTTATTTTTCTAATATTTGGAATGCAATCATACCTTTGCTACATTTGGGATTGACAAAGAAGTTGAAATATAGATCAACGTGGTCCTAGTGAGGTATTTGAGATTCAAATTAAAACTTCTTAACCCTAAGCGCTCAATCGATCATTTTTTGGTTGTTGCCTATTTCTTGCGGGAAGCCAGAGATGAAAAAGAACTTTTTTTACAAATTAAAAAAACCTTTGAATTGGAAATTAAGCCTACTTTCCAACCCAACTTGAATCATGTCAATTCAAGTTAAACTCCATGAAGGAGAATAATAAAAAACAAACACTTCAATATTTGCTAGTGTTACAAAATTTATTATTTTGAAAACTAATGATGTTCTCTCCTTTGAAAATATTGCATTTTTGAAGTTTACTATAGAATGTGTGTTTTTAACCAATCATACCAAAATTTAAAATCTATGAATAAAATTTGTAATTTTGGTGAATATTAAATGGTAAATGCTTCTAAATTCACTAAATATAAATCCATAACTTTTTTTATGTTTGACTATAAAGATAATTACTAAACATCATGATTCTTGTATTCTATTTTGAAGCAAACTTCATCAAGGTTACATAAGTATCATTTTGTAATGCATCTATGTTTTGCCCTTACCCCCTTGGGCGTTTAGGGGATAATGTTGGTAAATGCCAATTATATGGCAACATATTTGTAATGCCCTAGGAACAAAAGCATTTATAGAAAAAGAGAACCTCAAATTTAAGAAATGTTGAACTTGTATTTTAGATGAATGTGATTGTATGTGTTTATATTACATTGGGTTATGTTTGGAAATTCCATTACAATATTAACCCTTAAAGGACCATTGTCCCTACGGGGGACAAATGGGATTTTGGGCATGTACCTATGGCTAAACTACTTTGCATGATTTTTTGAAACTTTTATTAAAGATGGGGAATTCAAAGATTTGCATGGGCATCTAATTTTTCCTTCATTCTCACAATTATTGAAGAAGTTATGCATGAATTTTTGAAAACATGCAAGATTGGGTAGCCAATTTTTTTTAAATTTTTTTTTCAAAATAAAAATCTGAAATTGGTTCCTTAGATCTATGTATATGTGGGGAGCTTTGAATCATTCAATTTGATATATGAGTGAAAAGTTTTAGTTTGCGGGCAGCTACAAGACTCCATACCTCCATTCCTTTTGCCTTTGGTACTTTACTTTTTTGTGCTCCTTGTGATTTTTTTTTTTACTTCTTTTTTTTCCAAGTTGTAGTAGACTAAGATTCCTTGGTTTTCACTATTTGGATCAATGTAATTCATATTTCTCAATTTTATATAAATCCTCTTATTTTGCCAAGTGTATTTGCAAATTTCATGGCCTTACGGCATTACAAGATTTTACAAAGTTTGATCCACACCTCCAATTCATTCGAAAATTCTCCCACACTTACCTAACTTGGTCTTCTACATGGAAAAAATAAACCTCAACTTTGTATAGAGCAATTTTTTTGATTTAGGGGCAGTCAAAGGCTTTTGAAAATTTTGGGCAATAGGAAAAAAAACTTTTTTTTTCACTTCAAATGTCAATAACTCACTCATTTACATCTAGAATGAGTTGATTTTTTCTTACAAGTACCTCCCATAGTCTAGGGCAAGATCTTACGGTTGGATTTCCAAAATAATTGTTTTTCCTACCTTTCTACTCATTCCCCCAAAAGTGGTAGTTTTCAGGGACTTTCACTGAAAAAAGGGCTTGGTCATTTAGGGGTTAAACAAAACTATATAGTACCAACATTTTTCAAGTAAACATTCTATTTTAAAAGATTGACTCCATTAACCTTTAAACTAAATTTTAAAGAAACAACCACCATAAGGAATTAATTGAAAACTTGGGCAAGAATCAAATGGTTCTTTATACCTTGATGCATAATACAAGCAAACATGTAAGAATTTGATGTTGCATATATGTACAATAGATGACCAGCATGGAGCTAAATTGAAGGACTCCAACCTAGGCTACCACAATTAAGTGGTACTCTTGAACAAAGAAAGAATATGTAAACACTAGGCCCAAATAGTGGATTTGTTGTTTAAGAATGAAACATGAAGTGTACAATATTTAACTCTAACATCAACATATAACATGTTCCATAATATCCAATGCAATATACAATATAATTATTTGTATTAACAAAGACATGCATTTGCAAGCATTTGTTATCTATAGTTCTTGGGGAAATTACAAATAGGGGCATGAAAATGTAAAATATTACAGACAAGGGCTTAGTTTCAAAATAATTACAAATAGAGGCACAATTTCAAAAAAATTGTAACTTTTTGTAATTTTTTTGGTTTGGACATTAGTTGAGTTAGACACATCACATTAAATGTTAGCTAATTTCCAAAAAATTAAAGGTCTCTCCAAATCAAGCCTAGATAAAGAAATTTTAGTAAAATGGTAAGTAGTTTTTGAAGACTTTTAAATTTTTTGGAAGTTAGCTAACATTTAATGTGATGTATCCAAATCAACCAATGTCCAAACCAAAAAAAATTCCAAAAATTACATTTTGTATTGAAATTGTGCCTCCATTTGTAATTATTTTGAAACTAAGCCCCTATCTGTAATATTTTACATTTTCATGCCCCTATTTGTAATTTCCCCATATTCCTTCTATATTCTATAATGAAAAACATTCAAATTCATGAAGTTTTACCCACCTCTCTATCTATCTATATATCTATATATATATATATTATATATATGGGGTCTTGCTAATGACTACTTTATTACACATGTGATTGAAAGTTTTGTATGTCTTTTATACCTTTAAGAAGACCCCTGTGATTAAACATATATATTTGTTCCTATTCATTTGTTTCTCCAACTTTCATATAATTTTGTAATAAGAATATTCTTAGCATGCTACTACATATCCTTGAAATTTTCCACTTATGGATGCAAAGCATTTGATTATCCAAATTTTCATTCCTTCCAAATAAATAATCTCGTGTGGCACTTTTGAAAAGCTATGCATACAAATACCTCTATCCCTTTGCCTTGTATTATAGATATTGGCCGTTTAAAATAATTAAATTGAGGACAAAAATGTTGAAAATCTAAGCTATAAGCTTCACTAGGTCCCCATTAGCTATTGAAAGATTTATTGGTAGTGCAAAACCTTCCAAATTCAAGTGGTCATCTTATTCTCAAAAGAGTACAAATTTATTGTGAATGAAGGGATAAGGCTCATTGTCTAAAAATTAGTTCCAAATGAAGGGATAATTTATAAAACACAATACTTCAAAGATTTATTTGGAATATTAATATAACTATGACCATGTGTAAACTGTACTTAGTCAAGTGACAAAAATAGAAATTGTATTGTATATTAAGGGAATTGATACACGTACACAAAGAAGTTGATCTTTGCACACCCCCCTTGGGATAAATTTTAGATTTCTATCAGCATTAAGCTGGATTTGAGAAATTTGAATTCAAATTTGGACTTAGAGACCATGATTTAGTCTAAGATCATAACAAAAAGTTGCAATTCAACAACACCCAATGACAAAGTTTATTTTTTTTTTACAAACAAAAGTAAAAGTAATACTTGTCCCCCTAGGTAGACTATTTCATTGGGCACTGTTCAATTGCAACTTTTTTTTATGGTTCTAGAGTAAATCATGGTCTCTAAGTCCAAATTTGAATTCAAATTTCTCAAATTTAGCTATATGATGGTAGAAATCTAAAATTTACCCTGAGAGTATGCATATATCAATTCCCTATATTAATTGTAATGCTAAAGGTCCAATTGCTTCAAGATCAATCTTCATTCTTGAAGGATTTCTATAGGAACACAAATTAAAACAATATGTTCTTGAGCACATCCACAATAGTCAATATAATTAAAAGTTGCTAAATGGCACAACCAACCTCAAAATTTGTACAATAAGTTCGAAAAGGCAGATAACATGGAGGTTGGAATTTCTTTATCTCCCGAGTGCATGGGGAGGAGGCTTTGCATATAAAGAAGCTACACTGAAGAAGTTTGAGTAGGTAGACTATCTTACCCAAACACTGAGCAAGTGCTACAAGGACATTGCCTCCCATAGCATAACCAATTGTTATTAATATTTGATCATTAAGTAAGGTTTTGTCTCAATCTAAAACATCTTCTACAGAATGGCATAAAATCCTTTAAAATTTGTTGTACAAAAAATACATTTCATTTGCATCTAAGCAAATTCAATTCTTTAAAAAACTTTATCATGAAGAAATTTAGATACAAATATTTTTAATTCTTCTTGAGAAGCTCATTTAACAATTTGGTCGATCATTATAATCTTTACATTAAATTCGTTACAATCTTTACATCGAACTATCTTTATAGGATCCTACATTACATTGTTAAATTATATCCACATTTATAAATAAATAAAATATTAAGCTGATTTTGTGGCCACAAATGGATGACCATCCCCAAACATTTAGGATTTCATATTCCTTTAGACTTTCGAACGAAGTTGTGTTTTAAGTTATAGTGATAACTATAGAACATATCTAAGTTTTAGTTTAGGCCTTGCTGTCCACGTATGATTTGTCAAAGAGGCACGTTCTCAACCTAAGGGCATCAATACCCATGTACACTCAAACACAATGAGTCTTTTAAAATTAAAATGGCCCCAGAAGTTTGAACTTTCCCAGCCACACATCATTCATGATGAAAGGCCAACTTTCCATGCTGCATTGGAATCGGCAAGAAACTTACCAAAACACTGTTTCTGATTTCCAATTTTTTATTGAACACATTTCCATGTTATAAGGTAACCGTACCCATACCTGAGCAATCCCCAATGTCGCATTCTACATTTAGGGTGTTTTTTCACACACTCTTGAACCCAAAGTGGAGCAGTGAATGTCACTTGCACAAGCAAATACTACCACGTGTCAGATTAGGAGCTAGTTTGGGAGGGTCGGGATTGGAACCGTCAAATACATGTATAGGAACACATTCAAGCAATTTCAAGGATAGTCTAGAGTTGCTAATAAGGACCCTATGAGTTGCAACTTTGCCCTTTTATATAAAATAATCTACAATATCCTTTTCCACAAAAATTACGCTTGTTGAAAGTCTAACCCTACAGAATTTTTTCCTGAATTTCCGAGACCTTGAAGTACCCTAAACCCATAATTGCTCGCGTATGGGTACAGTTACCTTAGTTTTGAACTATTCACAAGCCACCACATTTGTAGTAGAAGACAAAAAAGAACCCCATTGAAAACATCAATTCAAAACGAGGATTCACCTAAGTGAACATCGAAGTGTCTTGGTAAGGCCTTTTTTGTAAACCCCTCATATGTATCAATCCATATTTGATGTGTCAATTATGTTTAGTGAGCATAAGTGGCAATGCTCGTCAAGTTACAACATTCCTTACCAGAGCCATGCTTGTTTTGGTTTTCTTTTGGTACCGCAATAAATTTTATGAACTTAAACCCAGGTTCTGAACCAGGCCATTCCACAAGCACTCACGATGTGGACTCGTTTCCTTCAGCAAGAGCTCCAAACTTTTGAGCTCCAACACTCCATGCTTTCCATCGTCCTTTGCTTCGTTATGCTGCGAGTTAAAATCCATACGCATAATTAGCACTAAACCTCCTGTCGAAGACCAAAAAAGGGAAAGAGGCCCCCGTTCTTACCCGCTTTTCCTTCCTAAACATTTCCTGTCTCTCAAAAGAACTATTTGCTTCAAAAGAGCCATAATAATTACTCCCTCTGTCCCTCTAAATCAGACACAGTTCTTGTACCACTAAAAAGCTCCCTTTTGCTCATTTCAAAGGCCGAGAAAGCGTTTGCCATGTACAATGATCTCATGGGGCAAGTTAAGCAAATAGGGAGCATTCCTCTCCTAGCAGCTTGGCCTTGCCCATATGAGGTACCATTGTTGCTACTAATCTTCAAATCATCAACAATGAGGAGCTAGCAGCATGCACAAGTATGGTACTTTTTGCATGGAATTTGGCTGCCCAAATGGTGACATCAAAGCTAGAAATTTTGCGTACATTTGGTAGATAGTATATTGATACTAGAATGCATGTGTCACTAAAAAAAGACTAAAATAATGAGTTGGCAGCATTCACAAATTATGCACAAATATGGTACTTTTTGCATGAAATTTGGATGCCTAAACAGCGATATCAAAACTAGAGATTTGTATACATTTAGTAGATATATTGATTCTAGAATACATGTGTCACTAGCACAAAGACTGTAAACACAGTTAATCCTTTGCAAGAAAGCTTTTTAGACGTTTTTAGAGAGACAGAGGGAGTACAAGGAATTTGCGTTCTTAAACCATGTTTGGCATGCTTAAGCGGAATGCAACAAAGGATACAGCCCTGCATCCACAACATGGTGCACCAGAAGGAAAGAAAAGAGAGGGTCAAGAACTTCATTAACGAGCACCAAGATTTGACAATTGTGCACTTACCAACCAAAAGACCCAAAGCTTGTAGGCAGCTGCATACTCTCGCTGCCTGACTGCATCATCAAGTGAGTCTACCCGAGAGGCAGCAATACAGGCGTCTGCAAATTGAAGCTCTCTCTTGACAAGCTGGGCTGCTCTTTGAGAACAATCTTCCTCTTCAAACAAAGATGTGTTGTCACAGCTACTTGGTTTAACTGAGATTGGGATTGACTCGAAGAACTCGGAGTAGTGACTAAATCCCCAGATTAAGAACCGCCGATGTAGCCATAAAGCCTACAGGTGCAGAAGTACAGAAGGATACTTTATAAACCAGAAATGCTGTATCTCACAAGGACTTATATGTCATGCACAAACGAAACCCTGCACCTTCCTTTTCTCCTTTTGACTGCAAAGGTATTTATCACAGGAAATTAAGACTGAAGGTAAAAAAATGTACCTCACGACCAACATATCGTTCAATCAGGTTCTTGTTCCAGGAAAATTCTTCCTAGAAATAGCAAGATAGTATCAGTGCAGAATAAACACGATTTGCTTGAAAACGAACAGCATGTTTAAGGTTGAAACACACAAGCTTCGTAAATGGAAAAAGAGTACAAGCACCAATTTTTCTTAATAATCAAAATGAGAAGTTGTTGTTGTTTCAGGTTCTCGAATCCCAAGATACAACGATGACCCAACCTACACTTCATATACATATTCTACAGCTTGTACATATATCAGCAAGATGAGATAATTGCAATGAGAACTAGGCCTTGCAGCACTAATCTCGGACACTGCAATAAGGAATAATTGATATGCCATGAATGACCTTTTCAAATAACTTCTAAGATAAATACCTTCCATAATGTGGTCAAATTTTGTGGATTTATAGAGAAGGCAGAAGATAAATTAGCTTCTGCTGTGGAATCGGCTTGAGTTGGACCGCTCACAGTCTTTCTATCGGGCGTTGATCCAGCTTGAAGTAGACCTAATAGAAGACACTGCAACAACAGTCTCTCACTCAATAATATACTCCATGAAAGGACTGCCAAAATCAGAAACGAGGTTTGTTCAGAAACTGCCAAAATTCTAAAAAACTAAACCTACTCTAGCTTGATCATATAACAATAGAACTAACTCGAGACCACCGGCGGACCAAATGAAACCAACTTAAAGCGTTTATTATGCAAACCAATCTTCATACAGCTAAATTTTTATTGACACTGGATCAACCAATAGAATCCTCGTATACAGCCTGCAGTCGAGATTTTCATACATCTATATTACATTGGAAGAAGACCAACAGAGTAAAGAACAACAGGTTTATCGCAATGACCAACCCGTCTATAGTGAAAACAGCAGTTATCAGCTACATGTGATTGCGCCCATCTCTTTGAATCTTGTAATTCAGATAAAGCCTGCTTCACAAAGAGCAACCAATCAGTAAAAGAGTGGTACATAAAACGAAGCAAAAATGGTTTTATTCTGCAGGAGTGAGCTGATCATTTAGCATATGGTCATATAGTCCTAAAAATAAAGGATAAGAATCGCAAAAAGTCGACCTGCTTAAGTGTCATATGTGAGACTAGCCAATAGCGATGGCGCCACGCCCGGTAGTTCATAGTTGACCGCTGTACCATATGTAAACAGCAGCTATTTAGTCATAAGAGAATGAAATAATGATATGAATTGGAATGAGTATTTGATTAACCCAAAGCAGGAAATTGCAAAACTTTATGGAAATAGAACAAAAGATACCCCGGCAATGATTTCTACAAGCATTGAATCGCCTTCAAGGACCGAGCCCAGAGTCTCCCAACGCATTTCACCAGCAAACATCCGGTTTATAATCCACCGCCTGCCGAAAACATGTCAAGAGCTGCGAAGTCAAGAAGTTATAAAACTGCTACGTACTTGGGAAGAGACATCTTAACGAAGAAATTCGGCAAACACGTAAAAAAGAAGCTCCTAAAATCAACAGTTACGAACATAAGCACCACTAACGTTAAAAAAGGGTGTTACAAACAGAAAATGGTGAACCTATACAGAATGAATTAAAAGCCTAGAAATTCCAGTTACAAACTACTCTCTCTGTCCCTCTAAAAAGCTCCAAATCAGACACATTGCTTGTACCACTAAAAAGCTCCCTTTTGCTGATTTCAAATGCTGAGAAAGCGTTTGCCATGTTCAATGATCTCATGGGGGCAAGTTAAGCGATTAGGGAGCATTCCTCTCCTAGCAAGCTTGGCCTTGCCCATATGAGGTACCATTGTTGCTACGAATCCTTAAATCATCAATAATGAGGAGCTAGCAACATGCACAAATATGGTACTTTTTGCATGGAATTTGGGTGCACAAACGGCGACATCAAAGCTAGAGATATTGCATACATTTGGCAGATGGTATATTGATTCTAGAATGCATGTGTCACTAGCACAAAGACTAAAAACACAGTTAATCCTTCACAAGGAAGCTTTTTGGACGTTTTTAGAGGGACAAAGGGAGTATATTTTCCAAGAGGCAGCAGCGATAATTGTTGGGGGCGACTCAATTATTATAACATCGGAGAACCCCTTGAAATACCTGTTGAACAAACCCCGACTAACGCTTCTGGAAATCCAACCTAGGACTCGAATCTGCTCAAAAAATTGCAGTATGCTCAAAAAAGGAAACCAGCAACTCGAAATTTGTTGAAAAAAAAAACGAACCTGTGTGCCCACGACTCCTCGCTCTTTGGTCCAAAGGCTAACACCATGCCCGCTAAACGCAGCTCAGCCAAAAGAGATGCTTCGGTTGCCTCTATTCTCGACAATATGCGCTTTCTACAACAAAAAGATGAGCAATGGCTAGAAAAACTTCAGGGATGTTGTTGACGTATGGTGTAAAATTATCACAAATGCGATATTTTTCAAAAACTTGAGAACAAAAACGATTAGCTATAACCATAGAATAAGTTTCTTCAGATTGAGTTGGATTAAAAGCACGGAATGTATTCGCACCATCACCATCTTCAAATAAAGTATTTTCAACAGTTGCACCATGAATAGCACAGAAAAGAACTGCTCCTAAAACTCCAGCAACTCCCATCATATGAAAAGGGTTTAAAGTCTAGTTATGAAAACCTTGAAAAAATAACTACACTGACGTAATGAGTATAAAAATGGTCCTTAAAAAAAGAGGCTTACCTAGCATTCCAAGCGCTTGCAAAGTCACTATTTACAATTACCAACACTCTCGTGTATAGCATGAGATTCTTCTGCAATGCTGTCTCCTCATTTTTGGCGTCCATGTTAACAGTTTTTGAATCACCATTTGCATGTCCATTTTCCAAGCTAATGCCAGAGAGCTGGTTGCTGAGGGAAGTGCCAGAGCTCCTTGTACCAGCCATGTATGCTTTCCTGTTAGCGAAGAACTCTTTCTTAGCAACATTGAAAATAGGGGCAAGGGCACGCTCGGCAATGGCAAGCTTGTGATGGCAACACCAAAATGCTGATTTGTCGTAGGAAAAGTCGACGGCTCCTCTTTGCACACTGTCTAGATAATAACTTTGATCTGGATTGGTCCCAGGCTGTTGTTCAGCCTCCACTTCATGTCCGTCACTTCTTTGAGAAACATCCTCCGCATACTCAATAGAATCTTCCGCTGATTCCCCTTGACCATCAGGTTTCCTCCTGGTTTTCATAAAAAAGGGTCTCTCATGATCTAAAGCAAAGGGTTCGAGAGAATGCAAACTCTCCAGTTGAGACGCATGTACAAAGCCAAGCTCGTCACTGCAGCAAACACAAAAAAAAGAGTTTCAGGCCAGCTTAGAAGTATTCCTTTCCAGTGTTTAAATTAGAAAATGACTAGGGGACACCCCCCAATTGCTACAAGGACACCCATATAGCTTAACCTATTAAATTTGAGATTATTATTACGTTGAAATATGAAATAAAATAAAATTGATATTCTAGCGCACATTTGCATCTACAAGCGTTGTAAACATACAACAAATATGTCTCATTTGTGGCGTGGTCAAGAGTTAAACTTATAAATGAAGAGAGCAACTGGTTTAACTCTTGACCATATCACAAATGAGACATATTTGTTATATGTTTGCAATGCTTGTAAATGCAAATGTGCGCTAAGACATTATTTTGATTTTATTTCATATTTCAACATAATGATAATCTCAAATTTAATAGGTTGGGCTATAGGGGTGTCCGCATAGCAACTGGGGGGTGTCCCCCTAGTAATTTAGGGTAAGCAACGACAGATGTTATTACACTGACCTTCGCGCACGTATAATCAAGGCCCAATTAATACAGCAGGTATCTCACAATGTATCTGCAAACCTCTTGTGCAATATCCAAGTTATGCTAGAGAAGAGAGAAGTACAAAAAAGCCCCAATTACCATCGCCGATCCAACGGTAAGCAGCATCCCGATCCAATTCAAAAAGCTCATTTATGATAATCCACAGCACCAGAATTAATGGAATTGAACATTCAAGAGCTCCTAAACCCTAAAACTGAGATAAATCCGACCTCGGATATTTTCGAACTGCACTGCTCAGGCTACTCATGAGCGCTTAATTCAATCTAGGTCAATAGGTTTATTCTTAAACCCTAAACCCTAAACCCTACGGATATCTCCAGTAGAAAAGTTTCTAAATGGTATCAAACCGTAGAAAGTTTGTTAGCACACACGCCCTTCTTTAAAAACAATCTCGAATCAATCAATCAAAGCATGAACATAATATCATCTAGCATGAACCGAAGAAAAGCGAGAGAGAATCTACACCAATGCTAATAACACACAAACATCACTCTCCATTTTGATAATAGTCTAACACCTGCCAACGAACACTAAAACTTTCCAGATTGCAACCAATCCATCCACTTTGAGAAAAAAAGAAATTCAACAGAACACCAAAGAAAATGTACTCTTTAAAACTTCGACCACACGAAGTGAGAATTAAAGAAACTGATAAATTAAATAAAAACATTCAGGATTTAACGATACGTTATTTCTGTCTTCCTATGCACACAACTCGAGTAAGAAAAAGAAACTTCGAAGTTTAGAACGGACGGATAGCGCTATTCTTAAAGGAAAGTTTCCCGATACAACCAGAGCATGAGCCATATATACATACTCCCTCTGTCCTATCATAAAGCTCCAAAAAACTTCTCCATGAGGGATTAACTGTCTTTTGAGTCATTATGCTAGTGACAAATGCATTCTAGAATCAATGTACCACCTACCATATGTCTGCATAATCTCAAGTTTTAATGTTGCCGTTTCGACACCCATATTCCATGCAAAAAGTACCATTTTTGTGCATAGTTTGTGAATGCTGCCAGCTCCTCATTATCTTAGTCTTTGTATTAATGACACGTGCATTCTAGAATCAATATACCATCTACCAAATGTGTGCAAAATCTCCAGCTTCAATGTAGCCGTTTAAGCACCCAAATTCCATGCAAAAAGCACCATATTTGTGCATAGTTTGTGAATGCTGCCACCTCCTCATTGTTTTAGTCTTTGTACAGTACTAATGACACATGAGTTCTAAAATCAATATACCATCTACCAAATGTGTGCAAAATCTCCAGCTTTGATGTCGCCGTTTTGGCACCTAAATTCCATGCTAAAAGTACCATATTTGTACATGTTGCTAGCTCCTCATTATTGATGATTTAAAAGATTAGTAGCAACAATAATACTTCATATGAGCAAGGCCAAGCTTGTTAGAAGAGGAATGCTCTCTAATTGCTTAACTTGCCCCCATGAGATCATTGGACATGACATATGCTTTCTCAGCAACTGAAATTAGCAAAAAAAAAAAAAAAAAAACTTTTTAGTGAGATGAGAACTATGCCTAATTTGGAGCTTTATATTGGGACAGAGGGAGTATCATCTAGGAAAGTGACTGAATAACGACAACGTACTCCGAATAACGACAACGTACTCCACTAACACACACACTAATCTCAACAATGCAGATATTATAATCCAATATCTACTTCAAACTTTCTCCAGATCGCAACAATGCAAATTAATTTCTTAAGCCAGATAGATAGATACACACACGCACACTAATCTCACTGCAGATATAATCCAATATCTATTTCAAACTTTCTCCAGATCGCAACAATGCAAATTCATTTCTTAAGCCAGATACACACACACACAGCGGGAGTAAAAAAAAAAAGAGTGGAAAACAATACACCGAACATAAGCTTACATGTAAGGGTCGAATTCAAGAATTGAATCCAGCTCCAGCACCAATCTCATTCCACGACGCCACACATCGTCGTCCTTTTCAGCCATCTCTTGCGTGTTGCTTTTTACCTGCAATGCAATTAACACATTCACACACGTTTTGCAGCTGAACCTCCCCCTTCATAACCACCAAACCCTAAACCTGCTCATAACAACACACTCACTCTCTCTCATCTCACACCTTCTTTCTCTCCCTTCTCAAAACCTAGTCATGGCAGAGCATCGACAACCAGGCTACTTAGCTAATTT
This sequence comes from Ulota crispa, assembly GCA_963920765.1. Taxonomy (NCBI): domain Eukaryota; kingdom Viridiplantae; phylum Streptophyta; class Bryopsida; order Orthotrichales; family Orthotrichaceae; genus Ulota; species Ulota crispa. The sequence continues at coordinate 26,199,634 of OY987243.1, read as the reverse complement.
GTTTGATTGAGGAGTGTGAAGATGAATATAATTTTGAAGAAGAAGATGTTGAAGAGGAGACGCAGCAGCGAAGAATCTGTGCAAGCAAGGGAGGGAAGAAGAAAGAGCAACGGCACAGGCACACAAGGAGGGAGCCAGCAAGGAGGAGGTCGGCAACAGGGCAGAAGGAGGTGGACGTCAGTCAAGCCCACAGAGGAACGCAACAAGCCCCGTTAAACTTGAGAGCTCCTGGTGGTGGTGGGCTGGAGGGGTCCGAGTGTCCGACCTGGACGTCCAGCCAAGTCAAACTAAGGTAGGAGCACCTATAAACGTCAAAACTAAGGGTTTTGAACATGATGACTATTAATAAACAATTAGCAAGTTACAGGATTCTATTAGGAACAAAAATGATAATAAGTTTGCACTTTTAAATGTATTATTTGGATACTGTGAGAATAAGTTGTGAATTTTTAAAGAGCAAACTCCCATTGCACCCATCACTAACACTATGATTTCATGTTCACATGTTGTATATCCTTGTAATTATATCTATTCATTTCCACAGATTTTTCAAGATTTCAAAAGTGAAGATTATGGGAACACTAACACTTATGGGAGTTCCTATCTTACATCCCTGGAGGCATTGTACCCAAAATTGGACCCAAAATCTAAAATTGCATTTTTGAACTCTACGCATTTTGAACATTTTAAGATATTTTCTTCATTTTGCTTGGGTCAGCTTAGATGGGCATGCGGGTTTAGCGTCCGTGAAAATTGGCCCTTACCAGCTCATGGTGGTGGTGAGGATGATCGCACATGGAGCAAAGAGGCAACAAAGAAGCTTGTTGAGACTGTGGAAGAACACATTGTGGACTCCAGTTAAGTTATGCTTTATTTTGTGCAAAAGATTGGGAAAGGTTTACCGTGACAAAATTGTTTTGTTTTGTCTAAATGAATCACTTTGAGAGCCTAAGCATGTTAAGGACAAATGGGAAAAGTTGCCAGGAAGAATTATCAAGATAGGAGGTTCTAAAAGCGTTCGGGCTGTAAAAGTGTTTGCAGCTTAGGAATGACTAATATTTTAATTCAAAAATCTATTACCGTTGTTGATGAGTTAGGTGCAGCGCATTTTTTTCGTTCGCCAGATTCTACATGTCAAGAGAGGATTAGAAAAAAAATGGAGGGACTGTCCTAGACTGGCGGAAACCTGTTAGTTTTTCGCTAGTTTGGCAACAGTTTGCCAGAAAAAAATGCCCTGGTTAGGTGGGCTTAGCAAGTTAGCCTAATTTGTTAAACCCACCTCCTAACTCATCAATAACAGTAATAGATCTTTGAACAAAAATGTCAATTGTTCCTAAACTGCAAACGCTTTTACAACCCAAATGCTTTTAGAACCTCCTACCTTATGAGGACAAGAAATTTTTCAATGTTGGTCCAACAATCTAAAGAGGATGAAGGAGTATTTGTGAGCATTAACAATAAGCTTATTTGTACAAAAAAAGTGCTTATAGGAGATAGAAATTGTGAAATGTTCAAATGGTAAAAAACAAGGCATCTTTTTCTTGGCAAAATGGAGCTTGTTGGCAACAAATTTGACAAATTTAAACAAATGTGGACTGGTCCCTCCATTTAGAATGTGAACAACAAAAAATTGACAATTCCAAAAACAAGTCCGTGGTCAAAAGTCCTTTGTGTTTGTAGGATTTGAGATAAATCTCCTGGCAAGCTTCTACACTTAATTGTCCAACAAGTTTAGAGCCAAACCTATATATACTATACCATATGACTTCTTCAATTTTTGAAATTTGCATTGAATTAGAGATGTTACTTATGTTTTTTAGAAATGATCTATATGCTCAAATTTGAATTTAAAATAACAGAAAATAATTGAACTATTTAAAAGCACGTGGAAAAAAAATATACCAATATTTTGTATAAATTTCAAACTTACACTTTTATGTTTTGAATTTTATGTACTCTGGTAGGCTGAATTCATTAAAGCTACGAACACAAAACAATATGAACTCTAAGTTATTTTATTGCCACATTTGAAAGTATTAATTTTTTCATATGTAATGACTTATTTAAAAAAATGAAAATTCTTGAACCTTTTAATTATCCTTCCAAATTCTTGAACCTTTTAATTATCCTTCCAAATTCTTGAAATCTTTAGGGGGTATAGGACACAATAATAAAACACCATCCATGTTTTGTGAGCTTTTTTTTTAGGATTTAGCACTTAAAAAATGAGAATGGTACATCTAATTCTTTAGCGTAAGGAAATTTTTTATGGAGAACTTCTTTAGTTGAGTACAAATGCACATAGTCTAAAGAGAAAAAATTCTTGTTTATTTTATTGTTGGCTTCTACTGTTACTACATTAAAATCATGTAAAAGAGTTGTGTACATCAAAAGTTTTTTTATACGAAAAATACTACTATTTATAAAAAGCAGAACTACCCATTTAATTTGGAGCCGAAAAGACTAATTGCAATTGATGCCTAAGAAAAGAATACTTCATATAAACCTTAGATGTAACAAAACTGTTCCTCTTTTATAATTGAGAATTTCGACATTAAACTGAACTTGGACTTTGCAAAGTCCAAGAATAGTAACTGAAATGCAAAACATTAAAGGACACATGTAGAGATTTTTTTTGATGTGTGATATATATTAGAGATGTGTGCAAAACATTGACAGATGTGTTCAGAATATTCAAAGATACATATCATTCAACATTGGAAAAGCTCCTTATGTTTTGCACAAAAAATCTAAAAGGATTTGGTACATGTACCACCCCTTCTTGACTATTCTACAACACTCTACTTTATATGGTCAATATCTACAATATTAAAATAGGTGTGAACTATGGGCAAAATATCACTAATTTGAAAATACAACTTGATATAGAAGATGTTGTTTTGATTTTTTTTTCAACTCTTAATCTTGCTTATAGTATCACTTAAACAAATCTAAATTGAACTAAATATAATTTAGATTTTTTAGCAAATAAAATGAGCTAGATCTAAAACTAAAAAATAGAATTAAAGTTACAATTTCAATGTCAAGTTGTATTTTCAAATTAGTGATGTTTTTCCCATGGTCCACACCTATTTTAATACTATAACTATTGACAATATAGTAGGGTGTGGTAGAATAATCAAGAAGGGCTGGTATGTGTATCAATTCCCAATCTAAAATTACATGAATAGTCCAAATTTAATTACATATGGCACTCTAATATATCAATTATTCATTTCCATCTATAATAATGTTTCTTATGGTAGCTTTTTGCTTTATCTATACATTTTGCACACTATAAAATACATGGCCATTTATAGCCAATCTATTTAGTGTTTTGTAATATCATGTTCAAAACAAATAAAATGCTTTGTGTAGCCATTTGCTCCTATGAGCATGAATTGAACACTTTGAAGGATCTTTCTACCATTAAAGCTTGAAAAATCTACACGAACAAAAAATATTTAGTATAATGCTATCATTGAAGACGTTGGTGCATTCTTAAAAACAGCTTAACAAAAAGTTAGAAAAACTTTGCCATGCAACCAAGACTATTTGTGAATGAAACAAAATTATTTCCGATTACTTTATATTGGTCATAGAACCTTTGATAGATAAATCAAAAGCAACAATATGGGATGTCAAACCTCAAAGTTTTTCATCTAAAAACTCCAAGGTGAGTTCATATTGTAATTAAATAACTTTAACAAGTTATCAAATAAAATAACATCTACCAAGCACCTCTCAAGGTGGGAGGTGCTTCGTAACTCAAACAAGGTATGGCCCCTTCTAACAAAAAGTTATTGAGTGATCTCATAGGGGTCCCTCCCTTCCACCAATGTGACCTGCAAATTGCACATTGAAGAGCTTGTAGAAAAGCATCTCCTAGACATGCTTGATGAGAGCACGTTGTGACAAGTAGGACATGATTGCATGTGGGTTGGGAAGTAAGATGGTGGGATGCGGAAAAGGGGAAGGAGTTATGTAGGAGGAGTGACAATGGTTATCAAATGGTTTGTGAAGCTTTGTAAGTAAGGTAGCCGCATCCATGGGCGTCATTGAAAAAGTCAAGGTGGTTATTGGTACTTGAGTGATATGGGTATTTAAGTGATAGTTATGGGTGACAAAGTGATGGTTGTGGGTGACTCCATGACGGTTATGAGTACCCATCTCACTATTTAACCCTTTAACAACCACACCCATTTTCACAGAATCCATTAAAAACAGGGGCTATAAGCTTAGATGTGCAATTAACTCAAATATGGACCCATTTTCAATAATCCAACCGTACAAATGGGAAGTACACTTTGTTTATTGTAAAGCACCAAATTTCAGCTAGAGTTGGAGGTGAAACAATATAATGATTGAGTGAGCCATATACCAAAAATCTCTTGTGTTTCATTCTTGTTTAGTTTCAAATGTTAACCTTTCATGCAAGCTTTGATTGAGAAGAGCCTTACATTTCTAGAAAGCAGGGTTTCCCACCTTTCCAACAAGACTAGTTTCACACAAAATAGACAAAAATAGCAATCACGAGGTGTAGCTAAGTGGACAAAAAGGGTCAAAAAACCCACTTTCTTTGCCACCCTAAAATGGTTCTACAAGAAATTTGATAATTATTTTGGAAAATCCAATTGGTGAAAACAATCAAGAATTGGCCTTTAATGTAGGATGACAAATTTTAAAGCCCAAAATGACAACAACATTTTAGTAGATTTTCAAATACTACAATTATACTACTACCATATATGAAAACAATACAAGCATATTTCTTAAGCAATTTAAAATTCTTTAGAATTGTGCAATTGAGATTTGACATTCTTCTTGCATACTTGATGTATTGTGTTGTTGCTTTGATCCATCTTTGACAAAAATTGGATACATATTTTGAAGCCATGCCATATAAACACCATTATTTATCAACTCACATACCCAATTGCATTGTTATTTTTTAGATGGATGCAGAATTCTTGTCATCACATGCGTACTTCAAAACCAAATTCCAAATTATTGAGTGATTTCAACCTACATGCCAAAAACCACTCCTAGTGACCAAAATATGGTCGCATGGTCCTTAAAGGGTTAAGAACCAACAAGCCTTGTTTTTAGCATCTCTTACACATGGTTCCTACAATTTCAATGATTTTGGACTTTGAAAAATCTTTGTGAACGAATGCTTGGAGTTGGAACCTTGAAATTGATGCCAATATTTTTGATTTCCATTTCCTAACTTACACTATTTTTTTCAAAATTAGTCAAGTGTTTTACTTACTCCAAAACCCTTATTTCTAGGCTTACGGGTACACCTACCTTAGCTATACAAGCAATCACCCAAAAACTTTGGGTGAATTTTAGGATAAAGTTCTTTGAAAATTTGACAAACCTAAGGGCATCCTCAATCTAGAGCTTGCATCAAGCTTGGTTAGCTGCAATTATTGAGCCTTGTTGGGTTGTCTTGATTGACGTGGGTAGCACACTTGCTCCTTTGATCCAATGCACACACAAGTAGCAAGACTCTAAATTTTGTTTTTGTCAAACTTTTGTCAAATATATTTTTGAGAAAATTTCTATTTTTGGTTTGCAAAGTAGTCATCATTGCTTTGACACAAATATTCAAAACAATTTGAAAAACTCTTGAAGAACAATGAAACTACCAAGTGTGGGTTAAATTTTGCTGTCCCCTTCAAGATCATGTCCCACATGCAAGGTGCATTGGACCAGGTTTGCAGTTCTCAACCTAAGACCCACCGTGAGAGTACAATCGCACCGGTATTAACCCACGCTGGATTGCGGATGCTCTAATAGCCTCAGTAGTAATGCAAGGACAAATCAAACTCCTCTCACCGCAAGGCCACGGTTGCCATGAAGAAGTTTATAGGATAATTAAAGTGATTCTCATGGAACTTGGAGTTTCTTAACAATTCTTGACAACAAGCCACAATTAAGAAAGATGTTGCATTTTCTTGGATACGTATTTTGATTAACACATGTTTGTTTGTACGAGCTAAAATCTACAAATACAATGGTGAAGCACAAGTATTTTAGGACTCCAAAATCACTTAAGAACAACTTTACTTGTGTAAATATTTTGTGTTTTAAATAAATCATGTATATCATTCTAACTATCTTATATGGCAAAAAAAAAAAAAAAAAAAAGCAAAGAAAAAAACTATTCCAATACACATAACATATAACATGTATTTTTCCTATACACAAACGGATTTACTTGCAATGTACCTTTACTAGCAAACAAGGCACCGAGCTTTGAAACCTCCCAATTCCACACGTGACAAAAAAAAATGGTCACGAAAGAGAAAAAAATGGATGAGCCAACAAGACAACGACATGTGTTTAATTAAAAGAAACTGTACAGGGAGATATCAGTTGTCTGGGCAAATAAACACTCACTGGGGCTAGAATTTGAAATAAATTCTCCATCAATACAAGGAATTCCAAAACTGGGGGGCCAAATGAAAACGACCAAGATATGTAAACTCTCACCGTAGATTACGATGGCAATGGCTGAGTGGCTTGCGGCTGTTCGGGACGCGGTTGATACCTGGGTTGAGGTTGGGGCTCCGGTTGATATCGGGGTTGAGGTTGAGGTTGAGACTGAGGTTGAGGTTGAGGTTGGAGTTGAGGTTGAGGTTGGAGTTGAGGTTGAGATTGGGGTTGAGATTGATTTTGGGGTTGAGGTTGAGGTTGAGGTAGACACTGAGGTTGAGGTTGAGGTAGAGACTGAGGTTGAGGTTGAGGTTGGAGTTGAGGTTGAGATTGGGGTTGAGATTGATTTCGGGGTTGAGGTTGAGGCTGGGGTTGAGGTTGAGGCTGGGGTTGAGATTGATATCTGGATTGAGGTTGAGGTTGATATCTGGGTTGAGGTTGGGGTTGAGGTTGGGGATGGCAGGATCTCAAGCGTTCAACCACCTGCCGCATGGGGGGTCGAACAGACGTGCTCTCCTCGGTACACTCGACAGCCAAATACAACACACTCAAAAGCTCCCGCTCCGGCCCAGCTTGCCAAAGCCCAGCACTAAAAACCTCTTGAGGCCGATGGTTATGAATAAGAAGCGTAGCCCAACCAACAATATTGAACCCATCGCCATAGCTCGAAAACGTCTCATCCAGCACTCTCTTCCCAGACAAGAGCTCCAGCAACACCACACCATAACTATAAACATCAGCTTTATCAGAAAGCCGGCAAGTCATGGCATACTCGGGAGCAACGTACCCAAAGGTGCCAGCCACGTCGGTAGTGGCATGCGTCTCAGTATCGCCAAGCAACCGAGCCAAGCCAAAGTCCGAGAGATGAGCACACAGATCACCATCCAGAAGCACATTACTAGGCTTAATATCCCGGTGCAACACGCGAGGAACACACTCGTCGTGCAAGTACGCCAACGCCCGGGCCAGGTCCAAAGCAATCTTGTACCGCATGTTCCACTCCATCCCCTTCCCTCGCTCACCAAAATGAATCAACGTCTCCAGGTTGCCTTCAGGAAAGTAGTTGTAAATCAGAAACATCTCCTCTTCGCTGGCATGGTACCCGATCAACGTAACCAAGTTGGGATGCTTGATCCTGCCCAGAGTGCGAATCTCCGTGTCAAACTGTTGCACTCCTTGAAACCTCCCAATGGCAAGCCTCTTCACCGCCACCACCAGCCCCGGTCGCAACTCCGCCTTGTACGTCGCTCCAAACCCGCCGGTTCCTATCAGGTTGTCCAAACCGAAGTTGCTGGTTGCACGCACCAGCTTCTCGTAGGTCAAGTGGAAGTTGATGTTGGTGAAGGTGACCACCACTTTGCGACCTTCGTTCCCGGGTTGTAATCTGGGGTACTGCTGCTTGGTGCACTGGAACAGGAGCCCCAGAACCAGGAGGACCACACCGATGGCGCATCCCGAGGTGATGGCTGCAACTACAATCGAGTTGAACCGAGGCCCGTCTCGAGAGTCTTCCTGGAACGGGGCGTTTGGAGGTAACCCGGGTTGAGGGGATGAGAGAATAGGTAAAGATTTTGGAGCAGTGGCTACTCTACAAGGGAGCAGGTACGGGTTTCCCATGACTACTAAACTACTGCATAAACCCCCCCAGTTGCCAAAGATGGGGAACTGTCCGGAGAGGTTGTTGAAAGACAGGTTGAGCTGGTCTAAAGCAGTGAGCCTGCTGAGCTCTTTAGGTATAGAACCCGAGAGACTGTTGTGGTTTAAGAGAAGAGACCGGAGGTGAGTCAAGTTACCGAGTTCCGGAGGAATGCTGCCATTGAGAGCGTTGAAGGAGAGGTCGAGCATGACGAGGCTGGTTAGGTTGCCGAGCGACGCTGGCATGGACTGGGAGAAGAGGTTGTTGTCGAGGAACAAGCCTTCTAGGTTTTGCAACCCTCCGAGTTGGTAAGGAATGCTGCCATGAAGCTTGTTGCGGGAAAGGTTGAGAATGACGAGGTTAGGAAGGGCACCTGTGGTCTCTGGAATGGAGCCTGTCAGTTGGTTTGCTGCCACGTCGAAGTACCCGAGGGTTTCACACTCGCCGACCTCCGAGGGCAGCTCCCCGACCAGCCGGTTGTAGCTCAAGTTGACGGCGAGTTTCTGAAAGCCGTTGCAAAAGGCGAAGAAATCCTCGGGGAACGTACCGCTGAGGTCGTTGTTGGAGAGGATCAAGGCGTACGCGGTCGGCTTCTTCATCAACGCGCTGCCTACTAAAGAAACCGGAACCGGGCCGGAGAGGTCGTTATTGCTGAAGTCGTGGGACACGTAGATGAGTTCGGAGTATGTTGTTGCGTAGTGCGGGACGCCGTAGCATGTCTTGGGCGTGAAGTAAGTGTTGTTGTTGAGGGAGAGGAGCCACGGGTTGCTGCAACTGGTGTCGAGGGGAGCAGAAATGCTTCCGAACAGAGCGTTGGAGCTCACGTTCAAAACGACGAGGCACGGGATGGGAAGCTTGACGGGGATTGTGCCTGTGAGCTGGTTTGAGCTCAAGTCGAGCACGGTTAAGCTCTCGCAAGCGGCTAAGCCAGGCGGTATCTGCCCGGTGAGCGCGTTCTTAGCCACATTGAGAATCTCCAAGGTTGTACACAACCCCCAGTCTGCTGGTAGGGTTCCAGTGAGTCCGCAGTCGGGTGCCCAAACGACCTGGATCCTGGGAAGGAGTGCCAGCTCGGGAGGAAACGAGCCGGTGAAGCGGTTGAGTTCGCGTCTGTGGACGTCGACGAAGTGCGGCATGCCCGACGCATTCAGGCGGTATGAGCATCCTTGAGAGGCTGAAATTACAAAGGAAGAGAGCTGGTTAAGGTTGCCTAATGCACGGGGGAGGAAACCTGAGAGTTTGTTCAAATCTACGTGAAGGTGTTGTAGGTTCTGTAACCTGCCGAGCTCCGGCGGTATCGACCCGACCAGGGAGTTGGAGTTCAAGAAGAGGGACTCTAGTTGTGTACAATTGGCAAGCTCGGAGGGGATAACACCCGAGAAATAATTATTTGACAGATCTAAATGCACAAGGGATTGGCTGAGCTGAGCGGGGATAGCACCGTCCAGTAAGTTGGACGAGAGAGACAACCAGTGTAATCGAGTCAGAGTGTTAATAAATGGCGGTATTCCATCTCGAAGTGTGTTCCCTGCGAGGCTCAAGAAACAAAGACCGGCGGACGACGTCGACAACTCCGGCGGGATGATTCCTTGGAACAAATTGTTTGCAAGGTTCAAAACACGCAGCCGAGGTAGCTCCCCGATTTCGACAGGAATGGCACCGGAAAATCCATTCGCTTCTAAATCCAGCGCCTCCAGTCGCTTCAGCTTCCCAATCTCTTTCGGAACCTCACCGGACAAGCCATTGAAAGGTAAGGACAGTGTTACAAGCTCCGACAGGTTTCCAATCTCCCGTGATAACACGCCGTACAACACACACGGCACCTCGTCTTCTCCGTCCTCCTCCTCTGACGACGACGACGACGACGTATACACAACGGACCCGTTCCGATAACAAATTGGAGACAAATCCGGTGGTTGATCATCACCACTTGCACAAGTCGCGTTCCGAAGTTCTTCTAAGCTTACGCTGCATCGCGACATCGCCTGCTGAGCTGCATCGTGAAGCTGACAGGTGAAGTCCTGCTTGCTCCTGCATCCCGACAACCCTAACCCCGGGAAATGCAACGCCACCACGCGCCGGGACACACTACTGCACGTCACCCCGCACCACGAGCACGGATCGGCGTCCCGCTGGTTCCAATTCGCCAGCACCCGGAACGGGTCCACGCTTATGCTCCGCTTCACCGCCAGCAACGCCACGCCGTCGTCGCTCAAGCTCTCGCCAACCCTAACCCGCTGAAACTGACACAGAACCGAGAGGAGACACACGAATGAGTAGAGCACACTCCCCGTTCGTTGCTTGGAATAACAATCCTCCGTCGTCGTCGTCGTCGTCGTCTCGCACGCTGCGTTCACGGCCTTCTTCTTAGGAGACGTGCGCGTCATCTCCCCGACCTCCGAAAGGGGACGCGAGCGGGGAGGGCATTAACTAACGCCCTCGAACACAAGGCTCAGCAGTAACAAGAGGCGCAAGCGGGCGCAGAAAAAGGGATCCATGAGCTCGGGACGAGGTCCCGAAGGGGGAGGAGGAGGAGGAGTGTCGGCAAGTTGAGGTCCAGGGAAAAGAGCAGGAAAAGCGCAATGGTGGCGATGGCGTGAGGGACATGAGGGGAAGGAAAGAGACAGACAGGCAGAGCAGAGAGAGGACAGACCGGGGGCCGCTTGTCGCTGCAGGAGCAGGGGAGTCGACGACGACGACGAACGCACCCCCCCGCCTAACAGCGGGCGTTAGACTAGTCGGGAGAGACGACCGCCGTCCAGTCTCTCGCCGTCGTCGTCGCCGTCCACTCCCCCAGTCCCCCCTCTCTCTCTTGCTCGCTTGACTTGTGGACACATTTTTCCTTGGTCCTCCTCTCTTTCTGCCCTTAACTTAACACTTTAGAGACCACCGAACCATATTTTGGGTTAGCCCTTTCAACAAGCTATCCTATAGCGTATTTTTTGTGAAAACGGTATTGTAGATTAATTTACATAAATCCTTAAACGCCCATGAGGACGTTTTTTGTCCTCTAGCCCTGAAAAAACATTATGTATAATAGAAAAAAGTCACTTTTTATCTATTTTTTTTCAAAGTGACCGTAAACATATGATCCATCATAGAAGGTAAATAACAATCTTATCAAATACGCTCATGTTTTTAGGTAACCCAAAGTGTGAGAAAATTCAATATCATGGTGTTAGGTCTCGAGTTGCCCTTATTACAATTTTCATGAGGTCAGCATGCACTATTGACTTTTGAAATTTTTAGAAGCAATACTATTGGTGCCCATTAATCAAAACACTATTGAAGCTACATTACAAACACTATTGAAGCTACAGTGTGGGCATGCCACAGCCACCCAACAGACGCTTAAGGGTTAAAGGGCAAAATTGCAACTCATAGGATCCCTATTAGCAACTCTAGATTATTCTTGAAACTGTTTGGATGTGTTCCTATACATGTACTTGATTGTCCCAATCTTGACCCTCCCAATGCAAACTAGCTCTTAAGTTGACATGTGGCAATATTTGCTTGTGCAAGTGACATTCACTGGTCCACTTTGGGTTCAAGAGTGTGTGGAGAACACCCTAAACATAAAGTGCAGTATTAGGGACCGCTCAAGTATGGGTACAATTATCATAGTATGCTCTAAAATTGTCACTTTAAGAGTTGATCTGATTTTTCATGGGCTTTTCAAGACAAGAATAAAAAATTTCCTAATTTTCAAATAAAGAAAAATAGATATTAAATGTAACACGATTTTTTTCATATTTATGAAGCATTATTGAATTGTTGATGAATTTTCAAAGTTTTTTATAGTGGACACCTATTTGTGACTCTAGGTCTCTCATAAATTGTCCCCTTGCAACTTATGAAGTGATGAGGTGAAACCAAGGAGTGTGATTGGCTCTTGCAAGAGAATATACCTTTTCTTCTATGACTTAAACGGTCAATTCAAGGACCACTTCATATCCATTCCTAAATTACCTATGGGGTGCTTTATTTGAGAGGATCGCAATTAGAGCACACTACCTTAGTTGAGAAAATCCTCCAAATAAATCTTCACGAAAGGTTCCATTCCTCCTCAAGGCATTTTCTTTGCAAAAATGGCAAATTTCTCATGCTAAACAAAACTCCCATGTTGACCCAAGCATTGGAAAACTCAAAAAATGCAAACTTGTGTGTTGTTTCTAAGGGACTAATCACAGTATGTCTAAGGTGTTATTCACATTATCACTAGGAGAAAGTCTGTCTTAATCAAGTGATCCTAATCAACACACATATGTCCTAACCAACACTACTCTGTTCAAAATGTCCTAATCAAGAGGTCTGAATCAACACAATATTGTTGATTAGGTCTTACTTTCTTGTAGTTATATATCCTATGCCCCATCTTTGCAAGTCCCACCTCAATGTCAAACCCCAACTTAGTTGAGTTATTAAGAGAAAAAAGGAGTACTAAAGAAAGTCTTGAAAATTCTATGCAAAAATGTTGGTGGGACTCAAGCTCAAAATTGGGTTCAATAAAACAGCTGATCCAAATTTTGGGTGAAGTCTCATCTTCTTTGATGCCAAAACTTTCAAAAGGTGTTGCAATGTAAGCAACCAAGACATGAAACTTGGAACTAGTGAGAAGGACCAAGTCCCAACTTTTGGCTTTACACCAATTAGATTCTCATATTTCAATGGGATACGGGACATAAGATATAGTGTAAACCACCCCTAAGTTTGACAATCCCAAACCAGCACAAAAAATTTCCTTATGTTTGCTCTTGAGAAAACCACAAAAAATTTGTACACTTGACAAGGTGTGCAAAAGTGCAAGCATGGACTCTATTGTGTGAGAAAACTGAAAGCATGGGGACTCTCATATGAAAAAACCTTAGAAAAGGTTTTTAAAAAACTCTTGAAACCACCGTTAAAAAATGAAGTTTCTTTTCTTGCTAACCAATTTTGGAACCCTTTGATAAAGAGTTTCAAACCTTAATAAATTACATTGTTGATTGATACCATATTTTTAGTTCTTTTTTATTACGTTTTAGGTTGTTTAACGCTTTTTTTACATGGCTATATTGACTGAAGAAAACACTTATACAACCCAAATTTTCATGGAAAGAAGATATGTTAAATAAAATTGTTTTCAAAAATGATTCCAAATTTGATTCGTAGGCAAAAAAAAATGAAGGCATTTTGTTATAGGTGTTTATTTTTTATGTTGTTCTCCACATTAATTGTGAGTTGTATTTCCCAAATTTTGTGAACTATTGTTTGTGTATTGCTACTTGCTTAGATTGGGTGTTTACAAAAAAATGAATCCAACTTTGACGTCATAAGGGAAGACCGTGGACGACAATATATGTTTTTTTCAAGCTTTACCCATGTGTTTCTTTAGAAATTAGTGCCAAGGAGACAAAGAGAAATCTGTTGAGATTTGGATTGTTGTTAAATGATGTAGATGCTTCTTAGAGCTATGACGTACATTGCATACCATACAACAAAATTCAGTAACATACAATAAGTCAAAAATTGGTACTCGAGTTTATTTTTATATGAACCAACAGGTTACATTTTGATTTATTTTGTGACCTAATGCAAGTAAATTGAATATGTAAACACGGATGCCAATCATTTTTATTTGAGGCTATTATATCTCCTTCAATGTTTTAGCACCATTGGTGACACAAGAGAAATTGTAAATACTTTAGTAAAGCATAGTATATTAGTTCCTAAATTATTTTAATATCTTGAGTTATTTTGACTTCAAGTAGGTCTTGCAATGTGGATTCCTTTTTGCGTAAAGATGCAAAAAACACTATATGCATGACAGGAGCTCCAAGTGCAATAAAATGTGAATCACATGCGTCCACTAAATAACACATAAATATTATACTTTCTTTTGTCGTTGAATACTCATTGTGATTCACATTCAAATAGATTTTCATGTGAGCATTAGGAAAATATTCAGCCCTCAATAAGGCCTTTAAATTTTTTGTTAATTTGGTTCCCGATGTGGGGATTAAAAAATAAATAAAATCTTAGAATAAAAGGTAGAAATTTCTTTGATTTTTTTAAATTAAAAATGATGTGTCACCAATGGTGCCACGTCGACCTGCAAAATTTCTAAGGTTAGGGGGTTTGGGCCCAAGGTTCCCATGCTTGGGAACTCAAGGCCTTATTGAGGGCCCAAATTTTTCCTAATGGTTCAAAAGTTCTACCAACACTCAAAAAAGGTCTCAAGGTAACATTTGTATTTCCAATAACCTTTTTAGTGTGTTTCATTTCCTTAGTCTTTAATAGCTTTGAATACAAAGAGTAACTCAAAATTTGAATACCCTATTCACTCATTTTGTACCATATACATATACATATACATATAAATATACATATATATAGGGAATTGATATGTGTACACACCCTTTCAATTACTGTACCACACCTTCAGAGAAAATTTTAGATTTCTACCATCATAAAGCAGAATTTGAGAATTTGGAATTCAATTTTGGACTTAGAGACCATGATTTAGTTTAGAACCATATAAAAAATTGCAATTCAACAACACCCAATGAAAAAGTTTAGCTAGGGAGAAAAGTATTACTTTTACTTTTGTTTGTAAAAAAAAATTAGCTCTTTCATTGGGTGTTGTTGAATTGCAACTTTTTTGTGGTTTAGACTAAATCACGGTCTCTAAGTCTAAATCTGAATTCCAAATTCTCAAATTCATCTTTATGATGGTAGAAATCTAAAATTTACTCTGGCGTGTGGTACAGTAATTGAAAGGATGTGATACACATATCAATTCCCTATGTATATGTATATGTATGTGCGAGCTTGTGTGATACAAAATAAATAATATGAAATTAATGGATAAGCCTTTATATACCAACAATCTATACTCCAAATAATCGAGCAAAATTTGGCACAAATCCACTATAAAAACATATTGGGATGCTTTATTTTTCAAAAGTATCAAAGAAATGCTAAACATACATTGATTGGTGACAATTGCAAAATCAACTTTAAAGAACATAGCAAGAGAGAAGATGATCAATACACCAAATTTAAGGAAAAACTCTAAATATTAAAACTTAGTGAGCTTCATATTTTAGTGAAATTCTAAAACATATTGAAATATTTTTGTGTGATAAACTTTTACTTTTAAGTGTGCTTTCAAATATTAAACAATGTTTTAATGTCCAATGGTAAACTTTTGTTTGTGATCATTAAATCTATTTGAAGCGATTCATATTGAAAAGCATTACATTTATTTGTAAAAAAAATCTAGATTTGAACACAAATATCCTTGTTTGACCTTTGGAATTTCTTTTAAGACACAAGTTCTAAATTGATTTTCTTGATCCTTCAAAGATCAAATCAGCATTCATTTTGATTGATGTAAGTTGACAAGAGTTGTTATGAAAAAGTGTACTAATAATTTATTTATTTTATTTGTGTTTACATAATGGTCACAAGGCAATTTGATTTAGTTAGTCCTACAGGTTTCTACCGCCTTTCTACTATTTTTGGAATTTATAGTTTTATTTCATTAAGTGTAGTTCAAAATTAACTTGAAATGCATGTTTATATGTACATACATGTGGATTAAATTTAGGGAAAATATCAAATTACCCCTCATTCTTTCAAAATATTGAATATATCCCTATATTATTTGAAATATCAAAAATACCCTTAGCTTTATGTAGGAATATCAATCATACCTTTAGTTCTTTGAGACCCTCAATTATTATGAAACATCAAATGTACCCTTGTATTATTTGATTTACAAAAAATATCCCTAATTCTCTTGTGTCTCTTTTTGCATATTTTTGTAAATATTTGGATGATAATGGAAAATCTAAAAACTAGATGTAAGTTGAATGCAAGCCAAATCTTGGAAGCAAGTTCTTTAAGTTCTATATAAGGTGTTTGCATATAAGTCTATTGTGATCAAAGCCATTGCAATTATTACATAGTAATTTTTGTTGTTGGTTTTATGTTTAAAAAAAATTGCAGTAAAGAGGCACAAAAAACTAGGGGTATTAATGATATTCTCAAAAATAACTATAGTAGGAGTACAATTGATATTCTTACACAAACCATGGATATTTTTGATATTTTGTATAATATAGGGGCATATTTGATATTTTGACAGAACTAAGGGGCATTTTTGATATGGGGATTGATATGTCTACCACACCCTTTCAGCTATTCTACCACCCTCTTGGGGTAAATTTTAGATTTCTACCATCAAATAGTTGAATTTGAGAATTTGAAATTTAGTATTGGACTTAGAGACCTTGATTTTGTCTACAACCATAAATAAAAGGTTGTAATTGAACAACACCCAATGAGAAAGCTTAGCTAGGGGAAAGTTATTACTTTTACTTTTGTTTACAAAAACAGATAAGCTTTTTCACTGGGTGTTGTTCAATTAGAACCTTTTTATGATTTTAAACTAAATCACAATCTCTAATTCCAAATTTGAATTCCAAATTCTCAAATTCAGCTTTTTGATGATAAAAATCTAAAATTTATCCTAAGAGGGTGGTAGAAAAGCTAAAAGGGTGTAGTAAACATATCAATCCCCTTTTGATATTTTCCCTAAAAATTTCCCTAATTGTTATAACATGAGATTTCCCCATTTCAAATCTGAATTTTAGGACAAGAAAAAACAAAGGACCAAAATATCACGGGAAAAACAGAGGGCCTGCTCGCTGAAAGAAAGAAAACGTGACAGACGTCGAAGTCGGTGGTGGGCTTATAATATGTCGAGGGCACCAGGAACCAGAAATATTTAAGCTTAATACCAAGATATTCCGTTCTTTCTGGAAGCCCTTTCGGCCTGTCTGTATATCTGTCTTCTTCCCCGATAGAAAATGGTTATATATTATTGCTCAGTAGTTGTAACTAGTAACGTAGTAGTAACTTACTAGTAACTTACTAGTAGAAGAAGAGTATTCCAGGGTGCCTTTGTTCCTCCGGT
This sequence comes from Ulota crispa, assembly GCA_963920765.1. Classification (NCBI taxonomy): domain Eukaryota; kingdom Viridiplantae; phylum Streptophyta; class Bryopsida; order Orthotrichales; family Orthotrichaceae; genus Ulota; species Ulota crispa. The sequence continues at coordinate 26,182,592 of OY987243.1, read as the reverse complement.
TTCCTCTGGTTCCCCTTCTGGTTTCCCTCCGGTCTCTCTCTCTCCGCACAAGCCACAACAGCATCGCCATCGCCATCGCTTAACTTAAGCTTAGTTAGGGTCTGCACGCTGCTTGCCTTCCTCTTCAAGTTTTACAGGTTCGTTTGCGGAATTTCTCATACGATTTGGTGTAGAATAGATCCTGTCTTTTATGGTTAAGATTCGTCTCTTGTGGATCAAGTGTGGTCTGCGACGATGTTGAATTCACTGGATCCGAGGTTTATTTCGAAGTTAAGTTAGGTTCTCATCTACAGCACCTTTTTCCTTTTTTTTTTGCAAAATGGCGAGGGGCGGGGGTTTGGTGAACGATGGCTTTGTGATCGGGGAGCTTGTGCCGTGACGAATTGGTTTCCGTGGAAGTTAGTGTGAGTGAGTGAGTGAGCTTGGAAGTCGAATGGCTAGATTTTTATAAAGGAAGCCATTGTTTTGTTTGTTTAGTTTCTGTTTTAACTTAGCTGAGAGCGTAATTCGCAACTTCGAGGGTTGCGATTTTTGATTTGTGTGGATCATTGTTTATTGTAGGCTTTTTGTGTTTGTTGTTAGGGTTGTAGAAAGTTGTGGTTGCGGGATAGAGCATGAAAGGAGAAGAAGTGAAGTGGAGTCTTGGTTTGCGTGCGGTCTAGGGTTGAGAATTTTCATGAGGATTTTATGAATGATGATGAGAGCTAACGTGGATGTAATCTGCACTTGTAGTAGTAGTAGTTTTGTTTTGTTTTTTGTTTTAAGTTTCTTTTGGACGTGTGGAGAGAGGTTTGACCTAAAACAGGAACTTCGATTTTTGAACAATTGGCAGGTCAGTGGATTTCGGCAATTGAAGTTGGTGCCAGTGTGACGAAGTAGCGTGAGTGCGGTATGGCGTTGTTGCCAAGAACGTGCAGCACGCAAATATCGTAACGGCTTCTTTCTTTGTGTTGAACACGAAACAGGGAAAGTCGTTTATTGTAAGGGGAGTCGGTAAAATCTTAAGAGGGCCAATTTATTAGTGCCTACGGATGTTGTGTTGATTGGTGATCGAAGACAATGACGCGAGTGGTGGTGCAAAGAGGAGGAGTGTCCTCGAATCAAACGCAGCAGCAGTCACGAGCTCCTCCTTCAAATTTGGTGTCTGTATCGCCCTCGTCGACTTCGAATTCGCAACCGAACGAGGTTTCTGATGAAGGCTCAGAAAGCGAGTCGGCTGATGTTTTGAAAGGGGAGCCGCCTCACTCTTCTTCTTCTTCACTTGCTGCTAGTGGAAGTGGAAAATGCGCACCCTCGGCAGTTAACAACGAGATTGAGTCTCTGGTAGGTCAGAACCAGGAGTGTCTGGCTCGGCAAGTACAGCAGGTGCTGATTCAGGAAGCAGATACCACTCCTGAGTTCTATCCAAGTGGAGCTGATTCAACAAGTACAGCGAGTTTTGATGGAGAGGGACAGTCAAAGCCTGTTGAAGAGCTCCCTGGATCATCAGAACCAAGCAGCAGACCGCAACCTGTGAGAGCACAATCCAAAGGACTTTCATGTAACCTAACTCCTCACAATTCTATGCCTTTGGCAGCTCCTGTTATAGCCAACCCTACTTTAAATGTGCAACCTGTGAGTCCACCTGCAGTTGCATCGAGTGACACAGTTCCTATTTCGAGAACTACCAGTCACGAGGAGAATGACATAGTAAGGGTGTCAAGCATGTCCTCCGACCCTATGGTTGGGTGTTCTCCTGCTATCCCTCTAGCCCCTCCTCCACCGTCCATGCCTGTATCCTCACGCAGAAATGGTTGGATGGGATGCTCCACTTTGAATGCCAACCGAGGGCCTGCTTCCCGCAGAAAATCAGTAGCTTTGAAGGGCACCCGCAGTTCTCCCAATAGCTCTCGGCCAACGTCTCCAAGGTCTTATGGCGAAGGAGACGGCTACAACAGTGCCGACGAACAAAATCCCTGGACTCCTGGGCCCTCCGGCTACAAGGACGGCGTAAGCTACTAACCCCGAGTCACCTTCGCCCTTCCAACCAAGTTTGGGGCATTTGGTTTGGTCTCATGCCTAATCTAGGTAGAGGATATTATTTGTCACTTAAAAGCACATCTTCTTCTACCTGAGATGAGTGACCGTAGATATTGTTACGCAAATATGAATAGCAAAGTCATGGTTACACGGAGCTCTATTAATTGGAGGATTTAACAGGATTTAGTATCCTCTACCTTAGTCCTGGTTATTTCAGACAGTACAGGAGCAGCGCAAAGTCTACATTTCGATTTGGAGTATTTCTAGAATGTTATGGTACGTAGATGTGATGAAGCTTTTTACGGTAGTTGTTGAGCGTTGCACTCATACTGAATATTCGCTTCGGGATGATTGAGTAGGAAGAAAATAAGTCATTCTTTCAGCTACTGATTTCGGTGCGCTTTCCGTCGTTGACGATGCAGGCAGAAAGGGAACGTCAGTTTGAGATGGAGCTGCGACGTGTGAAAGGGCTGGAAGTCAGGCACATGGCGGAGGACGGAAACTGTCTCTTCCGTGCTGTGACAGATCGGGTCTATGGAGATCCTGAGATGTACGATGAGACTCGGCAGATGTGTATTGATTACATGGTTTGTACCCTTTCAGATTTTGATGTTATTGGATTCGTCTATTCCTTCTGAAGCTTTAAATGCTCTAATGGCTTCTTGATTTTTGAGCTTTTGAACTGCTATAGATATTTCAATTTGCATAAACACATTCCGAACTGCCCCTTTTTAATGGTGGAAATGTGCTCGTATATCTCTTTCTCATTGATGTAGCTAAACTGTGCAAGCTTTAATTTCTGGCATTTAGGGCTTAAACCAATTTAAGCAGGATGTGATGTTGAAATTTCTTCATCGGGCTATTCCCCGTTTGGTAACTCCTTGGGGTGCTATCACAGTGCATTCAGACGCATCCTTACTGAGATTTGGCGAACTGGAGGACGATAATTGTTTTATGATATAATTTGAGCTGTGCTCTGGTTTTAACAGGAGAAGGAGAGGGATCATTTCTCACAATTTGTGACGGAGAGCTTCACAGCTTACTGTAAAAGGAAGCGCAGGGATAAGGTTTGGCTCTATGTTTCAACCAAGTAAAATTGGTTTTTTGACCGTGCTTTTTCTTTCCACATTTCTGGGCTTCCGAGGCTATTCAACCAATATGCTCTATCCTGTCGCTTCCTTGATATTATTTCTTGTTGTAGCTAGCAACTCCTCTTTTGCTGATGAGTTGGCTTGGATCTTTCAAGGTTTATGGGAATAACTTGGAAATTCAAGCAATGGCAGAGATTTATAATCGACCCATTCATATATACTCATATAGCACAGGTACCTTTCTGTCGATGATCGGTTGTTACAATAGCATTGGTTCGTATATTAGATTCAAAATCGCTTCACATGTTACTGATTGGGTTCTTAAAGGTACTTGCACTCTTTATCTAATCCTGGAGATTTCTGCATGCATGCGCAGCACTGATTGTCCATCTCTCACCTGAATTGTCTGCTTTATGTTCAGAGCCCATAAACATATTTCATGGAAGCTATGAAACCGATTTACCTCCTATCCGTTTGAGCTATCATCGAGGGAATCACTACAACTCCATTGTAGACCCATGCAACCCAGCTGTTGGGGTAGGCCTTGGTTTTGGTAGTCTGCGAGGGGTGAGTTAAATTGTTTCTTTTGAAATATTGTGTACGGTTGACGTGAAATTATTATTAAAGACTCTTTACCCGTTTTCACAATTTTCGGCAGGATTTGGACAGGAAAGCCATGTACTCATGTTTCTGACATGTGCGGTGTGGTATGGTGGCGCAGCGAAATATAGCGCCTGAACAGGTGAAGGCAGCGCTAAATGCCCAGCAAGAACAACAGATAGATAAGGTAAACTACTTTCATCCATTATTTGAGATTGTAGACTCCTGTATACGCACATTGTCTATCTGGTACGTGTTGATGTGAACTGTATCTTTTAAACTGGTAAACTTCAAACATAGTCCAGCCTACATGTAACTCAGGATGATAACTTGTCTGAGCCATCTGGAGGAAGGACGTGGTTACTGAAGACCACTTTAGATTGCACGGGTTGAAGCATCAAAGCTTGTTATTTGCACCAACATCACCTGCAACAAATGGGTGATATAACAAGCTTAAGATAATCAATTGTTTTTTATGACACCTTATAATGTATTTGATGTAACAAATGCCTGATCCTCCTTAAAGAAGTAGCTTGAAACCTTGTTATCTCAAATATTTTTAGCCTGACACATCAGAGCCATGTGAGTATAAAGTTGACTTATAACAAAATGTAAACAAGTAGAAAACATTTTACACAATCTTGTATCTATTAAGGCGTAGAATTAATTTTTGTCTCAAGTTTGTTGCATCGATATCTGACCTTAACTTATTAGAGCATGTTAGGGAAAATTCTGTCATGATAACACATTGTAGGTTTCACAGTGCTTTGCGAGTTTGATACTTAATCTTTTTGTGTACTGGTGAACACTTAGGTTCTACTTGCAGAAGGGCGTTACTACTCTGATATGGAACTGACGGAACAAGAGATAGAGCGCATGGTAATGGAGGCGTCTCGCGCAGAGTATTTGGCAGGAGAAAGCCGTCGAGCTCACAATTCCTGGCATGAGGAGACGTCTAGTTCAGCAGGAGCAGAGCCGTCCTCTTCTAGGACAAGTACGTTATGCCTTTCTCTTATTTGAGCTAATTGGTTTGCTCTGTCTACTTATGAAATCCCGCTCTAGTTCGATGTTGTTTGTACACTGGATAAAACGATCAATCTCTACTAGTACCAAATAAATGATTATTTGAATCAGGATTTTGAGTATAAACATTCCATAGTCCTGCAAAAAAAAGGTCCTAAACCTTGGGGATGTGGTAATGCTGTTAACAAGTTATTCCATCTTACATGTTCACCTCGAGATTCAGGAATAGCTACATGAACTAAATGTCCAGTCCATGCTAAAGAACTTACTCCAATGTAGAGTAGGGAACCCATTTCCGTGGCTTTAAACTGTTTGAGTGGTATCCATTGTTAGAATGGAACATTGTGGAGGGTCTTACTACCATTTTCAACAGGATACCTATGGTCTTCAAATATGTAGTATTTGGATATTGTATGAAATGTCATGATTTGTTTTAAACTTGAAGTAATAGGTCTCAATTATGAATCACGAGTCTTGCATCGGGAGCATCTTTGACCGTGATAGAACTTAGAAGTTGATCTCCTAGCTTAATAAGTAAAGGGTTCGGTTGGCACTTGGATTCAAAATGGGTGATTTTTCAACACACGGGGAAAGGGAACCCATTTCGCCTACACTTTTCAACCCGCTGGGGTGGGTTCGTGTCTGCAGCTTAGGGCGTGTTTTCACAGAGACAAATGACCTCTCCACGGTATCTAGTGGCTTAGGTTTTTGATCTTAGAAATCCGGTCTGTTCAAATCCTCGCTATCTAATTGGAACTATGCTTCACAGGTGGTTGTGACCAGGAACTCCGTTCACTCAATTTAATGTCCATCCATGATCACCAGAATAGCATGTCATAGAGCTAACGGTTCTTTTTCGTTAAATTGTATATCTTGAACCACTATCAACAAGCTTTTTAGTGTTCAGTCATGCAAGTAACAAAGTGGTCAACATAAGATTCGAAGCTTAGTAACTGGTGTTCATCAATAGATACATTAACACATCCAACTTTCTAGAAAAACCTAAAAGCTGGTCTTTTTATCCACTTGATTTTTCTCTGACGTCATCAAAAGTTGTGTCAGTTACGTTATTATTGGTCGTTGGTCCAATTCAACCCTGACTACGGACATATCCTACACCTCCCTCTATCTCTCATGTGAGCAAAGGTGCAGGGTTCCGTAGGGTTGGGCCATGTGAATTTTGTGATATGTTCCATTTTTCTGTACTAACGGCGTTTTGTGACTGGTTCCTTTTGTGGTGGTGTTCATAATAATATGATATTTGTACAGCGGCCTTCAATAAGTTCTTGAGTTCTTTGAAACTTAGCCTACCCACTTTTTAGATTTTGTCAAACAATAATGAGTCCCACATCCCCGCTATTATTCTTACATTGATATGATTTGTAGATATGTGGCTTGAGATTGCTTGCATATGGCCGGGTGCGATTTTAACCCTTAAACGCCGTGATCAGCCCGGCTGCAGTAAGTCTCCGGTGGTTTCCAGAACACTCATGAATGCCCAGCAATTATAATATTATTTCCTAGAGTTGTAAAAGTCAACAATGCATGGTGCTTTCATGAAAATTGCAAGAAAGGCAGCTTTGGACCTAACACTGTGTCTCTAGATCTTCTCACAATTTGGGTTATCTAAATGAGTGCATCTAATGAGATAAAATTTTGCCTTCCATGATGGACCATGTGTATTTGATCACTTTTGAAAAAAAATCAAATGAAAAATGGTTTTTTCTGTTGCATAGAATGTTTTTTCAGAGCTAGAGGACCTTTTTTGTCCTCCTCAGTGCTTTTTGTCCTCCCTGACGTTGAAGAGTTAATTGATTTTGAAGTGTTCAATTGTTGTTTTTCACCAGCGGTTGCTTTGTTCTAGCTGAGTATTCCAAGAACTTAAGAACTTGTTGGAGGCCACTGCCGCTGTACAAAAAAATACCAAATACGCTTGGAGTATCTATATTGTAAAACACTAGTTTTTTGTTTAATCGAATATTTGGGGTGGGGGGTTATGCGTGTTGGTTGCTGCAGCTGGAAGTCCCAGAAACACAAGCGACGTGACGGACGCTCTCCAGGCTTCCAACAGACGTTCAGTCCCACCAGCATCTACGCAGAGTGAAGAGAGCGTGATAACAGAGAATGTCCGAATGCTGCTGTTTATGGGGTTCAGCTATTTGCGAGTCATAGAAGCTCACACCATCTTTGGGGACAACATCAACAATATGCTCTGCTACTTGTTGGAAACTGAAGCTCATGGCTCTGGCACTGGGGAAAATGTCCGCAGAAAAGGAAAAGCTGCTGAGTGAATGGAGTGAGTGAGGGAGTGATGACGATGACCTTTCACTCTCTCCTTTCTTGAAGTGTCAGTATTTTTTTCTCTTTACTCGCTTTGTTGGAACCTTCTAGGCTTTTCTTGTATTCAAAACGCAATCTTCAAAAGTTAGTCAGTCTTGCAAGTTGGATGATTCTGTTTAAATAGAGCTTGAAATTGAATGATTGTTTATTTTCTGTTGTGAGCTTGGTGATGTCAAACCCACTAGTGCATTGGAACAATTGAGTAATCTCTGAATAGCAACTTCCTCTGTAAACAAATACAGTAGAACCTGTCCAGGTTACTTGTTAACCCTTAAACGCCTGGGTGTCACAGTGGGTACATGGCCCCTGTGTATTCCCGGGGACAAAAATCGTCCCCTTTGGCGTTTAAGGGTTAATATGGGTTGGTCTTGACTATGGGACTAAGGTTGGGCTTGAGGTTGGAACCAAGTTTGGGACTAAGGTGGGGATCATGGTTAACCCTTCAAGGACCACGTGACCATATTTTGGTCGCTAGGAGTGGTTTTTGGTCTGTAGGTTGAAATCACTCAATAATTTGGAATTTGGTCTTGAAGTACGCATGTGATCACAAGAATTTTGCATCCATCTAAAAAAATAACAATGCAATTGGGTATGTGAGTTGATAAATAATGGTGTTTATACGGCGTGGCTTCAAAATACCTATCCAATTTTTGTCAAAGGTGGATCAAAGCAACAACACAATACATCAAACATCCAAGAATGCCACATTTCAATTGCACAATTCTAAAGAAATTAAAATTGCTTAAGAAATATGCTTGTATTGTTTTCCTATACGATAGTAGTATAATTGTAGTATTTGAAAATCTACTAAAATGGTGTTGTCATTTTGGCTTTAAAATATGTCATCCTACATTAAAGGCCAATTCTTGATTGCTTTCACCAATCGGATTTTCCATAACAATTATCAAATTTCTTGTAGAATTGTTTTAGGGTAGCAAAAAAAATGGGATTTTTTGCCCTTTCTATCCACTTAGCTACACCTTGTGATTGTTATTTTTGTCTATTTTGTGTGAAACTAGTCTTGTTGGAAAGGTGGGAAACCCTGCTTTCTAGAAATGTAAGACTCTTTTCAATCAAAGCTTGCATGAAGCGATAACATTCAAATCCACACTAGCATGAAACACTAAAGATTTTCTGCATACAGCTCGCTCAATCATTATAATGTTTCACCTCCAATGGTAGATCTAGCTAAAATTTTGGTGCTTTAAAGTGAACAAGGTGTACTTCCCATTTGTATAATTGGATTATTGAAAATGGGTCCATATTTGAGTTAATTGCACATCTAAGCTTACAGCCCCTGTTTTTAGTGGATTTTGTGAAAATGGGTGCGGTCCTTAAAGGGTTAAGACTAAGGTTGGGACTAAGTTTGGGATCAAGGTAGGGACTTAGAGTTAGTATTCATTTGTGCAAGTTGTTCACATGGATAGTATCCAATTAGACATGTTTTATTGTAGCAATGTCATGGTCTCAACTAGAACATGAAAATTGTATTTGTGTATCCATATCAACCTAAATTAAAGATCAACTACTCTTAAGTACAAACTCTACCTTGGTCTTAGTTGTATTCAATTAAACAAGTTCTAATGTGCTTAACTAGCTAATTTTTAGCTTTGCAAAGACTTGTTAAGCATTGAACGTATGTTTGTCCATCCAAATTTTGAAACTCAAAGAGAGGGAGTGAAGTGGAGGTTGGAAATTATGAGTGAGATGGTGCAAAGTATGTGCAAGGTATACTTGCTTAACCAAATTTGGACTAACCATGTAATTCTAGTTTTTATATGCTAAATATAGGGAGGTCTTTGTGTGTTTTGCACACACATCTTGATTTAAACCACACATCTTCCAATCTTTTATGCAAGTCTTCCATGATGTTTTGCAATTAAATTATTATTTTTGGACTTTGAATAGTTTGGATTTAGTTGAATGTGGCATAAGCCATCTCCTTTGACTTTGTCATATCTTGAACTATTAACCCCTAAACGCAAGAGGCACCAAATTTTGGTGTTTAGGGAACTTTGAGACCTTGTTGAAGGTGGAGATTTGAATGTTTAAAAAAAAGTCTTGGAGAAGTTGTGTTTTATAGTTAGCTTGCATGTTCAATTTGAATGTCCTCCATACTACATTCCAATTATTTTTGTTGGAAGCTAAATTGGGAGAATGTCACTTTGTGAGCAAGGATTTGTGAGCAATGAGTTGTGAGCAAATTTTTTTTGTCAAAATAATAAATTCCACTTGTAATTGTGTACATAGGACCTTGTGATAGTGCATTTCATACTATCAGCTTTTTAAAAACTTTTTTTTTTTTTTTTTTTTTTCTCAATAATTTGGAGTTGAAAATTGGTTCTTGCTCAAAGAATCCCAAATTGCCTCTCATGTCTCATTGTGTTATGCTCACAAAATAGCATCATCCAACAAAATTGCAAGCATGCTTGTTGCACACTAAAAAGTGTGATGAATAGTGTCACTAAAAAGCCTATGACAAGTTGCCACATTGGAAAAATTGCCAACAAATTGAGAATAAAGTCAAGATCTCTCCTTGGATAGTGAGGGCCCTTCTATTGAAAATTCATCATCTAATAATATCTAGATGTGTTTTTGGGCTAATTTTGCTTGGAGTGTCTTTGTTTCACAAATCAAAATTCATCCATCATTGAATTCTCTATGTTCATAATGAATTTTGGCCAATGATTGGAATTAGAAATTTCTTAGTATTAGGTGGTAGTTCTTTGATTGTTGCATTGCAAGCTCATTTGTGAAATTGTGATCATGGATTTGGAAAGCGAGTAATTAGTTTTGAAGTAATAAGGATAGACATTAACTCCTAAAGAACCAACTGTCCCCTTGGGGGACAAATGGGATTTCGGGCAGGTACTTATGGCTAAACTACTTTGCATGATTTTTTGAAACTTTTATGGAAGATGGGGAATTCAAATATCTACATGGGCATCTAACTTTTTCTTCATTTTGATATTTATTGAAGAAGTTAAAAATTGAATTTATGGGAAAAGGTTGAAATGGGGTAGCCCAAAAAATTCTCAAAAATTGTATAAAATAAAAATAAAAATATGAAATAGGTTCTTTAGACTTCTATATAGGTGGGGAGCTTTGAATCATTCAATTTTCATAGATGAGATGAAAATTGAATGATTCAAAGCTCCCCACCTATATAGAAGTCTAAAGAACCTATTTCATATTTCTATTTATTTTTAATACAATTTTAGAGAATTTTTTGGGCTGCCCCATTTCAACCTTTTCCCAGAAGTTCATTTTTAACTTCTTCAATAAATGTCAAACTAAAGAAAAAGTTAGATGCCCATGTAGATATTTGAATTCCCTATCTTCCATAAAAGTTTCAAAAAATCATGCAAAGTAGTTTAGCCATAGGTACCTGCCCAAAATCCCATTTGTCCCCCAAAAGGGGGCTTGGTCCTTTAGGGGTAAAATTATCATAAGTGGTTGTTTCCCAACTTTGTACCCAAAAGTTGCCATTTGCATAACAAGTTTCTAGTGGCTCCAAATAAAATAGCAAGTTCCATACTCATCCACATTTAGTCACAAATATTTTAGCATCCACATGACTTTTTTGGAATTTTTTTGGCAACACCATCTAGAAGCCTTGATATACAAGATCCTATAGTTACAATATTATTTTAGTGTTAATAATAATCTTGACAACCCCAATTAAAAAACTTCAAAAATGCCTCTTAACCCCTAAACTACCAAGGCCATTTTCCAAAAACCACTCAAAACTGTCCCTATTGCTGCGTTCATCAAAAATTTCAACAAGATTTTGTTCTTGAAAATCTAACCATAGGATCTTGTAATGGACTTGTAGAAGAAGAAGTGATAAATTTTTTGTGACATTTGACAATACTGATTGAAAGTTATGAGCATTTGAAGGGAGAAGTTTCTTTTTTTCCCATTGTGCCTGATATTTCAGATGGCTTTGACTAACATTTGCTGATTTTTTTTGCACTACGGACCTTGAAGTTGTAATTTTATATTATAGGTAATCAAATTAGACCTTTGTATGCCAATTTTCAAGGCAATCAAAGACACCAAACACATCCTAAAAAATATTGCAATGCCACTATATGACAAGTTTTGCAAATATACTATGACATTTTTGAGTGTAGTTTCTCACCATATATTTTTAGATATGGAAAATCCAAATGGTGTATTTGAAGATAAACATGTAATTCAAATGTTGAAAAAAGAAGAAGTTAAAAAACTCTAAAACTCTAAAATTTAGAAGCTCCCAAAGCCCAATCTGACCTCCTAATTGGAAAGGAAAGAGGAAATAATGGGGACCACTAGAGCAACATGTGGCAACCCCTCCTTGCTCACCCCCTTTGAAGTCAATATTTTCTCCCTTGCCCAAGCGGCCCCTCAAACTGCTTTTGGCCAAAAAAGCCCATAACTTGTGAACCGTGTGACATAATCACATGATTTTTTGCATCCCACAAACCTTATACATTCCTACACACTCTTAAAAAGTTTCAAAAAATTATGTAAATAATTGAGCCTACCCAAAATTTTGAAAGTCCCCCGAGGGGACTTTGGGGCTTTAGGGGTTAAAAATAAGAAAAGTATCTTGGAGCATTTAGGGGTTGAGGGCCACTTTACACTAAAAGTCAAGGCTGGTTTTTTAGTGTTAGACACCCTAATGCTAAGTTTTGATTGGTTAATTTTTTGAAAATGGCCTCAAGGTCATTACACAAGGAGTCAAGGCCAAATATTTAGAACATATTTTAATGTCTAAACCACAAGATTTGACATGACCCTAACTCTAAGAAATGATTCTTCCAAAAACAAGAAGCTAATAATTGGGCCATGAGCAATAGCTAGATATTATTATGATATGATTATTTGAGTAGAAAAAATCTTTTGAGATAGTTGATACAAGGGGATAGAATAAATGTATAGATGGCTCTCCTTGGTCTCTTGTTTTTTATCCCTTTTTTCTTGAAATTTTCAAAATCTACTATAGTGGCCTTAACTTTTTGGTCTTAAAGCCATTACACACAAGAGAATTAGCCTTTGTTATATCCATATTATAATGAGCGCTTGAGGATGCTCCTAAGGCCATTTGGATTGAAATTTTGGTTAAAATGGCTTCAATTTTCATGACCTTGACTGGTAGTGTAAAAGAATCCTAAAATTCACTAATAACTAACAATTTTTTGTGATCAACTAATAAATAAAGAATTCCAATCTTTTCCTTTTTGCATAAATAAAATCATATAATGGTTGTTTGTAAAGAGATGGCTCTTCCATTTACATTGAAAGATGTGTGTTAAGACTTAAATGGTACAATTGTACATTATCAAAGTAGTCAAGACTGCCTTCTATTCAAGAACACGCTAATGTATGGATGTATTTTGAAATTTACTATAATTACGATAAAGAGGTTTTGACTTCATGATATAAAGTATTTATAGAGGGGGTTTATTAGTTTCCTTTTTAAAAAAATTCATCAAGCCTATGTTTGCTTAAAAATTTATAAAAATTCACTACAATGTATAACATAAAAGAATGTTTTGCATTCTGTGTGCACAATTTCAAAATAATTACAAATAGGGGCACCATTTCAAAATAATTTGTAAATTCATGAATTTTTTTTGATTTGGATGTTGGTTGATTACATACATCACATTAAATGTAAGCTAATTTTTAAAAACTTAGAAGCTTATCCAAAGATTGTCATCCCCTTTGCTAAAATTTCTTTATTTAGGCTTGTTTTGGAGAGGCCTTTAAGTCTTTAGAACTCGGGGAGATCACTTAGAGGGTCCATTAAAAACCACTTGTGTTAAGATTTTGAACCCCCTATCTTATGCTCTAAAACTTAAATAAAAGGAAAAGAACAAAATATGAGTAGATTCCCTTACTTTGAAAGTTCATGTTTTGAATTATTGATAATTTTATTTGTTAATTATAATTAGTTACAAATTTTTGAAGTAAAATGATATATTGTAGAGCTGAAAATAACTTTCACACCCCTATCTTATGTAAGAAAAACTTTTTAAAAAATACAAAAGAAATTCCCAAATATGAGGCTCTATTTAAAGTTTATATTTCTTGAATATTGATGCAATAGTCATCTAAATGTGTTCTCTATAAATATTTGAGTTGAAAATTATGCCATTTTAGTTTAGTTTTCAACCTGCTCTAAAAATCATTTCATATATTATTTGGACTAAAGATTTTGGCAATAGAATCCTATAGTCTTAATTAAACAAAGTTCAAAATTTTAAGTTGAAATCATAATCCATTTAAAAATAAATATGGGGACAAAAAATCACTTAACTCACGTGGTTAGTTGTAGATACACATAGTGATCTCCCCAAGCTTTGAAAAGAGCCAACATTTAATGTGATGTATTTAAATCAATTAATGTTAAAACCAAAAAAAATACAAGAATTTACATATTGTTTTGAAACTATGCCCCTATTTGTAATGTTTTTTTTTTGTTTTCATGGTCCTGTTCGTAATTTCCCCTTTTTTTTCAAACTACTTTGAAGAAGAGGCCTCCTTTTTTTTTTTTAAATGGCATATTTACTTTTGTTTGCAAAATTCTACTAAAACACGCATTATAGCAATGTAAGATTTCGTTGTTGCAGAATACAATTGCTTGGAACGAGCCTGGAACAATCATTTTCAAAAAGAACAATAAAAGAATGCCTCTGATTGTAAGTAACCAAAACTTGAGACCATATTTTAAACCCAAATTGGACTTTGGATGCTCAAATACCAGTATCCTTTGTCATTCAAATCTACTGTAAACAGCAATAGTGCTTCTCTATAATTTAAGCTCAAAAAATAATAATGAGATATAGTAAAACTCATTGTCATTTATAATGAAGTGTTTTGATCACCAAAGGCATTTTCTAATTACATGTCTATTTTTAGCTACACTAAATGTTGCTTTTAGGTTGCCTTAACAATCAAGCTGCTTTCCTATAGAAAGTTATCTCATGACGCATTGCTTGGTCACTTGGAGGCACAAGCAACTTTTTCAATACTAAGATTTAACATGGTTTACGACCTAAACATTGCTAGTTTGTTTGTTTGCATCTACATTGTTGCCATGCCATTATAACTTGTTTACTATAGTAATTATTGATGAAATTTTTTGTAGTATTTGTAAGTATTTGTGTAGTGTAAAATGCTAAGAAATTAGAATGTGCCACCTAAATGAAATATCTAGTGTAGTTGACAATCATACAATAGGTGTACAATAAATCTAAACCAATAAATTTTTACCCCTAAAGTCCTAAACATCCTTTTTTGGCAATATAGCAATTTTGGGCAACTCACTACCAATGGGGTTTTCATTTTTTTCTTTGAAATTTTCACACATAATGTGTCCAAGAAGTAGACTCAACAATTTTCATAACTTTTTACTTCATGGTTCAAAAGTTATTGCATGATATGTTGTTTTCTTTGCTTGGCGGGTAGCCAAAAAACTTCTTTAAAATTTACATTTTTTAAATTTTGTTTTTTGAAACTGGTTCTTTAGATTTATATATACTTGGGAAGCTTTGAATCATTCCATTCTTATCAATGAGATTAATATTATGAGGAGATTTTGTTTGTAGGCAGTTATGGATTCTCTACTTTTAAATAAACTTTGAAGTCCTTTATTTTACTCCATTTTCAATGTTTTAGAAAAACAAATAAATAAAAAATGTCGATTGTTTATTACAACATTATTACCATTGGGATTGGAATTTTTCATTTCCATAATTAATTTTTTCACAATTTAGTGGTTTAAATCATTATGTACTTCTTTTTATTTACTATTTTATTTCCATGTGTTTTACAGTTCCAAATGATTCTCAAATGATTTGAAAATTTTCAAGTGTGTACTGACTTGCTTTGAAGAACAAATCCAAAAAAATTCAACTATTTTGGAATTTTTTTCATACAAATGTGACCTTGTGAAGTGCAACTGCCCAGATTTTTGCAAAGACAAAAAATGACTTTTTGTCAATTCAAACTCAAATATCTAACAATCTACATGGTGAAAACTCCTAAAAATTTTCCACATCTTTTGATAGTAATGTAGTACAAGATCTTATGGCTACATGTATAAAAAAAAAATCTAAATTTTGGTACTTGTACTAATAATGGCAGTTTTGGAGGGGTTTTGGTAAAAATTTGAGCTTAGTACTTTAGGAGTTAAATCTAATTGTTACCTAATCTGTAGAAGTCAATGTGTAAAATGCAATTGCATTTTATGCTAACAAACATGCCTTGCTTGCTCTTTGCGCAAGTAGTGACTTTTTGGGTGATTTTTCACCCTCCCTTTCATGCCTTTTCTCTCCCTCCCTCTTGGATTTCAAATTTTGGATGATTAAGAGACATCTAATACTTCACACTAGCAATAAATATTTATATATAGTGAAAAATGTCAATAAATTAGTGTGGGGCAAACTAAATGCAATATTTAATGTACATCAAATAGTGCATTTAGGTTGCCCCATACTAATTTCTTGACATTTCACTATTTAATTTTTTTCCAAACATATAGTAACTTTTGTTAATAATTATTGTGATAAAAAATGGAAGAAGCAAGCAAAAGTTGGAATCACCAACAAACGACACAACTAAGGAGCAAGGAAGCTAGAACTTTAATCAAAACTAGGAATTACTATAGCATGAAGAGAGTTGCATAACCCTCCAAGTGACCAAGAGTGAGGCATGAAGTAACTTTGTCAAGGTAAGACAACCTAAAATTATTGAGGCAACCTAAATGCACTATTTCGTGTAGTTCTTATATATATACAGAATTTAGTTTCCTGGAATTTTCAGGATCTTTGACTCTTCGCGAAGGTGCATTCCCCTGTTTTTATTTTTGTAGTTGGGACTTTTTTTGTGGGGGCAAGAAAAAGAAGGGGGTTAAATAATAGTAATTTTGCAGGTCCCCCTAACAAATGACCAGGCAAGCTCTTGATCGTTTCCAAGGAAACTTCGGCCGTTTTTATGTCCCAAGATGGAGACAACCCTCTACTTTACAGTCTTTACTGTATGACTCTTATCTGATGGGAGATTCTTATCTTTCTACTGTTCCTGCAGATTATCCTCTCTAATAACAACAGAGAATCTCGCCTCAACCCTGCTCATTTTTCACTAAACAGTGCATTTAGGTTGTCTCAACAATTAGATTGCCTTATCCTAAAAAATTTATCTCATGACTCATTGTTTGTCCACTTGAAGGCATATGTAACTTCTTAAATACTAAAATTTTATATGATTTATGACTTAAACGTTGCTAGTTTATTTTTTACAATTTTATTGTTATTGCCATAATTTATAAAAATAATGTACTACAATGATTATTGATGAAAGTTATTGTAGTATCAACAAATATTTATATAGTGTAAATTGTCAAGAAATTAGTATGGGATAACCTAAATGCAGTATTTAGTGCAGTTCTTTTGGGAAGAATTTTCATCAAAATCTTACCAAATTTTGACCAATGTGCAGGGGGAACTACCAGTTAGTGTATAGCTAGCTGGTTAACATTATAAAAAAAACAAAAAAAACCAGTTAAAATCTTCAAAAAAATATATGAATTATAATGTATTTAAATACAGGTAGTATTGGGTGCATAGCTTGTGAAAAACCAATTGATGTTTCGAAATGCAGGATATCAGCTGATGAAGCTCAAAAATCTCCTTTCAACACACCGCCTTAATAGAATGTTTTGCCCCTTAACCCCTAAATGCCCAAGGCACCACATTATGGTGTTGACAATACTTTGAACTTCTATAAAATCTAGCTAAGTGTTTAATTTTAGTATATTTTATTTTTTAACTATTCTTTTTGAAATCTAATTCTAGCATCAAAAAGCCGATTTTGTATATGATTATGATTTTTCTATTCAAGATTTTGTGCAAGGGTGTCCATTGCAATCTTGACTTTCTTAGTGTTGAGGGCTCTTGGAAATGAGCCTCCAATACATTAGACCTTGGAGAAAAATTTACACTAGAAATTCATTTAAAAAAGTTGTAGAGGAGATTTCAGATTTTGGAAAACCACAAGTTGACTGGAGTTATGTGTGTGTTATGTCCTTTAACTCTGTATTTTTCATGTGACCGTTTTTTTAGACTTGACATGTGAAAAGAGGATTGAAAGACTTCAAGTCATTATCACAAATTAACACCCTCTTGATCAAACATTATAATCTCTCAATCCACAAATGATATTGTTGTGTTTTCTTTTCTTATGTGATCTCTAACACATGTAGTTTGGTTTTTTATGATCACAATTTAAAAAAACTAATACAACGTATAAATTTTTTGGCTTTTTGTTCAACTTGAAACAAATTCCTAGAATCTCAAAAAGTACCTTGGGCAATTAGGGGTTAACCCCTAAAGGACCAAGCCCATTTTTCTCTGAAAATCACTAAAAACTGCCACTTCTATGAGGTTCATTAAAAAGGGATTTTATATTTTTTTTTGGGAAATCTATTTGTAGGATCTTGCCCTAGATTAGAAGAGGTACTTATGGAAAAAATATCAGCTTATTCCAAAAGGAGAGGAGTGAGATATTTATATCTAAAGTGAAAAGAAGAAGTTTTTTTTCCATGCTGCCCAAGAATTTCAGAAGCCTTTGACCACTCTTATAAAAAAAAAGTTGCTCTCCCCAAAGTTGCGCTTTTTTTTTTCCATGTAGGAGATCAAGTTAGGTATGTGTGGGAGAATTTTCAAATCAATTGGAACTTTACAAGACATGCAAAAAAACAGTAAGTAAAAAGAAGTAGAGAATGAGTCAAAACATTGAATTGTTAAGAATTTAATTATTGAAATGAAAAATGCAAATCCCAAGGGTGATAAAGTTGTGATAATAATCTACTTCCATAAGTTTGATTTTAATTTTCCAAAATATTAAAAATTGAGTAAAATAAAAGACTTCAAAGTTCAATTTAGAGTAGAGATTCCATAATTGCCCACAAACAAAAACTCCTCATAACTTTCATGTCATTGACTGAAATTGAATGATTCAAAACTCCCCATGAATAAAAAAATCTAAAGAACCAATTTCAAATTTGTGTTTTATAAAAAAGTAAATTTTAAAGAAGTTTTTGGGCTACCCGGATGGGCAGCCCTCCCCAATATTTCATAAATTCATGCATAACTTCTTCATCAAATGTCAAAATGAAGAAAAAATTAGATACCCACATAGATCTTTGAATTCCCCACCTTCAATAAAAGTTTCAAAAAATCACACAAAATAGTTTAGCCATAGGTACATGCCCAAAGTCCAGCCTATCCCTCGCAGGGACAATGGTCCTTTAGGTGTTAAAAGTATATTTAGGCCCCTAGTGATGCATCACTAAACCAATACATCACTAAACCATGGTGGGAGATATGAAATGTAGGAGGTTAAGTTTTCAAACTCAAATGAAGTGGTTACACCAAGGAGGTAAATCATCACCCACATTCAGTGTCGTACATGACATGGCAAGTGGATTACATCTTAAATTCTCGTGGCTTATGGTTTGCTCTCATGGAACTGCAATCTCAAAGTGTTCAAATGTTGGACGGGAATAATGAGGATCTTTAAATGTCACATGAAAAAGGGATTTTTAATTCCATGTTCACCTTTTATAGGTTGTTACTCCTCCTATGTGAAGGAGCTCTTAATGTGGAAGGCATATACTCATATAAGTTATGTTTTCAAGTCCTCTAAAACCAACAAGGTCATGTTTTATACGTAATGTTTTCATCAACCTCGGTGTGAATGTACTCTAATAGTGCGGACTTCCAACATTTGGATGGATCAACAGTTTGGTGAAAGCCTTCAAGCTTGCATCATTCAATAATCTTGGAGACGTTAGGAAAATTTTGGGCCCTCCAAGAGCCCCTTCAAAGTTAAAAAATGGTCTCAAAACATATACTTATTGCAACAATTAAATCACTAATCTTCTATTTTTGCTCTTTGAATTCAATGTAATCATATGAATTATATCATTATGTTATCTCAATTGGACAAAAATTATGGGTACAAATTTATAATAGGATCATAAATTCTACTTTACTCTATTTTTGAATAGATGGGTGAAGTACTTGGATATTACCTAGTGAGTACATTTACATATTTATGAGTGCAATACACTTTTTGTTGGTTTGGATTATGCATGTGGCTAAGGTCCTTCATACAAGGTAGCAATAGGAATGAGACAAGTGTCCTCTTCTTGTACTCACACTAGCCAAATAATAACTTGGATTGTCAAACCTTAGGAGGCTCTTGGAGGGCTCAAACTTTTAAACGTAGAATGTTTTGCTCACATTCAAACGTCTTAGTGTCATTTCCAAAAGCAATTAAGGAAGCGACAACCACAATGGTAGTATCTTAGATTTCTTTATGCAATTGTAAATGTCACTTGAACAAAATCCTTTGCATCTTTGGTTGCCCTTGTATTAATGAATGTAAAAACAAAAAATTACAGAGTGGTGTCATATTGTGCAATATCAATCTTGCACACAAAAAGAACATGTGACAATATTTCTTCAAACAACACTTACCCAAGTTGAAGGTCTCACGCATAAGCAATCTCACGTTTGCTCCATTAGTTACCTGGACTCAGCCCCTGTTCCTAATGACTTAAATGAGGCCTTTATCCTACACATTTTACAAAGGGACTCTAACATGGTTGATTTTTGTTTTTACATACTTGCTTTATTTCAACAATAGCAATTGTGGAGGCACTCAGGCACGAAGGGTGAATTTTCATGCTCGCCTAGGAACCAATAAAGCTCAAATACAACAAAAACGATGTTGCACTAAAAACTTATTGTTTGTGTGTAAATTTTGCAACTGCAGTCAAGCATGGAAGTTAGCCCATTAGGATGAATGCGAATCACCAAGAAAGATGGAAGTTTACCTGTATGATGTACTTCCATCTGGCCTTAAAATTGGAAAACTAAAAAGTAACAAATAGTTTTGCATTACAAACTTGCACTACAAGAAAACCATGTAGATTAGGTCACAATCTTTGTCAACTTTTTGTAAATTCAACCATGGTTTCTTTGTAGTGTTGTTTATTGTTTTTGAATTTTGTAATTCCAAGAAAACATGAAAAAAATTTCACAAGGATGAACGCAAAACACCAAGAAAATAGCCTAAGGGGTCATTCAACCTATGCAACTCTCTGGCTGGATTTACTACACATACATGAATGTGTGGTCAAGATGGAAAATCTCCAATTTTTAATTAGCCCAAAACTATAAGAGTTTAGATTTATACCTTCAAGAGACTGATTAAAAAAATTTTGAATTCACATTTGGATTCAATAACCCTGATTTCGTGTAGAAACCTTGAAAGAAGATACAATTGAACAACACTAAAATAGGGAGAAAATTAGTATTTTTCCCTGTGTTATAAAAAAAAAACGCTAAGATTTTCCACCCTGTCCCCACGTCGACGTATGTGCTGTAAACCAAGTCCCCACAGCAGCTGGCATAAAAACAGAAGCAAAACAAAGTTACTACCCAAAGGCCAAAAGAGAAGGGGGTCAAAACACTAAACCACCAAGTAGCGGAGCAAATTTCTGCCCCACTTTTGACCCACAACTCACAGTGGAACGACCAGTCATGTAACCCCCTCCCAATAATAGCCAAATCTCACACTCCAGGAACTAAATTCCAGGGCCCAACTTCTGAAACTTAACCCCACCCAGCCCCACCCCCACCTTTCTCACCTGGACCGAGACTGATTACTCAGCACCTTGGATTGAAATGATGCCCAAAATATATACTAAAAAATAACAAGGTTATCCAACGAGGGAAGGCGCGTGGGAGAAGGGTAGGGGGGGACCACAATATCAGCATCACAATCCACAAAGAAATTCCCAAATTCAAAACCTCCGAAAAACAAAAACATGCTTAAAAATGCAGAAAAATGCTATAAAAAAAAAGATTGAAAACTAAATGGAGAAAGCGGTCAAATTTCTACAGAATTTTGAGATTTAGTTGCCAAGTGTAGGCAGGTGTAGTAGCCCAAAGGCTAGTGGTCAGACAGCTAATAAGGCGGCCACTAGGAAGGCCGGGAGTTGGCCTTTGAAAACGCAACTGCAGTGTTCGCTTGACAACAGTTGGCGGTCCACATTGCAACTACAGTGGACGTCGCCCCTGTTGCAATTACAGAATTCCTGAATTTTTGTTGTTATTGTTGCTTATATAACAAGGCAATCTCGATCTTTCATCGAGGTAGCTATCATCTGTAGTTGTTGTTGTTGTTGATGTCAAGAGTGCTGGAGCAATCCTTCAATTTCTCAGCACTACTTGACGTTTTTTCTGTACTTGTTTGTATTGCTTTTTCAAAGGATTTTGCAGTGGATTTTGAGTGGATTTTGAGGTTTGGGAGGGATCTGGATCTTTCATCAAGGTGGCTATCATCTGTAGTTGTTGTTGCTGCTACTGTTGATGTCAAGAGTGCTAGAGCAATCCTTCAATTTCTCAGCACTGCTTGACGTTTTTCTGTACTTATTTGTGTTGCTTTTTCAGTGAATTTTGGAGTGGAATTTGGAGTGGAATTTGGAGTGGAATTTGGAGTGGATTTTGGAGTGGATTTTGAGGTTTAGGAGGGATCTGGATCTTTCATCTACGTGGCTATCATATGTAGTTGTTGTTGCTGCTACTGTTGATGTCAAGAGTGCTAGAGCAATCCTTCCATTTCTCAGCACTACTTGACGTTTCTCCTGTACTTGTTTGTGTTGCTTTATCAGTGAATTCTGGAGTGGAATTCTGGAGTGGAATTTGGAGTGGATTTGGAGTGGATTTGGAGTGGATTTTGCAGTGAATTTTTCAGTGAATTTTTCAGTGGATTTTGGACTGGATTTTGGACTGGATTTTGCAGTAAACTTTGCAGTAGATTTGAGGTTTGGGAGGGATGAGTGGAGTAGAGAGTGGAGTAAGCTTAGAGAGTGGAATCAAGAGTGGAGTAGAGAAAGGACTGGAGAGAGGAGTGGCTATGGAGAATTTAAATTCGAAGGAGATGAAGCTCGTGAGCGATGGAGGAGAGGTGATTGATGGAGGGCGGGAGGATGACGTCGACATCAACTCGGAGGCCTCAGATGTGGACTGCAATTCAAAAACGAGCGGGAGAACGAAGCGCGAGCGGGAAGATGGAGAGGGAGCGGGAGAGGGCGGGGGAGAAGGACAGGGACAAGGACAGGGGGAGAGAGTGAGGAGACGACGAGGAGGACCAGAGAACGGATTACACCAGTACCGAGGGGTGAGGCAGAGGCAGTGGGGGCGCTGGGTGGCGGAGATCCGGGAGCCGAGGTTGCGGACGCGCATGTGGTTAGGCACGTTCGGAACGGCGTTAGAAGCAGCGAGAGCTTACGATGAAGCAGCACTGGTGTACCATGGCAGTGGCGCCAGATTAAACTTGCCGCATGAGAGAGAGCTGCATCGGAGCGGTGCAACAAATAGCAACAGCTTCAATCACTTTAGAACTCTGCCAAATGTGCACAATTCACAGGAGGAGACTGGAGCAAAGCTGCTGGATAACAATTGTAGCTGTGATTTGCAATTGCAAGGAGGAGGTGGCGTGATGCCGGTAGAAAGCTTTGGAACAAAGCTGCTTGATAATAATTGTAGCTGTGACGGTGGCGTGATGCCGGTCGGAAGCTTTGTTGTCTCGCAGCAGCAGTCGCTTCCTTGGTCGGATTTTGCCTGTCCCGAGAGTGTGCAGTTGTGCTCGTCGTCGAGCAATGCTGGTTCGGATCGTCTTTTTTTGCCGTCGGATTACCAGCGATTAAGTCCTCGTAAACTCACGCCGGACCGGCAGCAGCAGCAGTTAACGCATGAGTTGTTGTTTAATGCGAATTATAGTCGGAGCTTAGGACTGCGGTCGCCGATTATCGAGTGTGAGCTTGGTGAGGATTGTCCGTTTGCGAACAGGAAAGAGAAAGGCTTACATTCAACGCAACAACAACATCACAAGACGACGACGACGACGACGACGAGCGCCTCCGGTCGAGCAGCTCAGTTTAAAATCGACGCGTTTCCTGTTGAAATGCACTATGGCGGAGGAGGAGCTCTTCCCGGTGACGACGTCTCTCGAGTCGACACGCTCAACGTTGTTACTACACAGCAGCATCACGAAACCTGCCAAGAGAGTTGCTGCCTTCAAGATTTCTCCGACTACGCCGCCATATCCGAGTGCTCTGATGCTGAAAATTCGTTCGAGATAGTGCAACCGTCGGACTTCGGAAGCTTTTTGCTTGAGTCTGAGTTGCAAGCCACGCCGCACGAGTCACAACAATTTCAGAGCAGTGAAGACGTTTCGCCAGTGTCGTCAATCACGTCGTCAACGATGCTCGGAGGCGACGCAGGCTCGCCGACGTCGTTCTGGCCAGACAACAGCAGCAGCACTGTGACGCAAGACTGCTGCGCACTTCATCCAGGTTCCGATTCTTCTTTTTTTTGGAACAACATTCAATTGCAAGACCAGATGTCGTCGTCGTCGAGCTTCCTCATGAAGCAGCCATGCGGAGCTTTACAAGATTCAAACACAAACACATGCTGGAACTGCAACAACAACGACGACGAGGAGAATAAGAGCAACAACGTTCCAATTCGAATGCTCTCCCCGCCTCCTCTTTTCGATCTCCCCGACCTGCCGAACTTGACCTTCGACTCTCTCACAGACGTATTCTGCGATACTCCGAAGGCAACAACCACGGGGGTTGACGCGGCGAAGATCTTCGCCGCCATTTAGACAATGACGAACAATCCATAGAATAGTTTCAATTTTGGTTTTTCAAACATTTTTTCCCCTTCTACTCTTCTTCTTCTTCTTCCGTTTCTCCGCAAGCTCTCCTGCTTGTATAGTTCCGTTTTCATTCCTATTTTCAAAGAAACTCCGCCGCCATTTAGACAGCGACGAACAATCCAATCCATAGAATAGTTTCAATTTTTTTTTCTATTCACCAAACAATTCCTCCCCTTCTTCTTCCATTTCACTGCAAGCTCTCTTTCTACTTGTCCTTCTTCTTCTTCAGTTTCGCCGCAAGCTCTCCTGCTTGTGTAGGTCCGTTTTTCCGTTTCCATTTTTTCCAGATTATAAGGAGTTTACGTTAGGTCGTCTCTTCCTCTAACGAAAACAGAGTGTAATATACATGCCGTCTCTTAGGTATTCAGTTCCTCCAATTTTTCCTCAAGGAAAAAAAAATCATACTTATACTCAGATTCCCTTACTTTTCATCAATTTTGACTGTTATAGAGTACTGTAGTAGTAGCTGGTATCTATCAGACATGATCCTTAGCAAAAGAAATACAAAAGAAAAAAAATTGTATTAAATTGCTGTAACTTCATTTCTGTCTCATGCAGCGACGATGACGACGCCATTTGTTTCTGTGAAATGCAATCTCAGTCTTCACGTCTTGTGGCTTTTGAGTTTTGGCTCTGCACTCCAGGTCGTGTACATGTCCCCCGGTTAGCTCATATTACGGGTGAAGTGTGCGTTCCACGCTTTATAAGGGTCCAGTGGATTCTTACATATTATTATCAGGGGCGGTTCACAATACGTTCCATGTCCCACCTGGACGCAAGGTCCCAGCTTAGGGCCTCTTTACACTAAACTGAATCTTGTGTTTAGGTTGCCCTCATACTAATTTCTTAACATTTTACACTACAAAAATATATACTGCTCAGCTACACTAATTTTCATGAAAAATTATTGTAACAAATAAACCTCGCAACAACAATGAAGTTGTCAAATAACAAACTAGCAATCAAGGCATAAACCACGTGGAATTCTACTAACTATAAAGTTACATGGGCCTCCAAGTGGTCAAGTGATGAGTCATGAGGTAACTTACTAAGGTAAGGCAACTTAATTGATAAGGCAATCTAAATGCAATATTCATTGTACACTAAATAGTGCATTTATGTTGCACCACACTAATTTTTTGACATTCTACACTAAATATCTCTATAGGATTAGTCTGAGTTCACTTTACACTATTAGAGGCGACCAATGGATGAGAAAATTGGTTATTGGTCACTAGTCTTGACCAAGAGCCTCCACCAATAGATAAACATGGACTAGCTCTTAGTCACTAATGGAAATAGGCCCTAAGTGGGTAGTTAAGGGCAAAAAGGAGTTTTTAACCCTTAGACATCAATGTGGACATGTTTTGTCCAATGGATAACAAATAAACACTTTGTAGGATAAAAAATTGTTCTTCATTTGATTTTTTTTTAAAAATTATTATGTAGACATGGTTCATCATGGAAGGCAAGAAATTACCTCATTGAATGCACTCATATTTTTAGGTAATCCAAATTGTGAGAATATTCACAAACATGGTGTTAGGTCCCATGCTGCCCTTCTTGCAATTTTCATGAGGATAACATGCAATGTTGAACTATGCAATTTTTGGAAACAATATTGAAATATGTGGGCACTTGCTACACTACTATAGTGCCATTGTAACAAGCAGCCATATTGACTAGCTTGGCATTTAAGGGTTAAGAAAATTATGAATATTTTATGCAAACAGGTTGGTGGAACTTGAGCAAACAATTGGGTTTAGCAAATTGGTTGGCCCAAAGATTGGCACCAAAAACTTTCTAAAAGTATTACCATATAGGCAAAATGTATTGCAAACCAAGACGTGAGGCTTGGAACACAACGTGGATTGCCAAGTCCTAACTTTTGGCTCTCAACCAATTGGATTTTGAGATTTTAGTGGGACATGAGACATAGTGTGAGCCGCCCTTTACGTACCTAAAATATATATGATTGTTGGAAGTGAGGTGTGTAATAATAAACTTAATATCAATGCATGAAAAGGAAATTTTGGATGGCACTAGTCAAGAAGAAAAGGTTTTAATAAGGGGCGTTTAGCACAATGTTCCATGTTGAGTTCCACGTCTCAATTGAATGCGTTTTGCTTACATGACATCACTTTTTGGAAGTTTTGAGGTCAAGGAAGGTGAAACTTTACTTAAGGTTTGAGTCAAACACTTTGCAAAATCCAACCTTTAACCCAAGTCCCACTAATATCTTGCATAGAATATCTAAGACTTTCTTTAGAACCTCTTTTTGCCTTTGATAATCCAACAAATTTGAGAATTTGCATTAAAGTGAACTTTCACAAATGAAAAGTGGGATGTAGGACACAGTGTTGTAGTGTGAAGCACTTCTAGTACCATTTCTTCACTTCTCAAACTTGAGAGTTATATTCAACTTTTCAGCATGAGTAGTGTTTGATATAATTAAGTGATAATTTTTTTGCATGTATAATTTAGACTTGTTTTCTTATGCTTGCATGGAGTTTCATAATACTTGTGGTTTGGGCATGTTTCATGAATTGATTATTCTTTGAACAAAAGTTACATAAGGAGCTAAATCATAGAAGCTCAATAATGTAAGTTAAGACGTTGTATCTTCATATTAAATTGATTCTAAGATACATGATTTGGTGCAAAGGTGCTTCATTAGCCAATAGTGTTGAAAATAATTAAGAGAATATATAAGAGCTGATAAGTCTTGCAAAATTGAGGTCAAAGATCTTTCCTTGACATACTAAACAAGAAAACCTTCTTTTACTACCTTAGGACATTTTTGTGCTTTACAATATCCAAACTTACACATAAGAGCATACAACATTGTTTCATAGCATGAATAGCCATACAAAACTGATGCATGTTGTTTATTGACCCTTCAAAGCCCAATTTCCTTAGGGTTTTTTAGTGTTTTTGCATATATCTTTGCCTAAACGCATTGTTGATTTCAATTTCATCAAAGTGGTCATAAACACAATGTCAAGCTTAAATAATCAAACATTACTTTGAGTGAGCAAATTATTTTTGGGACAAAACACTACTTTAAGGGCTCCATTCCTTGTGTAGAACATAGGCTTTGGAGAGTTAGGGCAATTAGGGATTAGTTTTTAAAGCGTAGAACCTAAATGATCACAAGAAACTGTGTAATTTTTATACAATTTGTGACAAATGATAAGTTGTGACTACGATTTATGAAAACATGTTTATATTGAAACTATACCCATAAACATAAACACACGCATTTCCAAAAATACGGTGTTGAGATTTAAGATACCAATAAATTTTAATTTTGCTGGCAACTTGTGATCAAATAATGACCTCTATGAACCATTGATCTTAAACTTAGAAAGCAAAACATCAAGAAAAACTTGCAAGCTTAACCTTATTTAAGCAAGGGAAAATGCTCTTCTTCAAAAAAAATTACATAGTTCAATCACTATAGTGCAAATCTCATGAAAATTACAAAGGTCTTTGTTATCAATCATTATCTTTTTAGCGGTGGATAACTAAATTTTTTGCATGAATATAATGATATTATTATCATTCCAACTTTGTGTTAAAATGTTATGAAGTAAGGAAGAGCTTCAAAATGCTCACAATCATTTGTTAAAGCATATTTTTGTACTAAAAGGTTGTTGCAAGAAATTCTTATATATTATTTTTATCCTTCAATTATGTGAGATTTGATTTATTGGCTACAAATTTTGCATACTACTTCTAACAGATTTGAAATTTGCAAAGAAGGTGTATGGAAGCATTCTTTGCCATATATGTATATATGTATATATGTGTGTATATACACTAGTAGAAATTTGTGTTGAAGTCAACATAAACTACATGATGTTATCCTGCTTCTAACGCAAATTTTTGCGTTTTGCATTAGAAGCATGAAAATATCATGTAGTTTATGTTGACTTCAACACAAATTTCTACTATTGATATATACATTTGTTAGATACTATCCAAGACCCTAAAACCTCCAAAATTGCAAAATAATATATCAAATTGGGAAAATTAACAAGTAATCACTAATAGTAATCTGTATTAGAATTCATGTTTTCATATCATGTAATTTTTGTTAAATTCCTTACTTCCAACGCAAAGTTACTTATTTCCAATGCAGAATCAATGTTGGAAATAAGAAACTCAACAAAAACTACATGATATGAAAAAAAGAGTTCTAACACAATTTTCTACTCGTGAATAAATCATTTAAAAAAATCATCCATCTTGTGTTTTACATAGTACTCATTGCATACATGTCTATGTTTGCTTAGATGCAATTCTAACAATCGACAGTTGCAATTATTTTGAAGTCTAGGAATAGTACTGATTGTACTTATAGCAATGCAGTCACATTGTGTTTTGGTATAAAAGTGTTATTCGTTTCTTCCAATGACTTCTAAACATAAAATTTTAATTAAAGTAACAATAACAATAATAAGTGATAAAGTGGTGCCTCCAAATGCACTTGAAAGGTCTTTGTATTTCTTGCAATGCTATGAAACATCACCCAAAAATGTTTAGATGTCCTCAAAAAAATTGATGTTTAAACACAACTTATGTTAATGGCTTAGGGTCACTACAAGGAAATCATGATCAAATTTACAAAAAGTTGACAAAAGTTGTGACCTAACCTACAATATACTGTAAATTAGGTCACATTTTTTGTCAACTTTTTGTACATTCAACCATGATTTCCTTGTAGTGGGTGTGTACATATACATCTAAATGTTCAACTATTTTCTATGTCTAAAACATGATCAAAAGGTTTCAAAATCAAGGGTCTACCACAAAAAACCACATTCTCATAGATTTGTTCACTCAAACCAACGGCACATATTTGATTTGAAAACTAGGCCTTCTCCTCACCTAATAATTATTTGTTTGCCGTGAAAGTTGTGTCAAACAAGTTACATACTTGATTATTTCAACCTCAACCACAAAACAAATATGATTTATTCCACATTTTACACCTCCCCCTTTCTTTTGAGAGTAAAGCTACAAGGTTCTACATGCTGGGGATTCTACCAATACATTGTGCACTTGTTCCTTTTTCATCTATTCTAAAATCACTCATTCAATTGTTTTTTACACTAGCTAGCTAAGTGCTTGCTCTAAGTAAAGACAAAATTTAAAAATCCATACACGCCAAACAAATTTTCACACCCTCTCCACCCTATTCCCAGTTTTTAGAGAATGGGGGTCATGGCAACCTGTCCGAGATCTGCTAAGGCTCCATTTTTTGAAGACTAAGAAGTTTTTCTCTTTTGTAGGTGAAGAATGGGGTGGAGAAATCTTCACACACTACATTGTTATATTAGGTAAATTGGGAAAAACAAATGTACCAATTGTACTCCACCTTAAACTCAAAAAGTCATCTCAAACAAGATTCAAAAGTATCAGATTCAGTTTGAGCCACTAAGATTTTTTCCCTCACAAATTCCTCCTCTCAGGTAGGGCACGTATACCACAAAAAAAATCTGGAGCTCGGTTTGGGGTGATCACCCCAAACCTTCAAAAGTCCCAAAATGACCTCTTTCGCCCAATTTACCTAATATGATGATCTAACTCTTTATCCATTTGTGCTTGTTTTCACTCTAGTTAATTAGTTTTTGTTTACCATTACTTTTTCATATTTAGCAATAGCTTCTTTGTTTATAGAAGTTACTCCTCTTACTTTCACTTTAGCTTTTCCTATTTTAAACAATTCTCCATTCTCCATTCTCCATCACCCACAAAAGGGGTGTCACACTTTCTTCCATGGAAAAGTGCTCCCATTGGCTCCAACTTTTACTCCACCACTTCTCATTCTTCACAAAAGTTTCATTCTTGGAAAAGGTGTGACTACCTTATTGTAAATTTATTTGTTGTTTACAAATTTTCAAGATAGCATACAAGTTCACCCTAAGTTTAGCAAAAACTGATTACCTTGGATTTCTTTTTCGAGTTTTTTTTTTTTACCCCTCACACAATATGTAACCCCCACACACAATGTTTACTCCCAATACACACAAAAATCACACAAAGATAAAAAGTAAGAGTAATAATAAAAAGGGGCCTGCATGCCCTAAACACTTGAGGAAAGCCCCCTCCCCCAAGTCCCTCAATTCCCTACACTGAATATTGCGTTTAGGTTGCCCCATACTAATTTCTTGACATCTTATACTATTTAAATATTTACTGCTGCTACAGTAATCTTCATTTATAATTATTAACAAGTTTTAAAAAGTCTAGCAACAACAACTAAGCTCTGGAATAACAAACTAATAGCTTTCAAGTAGTAAACCATGTGAAATCCAAGTTCTTAGAGAGTTACATGCACCTCCAAGTGATCAAGTGATGAGTCATGAGATAATCTTTCAAGGTAAGGCAACCTAATTATCAAAACAACCGAAATGCAATATTCAATGTAAGATAAATACACCCAATTTGGAGCGGGTTCTAAATTGGACCCTATGTACCTAAAATGTTCATTTCAAAACTACAATAAACACTCTGGATACATAAGGTCCGATTTCTTAAACACTCCATTATGGATATGTCTACCTTAGTCAAATCTCCCGATCCAGGACCGAGTCTCCTAGTCACACTCGCTCGGGTGGCTGCACTGCCCGGGCTCGGGCAGCGGGGGCAGCCGGTGCTGCGCAGGGGGGACCACGCGCGGGAACAACCGAGGCGTCTAAGAGGGCCACGTGTCCGTCCCCATGAGGTCCATCGCACACGGTGGTCCAGCGCCCCCGCTCTTACTTCGCGCGCTCCTCAGCTAGTAAAAAGTAGGCCAACCTTTTACTTTTGCCACGTTTTACCCTCTCACGCCATGAGAAGTCACCCCCACATGAGTCCCCCCTCCTTTCTTGACCCTTAATCCCTCGAAGGCCTCATCTAAAAGAGCCATTCTAATATGCTACATGGAGAAATACTTGGAATTCATGTTTAGGGTAAGAGCATCCATACCTTTACAAGCAATATTTGACTCGCTATCAGGGTTTAAAATGCTGGCGAATTCTGACAGAATTTGTCCACTGCTTTCCCTTCCCTTGTGATATTCTTCAATAACAAGTGGACAACTGAGCATGCATTCACCAGCAATTTAAACCTTGCTCGCTAAGTGTTAACATCTATTTTTGAAAAATTCTTAAAAAAATTGTCTCCCACCCTTGCTTTTCAAATGTGCCCCCCATATAGTCAATTAATCAATCATCAAGTGGAATATATGATAAAGCTCACTAAATTTAGGGTGAATAGTGATTTCAAGGGTCATTTCTTAACTTACTCAATTTGAGTGTCAAGTGAACATTTTGAGGAGCCCAAAACACTTATCATCCAAGCATTGTGTGGATTAACCCTTTAAGGAGCACACCCATTTTCACAAAATCCACTAAAAACATCGGATGTAAACTTAGATGTGCAATTGACTCAAATATGGACCCATTTTCAGTAATCCAACCATACAAATGGGAAGTAAACCTTGTTTATTGTAAAGCACCACAATTTCAGCTAGATCTACTATTAGAGGTGAAACATTATAATGATTGAGTGAGCCGTATGCAAAAAGTCTATAGTGTTTCATGCTTGTTTGGTTTTGAATGTTAATGCTTCATGCAAGCTTTGATTGAAAAGAGCCTTACATTTCTAGAAAGCAAGGTTCTCCACCTTTACAATAAGATTGGTTTCACACAAAATTGACAAAATAGCAATCACAAGGTGTAGCTAAGTGGACAAAAGGGTCAAAAAACCCACTTTCTTTGCTACCCTAAAACGGTTCTACAAGATATTTGATAATTATTCTGGAAAATCCAATTGGTGAAAACAATCAAGAATTGGCCTTAAATGTAGGATGACAAGTTTTAAAGATGAAATGACAACACCATTTCAATAGATCTTCAAATACTACAATTATACTACTACTGTATATGAAAACAATACAAGCGTATTTCTTAAGCAATTTGAAATTTTTTAGAATTGTGCAATTGAAAGTTGACATTCTTCTTGCATACTTGATGTATTGTATTGTTGCTTTGATCCATCTTTGACAAAAATTGGATATGTATTTTAAAGCCATGCCGTATAAACACCATTATTTGTCAACTCACATACCCAATTGCATTGTTATTTTTTTAGATGGATGCAAAATTCTTGTGATCACATGCGTTCTTCAAAACCAAATTCCAAATTATTGAGCAATTTCAACCTATAGGCCAAAAATCACCCCCAACAACCAAAATATGGTTGCGTGGTCCTTAAAGGATTAAGACTTTTGGTGTATAACTATGCAAATGCTCTAACACTCAACAAATAAGGCATTACAAAGGCCGAGCCACAACAAAATAAAACGCCCCTAAAAGACCATTGTCCCTTTGGGGGACAAATCGGATTTTGGGCATGTACCTATGGCTAAACTACTTTATGTGGTTTTTTGAAACTTTTATGGATGATGGGGAACTTAAAGGATTATGTGGGCATCTAATTCTTTCTTCAATTTGAGATTTATTGAAGAAGTTAAAATAGAATTTTGGAAAACATGCAAGATTGGGCAGCCCAAGAACTTCTTTAAAAATTGAATTAAAAAAAACAAAAGTATGAAATAGGTTCTTTAGACTTATATATAGGTGAGGAGCTTTGAACCATTCAATTTTGATTGATGAGATGAAAGTTATGAGAAATTTTTGTTTGCGGGTAGGTGCAGTTTTGAAAGAAATCATGCCTACCCGCAAACAAAAATTTCTCATAACTTTCATCTCATCAATCAAAATTGAATGATTCAAAGCTCCTCACCTATATATAAGTCTAAAGAACCTATTTCACACTTTTATTTTTCTTAAATGCAATTTTTAAAGGAGTTATTGGGCTGCCTGATCTTGCATGTTTTCCAAAAAATTCTTTTTTGACTTCTTCAATAAATGCCTAATTGAAGAAAAAATTTGATGCCCACATAAGTCTTTGAATTCCCCATCATCCATAAAAGTTTCAAAAAATCACACAAAATAGTTTAGCCATAGGTATATGTCCAAAATCTCATTTGTCCCCCCAAGGGACAATGGTCTTTTACGGGTTAACCCGTAAAGGACCAAGCCATTTTTTTTGCAAAAAACATAGAAAACTGCCACTTTTAGGGAAGCAAGTATAGTGGTAAAAAAATTTTTTTACAAGAATTCAACCGTAAGATCTTATAGTAGACTACAAGAGGCACACATGGGTAAAATAATCAGCTCAATCTACACAAAAATGAGTGAGATAATTACATCCGGATTGCGGAAAAATGTTTTTTCTTGGTGCTGCCTAGAAATTTTAGAAGGCTTTGACCACTCTTAGATCAAAAAAACTACTCTACACAAAGTTGAGGTTTATTTTTACCCATGTAGGAGACCAAATTAGGTGTGTGTGGGAGAATTTTCAAATCAATTGGAACTATACAAAACATGGGAAAAAATAGTAAGTAAAAAGAAGTAGAGAATGAGTCAAAACACTAAATTGTTAAGAATTTAATTATTAAAATGAAAAATGCAAATCCCAACGGTTCTAATGTTGTGATGAACAGTCTACATCCTCTCGTTTTGTTTTTTTCCAAAATAATGAAAATTGAGTAAAATAAAGGACTTCAAAGTTTATTTTAGAGTAGAGAATCTAAAACTACCTGTAAACAAAAACTCCTCATAACTTTCATCTCATCTATCAAAATTGAATGATTCAAAGCTCCCCACGTCTATATAAGTCTAAAAAACCAATTTCAAATTTTTATTGTAAAAAAATGTAATTTTTAAAGAAGTTTTGGGTTGCCGAGACGGGCAGTCCTCCCCAAATTTTCATAAATTCATGGATAACTTCTTCATCATATGTCGGAATGAAGAAAAAATTACATTACCACATAGATCTTTGAATTCCTCATCTTTAATAAAAGTTTCAAAAAATCGTGCAAAGTAGTTTAGTCATAGGTACATGCCTGAAATCCCATTTGTCTGCCAAACAGACAATGGTCCTTTAGGGGTTAAATTGCTTCTCCTATGAATAATCATACTAAAAAGGTTTTAATGCGGTTGTGGGTTGAAGAGGTTTGAATCTACTTGTTTATTGTTGAAAAAGGGGTTGGTGTATAATTTATCCCAAAATTGTTTGTTCATTTAGAAAGAAATTGCCAATCCCAAATATCCAACAATGTTACCTTTCCCATTTGACACTTGTTTGATCAACAATTTTGTTTTCTTCTTTTGACAAAATAATAAAAACCTACTAAGCTATATAAATATGCAAAAAATTTGCAAAAAAAAATTCGAATTGGGTTACAGAGAACCAAGTTGTGCATTATGAAAGACAAGTTTGTCTTGCTTGTGCTTTGCACAATTTCACCTGCTTTTTTCCCTCTCTTTTTGTTGTTTTGTCTTATACAACTTGTTCCTCTTTGTGCCTTCCTTTTTCATCCTCCCTTTTTCTCTCTCCCCTAAATTTCCTATCTAATAGAGAATTTAAAATTTTGATGTTGGTATAGAATTATGAATTCCTAAGACGGGCCAGCACTTGATGCATCATAATAGAGATGTTTGCAACTATGCCATTTTAGGAAAGACATGTAAATAGCCTTATCTAAGGTACTAATACCATGAACTTTAACCGGGTTCTTTGAATTGACATCAAATAATTTGAAAGCACAATTGTCATAGGTTTGTTTAAGTCGTATGCACATAGTAATGAGGATCATTTTGAAAATTTCTCAAAACCTAGGAATGATTTGGTCAATTTACAACAAGCCAAGGATATTTTAATGATCATATTCATTTTCTATTGATGTCGGTTTTTATATAATTTTGAAAGTATTCACGAATCAAAAAAGTTAATAAAAATTTAAAACTAACCATAGTTTAAGAAAAATTGTAATTGTCACGAAGATCATATATCTGTTTTGATCTCAAATTATTATTATTTTAATTGAAATCTATTGGAAATATGTTCAAATAAGTTATAGCATATATATGTTGACTCAAAATGTAATAATATACTGCCACCATTATTGTAACGATATCCTAGAAATTAGGTCTCAAAATTTGACACAAAACATACAATGTTTTTGTTTTTGATTTTCTATTTGCGAATCGATTTTTTTCCCAAATCTTGTTTGAGTTTATTAAAAAGTGAGTAAAACATTTAAACTAATTTGCCATCAATTTAAACCACCAGATATCTTTTATTTATTTATAGTACAAGCACATCATGGGTGGATATGTCCTTTAGTCTCTTGAACCCCTAGAATACAACCTTTGATGCAAGTGAATGCAATCATGTCCCATACATATAATAAAAAACCCATTTTCATCTGTCAAATGTTCTCAAGATTTTCTATTGGTTTCCTGACAATCGCATATTATAAATTCTCAAGTACCTTGCTTTATAAACATCAACACTTAAAAACAAATTACAAGCATGTTTCTTTTAACTTTTCAAAACCCCAAATTTAAATCCTGAAAATTTGAACGCAAAGTATAAAACTAATACCAAAACCATTGAAATCAACAGGAATCAAGATTCTAAACTTCGAAATCTAAAAAAATAATGTTTTTGCAACGAAAAAGTTCTCTAAAAGAGCTTGTTTTCTTAATTGGTTTAGAAATTTATTTTTGATTTCTTTGGTTTATAAATTTTATTGGTAAAGATTAGTGAGTGTTCCATGGTAGATCTATTTGGATGATCATGATCTATTACTCTCATTTAAAGTGTTACACACTAAATTTTCCTTCCAAGGCGCAGTTTACTACACATGCATCAATGTGAGACCAAGGTGGAAAAGCTTTAATTTTTCAACAAACAAAAAATGTAAGAGTTTAGACATTTTCCACTAGGAGATTGAACTTGGGAATTTTGAATTCACATTTGGATTCTAAGACCTTGCTTTAGTATAGAAACCACAAAGGACAAAGTAAGGGGCAAATTATTACTACCCTTGTTTATAAATAGAGATTGAGCTTTTCCTTATTGGCTCCATTTCAAAGTATGAGCAGTAAGCCGGGCCTCCTTCTAAGGTCTAACTTCCACAATGAATCCCAAAACTTTGAAAAATCCAATAACAATAAAATTTACATTGCAAACTTGTTTGTCATTTCGGCATTTTAGAATTCCATTTTGAAGTTTTTGGCCAACATAGAAGTTCACCCTTTACAAAACTCCTTTACGTTTCCAAATAAAAAGGACCATGTTTAAAATTTTGGACCACTTTTTATTCTTGGACTCCTTTTTTCTGGGACCTTAAGAGGGTTAAAGTTGTGTTGAAATGTGGGAACTATAAATTGCAAGGTCAGATAAGTACAATTTACTTTACTTCCACGTACTCAAGATTTGGTCAAACTTTGTGAGCAGTAGCTTTGCTGGAACTCTAAAAGATGTCGTTAATTCTGACAATCCTTTTTTTTTACTTTTTACTTATATTTTTTACTTTTTTTACTTTTCTACCTTTGGAGTTGGGCAGATCTTATATTTTTATTTGGCAGTGCAGGCCCAGATTGCACCAGTTAACCCCTAAATGACCAAGGCACCCAATTTGGGTGTTTGCAAAACTTTGAAGACAAATGAAATTTTATCAAATCAGTATATTTGGTATTTTCTGTTGAACACAGGTTTGTTTTGGAGTCTATTTTCAGTATCAAAAATCTGATTTTGAAAATGAATGTTCATGATTTTTCTATTCAAGATTTTGTACAAGGGTGTCCACTACAATCTTGAGTTTTTTGGTGTTGGAAGATCTTGAAAAAGAGCCTCAAATATACTAGAGCTTGGAGAAAAATCCGCATTAGAAATCCATTTAAAAAAAATAGAGGAGTAGATTGTGAAAGCCATAAATTGGTTGAGGTTAAACATGTAATGACCTTAAACCTCATATTTTTTTGATGACCAACATTTTAGATTTGACATGTGAAATGAGGATTAGAAGACTTCAAGTCACTTTTATAATTTTAACACCCTCATGTTCAAATGTTATAATCTTTCAAACTATAAGTGATATTGTTGTGTTTTCTTTTTCCATGTAATCTTCGACATGTCAAGTTTAAATTTGTACTGTTACAATTTGAAAAAAATTTGATGAGATTTATGAAAAGATTGGTTGATTGTTCACTTTCTTGAAAATGCCAAGAAGTTCAGAAAGGCCTTGTGCATTTAGGGTTAATATAGGATCTGGCTATTAACTTAGGGCATCCTTAATCCAGCCGCAACAGAGGCAGACAAAAGCTTGTGGAGTGTGTTCAAGAGGGCTTGAGCAAAAAAATGGGCTCCAATGCAGTAGTTAATTGCAACTGTATTTTTTAGGGCTCCCCACATAAGAGCCCCTCCTCTGTATATTTTCACTATTTGAAGAGTCCTGCATACCATTGCATACCATTCTAGCTCCAACTCTGACATAATTTCAGGGAATTTCATATACTTCTAACATGAATCAGCCACACACAAGCACTTAAAAAAGATATAAACTATTAAAACATTATGGTTAGTGAGTGTCATATCTTGCTTGCATTGGCGGCTGCTAAACTAGGAAATGGCCCTGCTCTGTATCTAACTCCAAGTCAGATTCGGTCTGACACACTTTGCGGGGTTAATATCGCGGTTGGATTGGAGATGCCATTAGAGGCCCAAAAACTGAGAATTGTTTTGGCACCATTTTACTACCACCTCCAATAAAACATTGTATGAAACTGGGATGTTTAGGCAAAAAGAGCATAATGAAAGATTATATGTATAAACGAGTTGGTAAACCCATTTAGCTCTAAATGTAGAGTAAATGATATGTACTTTTTATGTGTGTCTTAATCTTCCCCCACAGGCCATAGCCCACGTCCTCATCCCACATCCCCATCCCATCCCCACGTCCCATCCCCACGTCCCATCCCAAACCCACATCCCACATCCCACATCCCATCCCCACATCCCATCCCCACGTCCCATCCCAAACCCACATCCCACATCCCACATCCCATCCCCACATCCCATCCCCACGTCCCATCCCCACGTCCCATCCCATCCCCTACTTCCCCCATCCCATCCTCAACCCCCCTCCATCCCCCATCACACCCCCATCCCACCCCATCCCCGATCACACCCCTATCCCCCATCACACCCCTATCCCCCATCACACCCCTATCCCCCATCACACCCCTATCCCCCATCACACCCCTATCCCCCCATCACACCCCTATGCCCCCATCACACCCCTATCCCCCCATCACACCCCTATCCCCCCATCACACCCCTATCCCCCCATCACACCCCTATCCCCCCATCACACCCCTATGCCCCCATCACACCCCTATCCCCCCATCACATCCCTATCTCCCCATCCCCCCATCCTCCGGATATTGTTGGTCACTAAGACCAAACGGACAAGTAGTCCCTGCAATTTCTTTATAGATTATAGATAGGGAATTGCTAAAGTCCCACCAAAAATTATTAACACCACACCTCCAAGGTGTGCTTTTGAGCATGATGTGTGAGAATTTAATGCTATATTTTTGAATTTAAATCAAAATATTTTATTTACCTCTATCATTCTAAGGTTGTATTCAAAAAAATTGGAGGTGTTTGAATTTGAAACTAAAATTATACAACTTTTGAATTACTTAAAGCAAAAATACATTTAAAATTAGCAATGGAGCAATAAAAATTCAACTAAAATTTGTATTTGTTCTTCTTTCTTTCAAGGAGGTGATAATGTTGTGATTGAATGAATGATGGACCACTTGAATGAAAAAAATAGCATTAAATTCTCAACTTACATGTTCACATGTACGTTAGCAATTTTGGGTGTTGCTTTAACAATTTCCTATATATAAATATATATACACACACACATATATATATACTCCCTTTGCCCTATTATAAAACTCCAAAAAACTTCTCCATGAGGGATTAATTGAATTTTAAGTTATTATGCTAGTGACAAATGCATTCTAGAATCAATATACCACCTACCAAATATTGGCAAAATCTCAAGTTTTAATGTTGTTGTTTAGACACCCAAATTCCATGCAAAAAGTACCCTATTTGTGCATAGTTTGTGAAGGATGCGAGCTCCTCATTATTTTTGTATTTGTACTAATGACACATGAGCTCTAGAATCAATATATCATCTACCAAATGTGTGCAAAATCTCCAGCTTTGAGGTTACCGTCTAGGCACCCAAATTCTATGCAAAAAGTACCATATTTGTACATGTTGCTAGCTCCTCATGATTGATGGTTTAAAGATTAGTAGCAACAATGGTACCTCATATGGGCAAGGCCAAGCTTGTTAGGAGAAGAATGCTCAATAATTGCTTTGCCTCCATAAGATCATTGGACATGACGAACGCTTTTTCAACCATTGAAATTAAAAAAAAGGAGCTTTTTAGTGGGACAAGAACTATGCCTAATTTGGAGCTTTATATTGGGATAGAAGGAGTATATATATATATATATATATATATATATATATATATATATATATATGAACTGAAAATTTCTAATTAAAACAACAATGCCAATCAATACATTGGGCAAAAGATGTTGTGAAAAGATAAGAAACAAGATTATTGCATGCAAATTTGTTTATTGAAAACAAACCTTTTTTTTTGCATAGGAAAACAAATAATTTGAAGGAAAATTCAATAATGGTGAACCTAGTATTTTGAAAAATATTAATTTATTTATTGGAGATGTAATGAACTACACTAAATATTGCATTAATACCATATTACGTAAATTGAGAAAAGCAGTACATTCTTGGACTTTCACTACACGTTTCACTATTTCTGTCATTAAATTAAATTTAGCTTATTACAAAAAATTAAGAGTATATTTTCTTGTACAATAGTGAAGTCTCAATGATTGCATTCAAGTTGCAAATAAGTACAAGTTTGAGCTATAGCTATGCCTGTATGTACTATATGTAAGATTAAGGTGTACAAATTGGTCCCTCCATTTTTCCCAATTTACCTAATATGATGTTATTTAGGTTGCTCCACAGTAACTTCTCAATAATTTCCTCTACATAAATATTTGCTAATATTATAGTGATTTTCATTAGTAATTATAGCAATAAACTATTTTCAAAGGGCTTGAAAACAATAACAAATTTGGAAAAAAACAAACTAGCAGCATTCAAGTCACAAACCATGTGAAATAGTAGTAACTAGAACTTTGCATGCGCCTAAGTGGCCAAGCAATGATGCATGAAGTAACTTTTCAAAGTAAGACAACTTAATTGTTCATCCCTAAAATTCTTGTATATTTACATGCTCAAATGGCTCATAATTGACCTCTCTCAATAAAATGATTAGTGGATCAAATTTTGGAAATTTTTTCTATAATTCAACCTTTCACTTACTTATGTACACCCTTTCAAAATTTTAGGTCTTGTAAGTGCATACTTCATTAGATCATAAGACTCAAAAATTGGTCAAAACTTTTTTTGAAGCTTGTCTAAGGGGTTAGATTTTTTTTGGTCATCCAAATGGATATCTTCCACTTTATAAATTACTTATGGAGTTTGAACTTCTTTTAGAGTATGAAGTTGGCTATTTGCCTCACAAATTTCATGATCATCCAATGTTTAAAACATAGTGGGAAAATTTTGGAAGTAGGAGTTGCTTTATTGAATCTATCATTACACTAAGGCAATTCTTCAAGAAAGAGACTCTTATAGTAATAGATCTGAATTACAAAACCCATATAGTATAAATCTAGAACATTATTTGGAGTTCTTGCCAAGGTAATTTTTTGGGGAAATTACAAATAGGGACATGAAAACGTAAAATATTATAGAGAGGGGTGCAGTTTCAAAATAATTACAAATAGGGGCACAATTTCAAAAAAAATTGTAAGTTTTTGTAGTTTTTTTTGGTTTGAACATTGGTTGACTTAGACACATTGCATTAAATGTTAGGTAACTTCCAAAAAACTTAAAGGTCTCGCCAAATCAAGCCTAAATAAAGAAACTTTAGTACAAGAAATGGCAATTTTTGAAGACTTTCGATATTTTTGAAGGTTTGCTAACATTTAATGTGATGCATCTAAATCAACTATCCAAACCAAAAAAAGGTACAAAAAATTACAACTTTTTTTGAAATCATGCCCCTCTTTGTACTTATTTTGAAATTGTGCCCCCTTTTTGTAGTATTTTACGTTTTCATGCCCCTATTTGTTATCCCCTAATTTTTTGCTAAAAAAATGAAAGTTATTACATAGGCATCCTTAAAACAAATAAAAAACAAAGGATTGAGGAAGGGTGTTGCCCACAAAATGTTCAAAATTATTTTACAACAGCTTGGTCAATGGGCAAAATTTGTTGTTGACTCTCCTTAATTGTGCTTACACCTAAATCACATATGATACCATATCTTACTCAAAAACCATTAAATTTCATGTTTCTTTTGAAGGAATACAAACTTTTCAATATGAGCATATACACCCTTATTTTCACAATCTTATCTCAAGGATTTACACAATAAATGCTTGCCTAAATATTAAAAAAGCCAAAAAAAAAAGGGCTTCTTGGTCCTTTAGGGGCCGGTTAAGGCAACATATATTGAGTGTAGCTGTAAACTTGTGGTATATATATGTGCAAGCATGTGCCGTCCACCGTAATGTTAGATTTTCACCATTCTAGCACTCTCAAAAACAAAGGAGGAATTTAAAAAAAACACAAAAAGTGGGCCTTGCAAAATACCAAAAAGAATAAACATACCGACAGATATACAAACATACAAAATAGTGGGCCGTGAGAAGTATGGGGAGGGTGGAAACCAAAATCCAAAACGTGGGTCTCGATGGCCAAAACTGCCGGTTTGAAACGGATGAAGAAGTAACTTGTGTTTTTGAAAAATTTGGGGACAATCACTTTTTCAAGTTTCATCTATTGTTCTTCTAAATATAAAGTTTTCATCATTGGTTTGAGACATCAATTTCTAAACTCTCAAAAACGTCAATTTTGAATGGACCACCAGATTCACTAGAAAAGTAGGAGTAAGAAGTCAAAGAATTTGCTTTTTCACACAGACGTAATAGTTGCCACTTTTTTTTTACAAAATGTTGTTTTGAAAAGCTGGTTTTGTTTGGTATGGCTTGACCTTGAGAAATATTAAGAAACATACTTTGAATATCGCGTTTAGGTTGCCCCACACTGATTTCTTGACATTTTACACTATATTGCTGCTACAGTAATTTTCATTGAAATTTACTGCAACAAACAATTTTATAAGAGCCTAGCAACAACAATTAAGTTGCAGAAAAACAAAGTAGCAATGTGTAAGTCGTAAGCCATGGGAAATCCAAGAATATAGATAGTTACATGCACCTCCAAGTGGCCAAATGATGAATCATGAGGTATCTTACCACGGTAAGGCAACCGAATTGTCAAGGCAACCTAAATGCAATATTCAGTGTACACCAAATAGTGTATTTAGATTGCCTTAACTATTAGGTTGCCTTACCTTGGAAAGTTACCTCATGACCCACCACTCGTCCACTTGGAAGTGCATGTAACTCTTTATATATTAAAATTTCACCTAGTTTACAACTTGGATGTTGTTAGTTTGTGTTTCTATAGCTTTGTAATAGTTGTCAAATCTTTTAAAGTTTATTTACCACAATAAATATTGATAAAAGCTACTGCACTAACAATAAGTATTTAAATAGTGTGGAGTGTTGAGAAATTAGTATGGGGCAACCTAAATGCACTATTTAGTGTACACCAAATAGTGCATTTAGGTTGCCTCAACAATTACGTTGCCTTACCTTGGAAAGTTACCTCATAACCCACCACTTGCCCACTTAGAAGTGCATGTAACTCTTTATATATTAAAATTTCACTTGGTCTACAACTTGGATGTTGCTAGTTTGCGTTTCTATAGCTTTGTAATAGTTGTCAAATCTTTTAAAACTATTTACCACAATAATTATTGATAACAATAACAGTAAGTAAGTATTTAAATAGTGTGAAATGTCAAGAAATTAGCGTGGAGCAACCTAAATGCACTATTTGGTGTAGAGAAGAAGAAAAAAAGAAAACCAAACAAAAGGTGGGTCAGGAAGTTGGTCGTGGGGGTGGGGGTCCAGAATATCTACAGCGCCGGTTTGAATGACCCCCCCCAAACTCACATGCAGAGCTCAGACAGTGAGCGATATCAGGGGGAGTGGTCCACGCACGGATCACAGCACCAGGCCAGCCAGCAGGCGGGGCAACTCGGGAGGAAAAACTTGTCACAAATATTTGGATAACTTAACCACGGAGGCAGTTCTATCCATCCTTAACCCTACTGAGCTGTGTTGTTGTCAAGGCTTTCAAAAGTGGTTCATTGCAGTAAATTATTGCTGAAAATTACTGTAGCAGCCGTTAGTAATTAAATAGTGTGAAATGTTGAGAAATTAGTGTGAGGCAACCTAAATGCACTACACTGAATATTGCATTTAGTGCATTTAGGTTGCCTGTGCAATTAGGTTGCCTTATCCAAGTAAGTTACCTCATGACTCATCACTTGGCCACTTGGAGGCACATGCAACTCACTAAATATTTAGATTTCACATGGTTTGTGAATTGGAAGCCACTAGTTTGTCTTTTTATTGCTTCATTGTTATTGATAGAGTATCTAAAAATGGTTTGTTGCACTAATTTTTAATGAAAGATACTGTAGCAACAGTAAATACAGTGTCAAATGTCGAGAAATTAGCGTGGGGCAACTTAAACGCAATATTCAGTGTACTCGGTGTAGTACCCCACCCAGTCATCCACCCCCACCCAAGACAAGGCCGGATAATTCAAACTTTATCCTACGTTTGTCCCCCCTGGCAATAGCTCAGCGTAAAGTGAAGCAGTTCCTATAACTCTTGAATATTCCTCAAAAGGCACATGCGCAATCAAAGATTCACCCCAAGCAAAGCAAAGCGAAGCGTGGAGATCAGGCTAAAACCCTCAGGCCTTGTTGTTGTGGTCCCAAAAAGAGACGAGTACACCAACTGGTTGACTAAATCCTGTCAGTACACGAAATAGTGCATTTAGGCTGCCCCCACACTAATTTCTTCAAATTCAGGTTTATATAAATACTTGTTAATACTACGATAATCTTCATCAGTAATTACTGCAGTAAACAATTTTAATAACAAGAAGGGCTTGACAACAATGACACTCCAGACAAATAAACTAGCAACATCTAGGATGTACAAGATGTCAAACCATAGTATTTACAGAGTTACATACACCTCCGGGTGGTCAAGTGATGAGTCATGAGATAACTTTTTAGGATAAGGCAACCTAATTGGATAAGGCAATGCAATCTAAATGCAATATCCGGTGTACCCAAGAACAGAAAAGCAAAAGATAGAATAAACACAAAGTTACAACCGCCATGGTAGTGAAAAGTTTCCGTAGATTCCGCCCACTCCCAAG
Organism: Ulota crispa; assembly: GCA_963920765.1. Lineage (NCBI taxonomy): Eukaryota > Viridiplantae > Streptophyta > Bryopsida > Orthotrichales > Orthotrichaceae > Ulota > Ulota crispa. The sequence continues at coordinate 26,138,316 of OY987243.1, read as the reverse complement.
TGAAAAAGTCAGAATCCAGCTCTACGTTTGCAATTGCAGTGCACCCTATTATTTTCCAGATATTTATTGATATTTTTCTCCCCCTCCCCACCCCCTTTATCAGTCCACGTCATATAAATGCATGAGCATGGATTTTGAAACAAACCGCAACGTAGCATGGTTGTCGTGCAAGTCATGACAAGGGCGGTGGTGACGTGGCATCGATTCCTGCATGTCGTGTCACCTACATAGACTGCTGCACAATCAGAAGTTGGAAGTACGTGGGACAAGAATTGCTTGGAAAATATTTAGCCTTGAGTAAATGCATTTGAGACCAACTCCGGCAGCAAAAAAAAAACAGGAATACGAGTCCATTACGAGTGGGAAGAACACAAAATGCTTGCAAGCTTAAGATCAAAATTGCAGGGGGTGGGTACGAAATCTGCATGTAATTTGGTTCAAAATAAATCTAGACTACTTGAGCGGCAGTATTTAGCTTCTCTGCTAACGTGAGCTGTGTTTTCGTAAGATTGGCCAGGTACAACACCAACAAAAGATCCTGCAAACATGCCCCATAACATAGATATGTCAGGAAAGGAAAGGAGAGATGGTAGATGTGGCACAGGCTTGTTATTGCATTAAGGTAGGAGGCTCATGAATGGAGCATCTAAGGGCTGAAACTGAATTTTGGGTAGGTGAAACTTTTCAAAAGATTTTTCAGTAAATTTTCCTTGAAAGACGAGAAGGATTGGCATCTAACCCAAGTTGTTTCATAATTTTTGAGGCTTTGTAAAATTAGTAATGAAATTTTGAACTGGAAAGGTCATAGGGCTCTAAAATGGAGCACCTCCTCAAATGTACATTACTTGTACATTGTTGAAGGGCTATGAAAAACATGTACAAATACAGTACACTTGAGGAGGTGCTCCATTTTAGAGCCTGCTCCGAATTAGAGCTTCCTACCTTACACAAGAAAATAAAGAGAAAAGCCTTGTGTTTCAGAACCTTGACTTTTGAACTTCTTTACTTCGGTAGTATAAAACCCCTTTTCCACTTTTATGAAACCATTTTGAAGCGCGTGTGAGAAAAAAATGAGGTGAAATCGTAAAACAAGAAAAGTGGAAAACCCTTACCTGAACACTATCGTTGAAAAGCTTGTCGAAAGAATCAGACGAGATTCTTGGCACAGAAGCCATTGTGTCAGCAAGGAACCTGCCTACGGAGTTGTCAGGTTCGATTTGTCCTTCCTGACATAATAAACAGCAAAAGTCGTAATATTAGAAGAAGTCACGTAATGCAAAAGAAGTGTTACTACTCTTAATAAGAAAGACCTAATGATAAAAGGGAAAATTTCATGGATACCCCTGAAGTTTGCAATATTTACATAAATACCCCTGCTTTTTAGAAATTGCACAAACACCCCTGGACCATAATTTTTAGGCATTTATTTGTTATGCTTGTACTTCCATCATGACCAATGTTGAAGAAGGGAATGTAATGAAACAAAAAAGCAATGTGCGCACAAAGGAAGTAGGGAAGTGGCATGCACAACAAAACAAACGCCTGAAATTTTTGGTCCAAAGGTATTTGTGTAATTTCTGAAAAAGCAGGGGTATGTATGTAAATGTTGCAAACTTCAGGGGTATCCATGAAATTTTCCCATGATAAAATAGTAAAGGGAGTGTGGAACACATTATTACCACAACATCATCCACGTATCTGAAGACTCTGTCGATCATTACTTGCAGCCTCTCAATCGTTGCTTCCAATCCCTCAAGATCGTTTGGCAACCTCTCCACCACCGTCTTCTTCAAGACATCAACTGCCAAAAAACGAAGATAACAACAGTCAGGAATGTACATGCAAAAAAAATGCAGAATTTCAGAATATCCAAATCTATGCAAAAATGCAACAGAAATCGAAAGAGCTGACTACTAAGGCTGTATGTATCAAGTGAATTTTTCTCACTTACATCCTATTCTCTCAGCTTCAATCAGGCGCAAGTCAAGCTGGACCTCGTGGAATTGAGCTGCTAGCTGGCGATCTCCAAGAGTAAGAAGAGTAGACACGAAAACCTTGATATTTGCCTTCTCCTCTGCGAAAGCGGTATCCACAGTAAGCAGCACAGGATTGGCTACTTCTCGCCCGTAAAACTCGTGAATTAGAGTGTCACTGGGGCTCAAACTGGCACCTGTAGAATACCTGCAGATACAAAAGAAGAAAAAAACCAGAAAACCCGTGTCAATGCCAATCATAATACTAAAATCACAAGGCCATCTGTAATATCACATCCCGACCTTTGTAACATCACATCTACAGCTTGTGATATTATACTACTACAATAACATTGACATCTATAATATCACATCTTGACATTTTTTAATATCACATCTCCACTCTCTGCGATATTATCACATAGATACACAATTTGAAGACTTAATGGAATTTTTACTTCGCATTCTATTCAACATATGAAAATCCTAATAAAATTCAACATATGAAAATCCTAATAAAATTCTAATGGCGAATGCATAAACCGCTAGTATGTTAACGAAAAAGAAACAACAACTGATATACCGATGAGCGTAAAAAGATACAAGGAACTGAACTTACCAACCAATAATGATTTCTTTAGAATTCACACGCTGATGCAGCTCGAACATAGTTCGGTGGTAGTCGATATCCACTGCAACCTTTAAAAAGCGTACACACACAAAAAACTATTCAGTGAAATATGTAAGTAGTGAAAAATAACGTATAGTGGTAGCGTATATTCACAAAAAAACTACTCGAGCATCAACCGCCTGATTACTACAGAAGTAGCAGCATGCTCATAAAACTGTAAAAACACAGTCATCCTTACAACAAACCACGAAAACTTCGAAAACCTAAAAAAAATCTAAAACTCTATTCACTTCGGAGAGAACATATGCAAGCACGTTTGGCTCACGAATACATTTTGTAGCTAAACCCTAAACCTAACTGGTTTTTTCCAAATTTCTAAGCGAAACAAAGATCGGGCTATTTTTTTATAAATACAATTCCTGATAACGTAGGAGCACCCATAAGCGTCAGTGTCCCCATAACAGTCACTTCTGAAATCTTGGAAAATCTACGGAAGTGAATAGATGTAATGACAAGAATGTACAACATGTGAACATGAATTCTTAAAAGTGGTTATGGGTGCAATGGCAGTTTGTTCTTTAAAAATTCACAATTTATTCTCACAGTATCCAAATAATACATTTGAAAGTGCAAACTTTCTGTTCCTAATAGGATCCTATAATTTGCTAGCTATTTATTAATAGTCATCATGTTCAAAACCCTTAGTTTGACGTTTATGGGTACTCCTACCTTAAGTTGCATTAAGAGAGAGTGCCGAACTGGTTTTAGTTGTGTAGAATTCCGTGTCTCCAACAGACGATGAATGCCGCTCCTCATTGGTAAACCCTAAGTATGGAGTAAGGGAAATGTTTGTGATTTGGAATTGGCTATAAAATGATACACACCTGATCGGCTTGCTCGCTGTGAGGCACGGCATACGAGTTGCGGATCTCGACGGTGCCGTCCGCGGCGACGGAGCCGAGCAAGGTGCCGATGACGCGCTCTTGCTGGTCATTACGGCGGATGAAGGAATCGCAGATGTTGAAGAGCACCGTCGGGTGGAGCTTGGCCACCACTCCAGTGTGGCCTGACGGCATGTGCAACACTGTCCGTCCCATCGCCATAGCTGAAGGAACGCCGGAAGAAGAGGGGATTCGGTAACCGTGGCGAGCAAGCTCTATCGCGCGAGAAAGCGAGCAAAGGGGGAGTAGCAGCAACGGGAGCAGCGATCCGTAATCGAACAGGAGAGACAATCGCCTAACCTAAAAAGATTAGCTTCGGCAAGGGTTTCCAGACCTAAGTGAGCCAGGTTCGGACTCCGCCAAAACGAAACTACGCTGAATCTTACATGTAAGGTAGGCGGCTCATAAATCGTGCAGGCTCTAAAACCGCCCACCCTCTTGAATTGAATGTAAGGTAGGAGCACCCATAAATGTTAAACTAAGGGTTTTGAACATGATGACTATTAATAAACAACTATAGTAAATTATAAGTTTCTATTAGGAACAGAAAAAAATCAATTTGCACTTTCGAATGTATTGTTTGGATACTTTGAGAATAAGTTGTGAATTTTTAAAGAGCAAATTGCCATTGCACCCATAACCACTTTTAAGATTTCATGTTCACATGTTGTACATTCTTGTCATTACATCTATTAACTTCCACAGATTTTCCAAGATTTCAGAGGTGACGGTTATGGGGACACTAATGCTTATGAATGCTCCTATCTTAAGGTAGGAACACCCATAAGCATTAGTTTAAGGGTTTTGAACATGATGAATATTAATAAACATCTAGCAAATTATAGGATCCTATTAGCAATAGAAAAATAATGAGTTTGCACTTAGCAATAGAAAAAGGGAGCGACTAGGTAGACACCCCCCAATTGCTACGCGGACACCCCCATAGCCAAATTTATTAAATTGAGATTATTATTATGTTGAAATATGAAATAAAATCAAAGCAATACTTTAGCATACATTTGTGTTTACAAGCGCTGCAAACATACAACAAATTTGTCTCATTTGTGACACTGCTAGGAGTCAAACCAGTTGCTCCCTTCATTTATTAGTTTGACTCTTGACCATGTTACAAATGAGGCAAATTTGTTGTATGTTTGCAACACTTGTAAATGCAGATGTATGTTGAAGTATTGCTTTGATTTTATTTCATATTTCAATGTAATAATAATCTCAAATTTAATAGATTTGGCTAGGGGGGGTGTCCGCGTAGCAATTGGGGGGTGTCCACCTAGTTGGTCCCTAGAAAAATAATGGGTTTGCATTTTTTAATGTATTATTTGGATATTGTGAGAATAAGTTGTGAATTTTTAAAGAGCAAACTACCATTCAGTACCCATAACCAACACTAAAGTTTCATGCTCACATGTTGTACATCCTTATAATTACATCTATTTACTTCTACAGATTTTCCAAGATTTTAGAGGTGACAGTTATGGGGACACTAACGTTTATGGGTGTTCCTACCTTAAGTTGTCTTGATGATTTTTTAGGGAATTGATATGGGCACACCCTGGGTTTGATATATGCACACCCGTTTCCGGGATAAATTTTAGATTTTTATCATCAAAAAGGTGAACTTAAAACTTTTGAACTTAGACTTAGACTTAGAGACCTTCATTTAGTTTAAAACCATAAAGGAGGTTACAATTGAACAACACCCAACAAAAAAACTTAGTTTTTTCTACAAACAAAAATAAAAGTAATAATTTGCCCCCTAGCTAAGTTTTTTTATGGGGTGTTAGTTCAATTGTAACCTACTTTATGGTTCTAGACTAAATTGAGGTCTCTAAGTCCAAATTTGAATTTAAAATGTTCAAATTTAGCTTTTTGAGGGTAAAATCTAAAATATATCCCGCAAGGGGGAGTGCATATACTAAAATCCCCGGTGTGCCCATACCAATTCCCTTTTTTTAAATCCTTGACTTGCTTTCAATTAAGGTACTGTGCTCTAAAACAATCACTTTAAGGGTTGGTTTGCTTTTTCATGGGGTTTTTGAGATAAGAAGATTTTTTATTTAATTTTTAGACAAGGGGAAATGTATGCTAAATGTAGCACAGTTTTTTCATAGTTTTTTTGAAGCATTATTGAAATGTTGATGAATTTTCAAAGTTTTTTGTAGTAGACACCTACTTGTGACTTTAGGTCTTCCATAAACCGTTCCCCTTGCAACTTGTGAAGAGATGGGTGAAATCAAAAAGTATGATTGGCTCTTGCAATAAATACACCTTTTCTTCTATGACTTGAAGGTGTCTATTCAAGAACCACTTCATAGCTACCTATGAGACACTTTGTTTGAGAGGGTCGCAACTAGAGCATACTACCTCATAACTTACAAGCATTCAAAGTGAGCCACTTTTCTCCACTTCAAGTTAGATTTTTTTTTTTAAAGTATGTATTAAACCTAAAGTTTGAAAACAAAATTTAATGACCGTTCCCAATTCAAAAAATTAAAACTATAGTTGGTGGGATAGATTAAGAGTTTGCCTCATAATTAATGGTGTTGATGTTAAGAGAGCTTAGCAACTAGGAATTAACACCTCACCTTCAAATGCCTAAAGTTGAAAAGCATTTGAATACATCTCTACATGCTCTTTAGATCATCAAGAAAATCCATTTGGCTTTCATCCATGTTATTTCCAATCAAATCCTTAATGGGTCCTTTAACAAAATTGTAGATTTTATCAAAATCAAACCCCGCTTGGTAAAAGGAGAAAACCAAAATTTTGAGCTAAGCTCTTAATTAAAAATCAAAGTCACTCTATTTACAAGTAGTGAATTTTTTTGACTTTTTTGAATGATTTGCAAAACTTTCATGAGACCTCAAGTGTCTAATGAGGTATCTTATTAAAAACTATGTTTGTTTGTAGACTGTTGAGTAAATTTTGGATTTTCTCTAAAACTAAAGATGAATGTTGTTGAGTTTTTTAAAATCTTGAAACTTTCAATTTTACAAAATGAAGAAATACATTTATAAAACCTTAGATGGCACTAGCGACGTTCTCATTTGTCCAATAACACTAGAAACAATCTAGACCGGTGACAGGGCTGCAAGTTTTGGGGAACTGCTAGGTTGGGAATGGCCGTGAGAAAAAATTAAAAAATAAATAAATAAAGTCTTAGAAAAAAAGATTAGATTATTGGTATTTTTTGAAAAAAATGTTTTTATAAAACAATTAACTAAATATTATTAGTTGACAAGGCATTGAGGTGACCAGCAAAGACTGTTGTCAAACTGCTCATGTGGCAGTGTTTCCAAAGCTCTCATAGGTTTATGGTTTAGGAGCCCTCCCTTGGGTTCAAATCCCTCCTAATGACTATTGAAGATTGTGAAAAACAACATGTACAAATAGAGCACGTTTGAGCAAGCATTGAGGAGGTGATTTTAGAGCATGGGCGCTTTTAGAACCTCCTCCCTTTCCCTTGATTTTTCAGAAATTGCACAAAGTACCCCGGATCATAAATTTTAGGCATTTATTTATTTATTGTGCAAGCTAATTCCTTCATGACCAATGTTAAAGCAAGGAGTGCTATAGAATATAAAAGAAGTAGCTTGTGCATAAGGGAGAAAGAAGTGACATGCACAATAGAACAAACAATTGAAAATTATGGTCCAAGGATATTTATGTAATTTCTGAAAAAGAGAGGTATATATACAAATATGACAAACTTCAAAGGTAGTCATTAAATTTTCCCATGTTTTTTCCTATTTAGTTTCACTTTGAGAGTTGTGTTAACTTAGTGCACAACATTTTAACACTTTTAACCAACAATTATTGTTGCAAGAAGAAATACTAAAAGCACAACACATATATGCATTACTTGAAAAGCAATTCCCCTACTAAGGAAAATTAAACCTATGCTTCATCCTAGTGGTTTTGGACTTTTGATAAGATTTTTTTTTTAACAAAGCACTAGATTGGCCACTCAAAACTTTGGGAGTTGTTGGTTATCAATGTCATGCACTATATGAATGTCATATACCAAACTCTTACATACAGTTTGGCTTTGTTTAGAATTTACAAGAAGAAATAATACAGCTACATAGGCCATTACTTGAAGAGAAGTTTAGCACATATCCTACAAAAACAAAATCCCCCAGTTTCTATTTTGTTTACATGTATAAGCTTGGCTAAAATGCTTTGGTTTTTTGTTGCCATGTGGAAATACATTTGCAATAAGAGAACTACTTGCAAAATTAAATTTACTTGCTAAATTCTTATCAATAATATAATATCAAAAGGAAGTACAAAATTAAAAAAAATGGTAAACATAGCGCTAAATGTTGGCCTTAGGTGCTAAACATTTGCCTCCTTTGAAATGTCAAGCTAGAGATTTAGCATTAATAATCAAAAGACTCAAAATATGATAAAAGTTAGTCATTTTAAGAAAGAAATCTTCAACATTAAAAAAGCCACAATAAGTAGATATCTCACAAGGAATGCCAAGCATTCAAGTAAATTGAACAAAATAAAAAGCAAAAATTGTGCATCACAACATAAGTAGTAGTTTGGCATCATAGACGACTCTAGAAACCAATGCAAAAGTTTCAACTTCAAAGAATAAAAGTGCAAAAATGTCAAATCAAATATGTAGTGAAAAACAAAAGACCAGAAAGAAAGAATTTTTATAAATACCATCATTTACTCAACATCCAAGGCAAAAGTACAGTAGATAAAAGATGCAATCTTCAACAAAAGTTGGAGAACAAAGCAAAAACGTGCAAGAAAAAATAAACTTAAAAACAACAAAAGTGATCTTGTTTATTTGACTCGAGTTTAAAACAAATGAAAGGTAAATAGTAGAACAAGTCAGAAATCACATATTTTTTAGACTCTCGTCTAAAACTAACATATCGTTTCTCCATTTGAATGAAAACACAAAACAAATTGACCATCTTTCAAAATAATCCCCACTTGAGTAGCTTAGGTTATTTTACCTAATTAGCTAAAAGACAAACTACACATCTAAGTAATGAGTGATTGTCTGATTCATATTTAGTGACCAATAAGTGAGGACTAGTTACCACCACTAGAACCAAACAAATGCAAATTAAAAAAAGGAAATGATAGATTTTTGAAAAATTCCTAAGGTAATGGTACATTCACCAGGGCATTTTTTAAGGGCAAATCTATTTTTGCTAGATTCGCAATGGCGCTAGCCCATTGCTCAGTAAATGGCGGGATGACGTATTACTGGCAAGATTTTTTGCCAGTTGGCAACAAATTGCCAAAAAAAATCCACTAATACTCACTATTCACTTTAATTAAAGTTAAAGTAGCTAGTTATATGAACAACAAATGTATTCAAATACTCAAAATATGAGTTATATGAACAAAGGAAGTACATTCAAAACTCATTGAAATCTAATTTTTTTGTCTATTCTTCACCTTTGTAATCAACTTAGGACATCCTTCCATGTGAGGGGAGTGGCTGGTGCAACTTAATGTAGCTTGCCAATAATTAATGGGATGTAATTCCAGATAAACTAGAACTCCCATCTAACCAATTCTTAGCTAGTTATAGTAAGTTTCACCAACCACCCCCTTCACATGGAAGGACGCCCTTAGTTAATGGAAGCTTCATGTTACTTGAGGTTTTTTTTACAGCTCTCAAGTCAAATTATATAGAAATGGCAAAAGGTAAAACTTGCAGATCTTAAAATCTTATTTCAAAAATCTCTTAGGCCGTAGCTTACTTTACATTAAAAAAAGAAGCTAAATCTACATTGTTCCTCCTACTATGCATGTTTTTTGGAGTAAATTCACATGACAGTAAGTAATATGAAACTTTGAGTTAAAAAATTTCAAATTCCCATTGTGTTGGCACCAAGTGATCCAAGTTAAACTTAAAGTCAATGCAACATGGCAAGTGATTTATAACTTAAAAAACTTTTGAGGGTTACATTTTACTCTTACAAGATTATAAATTTCAAGGTGTTTAGATGTTGAAAAGCAATAACAAAGATATTTAACTTCATGAAGAGAGTGCAGTCATTTAGTTTTATGCTAATCCCTTCAATTGTGTTTGTTTTTATATGGATTGTATTTTAAGGGAAAATATCAAAAGGCCCCTCAAGCATTTTGAAATATGAAACATACCCTTGGATTGTGTAAGAATATCAATTAGACTGCTTGCTATCTTTTCAAACATCAAATGTAGGGATGTGGACACAAAGATCCATTCCTAAATCACATCCCTCCCACGCACTAAATATTTCACTAAATTCAACATTAAAAACTACATGTCTTGAAAGCTGTAATAATAGATTGAGAATGTTTTGGTTTTAGATTGGTGGTGGATTGTGATGATTCTAAAAGCAATTTTATCATAATTTGATGCTTTTCAAATGTTTTTTACAAACACTTTTCATAATTTGGTTCAAGTCAAATTTTAGTGCATTATGTCCTTCTTTCTATTTTCAAGAGGCTTGCTTGAGTTGAGGCAATTTCAAGCTCTTAAAGGTGGTTAAAAGCTTAAAATTTGTTCTTGGAAGACTAGAAGTTGATGAATTTAGCATATTTGATAATGCAAAATTGCACTTGGCATGAGTTAAAGGCTTGGAGTTGGAATAGTCTCCACTTTAAATTTTAATGCATCTTGTCCTCCTTTGTAAGCTTTTAGAATGTGTAATTGGTTTTAGATTTGGTGAAGAATCGATTACATGGGAAGCGTTTGAGTGAGGAATGGATCTTTTTGTCCACATCTTTGCTTCTAGTTTCATTGTACCTCTTTACTATAAACTTTTGTAAATAATGGGATGACAGTGTAAATTACAAAAACTAGATGCAAGTTGAATACAAGTCAAATCTTGGAGGCAAGCTTGATCTTCAAGCTCAAAACATAATTTTAGCATGTAAACCTATTATTGCATTGATGGCATTGTAATGTTTGTTGTCATCCCAATATTTACCAAAACTTGCTATAAAGAGATACAAGAAAACTAGGGATATTTATGATATTCTAAAAAATAAGTAAGGATATAACTGATATTCTTATAACAAAACCAAGTATACTTTTGATGTTTCAAATAATACAATGATAGAGATGTGGACAAAAAGATCCATTCCTCACTCAAACCCTTCCCATGTAATCGATTCTTCACCAAATCTAAAACCAATTACACATTCTAAAAGCTTACAAAGGAGGACAAGATGCATTAAAATTTAAAGTGGAGACTATTCCAACTCCAAGCCTTTAACTCATGCCAAGTGCAATTTTGCATTATCAAATATGCTAAATTCATCAACTTCTAGTCTTCCAAGAACAAATTTTAAGCTTTTAACCACCTTTAAGAGCTTGAAATTGCCTCAACTCAAGCAAGCCTCTTGAAAATAGAAAGAAGGACATAATGCACTAAAATTTGACCTGAACCAAATTATGAAAAGTGTTTGTAAAAAACATTTGAAAAGCATCAAATTATGATAAAATTGCTTTTAGAATCATCACAATCCACCACCAATCTAAAACCAAAACATTCTCAATCTATTATTACAGCTTTCAAGACATGTAGTTTTAAATGTTGAATTTAGTGAAATATTTAGTGCGTGGGAGGGATGTGATTTAAGAATGGATCTTTGTGTCCACATCCCTACATTTGATGTTTGAAATAATTGAGGGGTATTGTTGATATTCTCCTTATTTTAAGTTCCACTATAATCCACAAGGTTATATTATGGGGAAAACTTGATGTATACCCTAAAGTTTGCTATATTTATAAAGATATCCTTAGTTTTTCAAAAATTACACAAACACCCTCAGATCATAAATTTTAGGCATTTGTTCTATTGTGCATGCCACTTCTTCTCCTTGTGCGCATGTTGTTTCTTTTATGTTCTATTGCACTCCTTGCTTCAATATTGGTTATGAAGGAAGTGACGACCACGACAAGATAAATGCCTAAAATTTATGGTTCAAGGATATTTGTGTAATTCTGAAATACCAAGGGTATCTCTACAAATATTGCAAACTTCAAGGGTATCATCAAATTTTCCTTATCTATCTATATATATAAAAGAGTCCCTCTGTCCCTATCTATCTATATATAAAAAAGAGTCCCTCCAACCTAGGGTTTTGATAACCAGCTCATTCTAAGGAGAGAGTGTTGTGGTGTAACTTCCAATGATTGACTAACATGGGAGAGAAGAGAACATGCATAAAGTGGTTTGCATTATGTCTTTTTAGCATAAGATCAATAGAGGAGAGACAAGTGCATGCGTAAAGTGGTTTAGAGTGAGAGTTTACTTAGAATCAAGCTGTTGCTTATATTGATACTACATGTACCTAAACTTGTATTATATACCTCATGTTTTCATCTCCCTTGGTGCAAATGGTACTACTAGCTATGAATTAAGGTAGTATGCTCTAATTGCAACCCTCGTAGATAAAGCGTTCTATATATGGCTCAAGAATGGATATGAAGTAGTCCTTGAATGGACCCTTTTAAATCATAGAAGAAAACTAGAATACAGGCACATGCTTTGCGTGAGTTGGGCATGTATGGGTAATGCAACATTCAACTTTTCAAAAAAGTGATCTCTCAATTCAATTGGTCTAGAATTCAATCTAGATGTATTGTACAAAAATCAATCTCACAATTAGTCTAGAATCTAACCTTCATACACCATCATTTTGGTGAGACCAAAAATACCAATGGCATGGCTTCATCACAATGCTACTCTTTAATACTTTGCTAGGAGGTGTTTGGCATTTTATTAAATTTTTAGCACATGGTTGGAAAGCGTTTGATGTTTTATATTTGGAGCATGGCTTATTGTCTCAACTTCCACCAAAAAGTTCTAGAACATTTTGGAAAATGATATGATTGGAGGACACTTGGTGTTCTATATCTTGCGCGTCCTTTGTTGCTTCAACTTACAAAAAAACTTCTAGAAGGTTCTAGAAAAGGGCGCACTCAAGGAAATCCTCCCACTTAGTGGTATAGATAGATAGATAGTTTTTGGTGTTTCTTCTCCTCTTGAGTAAAAGATCAATCAATCTTTATGAAGGAAGCTCAAAGGTTTGTATGAAGGAAGCTCAAGGATTTGAATAAGGGAAGTTCAACAACCTTGATGTGAGGTTTCCCAAGGATTGTTGACCTTCAGCAGTTAAAAAGTTCTAAAAAGTTCTAGAAAAGGGCATGGAGTGAGTGCCTCCCACTTAGTAGTATAGATGTGTATTCTATTGCAAGAGCCATTCATAGTTCTTGATTTCACCAGTCATCTTTTCACAAGTTGCCAAGGGGACAATTTATGGGAGACCTAGAGTCACAAATAGGCATCTACTATAGAAAACTTTGAAAATTCATCAACAATTCAATAGTGCTTCAAAAAGTACTAGTGTATATGTGGCCTTGTGATGTTGGCCCAAATTTGCACCCCTCTTTGGCGAGACCTTTCGGATAACACCAAGAATGCCACCAAAATAAAAGTAAAAATAATTTTCTAAATTTTTAATCCATAAAAAACTTTGAAATTCAATAGCTTTCCCACAGTGGGCCCAAACGCCACAAAACCAAGCCCGTGGACCCCTCCTTGCCAAGAGCTTTCTGATGGTACCAAGCACGCAACAAGGGACACATAGTTTGAGAGATCTCAATGTGACAAACATCCAAACAAATAGGATGAAGTATATATGAAAAAACATCATGTTATACATTTAGCATCCATTTCTCTTTCTCTAAAAATTAGACAAAAAATGATGGTTTAAGGTATCAGCATCCATAAGCGTTGTGTCCCCATGGGAGTCACCTGACAGGGGCAAAGGCTAATCAATAAAGAATCAAATGGTTGTGGGTGATGGGAGTGATGGTTATGGGTGATGAAATGATGGTTGTGGGTGACTAGCTTGACGATTTTGAGTACCCATCTCACTATTTAAGAACCAACAAGCCTTATTTTTAGCATCTCTTACACATGGTTCTTACAATTTCAGTGATTTTGGACCTTAATAATTCTTTGAGAACAAATGCTTGCAGTTAAAACCTTAAAACTGATGCCAATATTTTTGATTTCTACTTTCTAACTTACAATATTTTTTTCAAAGTTAGTCAATTGTTTTACCTACTCCAAAACCCTTATTTCCACGCTTATGGGTGCGCCTACCTTAGAGCATGCTACCTTACAGTGACCAGTTCAAAGTTCAGTTCGGGAACGCATAAGGCGACGTTCCCGAGCGGGACCTTTAGAACCTTTAGAACCTTGGGAGCGTTTGCGTTCCCACAGAGTTGTTCGAGGACCTTCGACAACATTCCAATCAGGTTGCCCTACAGTAGGTTTCCCCCTCACCAGCTTTCTAATCGTCCTCTGTTTCGCTGTCGGTGTCGCTGTAAAGTATTCCTCGTAACGCTTTCTGGTGAGTTGATGCTGCTACCGCAAAGCTCTTTTCTCTGTTTTCATCAATACTTTTTATTCTTGAGGTAGCAATGACTTTTTTTTAGCTTCTTTCGCGGCCAGTTTTGGTCTCCCGATGGTCCTATTTTGCATGAATGATCGAGTTTCGGTGCACAATCGAATGGTATGGTGACTGAGGTTAGCGATCAATTTTGAGCGGCGGATTGTGCTTTGAAATGTTTAGGTCGTGTCTGAGTTCTGCGTGGATTCTGGTGTTTTCTTTCGAGGTTGGATGCGATTAGGGTTTCGAGGTTTGTTGCTTCGGATGGCATTGCTGGTTGCGAATTGAATTCGGTCTGTAGTTGTTGAGCTTTGTATTGAACGACTTGCAAGAGGAACATTTAGGGTTGACTGCGATGATGTGGTTAGTGACGCGAGTCCGGTGTTGCTGTTGAGAGCGTCGACAGAGCGATCGTGGTCGAGACGCGGAAGGCACTAGATTGCGATTTTGAGCAAGTAGAAGTGATGCATGCAGTGATTAGGTTTACGAGTTTTAGGGCGCGGCATGTTGGTGTGGAAGTTGTGGATTTGTGTGTTGTTGAAGTTACTGTATGTTTGGTTTGTTTCGTGGCGAGGGACCGTAGTGAATGGATGTGAGTATTTTGGTAGCTTGTGAAGAGGTGGTGATGTACAGCCTGATTCGGGGATATGTGGATGACTTCCAGGGTGGCAGATGTGAGTTGGAGCATTTGGTTTGTTGTACTGATAAGATGCGGGCGTGGATGTAGGGTTAGAGCTGGAGAATCATGGCTGACGAGGCGAAGGCGGCATTTTCGGCAGGGAAGTTCGAGGAGGCTATTCAGCACTTTGGGAAAGCTCCACTAATTCAAGTTGGTGTATTAGGTTAGAACAGTTGCTATAATGTGAACAGCGTCGGAGCGTTTTTTGCAACTCCATGACTCGAATCCTGAGAATCGGAGTTGACAGGGTGACTTTTTGTTTGGCGTTAGAGTAGAGTATTTAATGGACGATGCCTTTGATCTAATGATCCCAAGGTTGTGTTGGGCATCAGCTGGAGGAGGTCGTAGTGTGACCTCTGCCGTCCTTGGACATGGTTAACTGCGTTCTTGGATACGTTTGAAAGGAACAAATTGTTTGAAACAAGGAAGCCTCGGTACTTTTTTAAGGAGTAAGTTTATTTTACCATAGACTGAAGTCAAGCGTGAACTTCTTGTTTGTACATGATCTAGTGTGCATTGGCTCTCTTGATTTTGACTAGTTGTGTTATTTTTTTACTTTTTCTGGATTAAATAGAAGGAACAAATTTCTCACATAGCCAGAAGTATGCTCTTTGAATTCCAGCGTAACTTTGTAGATTTCCAGTGCACAGAATTGAGTGGGATAGATTTTTAGCATATTTATTTTCAAGACAGTTTGGTTATTATTCAGCTTTGTTGGAATACTAAAGTGGTTGTTGTAATCTTTGGTAGTTTCTTCTGCTTCGGTTTTGCCATACCCCCGGACATGAGCTCCTGATTCGTGTACAACTCTGGCTGGGATCTCGGCTGCGGTTATGTGATTGATGGTCCAGTTAGTTTTGTTTTTTGGCGAATCTTCTATATCAAGATTCTTCTAGATTCGTTCATTCGGTACGCACCATATGCTCAAGCTTCCACTTCTTATACTTGTATCTTATGGTTTTTCTCAGGGGCGCATGCTCGCTAGATTTCATTTTTTGGTGGTGACGGCTTTTACTGACGCATGGGATGTACAATGTGACTGGTGCAGGGTATGGAATTACACTGAGTAACTGGATAGCTTTCGGGCAAATTCGACTCCTTTAAGCTTCCGCACCATGACTGCTCTTAATTCGAATTCCATGACAGAAGGGCTTCCATTAGCGCTCATTGATGGAAGCAGCGCTGTTGTTCTCTCCTCTAGGAGCGGAGAGGACTCCGAAGAGTGCATGATGGAACAGCTTACTGCTTTAGAAAATCAGCAGGCATTCTGGAGGGTTTATCATCGAAACTCTCCTACATGGGCATTTTTTACAACCAATGATAGCTGCCCAGTGGACCTTGTAAAGCCTCAGCTTATGAGATGTATTGTTTGTCATCCGAGCAGAAGAGAAACATTGGGTCTACGAAGTACACGTTGCCGGAAAGGTGTAGTACTGTACAACAAAGAGCACGGCACTTCTGCCATGAAACGACATGTGCATGCTGAGCATCCACAAGCGTTCGGCAGATACAAAGCATTGCGAAGTTCTTCTGAACCTTCTTTGATTACACCTCGGCAACCTTCCAAGAAGAGGTCGGGATCTTTTCCAGGTTCGTTGGTTTATGTATATGGTGGCTCTAACCCACAAAAGCAGGACGAACAACATCAACAATTTCTTGAGGACCTGGCATTGTACATTATGAAGGCGCATCAGCCGCTCTCCAGTGTAGAGAATGTTTGGTTAAGAAGGTTGCTGCTCAGCCAGTGTCCGCGCATTTTGTTTCCTTCACGCCTTGAGTTCTTGGACGACATGATTCCGAAGTTGGTAACGAAGACCTTGGAGAAATACGTTGTCCCTTCCCTTGCAGGATGCACAACCGCCACGATATCCTTTGATTTGTGGATGTCATGTTCAGAGGGGGCCATTTATGCAGTTGTAGTCAACTTCATCAACGATGCATGGGTCCCTTGCAATGTTACTATTGGACTGCTTGACACGTCTAGCATGTTGCAGGCCCCAATCGCGGTACAGTTGCAAGACATTCTGAACCGGTACAATCTCACCTCGCGGATAATTGCATATGTAAAAGATGAGAGTCCCAGTCTTGATATCGTGACTACAGCATTGGCCTCTGTAGTCTCGTGTGAGCTTCTTGATTTACCGGAGCCATTTTCAGGCACTTGCTTTGGCCATGCCTTGTCCAGATGTTGCGATCATGCGACTGACGATTCGAAGGTGAATTGAAAGCCGTTCAAATCCCTCCTGAATATTTGCTCAACTGCTTTCTGTTTTGCGAATATAAACTATTGCTGTTTATCCAACACATATGTTGGAAACATGACACGGGGTATCTGGATTTTGTTACTATTTGCTGTCGTTGTTGTGCCGGTTCTACTATTGGTGTTTATCTCTCGTGCCAATGTTCATGAACATGAGAACTTTGAACTAGCATCTTATGTTTTTTCTGGGTGCGTGATGTTTATTCAGGTATGTGATGGGTTGAAGACTGTTAGCTTGAAGGATGCACAGGTTTCTCTACAAAAATCTATAACGTGGATTCAGCACTCTCGAAAGAGAAGGCAAGAGTGGGCAAAGGCTTGTGCGGAGAAGCAGCTGTCACATCGGACTTTGAAGCCTCCTGTTAAGACCCGATTTGCGTCAAGAGCATTATTTTTTCAGGAGTCTTTGGATTATAGTGAAGCTATCACCAGCTTCTGGTCAAGTCAAAATGCTGATACGCAGTTGCCGATTTTAACTCAACAGATGTGGGCTGTTGCAAGGGCAGCTACTGAGACCCTTATTCCTGTGGTCAAACAGGGCGTTCTGAAGCAAAATCATGGGTTTTGGTTCCTATCTGAGGCTCTTGCGGCCGCTCTTTCTTTGTCGATTCACTTTCGACAAACTCACTTTCTTGCTGGTGAGGTATCTACCTCACAAGGGGATGGCGACTTCGATGGTGAACTGTTGGTTCTGAAGTCACGTATGGAAGAAGAGGTGTTAGCCGTGCTCGAGCCCTTATTATCATTTGCTGGAACCTTTTCTCGGCAGAGTGCACACAACATGCTGGCGCTCATGTTGGATCCGCGTTTCAAGGGGCTGGGTCTTGTGCGCGACTATGTTGGAGGGGAGAAAGTCGTGAGTATCGTATTCGAGTATGACAATCTGGTCCTGTTACCGTTGTTAATGCAGTGCTATAAGCGTTTACATCCAACAGCTCAGAGCCAAGAACCTATTACCCCCATTTCTGAGAATTCAATTTTTGGAGCCCAAGCTTCAGCAGAAGAAGTAATTCTAGAACAGCTGAAATCCGAGCTGTCCTTATTCAGAAGGCTGCATGTTGCGGATGGGGATTATGATAGTCCCCTTATTTGGTGGAGAAAGCATGAGAAAGAATTTCGAAATGTGGCATTTTTGGCTCGACAGATTCTCGGAGTTGTTGGATCTCAAGTTGAAATTGAAAGAATTTTCAGCATTACAGGTGTCATATTATCTCAACAACGGCGTAGACTTGGCATGGAGCACTTAGAGAAATTGGTATTTATTTCTAAGAACTGGCCAGACGAGCCAAATAATGTTGGGAAATTGGAGGACGAATCTGTCGAGCACTTCCTCGAAATTGAAGACGTCATCGTTGATGATAACATTCACTTTATAGAGGAAGCTGAGTTGTTTGAGAAGTAAAACTTCTCAATACCAAGGTACATGTTTTTCTTTTACCATGCTTTTTTTTCAGAAGTGTACAAAAAGATTGAACTGTGTAGTATATTTTACTGTATCTGTCAAAATCTAATCTCTGCCTTGTTCTGGTTCAGGTTTATTTGTGGCTGTACAATTGAACTTCATGGTAATGTATGTACTTAAATCTTCTTTCAGATGCAACCAAATTGAAAGAATTGAAAAGAGCTGTAGATAAGGGGAAAGGGGGTCATTCAAGCTGTTCTGTCTGCAGGAAAGGGCGATTATGTATCCTGGTAGTCTTTTCCTGCCAAAAATTAACATAATTTTAAGGAGGTCCCTCATGTGTAAGTATTAAAGATATGATTCTGGATATGAAACTGCTCTGTTATATGTTGTCTACCTACATGAATTCCATGTTTTTCAAACCCATCTAGTCCGTGATGATGAATATTGTATCGGATCCATTGACTGCCTTATATTGTTCTTAGGGCAAACTGCCATGTGCTGGCGAAGCTGGCAGAGATCCGAAGCGTTTACTGGAGAAGTTGGTGAAGTGAGTTCCCACATTGCCAAACTGAAGTTTTACCAATCACCTGGAGAGGAATCAAGTGAACTAGTGGATTGTTTTGCTGTCAAGGAAATTTGAAATGTGCTGAGATTCACACTGCTTGCATTAAAACTTTAACACTTGAACAGGGTCCCACTGGTGGAGTTGTCATTCAAATTGGACGCACGATGCATGGCTGGAAAGTTCTTAACAAGACCCTTTATGGTAGACAGACCCATACCCGACCGTTTAACCCCTAAATGCCCAAGGCACCACATTTTGGTGCCGACAATACTTTGAATTTCAATAAAACCTAACTAAGCTGCTATTTTTAGTATTTTGTAATTTCAAATTATTCTTTTTGAAGTCTAGTTTTAGCTTTAAAACCCGATTTTGAAAATTATTGATTGTGAATTTTCTAGTTTAGATTTTGTGCAAGGGTGTCCACTACAATCTTGACTTTTTTAGTATTGAGAGCCCATGAAAATGAGCCTCAAATGCACTAGATCTTGGAGAAATATTCACATTAGAAATTTATTTTAAAACATTGTAGAGGAGATTTTGAAAAGTTGTAAATTTATTGGAGTTATGGATGTTATATCCTTTGAACCCATATTTTTCATGTGATTGTTTTTTTAGATTTGACATGTGAAAAGAGCATTAAAAGACTTGAAGTCATTTTTGTAGTTTTAACACCCTCTTGATCAAACATTATAATCTTTCAATCCATAAGAAGAATTATTGTGTTTTCTTTTCCTATGTGATATCTAACTTATCTATTTTGAATTTGTATGGTTACAATTTTAAAAAAATTGATACAACTTATCAAAATGTTGGCTTTTTGTTTAGTCTAGAACAAATTCCTAGAAGTTCAAAAAAGGCCTTGGGCATTTAGGGGTTAAGGGTTTGGGGGTACTTTAAGGTTTTCAAAAAATCCAGAAAATCTGTAGGGTTAGCCTTTCAACAAGCTATCATGGAATGTAATTTTTGTGGAAAAAAGTAATTTAGATTATTTTATATTAAAGGGCATAGTTGTAGCTCGTAGGGTCCCTATTAGCAACTCTAAACTAGCTTTGAAACCCCTTGGATGTGTTCCTATGATGGCACTTGATGGTCCCAATTCAAACCCTCTTAAAGCAGTTTAACAATTGACATGAGGCAAAACTTGCTTGTGCAAGTAGCGTGCATTGCTCCACTTTGGGTTCAAGAATGGATGGTGAATACCTCAAAAGTAGGGTGTGGAATTGGGGAGTAGTGGAGAATGGGTGTGTCTACCTTAAACAATATTTTACAGATCTTGGCTAGAACAAAATTGCCATTTTTGTTACTTGCCATAGGAGGTCATATAATAGTGGTGGTTTATTGTCCTAACCAAACCCAAGCCTTTGATTATAGAGAAAACTTCATGTATACCCACGAAGTTTGTAATATTTACATAGATAGCTTTGCTTTTTCAAAAATTACACAAATACCCTTGGACCATATTTTTAGGCATTTATTTGCTTTGCTCGTACTTTCTTCATGACCAATGTTGAAGAAAGGAATGTAATGAAACAAAAAAGAAGCAATGTCTGCACAAAGGGAGAAGGAAAGTGGCATGTACAACAAAACAAACTCCTGAAAACTTTGATCCAAAGGTATTTGTGTAATTCCTGAAAATGTAGGGATATCCATGTAAATATTGCAAACTTCAGAGATATCCATGAAATTTCTCTTATATGAGTTCCTTTTGCCCTGAAAAACTTTTAGTCCTTCTGAAAGGAACTTTTTCTCTTGCTTGGCATGTGATCCTCCCTTAAGAGCATTTTTACCCTTACTTGTCAAGAGTTTGGCATGTGGCAAAGTTGAGAATTGTTATAGGCTTCGTAATATATACCTAGTGCTATTCAATTCGTGTGTGAAGCAATGGCCCTTAACTCAATGTTCATTCTAGTTTTATCTTACATTCAACTTTGCAAGTGATCAGTTGACTATTTGTAAGTCATGTTTGGTGATAGAAGAGAGACAAGTATTTGAAGGGTCTACCAATATAAATGGAAATTCTTAGGAAATCAATTTGAAGAGCAAAGCTGCAAATGCTATATGAAGCTTGGCTCAACCAAATGTTGCATATCTTCAATAATCCTTAAATGATGCACCCTAAAACAATGTAATCAATTCAACATTCATATTTTCTAACTTTATTGAAAATCGAGTGGTAGTTATCTTATTTTATTGTGTGGAGATGAAACTACATGACTTTTAAATGTTATTTTATCAAAAAGGAACTATGAAAACTATAAATTATTTTGAAATATATAACGATAATTGGAAAAATTTCTTGTTAAATATAAAATAAGCTTATAAAATCTAAAAACTCTTTGGGTATGTTCACACTTGGTGTTAAGAGTGGTAGTATTGAAGGAAACTTAGTGCGGCTTCACATTATGGCCGAAGGTCAAGAGGCCATTGATTTCCACCAATCAAATTGCAAGAAATTGAGAGTTTGGCTTCTCAACTCCTCACACTAGAGGTCAAACTCCAAAGGCCATCACCCCCCATAACACCATCCTTTCATCCAAAACAATGGCCTCTCAAGAAAATTTTGGGTCAAGCAAAAATGGAGATCCAAACTATGGTTGAGAGGTTGTCACTTTTTTTTTGTAAAATAATCAAAAGTTGACAAGATCTTGCCTGTTAGATTTGGAAGGTCTAATAAATGCTATGACTTTGGACTTTGGGGTTGGCCTTTGGAGGCTTCACACTATGGCCATTCAAGTTGAGAGGCCTTGGAAGCTTATTGCCAAGAGTTTGGCTTTTGGACTTGGCCTTTGGAGGCTTCACATTAAGGGTGGCCAAAGGTGTCAAAAAGAATATTTTAGTACCTATTTTTAGTCCATTTCTTTGGCCTCAAAGTTTGGCCACTCAATCCCATGGCCTCTCAACTTGATTGACCATAATTTTTAAATCCATTTGGACACACCTTTAGATTTCATGTGTTGCTAATATCCCTCCTAACACCAAGTGTGAACATACCCGTAGCGTATTTGATATTGTAGGACATGGTATAAACCAAAATTCCATGTACACCTATAGTTAGAGCATTTATAGTACTTGGCCTTAAACTCACACTTCAAATTGCAATATAGTAATCAAAATTTGAAACATTTGAATTGGATTTAACTTTTCGTAGACTTAGAAAGATTCATTCATTGATTGAGTTCAAAATTTTAATAAACTGTTGTTTTAATGCTCAAATTTATATCTAAAGCAAAGAAGTACATTTTTCCAAATTGTTTTAAAAGAAAACTTTAAGTACTTGATTTTTTAGAGTCTTCTTTGTAAATTAATCATTAAAATATAATTGAGGGAATTTTCACCATTATCAATTGCAAACATATTCAAAGAACTCTCTTATAAGAAACTAGATAAAAATTTGTAATGCTTCATCCATGAATTTTGCATTTAAAATCAAGAGGCTACCTTGTGGCTCAAACGTAGCATAGGGTTAACCTTTGAACAAACTAGACAACATAAAGTGTCCTCACATGATTTCACTTCACAATCCTCTTTGAGGCACTGGATTTAATTTTTTGGCCTTGCTATAAATTACAGTTATCAAGGTATTTAAGTAGTCCATGCAAGTGGAGTAATGGCAAGGCAAGCCAAATGTTGTAGAAGTTTCTCAAGAGCCTTGATTGGGTGAAACACCATTCAAGTCAAGGTAGAAAGCAACTTCTTATAGGCTGCAACTGGTCAATACCTCTTACAAACTTCCTTGCATGAGCTTTGTGGTAGCAAGAAATTTGTCAGCAAGATTTCAAGCATGTTCTAAACCCTTGTCATGGCTGCCCTCACCAATTGTGCCAGTCATCATTTTTTGTGCAATAGCACTTCAAATCCCTAAAACTTAACATACAAAGATGTAAAATCTTCAATGATTTGCATGTGTGAGCATTCACATCTAATCTTGCTACTCACAAACTTTGAGATGAATCAATGGCTTATAGAATTTTGTAAAAATCAATAAATAACAACCACCTACCAAAAATGAGACTTTGCCACCACATATTGTTTAATCAAATGTTATAATCTCCTCCTAGTCAACTGTTCCCAAAATTTGCTAGTTGTTTTCTAAGTAGGTGTTCCACTATTTTCATAGAAGCACTTTTTGCATCATCCAATTAGCTGAGATATGATGCATCAAAGCTATATGTCTCTGAAAACCATATTTTTGGTGAAAATGGCTTAGTTGATGGGGGGTTAATGTGTCATTGTCTTTTCTGTTTTATCAGGGCCATTCACATTATGGCCAAAGGTTGAGAGGCCATTGGTTTCCACCAATCAGATTGCAAGAAATCAAGAGTTTGGCCTCTTGACCCTTCACACTAGATTGACTAGAGGCCAAAGCCCATAGTCCGTCATTCACTAAACTGCCTACATGGCAATACTTTATCATCCAAAACAACGGCATCTCAAAGGGAAGTTTGGATTTAGCAAAAATGGAGACCCAAACTATGGTTGAGAGGTCATTAATTTTAGCATTTATTGCATATTTTTAGCATATTTTCTTGGCCTCTCAACAAATTTTGGCCACTCAATCACAATTTGACGACCTCTTGACTTGGTTGGCCATAGTGTGAAGCGGCCTTTAAAGCATATCCTGCCACCTGCCAAATGAAGCCCCTAGAAATTAGGTTTGGAGGGGGCAGGAGCAGCAAGTAGTGCAACAAGGCATGAAGTTCTCCTTCATTCTGGAAGGTTTTAGAACCTATACTTGTATTACAACAAATCGCAATGGTACATCCAGCTACATAGCATGAACAATGCATGAAAAGTGCTTGACAAGGATCAAGAAGGGGGCTTAGAGAAACCTCAAATTTGACATAAAAGTGGCTAACCCTGAATAGTCATGCTCTTGCACAACGACAAGTACATTGTTATTAGAGATTTAAATTACAGAAGCTGTTATGTATGAAACACAGAGGGCTCATTTGGCAGGTGGCAGGAGATGCTCTTAGCTGTCCCCAAACAAACGGTATTGCAGAACAACTTGGAATACAATGAGGTCATCGTCGTGTACGAAATGACCGCTTTGTGAAAAACAGGTACAATTCGAATCCAATTGTACGAGAACCCATTAATTCATAATGAAACGCAATGCTCATTTGCAACTAGGCTTTGCAGTTATGTAAGACTAATAGTTTCCTGTCACTATTATAATCACAATTCATACCCGATACTACTGTAGGTTCGGAGCAGATTCGGCAGGTTTCTGCCGAATCAATTATTTTTGAGAAAAACGCAGTTAGCATCTAATTTCATAATTAAACAAGATTAGGCATTTTCAAGGCATTCAACCAAATTTTTTAGTAGAGTTTAGTCTTTTTCTAAGCCTTTTTCACTTTCTAAAATTTGTCCTTGATATAAAATTTGCAATAGATTGAGCCCTCTTGGAATCAACCTTGACCTTCCATTGTTAGCAAGCTTAATGACTTTTATAATATTTGACATTTCAATTTTTTGATTTGTTTGACATTGGGCACTTTTGGAGAATAATTTATAGAATAATTAGGCAAAATTTTGGGGAATTATTTTATGCTAAATCTGCTATCAACCTACACTACTCACATCTAGATGCAACGCCAGTTTCCCTTCACACTCTTCAAAAATTCTTCAAAAATGCCTTAGTTTAACCCTTGAACGTCACAAAAGCCCATTGCAGCTGTATGTATGGCCATATGTTCAGACGTATTTGAGCTACTCTGAGGGCTTTCCAATTTTTTTTATGCACCCACCATCATACAACCCTTTAATATGTATGGTTGTAATACTTCATTTCCAGCTGATTCAAACTTATGAATATTGGTTATGACCGTATTTGGTACCATAGCTATAGAGCCCAAGGGCCCTTCAAGGGTTAACCCGTAAAGGATGTTGCTGTTTCATATACAGACTCTCATATTGTATACATACAAAACATTTGAGTAGCACATGAATCCCATTGGAGTTGTAGATTTCAAGCCAAGTCATAAACATATTGTTGATCAACTTGGATTTTTAGGGGTATTTTTGGCATTTGTCATAAAGATATTTCTTCAAGTACTAAATGGTCCTCATAGGAATACATACAACACTTTTGGTAGGCAACATCCTTTAGGAGTTAACAAGTCCCATACCTTGCTCATGTCATGCAGTTGAGGAACCAATGCGACGAAATAGAGTCCTTTGGCTTGAAGCGACTAGTTGAAGGACAAGCGATTAATACCTGGCTATGTTTGAATGCTTGACATTCTGAACTTATAACTACAATTCGGAAAGGCTAAAATTAGATTTAATATTGACGAAAGAGTACTGGTGGTACTGTTGAATGTAACCATACAATTAAGACCAATCTATAAACGCTCAAATTTTATTGCAATAGCAATTTAATCCTTGAACACAAATTAAACAGCACATTCCTAAAAATGCCAAAACCCTTGGTCCATTGGGGGTTAATCAGCCCATGCCATTTACCCGAAGTATTGCAATGCGAATCTGGCTCACAAAGTACAGTGCATGCGAAACAGTTCACTAGCCAGTTTAAAGTCCTAAGTAAAAAAAAAAACAATTAGAAACACTGCTTCTAGAACACAAATGCAGAAAACTCACAGACAGTTCCAGAGAACTAAACACTCGAAATGAAAGCTGATTGGATTGAGTTGCTCATGCGCGAAGCCAAATTTGAGGTTGCAAACTGCTGGATTTGTTTCTTCGCGTCTGCTCAAGTACAGATCACACGTCAGTGTAAGGCACCTTAAATCTCCTAAATGAGGGTCACATCTAGTAATAATTTATGTTAACAGCCAGACGAGAGGCATAGTGGGACCAATGGCAAATAGAAGCGTTTTGAAAAAATCAGATTCTACTCACTAATTTGAGAACCCAAAATTAATGAAGTATAGTACCTTTCCGACATTTGGTGAACCCAACAATATTAGCTGCATTGAGGATTATGGCAACCCCAACTACCAGTAGATAGTCAAAGTTAAACTTGATAAGCGCAACTATTCCAAGCGCCACCCATACCACAGGCTGCAACAGAAAGTAAGCATCTAACCTTAGTTAAAAGTCAATAAGGCCTAACATAAAGTACATAAAAGAAGTGAGTAGAATAAATTTGGTAGAAAAGTGCACATGAACTGGTATACTACCTGACCAAAAGGCACTTCATACTACTTCACGTACTAACGAGTATTAGCTGGTAAGAACACACGAATTGTCGAAAGAGTCTGAAGAACACGAAGGGCTTACAGTGATGTATAAGGTCCACCAGAATAGCCAAGAGTCCTTCTTGTTCAACGTATCCAAGGTCTGCAGGTATCATCAAGAGCTTCATTCAACTCAGGTAACTCCTAATCAATGGAAATCTAAAACATCACAGGATCATTCCTCAACGAATTTAAGCAAGGACTAAACAACCGAATAACTGTTACTAAGTAACGATCCAACATGCGATAAACTAACCGACGACGATTCAGGGCAGTCATCAATCGTTTCAACAAATTACTGTAAGCCCAGAGATCAAACGAGGATCATTAACCCTCCAACGATGAGGGTTCTGAAGATACACTAGCAATCGACGACTTTTCCGGTACCCTCGTCATTAAAGGGTCAATGTAACACTAAGAAACAATAAGTGAACATGACAAAGTATGAACACAAAAATACAAACCTGCTGGTCCAGAGATTCAAAATGCCACACACTTTGACCTTGTTCGTCAACTTCATTCCACCAACGCAGTCCCACCAAGATCCGACCACTCACATTCTTGACAGTCCAGAAATCCAACGCTATCAAGAAAACCGTGACAACGAATTGGATCACGAAGCTTTGAATGAATATGGAGCAGAGAATATAGAACGCCAGGGCTGAGAACTGCCACGCAAATACAAGGCACACACAAAGTCACGAAAACCGAAAATCATGGTTGCAAGTAGAAACCCCTGATGACAGCCACGTTCCAACAAGAGAACTACAAACAAACCCTATCTTGAAGCAATCCTGTGACTTCAAGAACCTAACATCAAGTAAAGAAATAAACACACCTTAAACAATACTGTGAACAAGCATACCCCAGGATGTGCATATTGCTCTTCTGCCTGCAAAAATCCACACCAATAAGCAAACTTTTGAAAAAATCGCATTATCATGCTCAGCAAACAAAGAGGTGGTGAAGCCTCCTCCTGGCATGGCAGGTTAAAACCGCCAACTAAACAAGAGGGAACAAAAAAAGCACCAATGAAAGCAGGAATTCAGTTTCCGACCTCACCAAGCCAGCATAAGGCATAAAAACACTACTACAACTTCAAGAAACGGCGATTCAACACTTCGATCCACCCTAGCCTTCCTCAGATCCTGACGCATTACATTTCACAAGCCAAAAGTATAACCATCCCTCTAAACCTATCAAACTAACATTTAAAGAGCAAAGAAAACATCGTCCAACTAGGAAATTAGTCAAAAACACAACCATCGTATTAAACACAACGTAGATGGACAACATTCAAAGATCATCTTCCTTGACTGAGCCAAAAACACATACACACCAAAAGTACACCTCGAACTAAATTACCGTACCGGACAAAAAAAGAGGTCATCATATCTACTCCGGCGAAACAAATTAAAATCAACGCCTACATAAGAGGGGGCTCACCGATAGCAGAAATTCAGTTCAAACTTATCTAAAGCAGCAAACGGAGGAAAAACAGTAATGCGAGTTCAAGAAATGGCGATTCAATACTTTCAATTCCACGATAATGCATTCTATCCGAAGCCTAAAGTTATCAATATACTAAAAACCTTGAGAAAACATAGTGCAACTAAGAAATTAGGCACTCGAGCTCCAATAGAGAAAACGCTAGGCAATTTTCAGGAACCAAAACACAACTTGCGGCATAGCCAGCAAAGCGCAACATGGAAGAAGATATAAAGAACCGCACGAGATCTCCTTTCAACGTAATAATCAGCTGAAAAGCGAGAAGAGCGTAATGCGAGTTCAAGAAACGGCAATTCAATTCTTTTCAATTCCACAATAACGCCGCATTCGCTTAAAGTTATCAACATACTAAAAAGCTGGAGAAAACATGAAGCAACTAAGAAATTATGCACTTAAGCTGACTATATTCAAGAACCATAACACAACTTGCGGCATAGTCATCAAAGCGCAACATGGAAGGATCTAAAAACGCACGACAGGAGAGGGAGCTTACCGAACACTAATGATATCAAAAATTTAGTTCAGACTTCACCAAAGCAGCAAACGGAGGAAAAACAATAATGCGAGTTCAAGAAACGGCGATTCAATACTTTCAATTCCACAACAACGCATGCTATTCGAAGCTTAAAGTATCAACATACTAAACAGCTGGAGAAAACATAGAGCAACTAAGAAATTAGGCACTTGAGCTCCAATAGAGTAAACCCTAGACTATGTGCATAAACCATAACACAACTTGCGGCATAGTCAGCAAAGCGCAACATGGAAGAAAGATCTAAAGAACCGCACGAGATCTCCTTCGAATTCAATCATCAGCTGATCGCGAGAGGGAGCGTACAACCATTTTGCTGCAAAATGGATGGAAGAAACTGACCATGGTGGCAGGAGCAGCAGCTGCAAAATAATGCTTCTGTTTCGTGAGATCTTTGCGGCTGCGGGTCGCGAGAGAATGGATCTGGCAGCAGCGCGTTCCACAGCCGAATTGCGATGGCGCATCGGCAATGAATTCCTCGGCGACGACGACGACGAGCGAGCGAGCGAGCGAGCAAGCAAGCGAGGAGCTCTCTGAGATACAACCCCTGCCTTGCTTCTCGAGCATTCCTGAAATCTACCAATCTTCCAAATTATGGCTACTCCGACCCTCCGCCGAACCTTGCATCCGGACCTAGTTTCCGCACCTAAGCAGGGACCGTGTACTTCGAACCTACGCAGGGACCGTGTACTTCGAACCTACGCAGGGACCGTGTACTGCGAACCTAAGCAGGGACCGTGTACTGCGAACCTAAGCAGGGACCGTGTTCTCCGAACCTTGTGCGCAAGCCTCTCGTTCCGATGCTATGCTTACATGTATGTGTTCGTGC
Organism: Ulota crispa; assembly: GCA_963920765.1. Taxonomy (NCBI): domain Eukaryota; kingdom Viridiplantae; phylum Streptophyta; class Bryopsida; order Orthotrichales; family Orthotrichaceae; genus Ulota; species Ulota crispa. Next base: position 26,109,337 of record OY987243.1, on the reverse strand, counting down.
TTGTACGCGTATGCGGACCGTATGCTTGTGTACGATGACCGTATGCTTATTTATGATGACTGTATGCTTATGTATGTTGATCGTATGCTTATGTACGTGGACCATATGCTTATGTATGCGGACTATATGTATGTGTATGCGGACCGTATGGTTTGTATGCGGATCGTATGGTTGTGTATGCGGATCGTATGGTTGTGTATGCGGATCATATGGTTGTGTATGCGGATCGTATGGTTGTGTATGCGGATCGTATGCTTGTGTATGCGGATCGTATGCTTGTGTATGCGGATCGTATGCTTGTGTATGCGGATCGTATGCTTGTGTATGCGGATCGTATGCTTGTGTATGCGGATCGTATGCTTGTGTATGCGGATCGTATGCTTGTGTATGCGGATCGTATGCTTGTGTATGCGGATCGTATGGTTGTGTATGCGGATCGTATGGTTGTGTATGCGAATCGTATGGTTGTGTTAGGTTATCTGACAAATTTTTTTGACATTTTACACTATAAGAATCTATATTATAAAGGTTGGTGTGTTTGTCTCATCATAAAGGTGTCATAAAGGTGTCACCATATAAAAGTGTCTCATGGTATAATGATGTGTCATGCCATACATTCTCTATTAACATTATAAGTTTTAATAGAGAGGGGAAAACAGAGAGGAAAAGACACCCAAGGTGAGGGTGAAAAATCATTTAGAAATATGGAAAGTCATTAGTTTCTAAAAGTCATTTGGAATTATGAAAAGTCATATAAATTCTCAAATTTGATATTTTGAAGCATTACATTATAATTTTGAAAATCTTTATAACATGGGGTGTCTCTATGTTCCTCAAACTTTGAAATTCAAGAAAGGGGGAGGGAGAGGAACAGGTAGCAAAAGGGTGGGTAAAAAGTCACATAAAAAAGATACGGAGTAAAACGCGTGGTGCATACTAGTACTTACTAATAGTACAATAATCTTCATCAATAACTAATGCAATCATTAGCAAAGTTTTGAGCCCTCCAAGAACCCCCTCCAAAACACCAAAAATGGTCTCAAGGCATGTACTTCCTACAACAAACAAACCACTAATCCCCTATTTCCGCTCATCCTTGAGTGCAATGCAATCATGAAAACTATACTATTATGTTATTCCTATTGGACAAAAGTTATGGGTACAAATGTACAGTAGGACCATAAATTCTACTTCACTCTACTTGAATAGATGAGTGAGGTACTTGGATAGTGAGTAGTGAGTACATTTACATATTTTATGAGTACAATGCCTTTTTTTATTGTTTTGGGTTGTGCATGTGGCTTAGGTCCTTTATATAAGGTAGCAATGGGTATGAGTGCCCTTTTCTTGTACTCATGCTAGCAAATTAATAGTTTGGTTTGTCAAACTTTGGGGGGCTCTTGGAGGGCTCAAAACTTTGCTTATGAAACAACTTTTAAAAACACTAAAGACTTGGCAATAGCAACGTTGCAAAAACAACTCACTGATGTCAAGGTCACAAATTGTGTGAAATCCTAGTATGTACTAGACTGTAGAGAGTTGCATGCACCTCCAAGTGGCCAAGCAATGAGTCATGAGGTAATTTTTAGGGTAGGGCAACCTAATTATTAACCCGTAAACGTCGCAGAAGCCATTTTGTGGCTTCTGGATGACTGAAAAGTGCTGTGACAGTGGAATAACACTGTTTTTCATCTTAGATTCCATTGGGATATGAGTAATGCAATTTAGAGCATGTAGATAGATAGCTTTTGTATGCATAATGTTCACAAAATGGTCCCACTTGCCAATTGAGTTCTAAAGATGCACCACCGTGTAGTGTATTTTGAATTTTGAGAATTTTTTTACCAAAACTCAATATGAGTTATTAAAATGATGTATTTTTAGTTTGAGCATAACCAGCATTTGAAAGTTTACCAAATGTAGTTTCTCCTTGTACTTTAATATTGTGAAAGAAATTAAGTTTTGAAATTTTCATTACTATCACAAATTGAGTACCTATTATTATGGAATAGTTACTTTTTCTAATTTTAGCAACATGGGAAGAAAAACTCCATCATGATGATCTTCATCATGATTCACATCCATGATACAAAATTTGGCAAAATTGAATACATTTTGTAATTAATATGAATTTCTTTAGCATTTGCTTCAAAAAATTACAATAATTTCAAATTTTCACCAAAACTTATGAACATTGTTTATACATGTAGTATGCACATACCTTCTACTACTAAAATTGTAATATTGAATTTTGATATTGATTACATTACAAAAATAACTCCTAGAAGATGATTGCAATACCACATAAACTTCATGGTTGTAGGCCTGTCCTTTAAGGGATAAGGCAATTTAAATGTAGGGAATTGATATGTGCATATTTGAGGTTTGATATATACACACTAGAGGAGGAAATTTTAGATATTTACCATCAACAAGTTGAATTTGGAAAAGTTGAATTCAAATTTGGATTTAGAGACCTTGATTTAGTTTAGAACTACAAAGGGGTTACAATCAAACAACATCTAGTGGAAAAGCTTAGCTTCTTTTTATAAATACGGATATAGGTAAAAATTTGCTCCCAAACTAAGCTTTTCCAATAGGCATTGTTCAATTGTAACCTTCTTGTGATTCTAAACTAAGTCAAGATATCTAAATCCAAAATTTGAATTCAAATATTTCAAATTCAATTTGCGGTGTGCAAAATATTAAACCCCTGATGTGCACATATCAATTCCCTAAATATAGTATTTAGTGTTGGAGATACTCATTTATTTCCAATGTAGTCTTTGGCTTTGAGATGCTAAGTTATCGAGAGGTTAGAAAAGTTATGGATCTTAGGGCCACTTTGAAATAGGGTGCAGGTTTAATTTGGAGTTGGCCAAATTCACATTTCATCATATTGTCTGTTAGGTCAAAAATTTGATTATTTCTAAAGTATAGCCCTTGGATTTAATTTGTGGTCCAATTTAAATTTAACAAATTGGGTGCAAGTTCTTGAATTGAACTGTTGTATTGTGGTGATTCAATTTTTTTTATTTGGGCTCAAATTTTTGCGTTTTTTTTTTTTTTTTTTGCCACACAAGCATTTATGCATTACAAAGGAGTTGGGCCCAAAAAGGGGCTCCTTCCTCAAAACTATGGGAATTTTGAGCCCATTCTCTCAGAACATGGGAACACTTCCACATGGGCAAATTGACCTGGTCGTAGTCTGACCACGCCAGATGTATCACATGATGTGGCATTGTGTACATGCCACATCGAATGGAGTTCATTTAGTGGATGTCTATTCATTCTAGTGAGTTAGGGTTTGGGTAGATAGAGGAGTTTACGCTCCTGATTTGGCATTTGATCTTTGCCAAGTCAAGTCTTGTGAGGTTGTTGAGAGAGAGAGCTTGTTGTATTTGGGATTCATTATTATATACTCTCTTTCTTTCGTGTTATTCCTTACGCTCTTGGAATCTTCTATGAATGGAGTGAAAGGTAGCTTGACTGACGCATAGTGCATAGATTGCTAATCTAATCATTGAAAGCATGTTTGCATGTATGTCCTTAGTATTACAAGGGATTAGGACCCAAGAATGGGCCCCTTCTCCCAAAACTATGGGAACTTTGAGAACACTTCCACATAGGCAACTTGCAGTAGTATGACATGGCATTAGGGCGACCACGTCAAACATGATTGAATATATAATTTTTTTGGAAAAAAAAAAGAGAATGTTTTTGACTTTTTTTTTAACTTTTAAGTTTTTAAAGTTTTTAAAGTTTTTAAAGTTTTTAAAGTTTTTAAAGTTTTTAAAATTTAAATTTTTTTTTAGTTTTTTTTAGTTTTTGAAATTTTTTTAAACTTTTTTAAACTTTTTTAAACTTTTTTAAATTTTTTAAACTTTTTTAAATTTTTAAATTTTTTTAAATTTTTAAATTTTTTAAATTTTTTAAATTTTTTTGATTTTTTTGATTTTTTTGATTTTTTTGATTTTTTTAATTTTTTTAATTTTTTTAATTTTTTTAATTTTTTTAATTTTTTTAATTTTTTTAATTTTTTTGATTTTTTTAATTTTTTTAATTTTTTTGATTTTTTTGATTTTTTTAATTTTTTTGATTTTTTTAATTTTTTTAATTTTTTTGATTTTTTTAATTTTTTTAATTTTTTTGATTATTTTAATTTTTTTAATTTTTTTGATTATTTTAATTTTTTTAATTATTTTAATTTTTTTAATTTTTTTAATTTTTTTGATTTTTTTGATTTTTTTAATTTTTTTGATTTTTTTGATTTTTTTGATTTTTTTGATTTTTTTGATTTTTTTGATTTTTTTTAATTTTTTTGATTTTTTTAGTTTTTTTAATTTTTTTAATTTTTTTTTAATTTTTTTTTAATTTTTTTAATTTTTTTAATTTTTTTGATTTTTTTGATTTTTTTAATTTTTTTAATTTTTTTAATTTTTTTAATTTTTTTAATTTTTTTAATTTTTTTAATTTTTTTAATTTTTTTGATTTTTTTCGGACCACCAATAGTGGCTAGTTCTCAGCATTAGGAACATCCAAATTCACAACGCTTTCTTGGGCCCAAATCCCTTGTAAATGCTACATTTTTTTTTTATGTGATTGTGGTTTAGGTACACAATGTGTTCTGTGTAGCAATGTTGATTTACACGATAGATGATATGATTATAAAAAATAAAATAAAATATTAGTTTTTTAATTTTTCCTGACAACCAACAAGGGCTGGTTCCCAACATTGGGAACAACCAAACTTGTAGCCCTTGGGAGTGCTCAATTTCTTTTAATGGTACAAGCAATGTACATTTGAGAAGGTGGGCAATTTTAGAACCCTATGCCATTTCAACTTTAAAATTTCATAACTAATTCCATAAAGCTCCAAAAACACAAAACAACTTGGGTTAGATGCCAATTCTTCTTGTCTTTCAAGGAAGATTTACTAAAAAAACATTTAAAAAAGTTGTCTCCCAAATTCAATTTCAACCCTTAGATGGTCGATTCATGAACCTCCTACCTTATCTAAGGTAGCAACACCCATAACTGCCATTGTCTCTATGGGCGTGACCTATGCATGTGTCAAGCTGTCAATGACTTATAAACCTTTAAAAAATTAGTTGTGGGTTACAAAGTGATGGTTATGGGTGACAAAATGATGGTTGTAGGTGATTTGCATGACGGTTTTGAGTGCCCCATTGCATTGTTTTTAGCATCTCCTACACACAACTATACATTTTTAGTGATTTAGGACTTTGAAAAATCTTCGTGAACAAATACATGAAATTGGAACATTGAAATTGATGCCAATATTTTTAGTTTCCTCTTGCTAATTTACAATATTTTTTTCAAAGTTTGTCAATTGATTTTCCTACTCCAAAACCTTTAGTTTCACGCTTATGAGTGTTTGCTACCTTATACAAATATTGCAAACTTAAGGTGTGTCCATAAAATTAGGGAGCAACTAGGTGGACACCCCCCAATTGCTATGGAGACACCCCCATAGCCAAATTTATTAAATTTTAGATTATTATTATGTTGAAATATGAAATAAAATCAAAGCAATACTTTAGCGTACATTTGTGTTTACAATTGTTACAAACATACAACAAATTTGCCTCATTTGTGACATGGTTAGGAATTAAACCAATTGCTCCCTTCATTTACTGGTTTGATTCTTAATTGTGTCACAAATGAGGCAAATTTGTTGTATGTTTGTAGCGCTTTTGTACACTAAAGTATTCTTTGATTTTATTTCATATTTCAGTGTAATAATAATCTAAAATTTAATAGATTTGACTATGGGGGTGTCCTCGTAGCAATTGGGGGGTGTCCACCTAGTTGCTCCCTAAAATTACCCCAAAAATCATTAACCCCTAAATGCTTGCTGCACCAAATTTTGGTGTTTGTAATACTCTAAAGTTCAATAAACCTAACTAAGTTACTATTTTTAATAGCTTACATTTTGGATTTATTTGTTGTGAAGTCTAATTTTAGGATCAAAAATTTGATTTTGAAAATGATCAATTATGAGTTTTTTATTCAAGCTTTTGTGCAAGGGTCTTGACTTTCTCTAATGTTGAGAGCTCTTGGAAATGAGCCTCAAATACAAGAGATCTTGAAGAAAAATTTATATAAAAAATTCATATGCAAAAACTGTAGAAAATATTTTGAAAAAATATAAAGTGATTGGGGTTATGTATGTTATTTTCTTTAACCTTATACTTTTTTGATGATCATTTTTTAAAATCCAACATGTGAAAAGAGGATTCAAAGGCTTCAAGTCATGTTTGTAATTTTAACACCCTTATGATTAAACATTATAATCTTCCAATCTATTAGTGAAATTGTTATGTATTCTTTTCTTGTGTGACCTCTAACATATCTGGTTTGAATTTTTACGATTACAACTGGATACAGCTTATTAAAATATTGCCTTTATGTTCAATTTGAAGCAAATTCCTAAGAGCCCAAAATAGGCATTTATAGGCATTTAGGGGTTAAATGCGATCGTCCAAACTCCAAACCTCAGTCAAGGAGTCAAGGAACCACATGATCGCGTTCCCGAAGAGGGGACCTTCGGGACCTTATAGAACCTCTGGGGAGCGTCAGCGTTCCCACAGAGGGTTCTAGGACCTTCCAGCCGCGACCTTCGGCAGCATTCCAATCAGGTTTCCCATAAGTTTACCGCACCAGCGTTCTAATCCTTCCTTTGCGTCGTTGTCTGTTTTGCTGCGCGATCTCTTCGTATCGCTTTCCGGTAAGTTGATGCTCCTGCTGCAAAGCTCTTTTCTCTTATTCTGTCAAATGCTCTTTGTTCTTAAGGTATCAATGAATTTTTTTTAGCTCCTTTCGCGGCCGGTTTTGATCTCGCGATGGTTTTATTCTGCACGATTGATCGAGTTTCGGTGCACAATCGGATGGTATGGTGACTGATGTTAGCGATCAATTTTGAGCGGCTCGTTTGCGTGGCGGATTGTATTTGAAATGTTTAGGTCTTGTCTGAGTTTGGCGTGGATTCTGGTGTTTTCTTTCGGTAAGCGGTGACAGGTTCGATGCGATTAGGGTTTCGAGGTTCGATGTGATTAGGTTTTCGAGGTTTGATGCGGCTAGGTTTTTGAGGTTCGGTGTGATTAGGTTTTCGAGGTTTGATGCTTTGGATGGCATTGCTGGTTGCAAAGGGAATTTGGTTTGTAGTTGATAAGCTTTGTATTGAACGACTTGCAAGAGGAACATTTAGGGTTGACTGCGATTATGTGGTTAGTGACGTGAGTCCGGTGTTGTTGTTGAGAGCGTCGGACAGAGCGATCGCGGTTGAGGCGCGGAAGGCACTAGTTAGTGGTTTTTAGGAAACAGAAGTGATGCATGCGGTGTTTAGGTCGAGGAGTTTAGGGCGCGGTATGTTGGTGTGGAAGTTGTGGAGTTGTCCGTTGTTGAAGTTACTGTATGTTTTGGTTTGTCTTGTGGCGAGGGACCGTAGTGAATGGATGTGAGTATTTTGGTAGCGTGTCAAGAGGTGGTGATGTACAGTCTGATTCGGGGATATGTGGATGACTTCCAGGGTGGTAGATGTGAGTTGGAGCATTTGATGTGTTGTACTGATAAGATGCGGGTGTGGATGTAGGGTTAGAGCTGGAGAATCATGGCTGACGAGGCGAAGGCGAAGGGGAATGCGGCATTCTCGGCAGGGAAGTTTGAGGAGGCTATTCAGCACTTTGGGGAAGCGATTGCGCTAGCCCCTGACAATCATGTCTTGTATTCCAATCGCTCAGCCGCATATGCCTCTCAACACAAGTATGAGGAGGCTCTTCGTGATGCTAAGAAGACTGTCGAACTGAAGTCCGAGTGGCCAAAGGGTTACAGCCGGTTAGGTGCGGCCTATGTAGGTCTAAGGGAGTACAATGAAGCCATCTCGGCTTATGAGAAAGGTTTGAAATTTGATCCTGCAAATGATGGCCTCAAGTCAGGGTTATCGGATGCTAAGGCTGCAAAGCCTAGAGCCCGGGGTCCTCCAGGTGACTCTCCTTTCGGAGGTGGTTCTCCTTTTGGGAACATGTTCGGACCTGATGTGTGGGTGAAACTGCAAGGCGACCCGCGTACTCGACCATACTTGCAACAGCCCGACTTTGTGGCGATGATCAACGACTCTCAAAAGAATCCCAGCAATGTGTCGCGCTACATTAACGACCCTCGCATGATGCAGGTATATAGATGTTTTTTCGTAAACTCAAACTACTAAAATTTTGAATTTTGATACCGAAATTTGATTGAGAAAACTGAGTTCTTGAAAAGAAGTGTTGAACCATCTGTGATTTTTTTCTTATCAATTTTGTTGAGTAACACGCACTGCATTATTTGGCTAATTGTCCCTAGACGTTCCTTCAATGAGTTTAGCCAAGGATGTTCTTCTTGCCATTTAGCTAAGATTTTTGCAATTTTTTTTCACTACGCAGGTAATTGGTGTCCTACTTGGTGTGAATATCCAAAATGCAGAGGCGGGCGCTGAATTTCCGGAAGATGACAAAGACGAGGAGGTATCCACTCCTGCGAAGCCGGAGGTTCCTGTGGAGCGACCACGAAGTGTGCCGAAACCAGAAGCGGTTCCAGAGCCGCCACCGAAGCCCATGGAAGTCGACAGCGAGGATGAGGAGGAAAAGGAGAGAAAAGCCCGAAAGGCGGAAGCATTGAAGGAGAAGGAGGCTGGAAATGCGGAGTACAAGAAGAAGAACTTTGAAGTGGCTGTGCAGCACTACAGCAAAGCGGTGGAGCTCGATGGAGAAGACATTTCATTCGTTACTAACCGTGCTGCTGTATATATGGAGATGGGCAAGGTGCGTGTTGTGAAACCTTTATGATGTGAATCATTTAACTTGCATGTTGTATCCATGGAGGTTCTGGTGATTTATTGAACACATGGAATGTTTTTATAGTTCCTAGAGTTGAGGTTCTGTATTCAGTGCCTATTGGGTTTGAAATTAGTACTTATGTTAGTGTCTGTTAATTCTCCCTAGGTAGTAGTGGTTGCTGTTTTGACCATTGCCCACGTAATCGTTGTGTTTCAACTCTATTGATATACTGTGCAAATGCTTTTCTTGTTTGTTTACCTTATTGTCTCGATCTGTGGTGTCTGCAGTACGAGGATTGCATTGCAGATTGTGAATCGGCTGTGGAGATTGGCAGGTCTGTGCATGCGGATTACAAACTGATTGCAAAAGCATTGACAAGAAAGGGCACAGCTTTAGTGAAGCTCGCTAAAACATCCAAAGACTACGAAGCTGCTATTGAAGTTTTCAACAAAGCTTTGACCGAACACCGTAATCCAGATACTCTGAAAAAGTTGAATGATGCAGAGCGTGTCAAAAAGGAACTAGAGCAGCAAGAGTACTTTGACCCGACAGTAGCTGATACAGAAAGGGAAAAAGGTATGGTTTCTAGGAAAAAATCTTGTCAAGGCCAAGGTGCATGGGACCTCTGGTTTCATTTACTCAGGGAACATTTGAAAATTGTGGATCCTGTAGCTGAAGTTTGGGATTATTGCACTTAATTGAACTTCGTCGTTTGCTAGTGACGTTTCCATTTGATGAAATAGTTCAGGGTTTATTTCAACATTTACATTAGACAGATAAGATTGATGATTGTGATGTCGTAATGACAGGAAATGAGTACTTTAAGCAGGACAAGTATCCAGAGGCTGTGAAGCACTACACTGAGGCAATTAAGAGGAACCCCTCGGATCCAAAGGTGAGCATTTTAGCCAGTTGAATGATTGATTGATTTTGTGTGAGATCCACAATTTGCAATTTTATACGTGTGTTCAAGAAATGGACCAAGGTGGCAATCTCGTTGGTAACTTGGCAGGTGTATAGCAATAGGGCAGCATGCTACACAAAGCTTGCAGCTCTTCCAGAGGGTCTGAAAGATGCTAACAAATGCATAGACCTGGATCCGAAATTTGTGAAAGGATATTCACGAAAGGGAGCCATCCAATTTTTCATGAAGGAATATGACAAAGCTCTGGAAACCTACCAGGTACTGCTGATCTTGAGTCAGGAGTAAGTAAGTTTTTAGGCTTGGGGGTTATGTGCCAATGTTCGTTGTTGGAGGCTTTCTGTGGTTAACTTCAAAACAACCTTGCAGTAATAGAGGATATAACCCCAGATTCGATCAATATGGAGTTGTCAGTTATATATGGAGTGTATCTGGACCAGCACGAAGTCTAGATACACTCCATATATAACTGACAACTCCATATTGATCGAGTATGGGGTTGTATGCTTCATTTCATTTTTGGTCATGTTTGAGCGCATACATAGAAATACTTTGTAGTACATTTTATAATTTTGAGTATCTTCATCCTTACTGTCCATTGGTTGACTATATCAGCTTGGATTGAAGCACAATGAAGGCAACCAGGAGTTGATGGATGGAGTTCGCAGGTATGTTTCTTCTAGTGTTGCTGGTTTCTGGCTTCAGAGTTCTTTCTGGCGTTTACGAAGGCTTTGCTGTAGTGGAAGTCCGTACTAGTGTTGTACGCAGTAATTTCATTTTCTGTGAGGCTGCTTTTTGTTGCATTGCGCTGTCTGTTCTGACCATGACTTGACTTTAAACTTTCCCCATCTCCCTATCCTGATATGCCCCGTATTACTGTTCTAACTATTTTTCGCTGTTCTTCTTTCGGTGCAGATGTGTGGATCAAATAAACAAGATGAACAGAGGTGATATTAGTGCTGATGACTTGAAAGAGAAGCAGGTGAGTTGCATAGTTTGGTTATGATTTGTGCTAATCTTGAAGTTTTGTATCGGGATTGTTCTTATACATGGTTTAGATTATCATTTCAAACTTGTCGATCTAAGTTTGCTTCTGTGTTCTCTCATTTGCAGGCGAGGTCAATGCAAGACCCGGAAATCCAAGGGATATTGTCCGATCCAGTCATGAGACAGGTACGTAATCCTACTCCAGTACCTTCGGTGTGCACAGATTTGAATACTAACCTCAATGGGTTCCCTGTACTAGTGTTCAAGTTTGTACTAAATTCAGCTAATTATCTTCTAAGTATTTTTTGTAGCTACAAATAGCGTGAATCTCACAGTTAAACTTTAAAAAATTAATCTCGCTTAGCACTGTCTTTAGCTATGTAGCGAATTAAGAATATCAATTGGGATCACTGCCCCGTACTCATTGTTTCGATAAGGCTGCAATCTATAGGTCAGGAGTACCTATGGTTATTTGCTATGTTTACAAGCGTAACGTTGTCCTGACGTGACTCCACCGAATTGCAGGTACTGACAGATTTTCAAGAGAACCCCAATGCTGCACAGGAGCACATGAAGAATCCTATGGTTATGGGTAAAATCCAAAAATTGGTCAATGCTGGCATTGTGCAAGTTCGGTAGTAGGATCTTTCTGTACAGAGGTACAAATATGTTTGCATTTACCCTCCAGTCGTCATTTTATCTGAGGAAATATGAATATTTAGCCTGGGTAACCCGTATAAGCATATGTTTTTACGGCATACCTTTTTTGACTCACAGAAAGTTTAGTCGATTCTGCTTTAGGCGTTAGTAGAAATTTCAATTTGAATTGAGCTGATCTATCCATTTCTCTTCATGAAGTAATACTAGAAATTGGTAATAATGGCTCCCGTCAAGTGGTATTCGTAGTTTAGAATCTTGTGCAAACATATTTAGATATGATGTTTCTTCAAATTACTTCCATGGAAGCACTTACTAATACCAGTTATCCTTCTACAATTATTTTGTAGAATGTTATTTCTGCAACATACTATGGTACTTTAAAATGTTTTTGATCAGTGGCTAGAGATTCCTGCGTAATCCTGAAATTTTAATTGACAAGGTAGATCAATTTTGGGTGAACAATCACCAATAATCTAACTTCAAAAGAATTTTGACTCCTGAATGTACAGAATAAGCTTTTTAAAGGGTTCGAGCACTCCCTTCATGCTGTCCTATGTTTATTACTCCCTCTGTCCCAATATAAAGCTCCAAATTACGCATAGTTCTTGTCCCACTAAAAAGCTCCTTTTTGCTAATTTCAATTGTTGAGAAAGCTTTATCATGTCCAATGGTCTCATGGGGGCAAGTTAAGCAATTAAAGAGCATTTCTCTCCTAACAAGCTTGGCCTTGCCCATGTGAGGTACCATTGTTGCTATTAATCTTTAAATCATCAATAATGAGGAGATAGCAACATGTACAAATATGGTACTTTTTGCATGGAATTTGGGTGCCCGAACGGCAACATCGAAGTTGGAGATTTTGCACACATTTGATAGATGGTATATTGATTCTAGAATGCATGTGTCATAAGTACAAAGACTAAAATAATGAGGAGCCAGTAGCCTTCTCAAACCATGCACAAATAAGGAACTTTTTGCATGGAATTTGGGTGTCTAAACAACAACATAAAAACTTGAAATTTTGTAGATATTTGGTAGGTGGTATATTGATTCTAAATTGCATTTGTCACTAGCATAATGACTAGAAATATAGTTAATCCCTCATGGAAAAGTTTTCTGGAGCTTTATATTGGGACAGGGGGAGTAGTTTTTAGTTCTTTTAGTTTTTAACATGTATAAAAGAATTGGAGGCCTAGAAATGGAGCTAGTTGAATACCTTTGCTTGTCAAGTTGTTGTCATTAATGGGATTAGTGGAAGAACAAATGAGGACTAGCCTAATTGCAATTCAGTATAGCAATGAGGATTAGTCTAGTTGCTAAGGAGCTTTTGCTAGATATTTAATCAAAGGTCCGGCCAAATTGCATGAAGTCTGTAGAAAGGGGTTTGAAGCTACGGTTAGATTGTGCATGCTAAGGTTAATTGAGTGACACTATCATCTTTGCTACAGCTGAGACACTTGAGTATGTTTTCCTTTCAAAAAATCAATCCTACAATATGCAAAATTTAAATGTACAACATAACAAATCAAGCAAGGAGTGGCTGGAAGATAGTCAAGAAATGTTTTGAAGGAAAAATGAAGAGAACCTCTATACTTCGTTCTTTATGTAGCATATATTACATCAGAAGTGTAACATTGAGTTACAAACCGAGACCAACAAATTAAAATACATTCCAAACTATTAATGTTTTGGAGTAATGGAGCAAGAAGCTATGAAGGTTGACAACCATTAAATAGGAACTCTAGAAGAGATTAACCTCTAAATGCCTAAGAGGATAAAGAATGTCCCCTCATTGCCCAAAATAATACCTTGAAGGTATTGTTGGATGATATTCATCCATAACATTCATCCACATTGGATTCATAGTTCTCATCCACGGCTCAGTTAGTAGACGACTAGTCCAGTAGCGTTAGAGTAGTTTGGTATTCATTTGGTTGTGATTGAAGAGTGTCTGCGAGTAGGAGAGAGAGAGTGCGAGACTCTGTAAAGCTCTGAGGAACACTAGAGAATATGTCGCGCAATTCATCTGTATTGTTTGAATTAGTTAATAAAGTGTCTTTGTCTTATTGCTATTTTGTCTGAGTAATTGATTGATAGAAGTAGATTACCTATAATAGGTTATGGGTCTTAAGCGCTAGATTGCACCATATCTCTTAAATTTTTGTCTCTTCTTTGGATTATTGCGAACTTGTTTTGATTGGAATAGGAATACAGCCCTTTCACTTGGAGAAACAGTGAACAGAGTCTTAAACATGAGATTTCTTGAACTATTTGTTTTTCTTAATTGAGTTCCTTAGATTGCTTTCAATCGCTTTTTTGTACTTAGTCGTGTCTTGTAAGAATAGATCCGGTAACAGTAGTTGAGAATTTTTACGACTTTTTTTTCTCTTCTTGAAGAGCTTTCTTGATTTTCTTGATTTTCTTGTTTTTTGTACATCATGGATAAGAACGACAAAGTTCCGGTAAAAATGTTTGATGGCACGCAATTTTCCGTGTGGAAATACCACATGGAGATTGTATTTGAAGCTAAAAAGGTCTTGAGAGTTGTATTTGGTTCTGAGAAACGTCCAATTCTAGATGATCCTACGGATATTACTCCTGAAGAGATGATTCTGATGGAAACTTAGAACGAAAAGAACGCGAATGCACGTATGTTTATCAGCAAATCGATTTCACAAAGAATTTTAGGAAAGCTTACTAGCTGTTCTACAGCAGCTTCAATGTGGCATAAACCCTGCTCTCTACATCACTTGAGAACGTGTTTACTCTTCAGGGAAAAAATTTCGATTACAAAATGGAGAGTAGCGATGACATATCAACGCATATTCAAAAGATCACTGAGATGGCAATGATTTTGGCAGACTTAGGCCATATAGTTCCTGATAAAAAGATAATCTACAGCCTGCCTCCCAGTTATAACAACATAATTGCTGCATGGTCGAATGTTCCTAAGGCAGATCAGAACGTGGATACATTAGAGGAATGATTACTTCGCCATGAGAGCTTGTTTCATCGACAAGGAGGTGGTGATACCGAAGCTGACCAAGTGTTTTTCACATGATCAACATCCAGTTCCTAGATATATCTTCTCATGAAGAAAGAGCAGCATAAGAAGGATATAAGTTACATCAGAGATTTGAAAGCTTGTACCAAATGCTATAACTGCCACGATTTAGGACACTAGTCAGCCGATTGTCCAAGACCGAAGAAGAAGCGGCCACACGGGAAGGAACCACGTAAGGTCGATGGAGGACTCAGCGAGGCCAATCTCGTTGAGAGCTTACAAATTTCCAGCAGTTCTGATGGAGACTCTCACTCTTCTTCAGACGAGGATTTTGCTTTCAAAGTAACATTGACTTCATCGAGCTATGCTTTTGTCACAGATACCTACGTCGATACCTGGTTCGCTGATAGTGGAGCAAGTGAGCATATGACGGACAAATTGGAGTGGTTTTCAACTTTTCAATCGATTCCTAAAGGTGTACATACCGTTCAGATAGCCGATGATACTAAGCTCTGGGTACATGGAAAAGGTGACATACAAATTAAGTGTCTTGTGGATGGCCAGCATTATAAGGGACTTATGCGTAATGTCTTATTTGTTCCTAAGTTGAGACAAAATCTCTTCTCCGTAGGTCTAGTTTCTGAGAGGAACTTATCATTTGTGACTTCTCTGGGTGATGAAATTTCATTACAATGCTCGGTAAAAAAGTACTTGAAGGCACTCGCATACAGAAACTATACCAATTATCAGTCATGGTGATCCTTCCAAATAAGACACTGACACCTCTCATTTCAGATACAGCTCACATTGCATCGATTTGTGAAGAGGAAGCGTGTTGTTTAAACCATACCAAGCCAGACTCAACCACTGGTTTAGCCTTAGCGGCAAACTATATGAAAGATCGGGATGACCTAATCCTCTGGCACAAACGAATGGGCCATGTCCACATCGACACTATCCAGAGGATGAGCTCTCACAAAAGTCTTCATGATTTCAAATTTGAGAAGCAAATCCAACTTCAACATGTCTACGAGGGTTGTATGCTTGGAAAGCAACATAAATCAACATACAAGCACGATCCAGACAAACAACGATTGACTACACCAAGACAGCTGATTCGTGGAGATACTTCAGGTAAACAATCCAAAAATCCATCTGTGAAAGGATCCACTTATTACATTCTCTACAAAGATAATGCTATGGCTTACCGGTTTGTCCATTTTGCCTCGCAAAAATTAGAGGCATTCTCTTTTTTTAAGCATGTAGTAAAAACAATGACAAAGGAAATTGGCCACGATGTCCTTGCCATTCAAACTGATCACGGCTCAAAGTTTTCAAACAAGGCTTTCAATAAGTACCTTCAAGAAATGAGTATTTCTCGCCAATATAGCACAGCATACACACTGCAGCAAAATGGTTATATAGAACAAGATAACAGGACCGTGATGGAAATGGCGCGAAGCCTTTTCTGCTCTAAAGATCTACCAAAGAAACTATGGGCTGAAGCAGTGAGTACATCAGTATATATCCTCAACAGGACCATTAATCACCAACTCGACAATGTGACTCCTTATGAAAAATGGTTTGAAGAAAAGCCTAGAGTTCAACATTACAGAGTTTTTGGATCTCTGGCCCGGATTTTTATCAACAAACAATTAAGGACAAAATTAGATCTTAAGAATATCAAAACGTACTTCATGGGATATTCCTCCACCAGCAAGGCATATCAATTCTGGGAACCTCTCAGCGACAAGATCATCGAAAGTGCAGATTACGTGATTGACAAGAAATCTAGAAAATACTGACCAAGTTTTCCATTAGATCCAGGCCTTGGGGAATATATCAATATCTTGATTGATCCATTACCACATGTGAGTAATATCACCAATCCTATAATGCGTCCACGAAGGTTCGATGAAATTAATGAAATTTCACACGACGTGGTTGGAGGCTCGACTAGCAGTGGGAGCAACCTGCAACCCCCATCCTCAAACAATATCTCTGCACATGTGCAAGCAATCTCAAATATCAACAATCCTCAAGAAGTTTCATCACAAGCAATGGGAGATCCATTGCTAGGAGACAACTCGGCAAACTTGCAAACAATGGGACTTGATGATGCAGATGAAGAACCTTATAACAGAAGGTTTAGATCCATCCAAGAGTTGTTGAATAGCACGCCTCGCCTTCCGGGCTATTCCAATTTTCCTGAATTACCGGAAGAAGCAGAACCATCAGACTTATTTCATCTCGACCCAATGCAACAAGATTCCATTCGCTATTCAAACGCCTTGATAGCATTGATAAGAGAGGCTTTACAGGAACCCCAAACTTATCACGAGGCAATCTCCTCAATTGATTCCTCCTCTTGGCAAGCAGCCATGGATTGTGAGTATGCATCCCTCATTGAAAACCAAACCTGGGAGCTCGTTCAAAAACCCTCAGACAAGAAACTAGTTAGAAATAAATGGGTTTATAATATCAAATACAGACATGATGGAGAGATTGAAAAGTATAAAGCGAGACTGGTTGCCAAAGGTTTCACACAAAAGCATGGTGTTGATTTTTTTGAGACTTATTCACCAGTAATACGCTACAATTCTATACGGGCTATATTTGCGATTGGTGCAGCCAAGAATATGCACCTGCAACAGTTTGATATTAGCACGGCATTCCTTAATGGTGACTTGGAAGAAGAAATATACATGACCCAACCTCTAGGTTACGAGGATCAGGAGAAACCAAAGTATTACTGTCGGCTCAAGAAAAGCATTTATGGGTTAAGACAATCTGCCAGACAATGGAATTTGAGAATGTCTACTTTCTTGAAACAGTTCAGACTCATCACTAGCGAAGCTGATTGCTACATATACTCAAACCACGGGATCTTACACATGATTCTTGGGATTTATGTCAATGATGGCATCATAGCCTCTACAAACCCAGCTTATGTAGAAAGCATCTTACGATATTTGGAAAGTGCATTTCAAGTTATTCGTGGCACAATGGACTACTTCATAGGTTTTCAAATTCAGTGCTGTCCATGTACAGGTTCCATTTTTGTGCACCAAGAACAATACATACAGGATGTTTTACAACGTTTTGGCCTTCAAGATGCTCACAAAGTCTCAACCCCAGCCGATACTCATTCCAAAATTTGGAAGAACAATAACCCAAAAGATCCTGAAGTGGAGGTACCGTATAGACAGGGAGTAGCTTGTCTTATGTATACAACCATCATCACACGTCCAGATATTGGATATGCCGTGAACAAAATTTCCTTATTCCAAGAAAGACCTTGTCAGAGCCACTGGACAGCAGTCAAACGTGTCATGCGTTACCTCAAGAGAACAAAGCACTACGGACTTTACTATCAAAGTCAGGCTATTCCCCTCGACTTATTGGGTATACAGATGCAGATTTTGGCGGTGATTTAGATGACTGTAAGAGCATGATAGGATTTGTTTACACCCTAGGCTCTACAACGATAGCATGGGGAAGCCACAAGCAAGGGTGCTTCGCAGACTCAACAACCATTGCAGAGCTTGTGGCCACGGCAGAATCCACAAAGGAAACGATATGGCTATGCAGACTTCTACGAAGTTTGGACTGCACTCAAGAACTTTCGTTGACAATATTTAGTGATAACCAAGCAGCAATTGCTCTTGTGAAGAATCCTGAGTATCATAAACGCACCAAGCATGTTGACATGAAGTACTACGCCATACAAACATATTATGAGGACAACTTGTTAAACTTCTAGTATATTCACACATCTGATCAGATTGCCGACATTTTTACAAAGGCACTACCTAGAGACTCTTTTCAAAAATTTCGGAAACTCATGGGCGTTTGTGCATTCCAAGAGAATCAGTGGGAGAAAGACAATAAGGCAGAATGATGATAAGGATTCTCTGTAGAATGTGTATGAAGTGAGTGGGAGTATTATTGGATGATATTCATCCGTAACATTCATCCACATTGGACTCACAGTTCTCATCCACTGCTCAGTTAGTAGACTACTAGTCCAGTAGCGTTAGAGTAGTTTGGTATTCGTTTGGTTGTGAGTGAAGAGTGTCTGCAAGTAGGAGAGAGAGAGAGTGTGAGACTCTGTAAAGCTCTGAGGAACACTAGAGAATACATAGCGCGATTCATCTGTATTGTTTGAATTAGTTAATAAAGTATCTTTGTCTTATTGCTATTTTGTCTGAGTAATTGATTGATAGAAATAGATTACCTATAATAGAAGGGAAAAAAGTCTTTTTCATCCAATCTCTTTCTGAAATGGTCATAGAGATATGCTCTATCATGTAGTGCCAAAAATAGCCTTATTCAATGCTCCATATTTAAAAAATTCCAGTTTATGAGAAGATTCACAAGCATGGTGTTGGGTCACATGCTACCCTTCTTGCAAGTTTTGAGAGGGCAGCATGCACTATTGACTTTTGCAGCTTTTAGGGACAACAATATTGTATTGTGTGGGCATATGCCACACCACTATAAAACATTGTAAAACAATTGTAGCAAGGCAATCATATGGACCAATTGCATGTTCAAGGGTTAAGCCTTGAACGTTGCAAAGGACCAAAAGCATCCTCACACATTTTTGCAAGCCACTTTTAGGTAGTAGATCTAAATTTTTGTATTGTTGTAAACTACAACTACTGAGGCATTCAAGTGGTTCATGTAAGGTAGGTACACCCATAAGCGTGGAAATAAGGGTTTTGGAGTAGGTAAAACTATTGACTAACTTTTTAAAAAAATACTGTAAGTTAGGAAATGGAAACCAAAAATATTGGCATCAATTTCAAGGTTCCAATTGCAAGCATTTGTTCACAAAGATTTCAAAGTCCAAAATCACTGAAATTGTAGGAACCATGTGTAAGAGATGCTAAAAACAAGACTTGTTGGTTCTTAAATAGTAAGATGGGTACTCAAAATTGTCATACAAGTCACCCACAACCATCACTTTGTCACCCATAACTATCACTTAAGTACCCATAACCACCTTGGCTTTGTCAGTGACACCCATGGAAACGTCACGCCCATGGGTGCGGCTACCTTAATTGGAGTAATGGCAATGCAAGCTTGATGTCATACAAGTGCTTGAAGAGCTTTGATTGGGTGGAACACCATATGCAATGGTGTGGCAAACATCTTACAAGTTGCAAGTGGTTAGTATACCCCTTGTTTCACAAAAGCTTCATATGAATTATATGTAGTGCTAGACTTGTGGCAAAAATCAAATTTTATGAATTGGAAGACCTTTTTTGTAGTAACTTTCACCAATAATGCTAGTCACCACTATGTGCATAAGCTTTGAGTCATTCAATTCTAATTGATGAGATAAAAGATATGAGAAGTTTTATTTTGAGTGTAGGCATAGTTTTGAGATTTTCCACACTTACCCACAAACTAAAAATTCTCATAATTTTCATCTCATCAATTAGAATTGAATGATTCAAAGCTTCCCACATATACGTAAGTCTAAAGAACTAACCTCAAAATTTTATTATAAAAAAACGCAATTTTTAAAAAAGTTTTTGGGCTGCCCATTGAACTAAAATTCTCATAAATTCATTTTTAACTTTTTCAATAAATGTCGGAATGAGGAATAAATTAGATGACTACAAAGATCTTTGAATTTCCCATCTTCCATAAAAATTTCAAAAAATTACACAAAGTAGTTTAGCCATAAACACATTCCCAAAATCCCATTTGTCCCCCGTAGTGACAAGTGGTCCCTTACGGGTTAAGAAGGCAAGCTCCCCTAAATTGCAAATCAGCCGTTGTTCACATGCGAAACGTTCACTCAGATACCCGAAATTACCCATGTGTCTGGTAATGCTACACAGGAAAATCTCTGTTGTATACCCGGACTGATACCCGCGATTGTGGGGCTGTCTGATAGTGATACCCGTTCGTAATTTAAGGTGTAAGCTTTGTTCATGGCAAGTCCTGCAGGCCTTCCACCATGATTGAACAGTGGGTGTCAGAATTGCACACAAGGGCTGTCAGGTGTACTGCTGTTTTCTCATTTGTTTTTGTTTTATATATGAGTTTAAAACTAATGAAGGGACCTTCAGTGCAGACAAAGAATCAAAAGGACAAGCCACCTAAGCTACCAAACCAGCCAATTTCATACTGCTGTCAAAATTTCTAAGAACCAATATCTCTAAGGGCGAATGTACACCAGGCAGGAGTCGAGGTTATTGAACTTGAGGCTCTTGGAATATAAAAGAATTTAGCCTATTTACCCTCAAGAATGATCTCAAGCACTTTATTGTAACAAGTGTGCAACCACTAGAAAAAAATTATGTTGGAACCCATTAAACCATGTATAGTAGTTTGATTTGAGTTTCTAGTTTCCAACGCAGATTTTTGTGTTGAAATGAATGTCTGCGTTGAAATTTTATAGAATTTTGCGTTATTTTGAAGGATTTTACGTTAAGAATTAGGAACTTAACACAAATGACCTTGCATGGTTTAGTGGATTCCAACGCATTTTCTACTAGTGACCTAGATGTTTTTTTCATGTGTAATGATTTTGAGGTTGGAATATTGGAGCCATACTCCAAGTCTTGAGAATATTGGAAAAAAGAGAAGAAGAAGGTTAA
Source organism: Ulota crispa (assembly GCA_963920765.1). NCBI lineage: Eukaryota > Viridiplantae > Streptophyta > Bryopsida > Orthotrichales > Orthotrichaceae > Ulota > Ulota crispa. Next base: position 26,088,310 of record OY987243.1, on the reverse strand, counting down.
CTCCAATTTAAAAGATCAACGTGAATGAAACGTTTGTTGAGAATAGTTTAATGTCTAAACCTCATGGATAAAAGCTGGCTAATTCCATCCTTGACGCTTTCACTACAAGGTAGATTATATAAAAGGATCAACAAAAAAATATATGTATAAAAGGACACCAACAAGGGGTCTCAAAATTCTTAGAAAAAACAAAAATTTCTCAAGGAAATTTCTCACAAAATTGATAGTTTTCTCAAATGATAAAAAGTTTTGGTCATGCATAGTCATGTTTACTCATGGAAAGACTAAAAGTTTTTGCTTATCACAAGGTGCACAAAAGCGGAAGCATTAGCTCTCTTGTGTGAGAAATTGAGGAAATAAATAAGAAACTAGTTTTGGAATAACTTCGAGAAATGAAAAAATTTGCAACAAAAAGGACTTAGAAATTTGGGTTCAAAAAATTTGAATTCGCTAAGAATCCTAGAGACTTTTGAAACCCATTAACCCCTATGCGTCTTGCTAAGAAAATTTAGCATACCTCTAACATGAAACTTTCAACACATTCCCCAAGTTTTTGGAAAGTTGAACAAGTAATCACACAATTCAAACCGTTCATTCTATACCCAACTACAAACTAAATGTTTTAAACCAATTTGATAATCCAAGTAAATTTGTAAAATCCCCACCGTTGAGAATCTCATGTTTTCCAATTTGGGCAATAGTTCATAATATGGATTTTGAACTTTATGTAATATTTTCTCAAAAATTAGATTTACCTAATGGCTAATCCCATGAGATTGTGTCTTGCTATACTTGATGGAAAAAAAACTTCACAAATGGAAAAGAACTCCAAAAGATATGGTCACTCAAAGTAGCTAGATTCCACTAGCTCCTTACTTTAGAGCTATAAAAACCTTGCCCAAATCAAGAAAAAAAAAAGTGACACATCACCAAACTTCTCCCTTGTACAATATGAGACATGAGAGCACCCATCCCATCCGCTCTCTAAGCCGCTCCCTTCGTTTGCCCAAAGACATTCTTCTCCTAATTGTTAAAAAAATAAAATATTTTCCATATTCCATGTAGAATCTAGAGCAAAGGAGGCGCTTCAACGAACAACAAGCCAATCAAAAACTTTTCTTGAACTAACAACTCCAATTAAACTTGAGTGGCAGACCAAAATTTGAGCTAAAAATACCTCTTTTATATACTTTCAGACCTCCAAGCACCCCCTTTGGTCATATTGGGATCTTTGGTCCTTTACGGGTTAATAGAGCCACTAAGATCTCAATTCCGTTCTACATCGTTGATTAGCTCAGGAAATGTCATACATCACAGTACATGGTTATCCAGAGTGTTATGATTTTTGATGAAAAGTAACAATGTCTCCAAAGCTATAGGTGGCTTTTCAGTTCATAGTGGACCTAATTCTTGAAGTTGTGGCCATAAAAACTTTGCGCATTCAAATATCAAAATCCCAAAAGTAAAATTTTAGCCTTGACTCGTAATGAAAAACCCAAGGTGCTATTTTTAACTTCCAACCAATTAAAAGCCTACTGAGGATTGAGATGATTTTAGGTTCAAAAACGGCCAAAAGTGCTACTGTAAAACGAGCTTTAAGGGGGCTTTAACACCATACCGACATCTCAACTCTACATGTACCAACTCAATTCCATTTCACCACTATGTTTAGTTTTAAATGACAAAGAATATAGTCCGAAAAATGCTGGAGGATTTAATCCTATAGGCCCAAGCCCTTTTCTTTTTGTGAAAGTCCCTAAAAATTGCCACTTTTGGGGGAATGAATAGAAAGTTAGGAAAAAAAGTTTTTCTTGAAAATCCATTCATAAGATTTTGCCCTATACTATGGGAGGTACTTTTGGGAAAAAAATCAGCTCATTTTAGATGTAGAGGACTAAGATATTGACTTTTGAAGTGAAAAAAAAAAAAATCCTTATTGTCCATACTTTTAGACGCCTTTGACCACTCCTATATCAAAAGAATTGTTCTATACAAAGTCAAGGTTTATTTTTCCATGTAGAAGACTAAGTTAGGTAAGTGTGGGAAATTTTCAAATGAATTGGAGGTGTGAATCATACTTTGTAAAATCTTGCATTTGCCATAAGGCCATAAAATTTGCATAGACACTAGGCAAAATTGGAGAATTTATGTAAAATTGAGAAATCTAAATTACTTCGATCCAAATGGTGAAAACCAAGGAATCTTGGTTTACTACAACTTGGAAAAGAAAGTCAAAAAATAAATATACAAAGAACTCAAAAAAGTAAAGCACCAAATTTTACAAGGTGTAAAAGGAATGAGGTTTGGGAGCTCCATACTTACCAGCAACCTAAAACTTCTCATAACTTTCATCTCATCAATCAAAATTGAATGAGTAAAATCTTCCCACACATATGTAAATCTAAAGAACTAGTTTCATATTTTTATTTCAAATAAATGCAACTTTAAAGAAGTTTTGGGCTCCCCACCCTCCCTTGTTTAAAAAAAAACTCATGCGTAACTTCTTCAATAAATGTTAGAATGAAGAAAACATGAGATGCCCACACAAGTCTTTGAATTCCCCATCTTCTATAAAAGTTTCAAAAAGTCCCACAAAGTGGTTTAGTTGTAAGTACATGCTCAAAACCCCAATTATCCCCCAAGGGGACAGCTGGTCTTTAAGGGGTTAACGCAATTTTTGCTTAAATTTTGAAAAATCCAATTTTGGAAGCAAATTCCTACTTTCTTTAACACCGAAAATTTCTAGCATGTGCTCCATGCATGTATTTACCAAATGAATGGGAACTAGTAACCATTGTTTGGTGATGAGCTAATTAAGTTTCACTAGCAAGCATCCTTCATTTTTCATGTTCAACCAGTTTTACACATAAAACCTTGGATAGTCCTCTATTTATAGTTTTATACCATTGATAGATGTTTTGGAAAATAAAAATTAATTTTTATCATATAGTTTCAAATTTCAATTATGTTATTTTTTGCAATTTTCACCAATTCACAATATACCGACTGCCACTATTCCCAAACGTTAGGCAATTTCAAAGATCTTAGGAAATAAAGAAACTCAAACTCTTTGATTTCTTGCAAAACCAACCATTTTTTCAAGACAAATTGGAGTTATCATCGTGAAAAATTGTTTTGTCTCATGAGAGAACCACGTGGAGAGAACCAAAAAGCATTTTGCACATTGTGAGGTGCAAAGCAATGGTCATTCAAATTAAGAATGAAGGAAACAAGAAGACAAGAAACCAACCTTATACCTACTGTAAGAAACCTTAAAATTTTTAAGGCAACATGGGTTCAAGAAAATCAAGAACGAATATTAGATTTTACAAAGAAATTGTTGAGGCTTAAAACCCTCAATTGCTTTAGACATAGTAGGGGTAGTCACACCTTCTCCAATAATGAAATTTTTATGAAGAATGAATAGTTGTGGATTTGAAATAGAAGCGAATGGAAGCTTGTCTCCATGGAAAAGGTGTGACTCTCCTTTTGTGAGCAATTAAGAATGGAAATGAATTTACCTAAAAAATAGTGATGTAATAAGAAATCAAGTTGCATTCATGTATTTAATCAAGGTTTCCAACTACAAGAAGAGTGAGAATAAGATGAAAAAGAGGCATGCATTGGTAAAAATTTCATGTACAAAAACTTCTTCATGCCTATTCTTCTCCTTTGTTAAATGCCTTTTTGGGCTTGGATTCTTCTCCTCTAGAGGTGCAGAAAAAAACTTCTCAATCTTCATAAAATGGGGCCTCCACAAACCAAGAAGAGATTGCCACATCCCCATTTTTTATGAATTGAGAATGAGGTGGAGTGACTACCCCTAGGGTGAAGCTTTAAACCTTGAGTTTGATTACTTCATGGAACTTGGGAGCATTGGGAACTTGGAAAAATTAGGAACTTGGGGGATTGGGAGAGTGGAAGAATGGGAGAATTGTAGACAATGGGGCTTAGAGCATCATCAAATCATACACCTAGTTTGGGACTGAGAACTGGCCGCTTTTGCATTGCTCCCTGTCTCTTGATTTTGCAATCTTGTTCATTGGATATATTCTTCCGCTTTTGTCGCAACTCTAGCTGCATATCCATGCACATGAGAGAGTCACTTGGGAGCACTTGCAAGTTGTTGCATAGAAGTTGCAAGCTACTACGCGCAACATCTCATTTTGGCAGTAAATGCAATGGAAGTCCCAGGGCATTGGAAACCATGCAAATTTGTTGTCCAAGGATGTTGTTTTGACAAGACCATCTCTTGGTTGTACATTGTTGTGGTTGCGTTGGAACCCTAAAGGTACCTCATTCTCACACACAACTGGCCCCACCAATAGAAATGATGTTACAGTCTCATTCCCTATCTTGGGTTGATGATGCTTTTAGTGGGAACCATTTGGGGACTTGGGATTTGGAGGATTTGGGACTTGGGGGATTTGAAAACTTGGAGCAATTGGGCAATTGAGGACTCAAGGATTTGAATGAGCTTACAACATTTTCAATCTAGCAAGTTTATCGACTTTGTAACAACACTGTCATGGTGGGCCCTAGCTTGAGAATTGCAAACCTAGTCCAATGCACCCTAGAAATGAGATCTTGTCTTAAAGGAGACATCAAAACCTAACCCACCTCTGGAAGTTTTAGCAATCTTCAAGAGTCCTTCAGATTACTTTATATACTGTTGTCAGAGAAATGATTACTACTTTGCAAGTTGGAAATAAAGATTTTGTCATAAAAGCCTAACACAAGTTTAATAGAAATAAAGTTTACAGTTCTTACAACTTGTGTGCATTGGGTCAGATGAACCGGTTTGCTGCTTGTGTTGGTCAAGGCTATGCAACAAAGCTCACTTAATGCCATTGTCGAGCCCTGATGTTGAGTCTAAATTGAAGATGCCCTAACCTCTTACCATAGTTATCTAAAGGAGGAGGCTTGTAAACCAAGCATCTAAGGGCTGAAATTGAATTATGGAGAGGTGAAACTTTTTGAAATACTTTTTTGTAAATTATCCTTGGAAGATAAGAGGAATTGGCATTTAGCCCATGCTGTTTCATATTTTTTGAAACTTTGTGGAATTAGTTATGAAATTTTGAAGTTGAAATGACACAAGGATCTAAAACCACCCACCTCTTCAAATGTACACTGCTTGTATATTGTTAAATCTATGAAAAATAACATGTATAAACAAAATACCTTTGAGAAGGTGGGCGGTTTTAGAGCCTGGACGGTTTATTAGCCTCTTACCGCTTAGACCAAATTTTAAAAAAAAGAATGTACGCCAAGATCAAACAAACAACGGCGATACAATTTCACCACCGTTTCATCGAACCCATTCGTCGTTGTAGACGCCACCTCCCCCCAAAGAATGAAAATTGATTCGACGAAGAATAATCAAATGATTAGTTATTAATACTTTCCCCTTCTTTTCAAAATTGGCATATGAGCCATACTACAGGATTACCCAAATGCTAAACTTACAAGGGGGGGCCACCTTTCCCAAATTTTCATGAGAATTGGCTGCTGCTGCGGCGTCCCCGTCGACCGTCGTCCTCGCTGCTGTTCCATCTCCGCGCCTTCCTGGCTCGCGCATCAGCGTTGCTCATCTCCTCCTCCGGATTCCAGGAAGGGTTCATTTTTTGTACTTTTGCTGGTAGATTTTTTTCCATTTTACAAGGGTAGAGCGACCCGCACTTAACCCTTTAAAGACCACACACATTTTCCCAAAATCCACTAGAAACTGGGGCAATAAAATTAAATGTGCATTTGAATCAAATATGGACCCAATTTGGATAATCCAGCTGTAAAAATGTGAAGAACACCTTGTTTGTTATAATGTATCAAAATTTCAACTAGATCTACCGTTGGAGGTGAAATATTATAATGATTGAGTGAGCGATATATGGAAACTCTTTAATTTTTCATGCTTGTGTGGTTTTGAATGTTAACGCTTCAAGCAAGCTTTGGTTGAGAAGAGCCCTACATTTCTAAAAAGCAGGGTTTCCCACCTTTCCAACAAGACTAGTTTCACACAAAATAGACAAAAATAGCAATCACAAGGTGTAACTAAGTGGACAAAAAGGGTCAAGAATCCCACTTTCTTTGTTACCCTAAAACAATTCTACATGAAATTTGATAATTGTTAAAGAAAATCAAATCAATGAAACCAATCAAGAATTGGCCTTAAATGTAGGATGACTTTTTTTATAAATAAAATGATAGTATCATTTCAATGGATTCTCAAATGCTACAATTGTACTACTACCATATAGAGAAACAATACAAGCATATTCCTTAAGCAATTTGAATTTTTTAAAGATTGCACAATTGAAATGTGGCATTCTTCTTGGATGTTTGATGTATTCTATTGTTGCTTTGATCCATCTTTGACCAAATATGGATATGTATTTCGAGGCCATGATGTATAAACACCATTATTTATCAACTCACATATCTGATTCCATTGTTGTTTCTTGGATTGGATGCAAAATTATTTTGATCACAAGCATTCTTCAAGACCATTTTCCAAATTGTTGAACGATTTTATTGTATAGGCCAAAAACTACTCTCCCAAACCAAAATATGGTTTGATGGTCTCTAAAGGGTTAACCCGTGAGTGCCCAAGGGGCCAAAATATGGCCTCTCGGTTTTGAAAATTTTCCTTGTTTGATCGTTATAATTTTTTCAATGGTACGGTGAAAGGATGTGTCCTTTTCTTTGGAGCTCCGGGCCTATGTTCACTACCAATCGGCACAGTCAATTTTGTGAATCTCTTTTAGGTAATAGTTTGATTGGAATGAGTTCCAAAGGGTCTAGATTTGAGTGAACTTGTGCTAGGCGCTCAAGAATTACCAATGCAAGTAGGTAAGGAAAAAATGGACAAAGTTGGGCAGAATTGTCAATATGTGCACGTACATCCATAAAATATACTAATAACAGTAAAGTTCACCCAAAGTTAGCCAAATTAGGTATTGGCTTGGGGAGGGATTTGGCTATTTCATCCATTTTTCCATCATATGTTTTAGTGTTGCGCTAGCTAGTGATAATTATTTGAGGTAAGAAATAAGCAAAAAAATTTGCCAAAAAAGAAACCTTGTCCATAGTGCAAACAGGTAAGGGAAAAATGGATAGAATTCATTACAAGGGATTTGGACCCCCAAAGAGGCCCCTTCCCCCAAATCCATGGGAGCTTTGGGAACACCTTCTACATGGGTAGTGTGCTGCAGGCTAGGTTGTCATTACATCAACCACGTTAGCTTGTATTTTTTTTGAAATTAATTTTTGAAAAAAAAATTAAAAAAATTCTTACTTTTTTCTAAGATTTTTTTTTTTTTTTTTTTTTTTTTTTTAATTAATTTTTCTAACGACCAATAGGGGCTGGTTCCCAACATCGGGAACAAAAAACTCACAGACCCTTTGGGGGTCCAAATCCCTTGTAATGAAGGGAAAGTTTTATGGATACCCTAGAAGTTTGCCATCTTTGTATAGATATTCTTGGTTTTTCAAAATTGCACAAATACCCTTGGATCATGATTTTGAGGCGTTTGTGTTGTTATGCACACTACTTCCATCATGACCAATGTTAAAACAAGGAGTGCAATAGAATAGAAAAGAACCAATGTGCACACAAGGGAGAAAGAAGTGGCATGCACAATAGAACAAATGCTTGAAAATTATGGTCCAAGGGTATTTGTGCAATTTCTAAAAAACCATGGGTATCTATCAAATATGACAAACTTTAGGGGTATCCATAAAATTTTCCATATAATTAACCACATATGCCCATCCATCCATAAAATGTACTAATTTTAGCATCTTTCATCCAAAATTTGGCAAACTTGGTGCTTATTTGAGGAGGGATCTTGCAATTTTGTCCAATTTCACCCTATTTTTCTTGTGTTATGGTTGCCAATTAAAATTTGAGATAAGATTTAGGCAAATTTTTGCCAAAATGATTTTCTCTAAACCCAAGTTGTTGTGCCCCCAACGCTTAGATCTCTAGCCATACTTGCTAAATTTGGTGTGTCAAGAAATTACATCTATTTTTGAAGAGCACTTAAAATTCTTGTCCCCAACCCTTGCTCACTAGGGTTCTTTTCTTGTTTTGGTCATAGTTGAGCAACATGCACCCAAAAATGCAAGCAAATGAGGAAGAATTGGATAAATTTAGATTGAATCAACAATGTGTGTACGTTCATCTATGAAATTTATTAACAATAGTCACTTTCATCTAGATTTGGCAAACTTGGTGTTTGCTTGGAGAGAAGTTTGGCATTTTCATCCAATTTTTTTAGTGTGATAGTAGCCAATGTCAAATTGAAGTAAGCTTTAGGCAAATATTTGTTAACAAAAATAACCATGTTGTTCATTAAAATTGTCTTAAAAATAGTCAGTTGAGCATTCACCAAGGGGAATATAGGATAAAGCTCACTCAACTTATGATGAATATTATTTTGAAGGACCATTGCTTGACACGCTAGGATTAAGTGCCATGAAAGTATTTTGAGGGACTTGAAGCACTTATCATCCAAGTATGAAGTGTGTCAAACCCTTGGCGCTCAATACTAGAGATGTTGTTAGGGTCAACTTCCACAAAAAATCAAAAATAAAATATAATATAATAAACCAAGAAATGACAAATGAGTTACAAAGCTTTGCATAGAAGTCTACTAGAAAATTGTGAAATTGGAAACCAGAACTATAGTTTTGACAAGTTTTTAACAAAAAGCAAAAAAATTTGGGGGTATTAGTTTCCCAAAGTTGGAAAATGCCAATCATTGTGGCTGATCATAATTGCTCATGGAAATTGGCCCTTAGTTTCCCCTTGTTTTCAAGTACCCACTACCCACCCAAAGCTTGGGGTACCTGGCTCTATATACAAAGTCAAGTGGTTCAAATGGCAAAATAACCAACTCAAATGGGCAAATTATTAAGCTAAAACTTGAAACTACCGTGGTTTGTGATTGTCCAAAAAGATTAATTATAGTGTACCGTAGTATGAATACACGTACTATTTGGTGCATGCCTGTGAAAAATTGGTTGAAAATAGGAAATGTTGGATTGTGGTTGTTGGAATTCAAAAAGCTTTTCAAAGCTCTCTAAACATTAGGTCACTGAACTTTGCAATCCATCTATACTAATAATAGGCTTGGTTTCATTAGTTGGATAGTTGGGTGTTGCTCCAAGAAGATTAAGTGATGACTATGTGGCAGTTATTCTTATTTCAATGTTTATGTGGCAGTTATGGTTGTCTTTGGGGATGGGGTATACATGGGAATAGGGGGTGGTTGCTTAAAGAGGAGAAGCGTGTAGGTAGGCATAGTACAAGTAAGCTCATTGTAACGGAAAGGAGAAGAATCTTGAAGAAGGTGATTATGATGAAGGTCATGTTAATTTTTTTCCAAGGACCCCTCCCGTGATGGCCCTCCGCTGGAACGGCGGGTACAAGGATACACTAGTATAACAAAAATATCATTTGTAAAAAGGTGTTTCCAAAATATATCACTTTCCAAGTTCTAATGAAATCTTTAAAATCTAATTGGTAAAAATCTAAAAATAAGAGCTTGACAATTCATACTATGCTTCATGTTCCATGTTTGAGATTCACCTAATAATGCTTACAAGGCAGAATTTTTGAGAAGTTCAATAAGTGTTAGATGCAAAGCTCCACATACACCTTGTTAGGGACATGTTAAACTATTTCCCTAAAAAAAATCTCACCAAAGAGAGTGAACATTCATCAAGAGTTGTGTTGAGTACAAAACATTAAAATATAACTTTGAGGTCAAGTCCCATCAACTTTTTTGCTTTAACCCCTAAAGGCCCAAGTGTATGTTTAACAGCCACTTGAGAACTCGGGAAGGGTCATATGGAGTTAGTTTTTATTGGATGTTCTCAAAATTGTTACACAAAGTGTGAATATGTATCCCCTAAGTGAAAATGTAATATTTTCCCCAATTTGATGCCTGGTTCAAAAGTTATGCTGCCCAAAAGAATTTGGGCAGCTTGGGCAGTTTGGGCATCTTTAGAGAATCTTATGCTAAACTCTCATCAACTTTTGAAATTTGGCAAGTATATAACTAAAAAGACATGGTGTACAACTATCAAAAATAAATTGAGGTCTCACATCACATTCTAAAGGGAGTCAATAGTTGTTAACTATGATTGGGCAATTTCAAGAAAAAATGTTTTCTTCCAACTTTAGGGCCTATTATCTTTCAATGTATAAAACCAAAGCTCTTCAATAATTTTTCAAGCATTCCAAATGTTTGTCTCTAACTTTTTGCCATTCAAATTTCAAATAAAAGATGTCCTCAGTGCACAAGAAACCATAAAAGAATGACTAATGTATTGCCAATTCTAAAGGACCATTATCCGTTCAGGGGACAAATGGGATTTTGGGCATGTACCTATGGCTAAACTACTTTGCATGATTTTTTGAAACTTTTATTGAAGGTGAAAAATTCAAAGATCTATGTGGGAATGTAATTTTTTCTTCATTTCAACATTTATTGAAGAAGTTATGCATGAAAATCTGGAAAATGCTGCTCCTTGGGCAACCAAAAACTTCTTTAAAAATTTTGAATTTTTCAAATAAAAATCTGAAATAGGTTCTTTAGACTTATATAGATGTGGGGAAATTTGAATCATTTGATTCTGATAGATGAGATGAAAGTTATGAGGAGTTTTTGTTTGCGGGCAGTTCTAGATTCTCTACTCTAAAATAAGCTTGAAGTCCTTATTTTACTCAATTTTCATTATTTTGGAAAAAAAAACCAAAGGATGTAGATTGTTTATCACAACATTATAACTGTTGGGATTTGCATTTTTCCTTTTAATAATTAAATTCTTAACAATTTAGTGATTTGACTCATTCTCTACTTATTACTTACTATTTGTTCCCATGTGTTGTATAGTTCCAATTGATTTGAAAATTCCTCCACACATACGTAACTTGGTCTTCTACATGAGAGAGAAAAACCTCAACTTTGCGTAGAGCAAATTTTTTGATAAAGGAGTGGTCAACGGCTTCTGAAGTTTTTGGGCAGTACAAAAAAGAAAAAAAAATCTTCACTTCACATATAAATATCTCACTCCTTTTCATTTGGAATAAGCTCATTTTTTCCCCAAGTACCTCATAATGTCTAGAGCAAGATCTTACGGTTAGATTTCAAAAAAAAAAAAAAAAAAAAAAAAAAACCATTCCTTTCATCCCCCAAAAGTGGCAATTTTCAATGTTTTCCACAGAGAAAAGGGCCTGGTCCTATAGGAGTTAACCTCCTTACAGTGCAAGACAATTTATAGTAAGCTAGATTCATGACTTGCTCTTGAAACCTTTCATGAGTGTACCTTACAAGATTTAGATATTAGTGGAAAAAAAATCTCTAAATCATGCCAACCAAAAATTCGACTCCAAATAGGCTCAAAGTCTGCTGACCCATTTGGGCAAGGACAAAAAAAAACTTGTTTTTAAATTCAAATGCTATAATCTTTCAATTTGTGTGGTCAAATGGGCTATTTTTTTCACTCAGTACAAAATATTTTACTACAATATTATACAATTGAAGTTTCAAAAATAGTTTTCAAATTGAAGTTCACATCAACATATTGAAAAAACACAAATTTTGGCAATTTCTGGTGAAAACACCCTTTGGGCCTTTAAGGGTTAAATATAGAGGCTTATTTTTCAACACTGGCTTATTTGCCTTTTGTAACCCAACAAACACTACAAGGAAACAATGTCAATTTGGACATTTTATGTCAATTAGGTCACGTTGATTCAGACACTTTTATGTCAATTTGGACATATTTTTGTCAAATTTATATCAATTTGGATAAATTTGGACATTTTAGTCAATTTGGACATGTCACAATGGATTGTTTTTCTTGTAGTGAAAGTTGGAATCTTGTATCAAAATAGAACTTTGGGACATTATGTGACTTGCCTTTTGAGGAGGGGTTCCACATTATGCACCATGCCCCAGGTTCCACTAAACATCACAATTTGATTGATATTGACTCACAAATCAAAAGTTGAGGATAGTGGTACTTAAGGAAATAGTAGCTTATATAGAGCAAGACACCATAAACCAACAAACATCTCGCCACAAAATGTCAAATAATGGTCAACTTTGGGTGTTATCAACATATTTTTGGTAAATGATGATTCCAATTTGTTTTTGGAACTTTTTTCCTAAGCCTTGCTTATAGTTATGAAGAGTTTCAACTTAGTTGAGGGGTGTTATAAATAGTCATATGGTTGCAAAGTCTTTGTTTTTTTATGATGTAACTTCCTTCAATAAATGAAACTCCTTGTAATTATAAGCCCCTTAATAAGTTGAAACTCTTTGTAGCTATAAACAAGGCTAAGGGAAAAAAACTACAAAAACATGTTGGAATCATCATTTGCTAAAAAGATGTTGATAGCACTCAAAGTTGACCATTATTTGACATTTTGTGACTAGATATTTGTTGGTTTATGATGTCTTGCATTGTAGCTTCACTATTTGTCAAAGTTCCATTTACTTAGAATTGCCTAAATGAAAATACAGTTTGGAAATTTTGACATTAAAAAAGCAATATTTAGCTCAAATATTGCATGTTGTAAAAACAGTGACTCAGCGTAGGAGTCAAGCCTTAGTATAAGACAGATTTAAAATATAGTTACATATTTTTACTATTGATTCTTTTTGCCCTTTACAACTCAACAAAGTTGAAAAGGGTTGTTGAGCTAGAACTTGTGGAGTCTGAAGTAAGAATATTGTGCAAACGGCCTTTTTTTAAATTTTCTTTCAACCCTATTGCTTAAAATGCAAAGATGCAAACTTTAACATTTTAAATGGCTATGAAAAAACTAAAGCTAACAAAGGAATTCAAACTTGTTTCTAAATAGATTTTTTAATATTGCAAAATCCATCACTCAGAATGATACTTCATGTTCTTAATACCAAAAGCTACAAAAATATGGTATCATGTAGGCATTTTGAATAAACCAAGACTTTGAACTTGGGAAGAAACGTTAAACTTTTAGCCCAAGTTTTTTTAAACACTATATTTAATATGCATAGTGGATTCTGCTCATTCAAGGAAAGTACTATGCATTTAGTATGAGCATTACTAGTATGTAGTGTTTGTTATACTTTTTCTTTTTTCCTTTGTGACACTAATTTTACAATCTACAGTTCTACACGGACCTCCCTACTCAGAAACCATAAGGATTTTTTAATTCAAAAATTCCAAATAGGTTTTTCTGTGAAAGATGTAAATACTCAATTTTTTATATTTCATATGATAATAAATCGTCAACTGTGTAAATAATTATAGCTGCGTAGTTTGAATTTATTACTCAAGGTGAATAGAGCAGTGAAAAATGAAAAAACAAAAGTTTAAAGCAATCGTTTTGTTCTTTACATCCGAAATATCCCTATCAGCGACTTTTAAAGATATTGATGTTATGCTATATTTAGAAAATTGAAAATTTTAATAGCATATATTTTATGTTTTAACTTATGACTATACTATTTTAAGATGACTCTGTACGTTAGATTTTTTTTTTTATGGCAAAACAAAAATGGTTTAAAAACAGTGAAAATAGAATTCAAATTTGAGTGTCTAAGGAAAATTTAATTTTTGTCAAAGACAAAGACCAGAATGGTCAACAAATGAATGAATTTCCAAACTTCGTTTGACTGTAGAAGGAACATTCAATAAGCCATAATTGTTTTTTGTTGCAAAATGTCTAGTTATTGGAGCATACATTTAGAGAAAGGAGCTCTAAAAATTTGATTTAAGATTACTACCCAAAGAAGGACTAAGCTCACCCTCCTCCAAAAAGTTAATTTGAGTATAACTATATTCATACAAGTCCTATATACCTGTCGCATCGACGGGTGATGCATGAGTTTAAAAAAATGAACCTCTCCGTGACTCCCCCCATACCTGGCACTACCCCATACATGTACCACTCATGCCCGTGCCCCCATCTCATGCCCCCATGCCCATGACCTCATCTCCATCAGTTGGTTACTGAACCTCATGCCCTTCCATCCCTATAATTTGGTTATGGAACCCCAAATCCTTCCATTTTCATAATTCAATTACGGAATCCCATGCACTCTTATCCTCATAATTTGGTTACATAATTGTTGTCCTTGGTTACAAAACTGTCAAGTAAGGAATATCACTTGAGACAAAATTTGATCGCCTTTGTTTATAAGGTAAGCGCACCCATCCTCGTCATGCCCCCATGGGTGTTACCTGACATTGTCATGAACTAACAAATATAAATCAAATGGTTATGGGTAATTAAGTGATAGTTATGGGTGACAAAGTGATGGTTGTGGGTGACTTGTATGACGGTTTTGAGTACCCATCTCACTATTTAAGAACCAACAAGCCTTATTTTTAGCATCTGTTACACATGGTTCCTACAATTTTAGTGATTTTGGACTTTGAGAAATCTTTGTGAACAAATGCTTGCAATTGGAACCTTGAAATTGATGCCAATATTTTTGGTTTCCACTTTTTAACTTACAATATTTTTTTCAAAGTTAGTCAATTGTTTTACCTACTCCAAAAGCCTAATTTCCATGCTTATGGGTGCGCCCACCTTACATATAGATAAAACATCCATGCAAGCCGCCATTCATTGAAAGATTTAAACCATTTAAGATACATACATGTGATCCTTGTTTCAAATCCTTGGTTAACCCCTAAAGCACTAAGCTCAATATTTCACCAAAACTGCTCCAAAATTGCCATTTCTAGTACAATTACCAAATTTTAGAAAAAAACCTTTTTTACATATGGAGATGTAGTTGTAAGATATTGTACTACACTAGTATCAAAAGATGTGAAAAAAAATTCAAGAGTTTTCACCATGTATACTGTTAGATGTTTGAGTTTGAATTGACAAAAAGCCATTTTTTGTCTCTGCAAAAATCCGAGCAGCTCCACTTCACAAGGTCATATTTGTATGAAAAAAACTCCAAAATGGTTGTGATTTTTTGGATTTGTTCTCCAAAGCAAGTTGGGTACATATTTGAAAAAATTCGAATCATTTGGAATTGTAAAACACATGGAAAAAATTGTAAGTAAAAAGAAGAAGAGAATGATTCAAACCACTAAATTGTTAAGAACTTAATTATGGAAATGAAAAATTCCAATCCGAATGGTTGTAATGTTGTGATAAACAACCTACATTCTTGGGTTTTGTTTTTTTCTAAAATATTGAAAATTGAGTAAATCAATGGACTTCAAAGCTTATTTTAGAGTAGAGAATCCATAACTGCCTGCAAACAAAATCTCCTCATAACTTTCATCTCATTGACCAAAATGGAATGATTCAAAACTTTCCAAGTATATATAAATCTAAAGAACCAATTTCAAAAAAAATTTCAAAAAATGTGATTTTTAAAGAAGTTTTTGGCTACCTGCCGAGCAAAGAAATCTACATATCATGCAATAACTTTTGAACCATGAAGTCAAAAGCTATAAAAATTGTTGGGCCTTAAAGCTACTCCTTGGGCACATCATGTGTGAAAATTCTAAAAAAAAAAATGAAAACCCCATTAATAGTGAGCTACCCAAAATTGCTATGTTGCCAAAAAAAGGATGTTTAGTGCTTTAGGGATTAAAAAACCTTCTAACATCCTCAAACAAAGATCACCAATATCCTCAACCATAAATGCTTGAACTAAGACCTTGGCCAAGACCTTGAACCAAGACAAAGCTAAGGTCTCAAGTAAGATCTCAATATAAGATTTCAACTAAGACTTTTCAATTCAGACCTCCAACCAAGATCATCCATTACCAAGATCCCTTTCCAATAAAAAATAATACAAAAAAAGAAGTGTACATTGCTTTTCCTTGAAAGGATAATCCTGCAAGAACTATCGCTTTCGAATAGACAAAATTCTAGAGTACTTTTAACGACATGGGATGATACCATGATATTTTGGACAGAAACGCATGATTTTGGAATGATAACCGATGTTTTCATCCATAAGCGGAAGCAAACGCTGAACGGAATCGAACGGGAGTAAACGGAATTCAACGGGAGTAAACGGATGTCGCTTTTATTCACACGGCTAAAAATGGCAACTATAACTGCCAAAAAAAATCGAGCAAGTGGAATTAAAGGTTACCCGGTTCCCAAGTCCCGAGTCCCGAACTCCCGACCCCGACACGCGCTCTCCGGAACGGTGGGGAGCGACCATGAAGACCACCTACCAACGGCAGGAGCCTACGACCGCCCTCACGTCCCCGTCCCCGTCCCCGTTCGCGGTCTTAGCGAACAAATTCCCGAAGACCGCCCTCGCTTTCCGTCCACGGTCTTAGATGACACAGCGAACGAAGCGAAAACCAGAAGGGCGCCCTCGCGTCCCCGTCCACGGTTTTAGATGACGCGGCGACAAAGACCTGAAGACCCGAAGACCGACCTCGCGTTCCGTCCACGGTCTTAGATGATGCGGCGAACGCCCTCGAGTTTCCGTCCGCGGTCATAGACGACGCGGCGAACGAAGACCCGAAGAAGACGACGCTGGGGCAGGACGCGCAGAGGGAGAGGGGGGCCCGGGGGAGCCGTTAGACCAGGCGTAGAGCTCGCTCGGTAGCCTCCACAGGGCAGCAGAGCAGAGGGCCTGATTGCTTCCCCTGCTCCAACGCCATCGCCATCGCCCTCGCCCTCGCCTCGGCAAAAAGCAAAGCAAAACCCTGCGTTGCCAGGGCAGATCGCTTTAAGCTTAGAGTTTCCAAGAGAGATCTGTGAAAGGCACGCCTCGCACTTGTTTTTTGTCGAAGTTTCAGCCAGTTTCAGACTCCTCGGCGAAGTCGGTAGGTTGATGGTGGAAACACGAGGGAAGTAGTAGTACTATTACTCCTAGAGTCGGTTGATCGGGGGAGGAGTCCGGTTTGGTCCACGCGTTGCTTTTTCGTCACTGTATGGCGTGGCGATCTTTGGTCTTTGGTGTATCCCCGCGTGGTTGACGCCTTTTTGTTTATTATTATTATTATATCTTCGATCGGAGGCCTATTTGATGTTGCTCTGTTCCTGGAGAAAGAGAGTGTGTCTGTGAGAGTTAAGATCCCGTTAGGTTTTGTTGCGCTTTGATGTGTGGACCTTGGGAGTTTGAGTGTTGGCGCCTAGGGCGGCGGTGGTGAAGACAGACGCGCGTCTATGTTTTGTTGATAAGGCGAGTGAGGAGCCGTTGGTTTGTTGTGCACTCTGTCAGAGTAGACAATGTGGCGGTTACAACGCGGCAGATGTTAGCGTTCAGCGGAATTTTGTGTACGCAAGTGGTTGAGATTTTGGAGCCTTTTTTATGTATTTTGGAAGCTATTTGAAACGATTGACGGAGGCAAAGTCTTGACGGAGATATATACATTTATTTTTCGTTTTTCTTCTTTTTATCCTCTTCTTAGAAGGAGCTTTTGAAGCGGTTTATTGATTTCAGAGTGCTACTGCGAGCGTTGAGCGCTTCGTCTGGGAAAGCCGTTCTTGCATCTCTTAGGAGGCTCATTTTTTTGTCGAGAAGGATCTTGGTTCGGTGAGAAGAAGAGGAGTCGACTAAGTATGCAAGGGGATAGTGTGCATATTGCAATGGCCGAAGTTTCAGGTGCATCTCCACAGAGGAGATTCAAAGGCATGTATTCGGAATACGCCGCACGTTTGCGTTCACGGGAATCGTTTAAGAAAGAGGTCGGCTTTCGGTTCTACATGTCGACCGTGCAAGCGTTTTCTCGAGTCTTGATAGTGTTCGTGTTCGTTTCTTTGGCCGTAACTGCTCTAGGATTCTATGGGTCATCGGCCTTTCTTAGACAGGCCAACGATTTAGGACGACAATGCTCATCTGGAAGGGGAAGCGCACCTGCTCACTTTCAACAGCTGAAGTTCGCCATGGTGACTTGTTCCGACGGATCTTCGACTATTCCTGGTAGATCCTTCGAGGGAGTGATGGAAATGGTTGCTCCTAACAAGAAGGCATATGTGGAAAAGCATGGATATGACTTCATCGATGCCAGTTATTTATTGGACCCTAACCGACCTCCTAGCTGGAGCAAGATTCTGGCCGTCAAGGAGCAGATCTCTAAGTATGACTGGGTGTTTTGGAATGATGCGGTACGTATTTGCACACGCAGGTTAATGACGTCATGTTACTTCCAATTGATCTTCTTTTGACGTTTCTCTGCTGCCATGTCCCGCTAGTGCCAACTTAAGAACCTACGGGCATTTGTTTGAATGCTGTCATGTGTATTCGTTCAATATTGGAGCACATGGTTGTACACTGCCGATGATACACGAAACCGGACTAACATACTGCTTGTACTCTCTGTTTGATACGTTTCAGGACTCTGCTGTGACAAACCCGAATATTAAGCTGGTAAGCAATGTTTTCAACTGGCTACTCTTAATTGCGCACAACTCCCTTTTATTGCCTCTATGTGATGATGATCCTTGTGCACTTTGGTATATCGTTTGAAACATCTATTGATTTTTTGCCTTTTTGTATCTGGTTCAGGAGGATATCGTTTTCTCTGTGACCGGTGATGCCAAACCCGATGAGATGCCAGACTTTATTGTCACGGAAGACGTTACTGGAGTCAATGCAGGTATTTCCATATGTGCATTTACCCTGTACTTTGGTGTCCGTCTCTTTGTTCCTTTGTACAAGGGTGCCTAAAAGAACCGGTGTTGTCACTTGTAGGCATTCTGTTTCAAGTTTAACCTTTTAGAGTGTGGTGCAGGCATGTTCTTTTTCCGGAACTCGGACTGGAGTCGACAATTCCTCGACCGTTGGTGGGCTCAAACTGACTTCATTCAGCCCTTTGGTCAATCAAAAAGTGGAGACAATACGGCCCTGAAGCATATGATTAACGTTATGGACAAGGATGAATTTAAGCGTCATGTACGAGTTCCCGAAATGCAATGCCTCTTCAATTCTAATTTGTGGAGACCTTCGTGGAGGAGTTGTCATCGCCTGATTACTGTCACGAAGGCTGTCTGGCAAGGTACATTCTTTGCGCTAATATTCTTGAACTCATTTTGTTTCACTTGGATAGGGAACAATGTACAGTTTAGATCCGGATTCTTGCACTTCCTGTTTAGGAATTCTCCTCTTCGAAACATTTTTCTTATCATTTAGTGCATGTGGTAACGACTGCAGGTGTTTATGCAAGAGGAGACTTCATGGTTCACCTAGCTGGCTTAAATGACAAGTCAAAGTGGATGAGAAATGTTTTGCGAGAAACACGTTCCTGGAGACACCAAGTAGATTCAGTTGACAGAGTTAACTCGCGGAAGGAAATTTTGAAGTCAAGGAAAGTGCTTCTGGCGCCTTCATTGTAAACGAGGATGAATTAGATAGACCATTCTTTGAGACTGCCGTTATTTTGCGGGCATGTCCTACGGACTAATCCAGCGTATGGAGGTTGCAACCCAAATTTAGATTTCTTTCACGACACATTTGTTCTCGCTGAGGTAAAAGTGCCCAAGAAACCAACCTTCTGCACCTGAGATGGCTGACATAGTACAATAGGAACTCGATTGTAAGGCTACATTCAGAGGGCGAGAGGAGGACAATTTTATCAGGACATCGAACGGATATTCAAGTTTCGATCACTCGGGGGAGAGTACCCATCATTCTTATTGTGTGGACATCAAGCTCTTCGCTCCTCATCTTCATGATCCAAGACCGAAATCTACTTTTGCCGGATAAAACACGCCTGGTCGATATTGAATTGGCGTGCCCTATATGGTGAGAATTTGATGCCTAAGAACTCGCTCACAAAATTCTAGATATTGGATGTAGGTTTCGTGAGTACGTCTATTCTACAAGATCTTTTGATACTACTTTGACAAGGATGAGGACCGTAACACTGATAAGATCTCTTAAGCATTCTAGTTTGGATAAGCTTACAGTCGATTCTCCTTGCACCCGTGCGGTAATTCAAACTAATCTTTACTGTTTCTCCATCGCAGGATTTACGGAAACACGGAGGCTGATGCTACACAACATTCATTTTCTGGTGTGATCACACTGGAGTTCGGTGCAAATTTTGCTGGAGGTTATAAGATTTTGCTAAGAAATTTATTCTTTTTACATTGTGAGTATCAAATTGTGATAAGGGCTCTTATACAGTACGATCTTGTTCAGAGCTTGCCAAAAACAAACTTCCCAAAATTATTTAGTTGTGAGCGAGCTGTACGAGAATGAGTTTCCTCTCATATTTGAGGTCAATTTTCTGTTATGACAACAGATGTACCATTATTGTTATTTTACTTCCCGTCAAAAGCGCGCACATTCTTACACTTTGTGAGAATGTTTTTAGGTCATGGTTGAATTTCTGAGGCCTACGTTTTATCTTGTTTCTCTTTTCCTTGCGCTCTCTGCCTCACCTGGCAGTCTATTCAACTTGACTTTGGAAACTCGTGCCCGTCTTTCCTGCTTGTTGTTGATATTTTTCCAGAGCCACTTTGTAAAGTGGGGTAGTAGCACGTTTCCATCATTTTGATTCCTACGTGATTCGTCATGCAGCAGCTATACGTGACTTTTTCTATCTTGTCTGCTGCAGTGCTGGCTGGCTGTGTTTTGTTTTTCCAACAAGTTTGATTTGATTCTCTGTAGTAGTACTGGCGATTAGGGCAGCTGCAAATTCCAGGTTATTGTAAACCGTCCACTATAACTAGCCTTGGAAAATTTGCCCCTTTTCATACTGCCCTTCCCACGGCCTTGTCACAGGTGTAAAGGCTGCATGAAGGAATGGTGTATGCCACTCTGCTTTCTCTCACTGGTGAATGAAATTTCGACGATAGTCGTATTGAACTTTCGTAATGCCGTTCTAAAGTTGCGTGGAGTTACCGGGTGACCGGGTAGTGCCTGTTCCGTGATTCTTTTCAAGTATTCTATGCTTATTATCGAATCCTAGTGCCTTATGAATCCTAGTTCCTTACGTGAAAGTTGCTTCTTGAATTCGGAATCAACAATCCGGAAGCACACATGAGACAAGAAAAATCCACCTACTTCATTTTGGTTGTTGGTTTCAAGTTGCTTTGCCGGGATTAGGTGTAACAACTTGGGTGAAAACTGTGTATGGTGAAATATCCTTTTCAGAGCTCCAAACAGGTGTAGGGTAAGAGTATCTTCTGCCATCCTTGAATTGTCCAGTGCCCTTCAATTGAAATTTGCCCATTTAAGAGGGGATGGCCACTTGTATCCCCAAGAGTACAACTTACTAGGCATACTTCCAACTAATAACAAGTCAAGGAATTTTCAAAAGCAATAAGCTATCATTCACTATGACAACTTGCTAATCCCAAGAGAAAATGTAGCTTGTATAAGGTTTAGTGATCCCTTTAAATATGCAAGACCTTAAATTCACTACAAGAAAAAGGGCCATTTTTTACTAAGGATTTTGACTACCAAAATACTAAAACAACTAGGCTTTTGTGACTAGTATTTATGACCACATGTAGTCATAAATAATTTAATTTATGACTACGTGTAATCATAAATTAAATTATTTATGACTACATGAAATTGTTCAATCATAAATTAAATTATTTATGACTATATGTGGTCATAAATACTAGTCATGAAAGTCTAATTGTCTTAATTTTTTTTGTAGTCAAAATCCTTAGTCAATAATGACCCTTTTTCTTGTACTGATTGTGCTATCCAAAGTGGGCTCAGCCTATGTGGTGCATGGGCTAGGGCATGGGCCTGCCTGCGACCCTATCACAGGATTGACCCACTTTGGATGGAGCCCAAACCTAGCTTCTTCCCCTGGCCCCCATCAAAAGACAAAATGTTTTGGCATGCCCAACAAAGTCAACCCTTGATAGTCTTGCACCGCAATGGAGACCAAGGTTGGACAACTAGTTGCCATCAACGGGCTCAATGCAAGGCAAATAAGCAAGTGTATTATGCAAAAAGCATGATGAAGCACTAGTAGAAAACCATGTTAGAATGCACTAAAAAATGTAAGGTAGTTTATGTCAAGTACCGTGTTTCCAATGCATAATTTTGTTGAACAACTCAAAATTTTGTGTTAAAAACATGGAACTCAACATAAACTACCTTACATTTTTGGGGAATTCTAACGCAATTTTCTTCTAGTGAAGTGTGATGTGGATTAAGGCAAGCGTGTTAGGTTTATGTTGTAAAGGCGCACTTGGAAAGAAGTTATTGCATAAAAGAATCTAGTTCTTGTAATTTAAATATCATTGTAATAGGTAAACTGTAATATAGACGTTTTTAGAATTGGTGGTTGGTTTCATAGGTATTCAAGAAAAATGGGTTTAGGTGCTTTAATAGCTTATTTGCCTAAACATTTGTTTAAAAATGAAAATATATTATCTTTCATTTTGGGGTTTTTCTTGTAGATTTTGAACTTAGATTTCCACCAAAATAGAGTTGAACCTCAAAACTTTGAAGTGCAAAAACTGTACATTATTAGTATTTGAAGTCAAATAATCTAGTCGTGGATGGTGCAAAAAAGATTGTCTTCCACACTTTAAACGCTCATTTCTTGCAATATGTGAGATCAAAGTTATTGAAATTTTCTTTACACATTTTTATACTACTATAGTGCAAGGGCATTGGGTTTAGCGGTCTTTAATCCCTCAAGGCCCATGCACTTTCTTGAGTATCTCAAAATCTGTTCTTCAATGAACAAAATGTTAACAATTTGATAACTTACATCATGTAATTTTTTTTTGTAATTGTATAAATTCAAACTAGATACGGTTAGACATCACATAGGAAAAGAATACACAACAATATCAGTAATGGATTGAAAGATTATAACATTTGATCAAGAGGGTATTAAAACTATGAAAGTGATTTGAAGTCTTTCAATCCTCTTTTCATATCTCAAATTTAAAATTGGGGATACCAAAAAAATATGAGTATGTAAAGTACAACATGTGTAACCCTAATCAATTTACGGCTTCATAAAATCTACTCTATAACTTTTTAAATGAAGTTTCTAATGTGATTGTTTCTCCAAGTTCTAGTGTACTTTAGGCTCATTTCCAAGAGCTCTCAACACTAGAAAGTGAAGATTTGCTATGAACATCCTTGCACAAAATCTTTAATAGAAAATCATAATTAGTCATTTTCAAAATTAGACTTTTGATACTAAAACAAGACTTCAACACAAACTTTAAAAAAAATCATTGTAATTAATCATGAAGAAAATATAGGCATCCCAAATTATAAACAAGGAGGGATAGTTTGGTCCCCTTGGGCCTTGAGGGGTTAAGGGATTTGAAACCATGTATTATGGACTTCCATCAAACCGCAGTAATTACTCTTTCAATAGCACCATATATAGTGGCCCAAACTTATATCAAATGTTTTGCAAATTGTTGAAAGATGGAGAAAATTGTCCAACAACGTATTTACAACTTCTAAAACATGATGATTTAATATATGAATACTGCATCAACTCCAATAATACAATGTACAAAGTGAATAGAGTTGTAATTATAGAAAACAAACATACAAAAATGTAGCACTTATGAAGAAGAACAAATGTATCATTGCGGCGTTTACAAAAAGCTGTGCCTTTAGTTGATAGATGTGATTATTGATTTTGATTTGTCTAATTCATTAGAATATTTTATCAATATTTTGTAAAAACAATAATTTTTCTAAATGTGTTCACTCTTAATTTCTAATTTATGGGTGCTCCTTGCAACATGGTATGATCATGGCTTAGTAGTCTATAAACCCATTACAAAATGACATATACTTGAAACCTCTTCAAAGACATAGTGGAATTATAACTTATCAATAGCAAATGCTTTTGCTTAAAACTCCAAGACAATTAGAGCCCACTTTACTTCCTTGGATATAATGTGTATTGCTCAATACGCAACAAACACAAAGCAACACAAATGGGTGTAAGGTATTGTGTTGATTTAGGGGAAAGTGCACAAAAAGACTTCCTTGGATTGAGATGGAATGGGTAACGGTATCTTTTAAAGGTTGCAGCATCTCATAGACCAAATTTAGGGTTTAGCGTATTTCCACAAGCTCAAACAAACAACCGCTGCAAAGGCCTTTTTGTATTGCATTGACATTCAAATTCACCTTGAATTGCATGTGCAAGACAATTGAATCCAATTTACTATGTTTTTAGGGTTTAGGGTGGCAATTTATAGGTGCAACACTACTCATCGTCTTGTTTTTGCAATGTATATTGCACATGCAATTGCTTTGCTTCTCAAAAAAGCTCACCACTATTGCTTCCTTTACCATTTTAGATTTTCAACTTAGAGGACGTGGATTTTGCTGTGCTACAACTTATGCAATTTTTGTCTTCAAGTTTTGTGTCTTCATTGTATGCTACGTCTTTCAATGGTTCTTTTAAGGTTTCCTAGTGGTTATCTTTCATATTGCTATAATCTTTCTCATTGTGCACTTGCTTTGCCTCTCACCCACTATTGGTTGCTTTAAGGTGTTAGCAATTATCCTTTTGTGTTCACAGGACGTAAGATGTTACATGGGTTTGTTTTGCTTTTTTTTTGTCTGCAAATGCATACTCTCTTGTCTCGTTTTGTGCAGTTTAGTACATAGTATTTATTGTATGCAATAGTTTTCAATGACAATAGCTTAGGGTTCCTTAACCCCTAAATGCCCAAGGCACTAGATTCTAGTGTCCAAAAAAGTTCATGAAACTTTGAAACCTTGTTGAAGTTACAAATTTTATTGTTTCGAGGTTTTTTTTTATAGAAAAGTTGCGCATTGAAATTAGCTTCATCGTTCAAATTCAACTTCCTCCACATCTTATTCCATTTGTTTTTGGTGGAAGGTTAACTACAAGCATACATTTTCTGTCTTAAATAGTGTTGTGAGAACTTGCCACATTGAAAAGACGGGCATCAAGCTAAGCAAAAGGTGAAGATTTCCCTTGGGCACTCCTTTGGGCAATAAGGGCCTTTTTACTAAAATTTTGTCATCTAACAGAATCTAAAAGTGCCTTTGGACTAATTTCACTTGGAATGTTTTTGTTATGGAAATTAGAATCCTATCGTTGTTGCATTTTCTTTTGTTCATAATGATTTTTGGTCAATAATAGAAGTTGAAATTTTTTTTGTATTAGACGGTTGCATTTTGACAGTTGCGTTGCAGGCTCATTTGTGAAATTGTGGTCATGGATTTGGAAGAGGGGCTATTGGTTTTGAAGTAGCAACAAGAAACACTAAAGCATCCTAAGTGGTTGTCTCCCAATTTTGTATCCAAAAGTTGCCAATTTGTATTAGAAGTTTTGGGCAGTTAAAAACAAAACAAAAAATTCCATACTCATCATCATTCAATCACAAATGTCTTAAAATCTGTGCGGCCATTTTGGATTCTTTTTGGGTAGTGCCATCTAGAAACCTTGATGTTCAAGGTTCAATGGTTACAATTTTGTTTTGATGTTTAGTAATGATCTTACAATGACAATTCAAAAACTTCAAAACTGCCTTCCAAAAACAAAAAAAACACCCTTGGGCATTTAGGGGTTAATGATTTGTTGGGCAATCTATATTCATCTGAGAGCACTTCTTTGAAAATGGCAGAGGTTTTGCTCCTAGAATTGAGGGTTGTTGGATGCAAAAGACTTTGTACATTGCTTTTTCTACTCTATATGATTTTAGGTATTGAGGTATGTTTCAATGTATTTTGGAGGATGCAGGTGGTTCATGTATTATTAAGCATTTGCAATCCAAATGGAGTGTGATCATGACTGCAACTCTAGCGCTTCTGAAGACAACAAACTAAATCAAGATAGCCAGGCCTTACAATTTGCAGAGAGAGGAAGCGCTCCTTAGAGGCTAGAGCAGTTTAAGGCACCCTGCAAAGCCTAACCCAAGACTCATCAGTTACACTAATCTCCACTTGCTTTCACATACAACTACTAGAAAGGACCATACACATCACTCTAAAATTGCAATCTTACCATGGGAGTCTCCATGTGGTTGGTCAAAAGCCAAATGTCACTTTGAACACTTTCAAAATCCCATAACAAGGAGAAGGGATAGCCTATTCATCACTTCTATACTCCGTCATTGTTTTGTTTTTGTCTTTGTGTGTTTTTGTGAGCTTGCAAGTTGTACTTGGGCTTTGTTAAGATTGTTTGTGATTCTTCTACTTCAATTTTTATAGCTAAACACATTGCCCAGAGCATTGTTGGTTGAGAAAAGGGAGAATGTCATTTCTATGTTGCAGAGAGGATGTGGATTGAGAGAAATTTCTAGGCTTTTGTAGGTGAGTTTTGGTAGCATTCATAACATTCAACGTGCACATGTTCTAGATGCAAAGCTTGGATGTAAAGGTAGACCACGTGTGATGACCAGAGCTATGGAGAGATCATGTGTATTAGAAGTTACTAGAGGAAAGTTGGGTACTGCAGTAGATGCTTCTAAACAGTTACAGAAAGACTTTGGAGTACAAGTGAGTGCTACTGCTAATACAGTAAGGCATTCTCTTTGTAGACATGGTTTGAATGCACAAGTGAAAAAGAAGAAACTTCAACTTTCTAGGAAAAATATTAGGGATCGTTTAGAATTTGCTAGAGTACACCAACATTGGACTACAGATGATTGGAGTCAAGTTATCTTCTCTGATGAGTCCAAGATTAACCGTTTTTGTTTAGATGGAATGTCTTGGTGTTGGATGCGTGATTTAGAACAACCGCCATCTTGAACTGTTTCTCAAACAATAAAACATGGTGGCGGAGGGATCATGATTTGGGGAAGTATGTCCATTCATGGACCGGGAGTGGTGTGCAAAGTTGAAGGCCGCATAAACCAACATCAATACCGAGAGACGTTGGAGCAGAACGTGCATCAAACAATTTCCAAGTTTCATTTGAACCCTTCTTCTCTTATTTTTTAGCAAGACAATGCTCGTGTACATACGACTAAATTGCTTATGGAATGGTTTTCTCAACAACAGTTTACTCCCTTGCCTTGGCCATCTCAATTGCCTGACTTGAATCCAATAGAACATTTGTGGGCAATTCTCAAACGGGCATTAAATCAATATAATTGGCCACTAAGCAAAATGATTGAATTATGGAATTCAGTACATGAAATTATCTATTCTATCAGTGCAAATGATTGTAGGAGGCTTGTAGAGAGCATGCTACGCCAAATTTCTTCCGTCATAGAAGCAAAAGGAAGGTGGACAAAATATTGAGTGATTCACTTCATGGAGTTCCAAAAATGTTCAAATGGTAGGTACATTTTGGATTTCTTTATCACTAATCTTGAAGCTCTATTTCTAAAGTTTCTATTCATACATATGTAAAGTATTTCATGTATTTCTTCAATAAATTTGAAATTTGTAAGTTTGTGCATTTGTTTTTTTATATATTATTGAATGTTTGATAAGTATGCCACGGTTTGAACATTTTGGGAAGGCACTGTATACATAATTATAACATGCAAAAAATGATACAAATGTAAAAGTTGTTACAAAAATAAACAACATACATAGAAGTGTTATTTTTAAAATCTTTTACTTTGGAATACTATTTCTTTTATCCTGCACACACTACAAAAAAAAGACAAACACTAATAAAAATTCAATTAATAACTCAAAGGTCAATGATGTTGAGAAAACTTAAAAGTAATTAAAAAATAATAATAATCAACAAAGTATCTTTTTACACTTTAGGCTACTTCACCAACTATTGGAAACAACCATAGTCCTACTTTCTATACCTTAACAATATATTTGGACATAAAAAAAAGATAATAAAAACCAAAAACTTTTGAAAGTGTTTTACTTGGTAGATTTGCGCAATTGTGTTTACTGTGACTAATGCATAGGAGAAGCATTACTCACATTAGGGTTATTTAAGATAATGAGCCACCTCCTCAAAATAAAAGTTGACATTAGCATATTGATTTTCAGATGTTAAGATGCTTGTTTAGGTTTTTTGCATCCATGGAAAGGTTGAAAAAAAAAATTCAAACACAAAAGACAAGTATTTCACCAAATTTGTGCAATTGTGCCTAATGTAACTAATGCCTAGAAGGGAACAGTCACATTAGGCACACTTGAAGAAACGGCCACAACTTTTGAACATAGAGGTGAACTTTCTAAAACTTTTTTCACGCGTTTTTTAATGTGGGAAGCACTTCCATGCTAAATTATGGGAGCATTGGACTCTTTTATATATTTTCACCATTTTTTGAAGATTTTCTTTAATAATTCAAAAAGAAATGAACATTGGGGTTGAGAAGTCCAACTTCATTTGCTAAGATGCTCAATTGGGATTTCTTACATCTATACAAGATGTTTTAGACAATTTTAAATACAAAAGACAAGTATTTCACTACATTTGACTAGGTTGCAAATCTACCTGCAGTTTAAAATTTCTCACAACTATCACTTCATTTTTCTAAATTGAATAATTTAGGGTTTAGGATGTATAAATAAATTTGAAGAACCAATTTTCAAAAAATTAGAAATCAAAATTTAATCTACAAAGAAGTTATTTAGTTGTTTGACATATACAAAAACTACATATCATGCATTGACTTTTGAACCATATAGTGAAAAGTTGTAAATTTTTTTGGGCTTTAAATCTAGTTCTCAAATCATGTTATGAGAAAGTTCAAAGAAAGAAAAAGAATAACCCATTTGAGCAAAGAAATCCATTCATACTATGTTGCTAAAAGACGCTATATTACCAAAAGAACCATGTTCATTGTTTTAGGGGTTCAGTATTTGACTTTAATTCTAGGGTGTTCAAGACTTTATTTTGTTGATAGCAACACCTATTATTTCTATGTTTCCTAGTTTTCTTAAAAATTTGAAAAACAAGCACAATGAAGCACAAATCCAAAAACTTCATTTCTAGTGTAGTCTACTCTGCAACCTTCAAGCATTGTGTTTGTATCCATTGTAGTTATATAATTTTGTCAAGCTCTAATGATTTTGAACATCTCTCCTAGCTCCCAACAAAAAGAATTGCAAAACATAGAACATAAATCTTGAACCACACACCTGAAGTGAAAATCATAAAGAATAAGTACAACGCAAACTACTTTGCAATCCCTCCACAACAATGTCATGAAGTTCAAAATATAAAACACTTGCATTCAAGTGGAGATGTTTTATGCTTGCTCTCAACGTGCAAATGCAAAAAGCCATAATAACAAAAAGAATATCATACATTTAGTAGCAAGTACATTAAAGCAATGATTTCACTTGCATGGAGCACAAAAACATCAAGCTATTAATTAACAAAAAATGTACTATACACCTAGTAATACAAAAATAGAGCTATGGACTTCACTTCCTTAAGGAAGTACCATGTAGCTCAACCTTAGGTTCCTCCAATGATACATTATAATTCATTGTCAAAAATGCAAGACACATTCATGAAGGCTTAGGTTGAGTTGACCTACTAAATTCTTTGACAAGTAATTTTGCCGAGTTGTGCATTATAGATCTACGTCCCTATCAACAATGTCTTTTGGTTTTGCTAGAAGATGGAGTGAGCATTGTGTTCTTCATTGACTTTGCTCTGGTAAAAAAGTCCAATAACAACAACAATTGAACAGTTTCAATCTTTGTCATCATGTTCTGCACCTCAACACCTCTCCTTGACCGGACTTACAACTACATACCAATCCGGATCTATATGATTAGCGTCATCAAGGACTTTGCGCAAAATGTCTTTCACAAAATTCCTTATTGTGATTTTGTCTTCTATAGAGATCTAGTCACTCAACTACATAGTAGGATAAAATATTAGAATAAAATAAAATGTCACTACAAAATCACAAGAATTTAATAAGCAAAACAATGCATTCACATGTGCCATATCAACATCTTCTTTCCAAAGGGCTTGTATGCAACAAAGGACATACTTCATGGCAAAGAATTTACACTCCCAGTTGTTGGTCTGCCATGGGACTTTGGAAATGCTTCAATTTTGCAAGTCTATTGCATATTGTCATCTTTTATCCTCATGTTGTGCGCTGACATAGTAGCTCAAACTTTCTCAAGGACACTATAGAATTGAGGCACGTTGTGCATATGAGGACAATGTAAATAACTAAAGTGAAAGAATTTGGAATTTTTTGTCATTATTGCTATATCCCAATGCCCATCTTTGATGATAGGATTAATAAGGAATTTGTTCTAGAATCTAGCTTCAATTGTTTGGAGATATCAATGCAGCGTGGCAAAGCCCTGCTTGCGCTCTACCAAATGTTTATTCATGCATGTAAAAAAAATGGATTGCACAAAACATAGTGCTCTAAGGGATATTGCACAAGAGACAAGTGCCAAAACTAATCAAATAGTGCGCAACTTACCCAGCTATTAGATTTGAAGAGTGAGTTAATGTCTCTTGGAAACATGAAAGAACAATATTGCCCACCATGCACCTTGCCATGCATACATAGTAGTAAAAATTGTTGATTTGCACTTGTGCTTTCTACTATGCAGTCTAGGTCT
The DNA here is from genome assembly GCA_963920765.1 of Ulota crispa. Lineage (NCBI taxonomy): Eukaryota > Viridiplantae > Streptophyta > Bryopsida > Orthotrichales > Orthotrichaceae > Ulota > Ulota crispa. The sequence goes on along the minus strand of OY987243.1, from coordinate 26,057,855 downwards.
GATTGTAGTCTCTAAAAAAATGCAAGTAGTTAGCCATTCAAACATGCCAAATTAATAGTACCATGGCATATCAAGAACACATTGTTGAATCAACTGTAATCATTTGTTGAGCATTGTTGCAAATAAATAAATACATGTAACCACGTGCAATGAATGCTCAAAGCAATCTTGCAATGGCATCTCAGTGCAGCAAAAGATTTGTACAACTACAAAATGTACAAAAGAAGTATTAAATTTGATATATCACTGGTTGGCACTCCAGCATAATTTGCTGACCTCTTTTAATGCAAACACAAATCTTCCAACTACTGATCTTGGAGTGTAAGAGGAACAACCATCTCCAACGTCTTCTTCCTCTCCAAGTAGGACATTTGCCTTGATGTTGGAAGCAAAGCTTGCAAGATATCTGTCTTGTGGATTAACTTGTGCTAAAATATAGTCAAGGCCTAGAGGTACTCTCCTTTGCTTTCAAATGGCACGATTGCAAGCCCCCTTTTGTTGGCTTGAGCTTGCAGAAGAAGAGGTTGTGGGTCCAATATAATGCTTTTCTTTTTGTCAAAAAGGAGGTTACCTTGCCACATGACTTGTAGTGTATTTTTGTGTTGCATATGCTTCTGGCCTCTTTGATGCACCCGCAATTATTTGTGTCTTTCACTCTTGGTAAAACCTCCATTAAAAAACAAGATTTACGCTTAAAATTCGGTCCATTACCAATTGGAGTTACATTTGGTAAGATGCAAAATTGGAAGTTCCAAAGATCCTTCTTGCAACACTTATGCTCAAAATTAGTGCCGCTAGAAAATCGCAGGCTCAAAACAATGTTGTGTGTGCAAAATGCTAAAGCCTGCTAAAGAAAGCAACTAAAGCAGCTAGAGAATTCTTATCCTGTAGTGCGTCCGGCGTTAACACCTTGCCTATTGGATCATCAACAAGGTTTGTGGCATGAGAGCTATAATCCTTTGGCACCATCTAAATGTATTTGCAGGCTATATCAGTTCCTAGGAAATGAATTGTGCACAGCTATGCCCTACAGAGGTCCAACATTTCCTTTATAAAGGATTTTAGACCAACTTCCAATGGCAAGAAGGACTAGATTGGGGTCCTCTCTCCTACAAAGACCCTTCTAAAGTCAATATCCTCATGGAGGATGAGCTTGTCTTGGAATGTTTGCATCGTGAACCTAGCAATGACTATTCAAGTTACACACGCAAAACACTAATGGCACAACAAATTTGTACAATTTTCCCTCAACCATGCAAAACAATGAGGACCATATGCAACAAGATAGACAAAAAAAGTATGGCACATACATAAAAGGGTAAAAGCAGACATGAATGCCAAAAAGGTACCAAGGTTTCTACCTTCAAGCACATAACCCTTGCCAAATCATTTGGGGACCAAAATGCCAAAAATTAGCTAGCTTAGAGCATTGACTTGTATGCTGCATGTCTAGCACTAATCTATGTGCTACACGCTGGAGAAAGGTAAGAATCTTAGTGGCAATTGCTTTTTGCTGACCCGGCACATAATCCAAAAGCCCTACCAAATCTGTCTTGCATTGTTAAATTAGCTTGTTATGAGGTAAGCTATTTTGTGAGCGTAGAACGGTGAGCCTATGAGCAGTGAGCCAAGATTTTGTGAGCGGTAATCAATTTTGAGCTCAAAATTAATGGAAAAGCTTAAAAAACAACAATTTTTCAAGAGATGAATGTTTATAATGTGCAATTGTAAGGTTCTATGTACACATTTATAAATGAAATTTAAATTTTGACAAAAAAATTATGCTCACGGCTCGCGGCTCATGAATCCGTGCTCACAATTTAGCATTCCCCTTCCAAGTGGCCGGTGCACTAAGAGTTTGAGTGCCCGGACAATGTGTAGACATTCCCATTTGAATGTGCATTGTCATGCATGTTGCTCATTTGCCCACTAAAGCAAGAGGTCATCAAGCTCTTTAGTCGTGTGCGTCCACAATACTGCCGGCCAAGTGGAAAGAGGTTTTGTGATCTTCAACCAATACAATAGAGACCACTCCAACTTCTTGTTCTCATCAACAAGGCATGCAATGTTGTCAAAGGACTGCAAGTTGTCACTAACATGTTTTATTTGAAGTGCGGCCAACTTGCTCTTTGCCTCTTCTTGCTCCACCAAAAAACTCTCTAAGTCCACCCAATATGTCAAATACACCTTAGTTTGGTGAAGTTCCTTATTGATAGAGAGTTCCAATTCACTGGCTGAAAAGCACTTTGGATCAAAGGATTTGTCAAACCTCCTCATTTATATCATGATAGTGGGCATCTTTGTGACGTTCTTCTCTTCTTGTAAGTGGTGATAGGACGTTCTTGTGAATAGCTAGAATACAATGACGCCAAAATTTACTTGAAAGCAAAACACTAGTGAGGTCAAAATTGGATAGAGCTTGCAACATAGTAGTGTTTTTCAAGCCAAAGAAGGTACTAAAGTGCATTGCACAGGAGGTTATTGTCAAAAAAGAGGCTGCAAATTTAGTGGAAAAAATTTATGATGCAGCATGACATGGAGAAGTAATGCTCTATAAAGATGAAGGCAATGAATCATGTCTTCTTCTCCAACAACCTATATGTTGAACCAATGTTCTCTAAACTAGCTAAATTTAGCTAGATTTCTACAAACATAAAATGTACACTACATGTATATAGGAAAAAAAATAGAAAAAATAGAGCTTTGAGCAAGAGATTGTATCCAAAAAATGTCAAATTGCAGCTTGATATATCCTTTCACTCCTCAACTAGCATCCATCTCTTTTTCCGGCTTCAAGGATGAAGCTCTTTAGCTATTTCAAGCTTACACCTATTGCTGCAGCGGCAACATCCTCATTGTCCAAATTGTAACCTCTGATTCTCTCATATGCAAAAATAGCAAATTGAGATTAATTGAGGGATTTGTTGAAGTAGTGGAATTTAGGTTTAGTATTTAACTTATTGAGTGTTCTGGAGTGCCAATGTTGTCTTGTCAGACAGGTTTTGGGGTTTGGTCGTCGTATTGTCTATCTAACGTCTGATGTCGCACATGACAAATGTCAAGTATGAGTGACATTCTTATCTAATAAGGCCCTATTTAATAGCTAAGATAATTTGAAAATCTACTTTAAATATGACCCAAAGAGTTGAATCTAATAAGTGTATATTGAATTGAGATACTTCAATAAAATGAAACATTAATATGTCAAGATTGGAAACAGAAAGTGCTTTATTTAAAAGTCAACCTTAAAATTGACTTTGCTAAAGAGACAGAGGGTCTCTTGTTTGTCTGTGACGGCAAGTTTGTCAAGTTGTTGCCATGTTGGAGAAGACATCTGAAATCCAAACAAACCTTTGAAGACAAGGCAAGATAGAGTTGAGGGGATTCCTCCAAATCTTATGAAAATCAAGACCAAATTGAGGTATGGGTGCCTCAAACAAGAATAAGATTAGAATTATAAGTAAGTTACAATTGGTGCTAATGAGAATAAGGAACATAGCTCTTTTTCCATCTATTTACACTAGGTCTAGACGACTTTATCATGTTTTTACTTTATTTTATTTTACTTGGATTGATATTTGTTTTACTAATAGATATTGACCCACACACATGTCACGTTTGTGACATCAACTTTTACATAACTTGGATTGATATCCCCTTTACTAATGGATATTGGCAAGTATATATGTCATGTATGTGATCACAATTGCTCATAGAAAAACCATGCCATAGTTGGATGTGGTAATTCATAGATTGTTATAATATTGTGCTATTGTCCCAATAAAGTAGATTGACATGTAGTATAAAATGCCATTTATTGAAATGCGTATGGCTTAACTATTGTGATATGCTTGATAATATTCTTCCATAAAATCTTGGTGAAGCTTGTTTTGGTATCAAACATTAACAACAACCAAGAACTAGGATACAATAAAATTTTACTACCAAGTATAATGCAATAGTTTTAAGTGAAGAATCTATGACTATGGTTGCTGAAGTCATTTTGAACATTGAGCCATGATTAACAGCCTCATGCTAATTTTTTTTAGCATAGACAATAGCTATCCCATTAGAAGTCTTGATAACTACATTCTAGAGTGACTTATAATATAGAGCCAAAAATTTGAATCAATCAAAAAACTTTCTTTAATAATTTTTTGAACTGCGTGTTTTTCAAGTTGATGTAGAACAACATACAAAATCATTTAGAATGATGATTGTAAAGTGTCCTCCAACAAGTCCTCAAACACCGCATTTTGCCATTCAATGAATTTTGCCAATATGGGATATAATTGGTATTTTGTTGATTTGAATCATAGAAATTTGATTGTTGAGTGCAATTTCAATCAAGCATTCCATATTTCAATTCCTCAAAACCAAAACCATATTTTTGGTGAATTACTTTGCATTAAATTCATGGTTTTACATGATAATTGATTGAAAAATAACGGTGGTGAACTTTTGAGATTTGATTGCATGGATATGTAGGAAACATCCATACACTAGTAGGAAATTGCATTGGAACCCACTAAATTATGTAGGGTAGTTCCTGTTGAGTTCCTTGTTTCCAATGCAAAATCTTGCTGAACAATGCAAAATTTTGCGTTGGAAACAAGGAACTTAATAGGAACTACCCTACATAATCTAGTTGGTTTCAACTTCCAAAGCAATTTTCTACTATGCACATCTTCTATGGTAAAAAGAACCCCCTTAAGTAACAAAAATTCGATCTACAATTTTTTTAATGTGACTTGTGATATGCCCAAACTTGTAAAATAAATAAACTATGATGCTCAAATTTTTCTATTTGATTTACACACTGTGACTAAGGTTGTACCTTTGAACATGACATTATGTTTACTTGGTGAAAAGCTAGTTAATACAAAATCTCAAGTTTTGGTAAGTAATTGTTTGTTGATTTCTATGAAAATTTGGAGGCTCCTATTTCACCTCAAATTTTGTGAGTAAAAAGATTAGACAAGCTTGCAAATACTCACAAATTGTTGAAGGTCATACTATTTTCACTAGTAGAAAACTGTGTTGAAGTCAACATAAACTACATGATGTTCTCATGCTTCTAATGCAGAAATTTGCGTTAGAAGTATGAAAACATTATGTAGTTTATGTTGACTTCAACACAGTTTTCTACTAGTATTTGGATGCTAACATTTGCGGCTTCAAACAACAATTTCCCACATACACGTAAGTCTAAAGAACTAACCTCAAATTTTTATTTAAAAAAAACACAATTTTTAAAGAAGTTTTTGGGCTGCCCGCCAAACTAAAATTCTCATAAATTCATTTTTAACTTTTTCAATAAATGTTGGAATGAGGAAAAAAATTAGATGACCACAAAGATTGTTGAATTTCCCATCTTCCATAAAAAATTTCAAAAAATTACACAAAGTATTTTAGCCATAAGCACATGCCCAAAATCCCATTTGTCCCCCATAGGGACAAGTGGTCCATTAGGGGTTAAAAAAGTAGTAGATGTTCATTCAAAGATAAATGGAATTAGCAACCAAGCCAATCCAAGTAGTCATTTTTTTAAAGTACGGTGCATGACACTAATAACCAACAACTCCCAATTCAAGTGGTTAGCCTAAGGCTTTGTCAAAAAAAGTTATCCAAAAATTTGAGTCCACCAAGATAAAGTTTAGGGTTTGTCCCGCTTGGTGATGGAGTTACTTTTGAGCTAATGAAGATATATGTTGTGCTTTAGTATTTCCTGTTTGGCCAAAAGTTGTTGGTTATAAGTGTTATGCACTATACAACGTAAATAAATTAACAATGATTTTTGGGATGACTTGGCCACCCTAAAAATCTCGTCAAAAAGGCTCTTGAGGTTGTCTCAACATAAAATCTAGGCAATCGTGAAGTCTTATTCATTTTATGACATGTAGGATTTCATGGCTCTTTCTCATCCATCTTTGCCCATGGTCATTTCCATTTTTTTCAACTAGTGCAAAATGATTTTGGACTAACTTTTCTCCTCAAATCACATGATTTAAATTGACTTTGTCATGGCTCTTGGTCACTAGTGTAAAGAGATCTTTAATGTATTGTTAGTGTGTTGTAGTTGCAAGATCAAGTTGAAAATTATAACCATAAGCTAAAATATTGGCCGAAACTTTCAAATCATAGCATAATCTAGCATTAATATAAAGAAAATTGGGGAAATTACAAATAGGCCATGAAAACGTAAAATATTACAAATAGGGGCACAATTTTTTTTTAAATGTGATTTTTTGTAAGAAAATTTTGGTTTGGACATTGGTTGAATTAGATGCATTACATTAAATGTTAGCTAACTTCCAAAAAATTTAAAAGTTTCCAAAAATTGCCATCTACTTTACTAAGTTTCTTGATTTAGGCTTGATTTGGAGAGTCCTTTAATTTTTTTAGAAATTAGCTAACATTCAATGTGATGTGTCTAAATCAACCAATGTCCAAATCCAAAAAAACATTAGAAAAATTTACACTTTTTTGAAATTGTGCCCCTATTTGTAATTATTCTGAAATTGCGCCCCTATTTATAATATTTTACATTTTCATGCCCCTATTTGTGATTTCCCCAAGAAAATTTGGTCTATGCTTGTGAAAAACTGGTTGAAAATGAGAAATGCCGAATTTTAACCAGTGAAATTAAAAATTCTCTCCAAACGCCGGGCAGAGTTAATTTTATGTTTAGTGTCTGAAGCTTGATCTGAGGCTAGGATTTCCAATGATGTATACATCACAAAATAAGTCAAAAATGGTGGATTAGGGCACCCTTGAGTGAACTGTTTTGCAAGTTGGCAACAATATTGCTTTAGTGGGTTAGGGGAGACAAATTTTGTGTTGGCACTAGTGGGTAACCATTATTTTCTTTGCAACTTGGCTTACACAGGTAAAAAATAGTGTCTTATATGATTGCTAAAAATGACTAAGAAGTAAGTTATTTATTGTTGAATGATTATATCATGATTGATTTCATTTGGTCACAATTTAGTCATTCTTGAGTTGTTTAGAAGTTTTTGTCATTCAATCATTTAGGACATTACAGTAAGTCTTGTGAACTTTGTCTTATTGGGGAGAAAGAAATGTTATCTCTTTCTTGAACCCAATTGCCCCTTTTTTCCTGTAGGCATTTAAATTTTCTCAATTCCCAAGGGTGCTATTACGTTTCTACTAACAGAATCAAACTATCATGTGTAATGTATCTTGATCTCAATAATTGCTTTATAAAATCCACATTTGTTATCAAAGCATATATCCACATTTAGTAATGGATAAGTGACAACACAGTTCTCATTTAGTCATGTATCAATAACGGATAAGTGACCATATAGTTTTCATTAATCATGCATTAGTAACAAATAAGTGACCACATAGTTTTCATTAGTCATGTATTAGTTGTTTGTTAGATTTGAATAAAGGTGCCACGGTGCTCCAATGAGCTTGTACATTCATTTTGTAGTGCTCGGTTAGTTGTTTTCTAGTTATATTACACTATTTGGATTTAGGAAATAGTAAGTTCATAGTCGTTTACACATTCCACTTAGTCATATTTAGTTGTTTTTAAGTTGAATACTGTTTGGTTTTGGGCGTTTAGGGTTTAGGGTAACTGCATGTTGTGTAGGAATAGTAAAGTTTACTTGTAATGGTAGCAAGTAGTTCTATATTAGTCACCACATAGTCGTCATTTTTAGTTCCAATGTTGGCGGTTTAATTATTATAAAGCAGTCTCAGCCTAGTCACTATAGAGTGGAGTTGAAGCAAACTTGAAATGACGACACAGTCGTCATATAGTCACACGAGGTTTGGAGTTTACAATGTAGTAACTCCTCAAGCACAATACACTCACCAACCATTCACAGAAGCATACAAAATTTAGTCACAAACTAGTCACAAACCAGCCACAAACTAATTAGGGAGATGCAAGCTAAGGGTTCCCATTTGTGGCAAAAAATGTCTTTTTTTTAATACAAAATGGAGTCTTTTTGTGTTCCCAATGAGAATTCTCTTTTTTCTCAATGAGAGTTCCAAATTCCAAAGGTTGTCCACCCTAGTTTATGCCCTTCTAAGACACTTACAAAAATAAAAACACTAAAAAAAATGATTTAACTTGGAGAAATCAATCCCCCAAAAAAGGCCAAAAATTGCAGTCATTCAAGAGCACATTGTGTTTCCAATGAGAATTCTCCCTCTTCTCAATGAGAGTTTCAAATTCCAAAGGTTGACTACCCTAGTTTATGCCATTCTAAGACACTTAAGTAAAGATAAAAACTAAAAAAAATGATTTAACTTAGAGAAATCAATCCCCAAAAAGGGCCAAAATTGTAGTCATTCAGGAGTACATAAAAGTCCTTTTCTCCAAAATAAAAATTACATTCATTAAAAATTTATTCCAAAATGTAATCATCCCAATCTTCCAATAATGATGCCAAAAGATTGTGCCCATATTATGAGTCTACATATCAATTCAAGAGTCCTTTTTAGCAAGAAAAATGCACTATGACAATTTTAGGAGCTATGTTCAAGAAGTTCTTTTCTCTTATCACATTAGAGATTTTTACTTTAATTTGGTGGAAATTGAATCATCAACAAGCCTACTTTCTAAATATGAGTCCTTTCTCTCTTAAAGACTTCATTTTTCAATGAAACTAGATCCATTTGCTAAAAAAACCCTTCATTTTTATCCTTGTGACTTACATAATAGTCACCCTTAGCTTGCATCCTCCCAGTCACAAACTAGTCACAAGCTAGTCACAAACTAGTCACAAATGCAGACACCATTTAGTCATAACAGCGTCACAATGTAGTCTAATCACACAATCAAACTAAAGTTACATTATAGTCACGTTACAATCATTATACATTCCCTATGAAGTCCCATTACAGTCACAATACAATCACAATTCAGTTGTAATGTAGTCAAGGAGCAATTGCCAATGCAATCACGATCCAATCAATTCACAGTTGCTATGCAGGTGCAGATTCCATGCAAAATTTAGATATACAGTTCAAGGCTTTCAAAACCTCAAAGTGTATCCACTATTTATTTAGCACTCACTATCCCACAAATTGCTTTCTAAACCCAATCAACAACATTTGCACAAGCATGCAATTTCATATAAACAATGAAAGTACAACCTAAAAATGAGTTACAATGTAGTAGTGTGCAAAGTCAACAAACCTTGACAAGTGCACAAAGCAAATAAACATGCAAAGAACATAGAGCCAACAAAACCAAAGAAGTGCACGGAGTCAACAAACTTTGATAAGTGAGCAAAGCAAACAAACTTGAGAAAAGCGCGGAGCAAGAAAATCTAAGAGAAGAGAGGAGCAAGCAAACCTCAGATTGAAGAGCGCGAAGCAAGCAAACCTAAGAAGAGCGCGGAGCCAACAAACATTGACAAGTGCACATAGTCAACAAACTCTCTAAAGAGCATGGAGCCAACAAATCAAAGTCCACGGAGCTAAACCCTAAACTCAAAGGTGGTGGCCGCATCTTCACCTTACAAACTATCAACCCTAATCTCAATGAAGGGTCCAAATTTACTTTAAAACTACAACTCAATTTTAGATGTAATTGCTATTAAAACTTAGATAAGTTTTTTTGGCAAATTTAACATCAACAATGTGTTTAAATCATATATTTGCATCAGAATGGACTATTTACATGCTAAAATCTAAATTGTAAAGCATTAAAAACAAACTTTTTTGCAAATTTTAAAGTTCTAACTTCTAATATTTGAACTTATTAAATTTTCTTTTCTAAAACAAATTATTTCTTTTTAAATTTTGTTTGACTTCTATCTTTAAAAAACAATAAATATTGTGATAAAAATGTATACATATATATGAAATGTTATTTTTAAGCTTTCAAAGAGCTTTAATTGTAGCTTTTAAATTGTTAGTTATTATCATAGCAATCGTAATAACAATAATAATAGTAATAATAATAACAACAACAATAATAAAAATAATGTATTGAACGTATGACTTAAATACAACTAACATATGACTATCACATGCTTGGAGAAGATTATAGTGACCTAACTACAACTCCTGTAAAACTAAAATACGACTAAACTCCTAAACGTAAAATTTAATGAGCTAACCAAACTACACCCCTTTCAAATAGTTGGTTGGAATTGGAGTAGGTAGAGCAAGACCTTTCATGTTTTGAAAGCCACAATACATGAACTATAAATCCCAAATTAATTTACTCAAGTTATATTCTAATAATAATAGTAGAAGAAAAAAAGCCCATGAACTACTAAGTGACAACAATTGCATGATTATAATTGGGTTCTTTTATAGTTGTCTTATAGTCATTATGTAGTCATTTAACTAATGTTGTGAAATATTGTCTATGACCACTTTTCTTTAACTCCCATTAAACCCTAAACCCCTAAACCCTAAACCCTAAATCCTAAATCCTAGAACATTCTTTGCTCCTCACCCATGACCAATGAAATAAGATCAAATCCTAATCAAAAAATTAATACGATAGAAGGAACAATATTAACTCAGTTCAAGAGGCAAAACCATGTAGAAGTCATTCATTAGTCTTCAATTAGTTGCACACTAAAATCACATGAAAGTCATTTATTAGTCATAGGTTAATTGCATAGTAGTAGGTATAGAACAGGTACCTAGGGAATCCAATCCCTAAACAACTTATTCCCCTAACTACTTAAATAGCCTACCTACCCTAAACTAATTTAATTAGAAAAATCATATTCTAGTAGTAGATTAGTAGTGCCATAGAATGTGCTAAACAACTAAAAAATGACTCCTATAGTGGACTGCGTTCACATAGCCTCAAGAAAAAAAAGGAGCTAAAAATAATGCTACCGGACAGTCCCAAAATTTTGAGAGAAAACCGTGAAAGAGGTGTTTTTGAATGAAAATGAGGTGGAATGAAAGTTGTAACTCTTTAGTAGTTCATTAGTTACACCTTAGTAGTACTATAAACTCATGTTTTGGACATACAACTAAACCACAACCCTAGCTAAAAGATGTCAGACACAACAACAACCTCATCTGCTTATGGATGTTGGGTACCGTAAACTTACGAATTTTTTTGCAATAAAACTTCAGCCAACTTTAGGACCTTCCGAAGGCCATAACTTCCTCAAAAATTGTCCGTTTTTGAAACCAAAAATTGTTTTGGAATACTACTGAAGGGTACTACATGATTTGATTTAAAAAACCTGAAATTTTATAAATGATAAAAAAATTGGGCTACTTCCTATATAGTGTACTTACACCTCTTGCCAAAATCACTGCTTGAATTTGATTGAGCTACGCCACCACCAACGGCCAAAGAACAAGCAAGAAATGATACACATGATTCAAAGAGTATGGGATGAGGTATCCATGGAGCAACTAAAAACTCTTATTACAAGTATGCCCAATCAATTTAAGCAGTGATTTCTGCAAGAGGTGGAAGTACTAGATGGTAGACACAATATAGGAAGTAGCCAAACTTTTTTTTATCATTTGTAAAATTTCAGTTTTTTTTTATCAAATCATGTAGTACTCTTTTGTGTGATTCCAATGCAATTTGCAATTTCAAAATTGAACAATTTTTAAGGAAGATATGGCTTCTTAAAGTTGCTGAACTATTGGCTGAAATTTTACTGCGAAAAAATTTGTAAGATTACTATACCCGACTATACTTACGAATTTAGGAGAATACAATTTTGTGAAGAGTTTCAGATGAACCGTTCAAAAGAATGACTAAAGAACAACTTATTCAATGTCAATCATTTTTTAGTCACATCATAGTCGTTCTATAGTCATTTAGGACACCCAGTCATAAAACATGCGGTCATATAGGACGCTATTTTTTACCTATGTTGAATGCTACTTTTTGCATCTCTAACACTTGGACAATTACACTAATAATGCTATTTAGTGTTATGGTACTCATAGTATTGCTTATCTTTACATTTAATTATCTCTCTCTAATTTTCATTTAATTAACAATTAATGTTCATCTTGACAACTAGTGTTGATGTTGTATATTGTGTTAGTGCAAGTTTGATTATCGTGGAATTAATTTAGAATGTTTGGTAGAATTTAATTGATAAATGGTATTTATGTTGAAATTTAGTATTGACAACATTATCTATAGTATTTTTCATTTAGTGTTATAGTTATTAATAAGTGTTGTCAACAATAATTATCATTATTGGTGTAGTGTATAGCCTTGCACAAATCCTTGACTGTGTTGGGCTAGAAGTAACAAATGCACTCCTTTGTTGTGGTCTAAAGCACTATTAACACCATGTTAGGTAAATTGGGAAAAAGAGTACATTTTGGGACTTTCACTATTTTTGTCATTATGTAAAATTCATCATATTACAAAAAAAAAGATGCAATTTCTTGTATAATATTGAAGTCTCACTGATTGCCTACAAGAACTTCAAATATTTTAACTTTGAGCTATAGCTATGCATACATTTATTGTATGTAAGATTAAGGTGGAGTACAAGATGATACCTCTTTTTTTCCCAATTTACCTAATATGATGTTTATTGTAGGAAGTTGCCAACTAGCCTAATAGTAAGCGTTAGAGTTGGAACTTTTGCTTGAGGATAAAACTCTTGAGTTGAAGACTTGTCAAATCTAGAATTGAAATTAAATGAGAATTTTGATGCCTCTATTTTAACTACATACAAGTTCATTTTTTTAATAATAGGGGGAGACACTCAACAAAAGCAATTCAAAAACCAAAAAAAATTCTCAAGATCTAGCCATCCCTTTAATTTGTATAAAACCCAAAACATGGAATATGCAACAATATATTGGTCATCCTAAGTTTCAAACGTACTTTTGAAACTTGTTTTTCCATCTTATTACATAAATTCCAACTTTGACCCCATATTGTTGGCTCATGATTGCACAAGAGAACATATGCAACCCTACACCACTCCTAAAGAAGCCCCATAAAGACAACAATGTTGATTATGTGTCCCAAAGCTTGAGTAAGGATGCAAAGTGTACTAACCAAGGAAGCAAGCATTGCTTTTTGACTAACACATTGCAAAATAAAACGCAAGAGAGCACGGTTATTGTCGTCACCATGAGAGAATCTTGCACATACCAAGCACCCTTATAAACCTTGCAAAAATGTTGGAAGAGTACCAATCAAGAGAAATACAAGATAACATAAGCACGATCTTCTTGATGAGTATAGCGATTGCATTGGGTGAACGTTTAATTCACAACCAAGGGCCCTACCCCCAACAATACAAATTCCGTGGATGTGTAACGGATTGATAGAGGGTGCCCTTGTTTTCAGCAATTGTGTGAGAATTATGTGCAGCCCCAGCTCCAGCTTCAGTTCCAGGGTGCCAAAATCTGATGTTCACATAAATATTGATTATTTAAAATCCACAAGACAGTGCCTATGTGATCCAAAGCTAACTTGCTTGAGAATTAGCGAATTTGGGGTTTGTACAAGACAAGTAGACTAATTTGAGATTTGAGTAAAATATTGGAAATGATGGAGTCAACGACAATTTGGTTATAAAAGAAAGAAAGTATAGATTTTTTTCTCTAAGTATTGTGTTTCGTCACTTGTCTAGACTATCTATGAGGAAGATTTCATGCAAGAGTTACAAAACATGGAGTTGATTTTCATCAAAATATTTGATTTTAACCCAATTCGCAAAGGCTGAATTGGATATTGCTCTGTTATGATAGTAAAAGCAACTCAAATTAGCATTCAAGATCGACCTATGCAAATGTGGAGTTTAATACTTATAGAGTTTAGAATTGTTGGCTTTGGATTGCATGAGAGGAGGCTTTGCTTTGAGAGAAGTCATCTAAGGACGTTTGAGTATGCACAGGTACAGTACAGCTTGTGACTGTGCTCATGCCAAGAGAGAAGGTGGTGCATGGTGTGTGTTTGCAATTGGGATCAAATCAATCAATCACTGTAATTTCAGCAACATAATCTCCATTTTTTTTAATGAAAGTGATAAATGAATAATAAAATAAAAAATAAAAAATTGGTTGAGCAAATGACATACTTTTCTTATTAATAGGACATAAAAGTTTCATAGTTCTAAAATTCAATAATCGCATCATCTTTACTCCATAAATTAACCGAGCAAGTGCTTTCAATAGGAAGGGAGGCATGCTTGGATTGAGTAGGCTATCAAAAATCCTAGAACGGAATTCCACATTTATGTAATCCAACAGAAGTAATTAGACATTTTCTGATGTGAGAGCACCTCCACTAGAATAAATTTTTGAATTTGAAGGCGCCAAAAGTAGAATTCTGCAAACCCGTTGTTTTCCAAAGCTTGTGTTTTTTGTGATTGTTGAAATGGTGCAAGAGATGTACTAAGAGAATCCCCATTGTTGCATTTCAAACATGACACTTCAAGAGATAACGTTTATTTTTGAAAAGCCCTAAAAAATTTTGTTCTCCACCTTTGCGTTTCAAACGTGTCTCATAAATAGTCATTTGACCATTCACCAAGGGGTATATAGGATGAAGCTCACCAAATTTAGAATGAATAGTATTTTGAAAGGCCATTGCTTGACACATCAAGATAGAGTGCCATCAAAATGTTTTGAGGGGCCTCAAGCACTTATCATCCATGCTCAACCCTTAAGCGCCGGGGTATCACCGCAATACACTGGGCCTGTGTATTTGCAAGAGATGATTTTTGTCCCTTTTGGCATTTAAGGGTTAAAGTACATCAAATGCTTGCAAGGCAACATTGAAGATGTTCTAACTTGCACCAAAAAAAAGTGCCATATGTTCTTATTGTAGTTGTTGAGCATTGTTCATCAAAGTGAAGGGGTGTCTAAAATAGTAAAAAATGGTCAATACTGTCCATGCAATAACTCTAAATTTGACAATTGTGACAGTAAGAAAACTAGTTCTTGGGATTTGCAAGGAGAGATGCAACATTGGAGCTCATTTTTTTTGCCTCCCATTTGTATTCCAAAAACTCATGCTCCTTTTTCATTGACAAGTCCAACAACTAATCTGTCCACCATGAACATTGATTCAAATGATTCACCAAAAATCTCATTCTCATTGGCTAGGAGCGCCAAAGGAATGAACATGAATAATAAAACATAAACAAAAACTAAAAGTACAAGAAAGTTTAAAAACTGCACCACCTTGAAGGTTCACATGATTACTACTACTTTTTGAGATAATGTAGAATCTACTCATTGGTTGCTTGAAATGAGGAAATGCATCATTTAACCCCTGAGCGCCCAAGGGGCCAAAATATGGCCTCTCGGTTTTGAAAATTTCCATGTTTGACCGTTATAATCTTTTCAATGGTACGGTGAAAAGACCTGTCTTTTTCCTTGGAGCTTTGGACCTATGTTCACTACCAATCCATACGATCAATTTTTGTGAATCTCTTTTGAGTGATAGTTTGATTGGTATTAGTTTCAAAAATTTTGGATTTCAATGAACTTGTGCTGGGCGCTCCGGGGTTAAAAAAAGGTGATTTATCAATGCCTCCCCACATGTTTGAGAGACCCATTTTAAAATCATGTTGGTAGACCTGCGTCAAGGAAGTGTAATTTGTCCCACTCCAATAGGGATGGGCCTTCATGGACAGTTTCACGTACCGCCGAAGATGCTCTGATTTCACAAAGTGCCAAATCATGAGAATTACAGTAACTCGGCATAATTTAGGTGATTACATTTTTCCTGTGGCAATTCGCTGCAGAAACTACAAGTGCGCTGCCATTCGGAGTTTCGCTAATCAAGCATTCGGTCCAACCAACGACGACCGCAAAAAAGCCATCAATGCCAGAAGTAACGGAAAATCCTTTAGGGCATCATCAATGCATACACCGGGATTGGGACAAGGAATCGGTCGGTCATGCGTCACTCCCTAACTCTATAAATTTGTTGCAATTTTCACATGACATTTCATTGGATAGATCCTCTCAATCCTGATGCAACTCCTATTGTAGAGTTAGGCATCAGAGAAAACACTTGCGAGTAATTGACAAGAAGTTGCAAGCTATATTGCATGCAATATGTCATTCCAGCAACTAATACAGTGGGCCGAGAAGTTGCAAGCTATTACATGCAATGTGTCATTCTAGCAACAAACGCAGCGGAAATCCTAGGGCACTAGGAAACGATCAAATTTGCTATCCCAAGAGATCATTTTGAGGGGACATCTCTTGGTTATGCATTGTCGTGGACAATGATGGGGGAAAATCGGCTGTTAGTGTATTGTCAGCTAATTCAAATTGCAAAAAAATTAGTTGAAATTGAAACTACCAGATAAATAACATGCCCAATTTTTTCAAAAGTTTAATTATAGAATATTATAGTATATTTTTAGAAATTTCATAGGAAATAACCAATCCATGCTATTAAAAATCTAGTTGAAATTGGGAAGTGCCAGATTTTAGCCAGAGAAGTTGGAATTTCTCTCCGATCCCTGGATTTGTGGTTGTCTAGGAACCCTAAAAGTTCCTCATTCTCCTCCACAATTGGCCCCACCAAGAGAAATGCAGTTACAGCCCCATTCCCTCTCTTCGATTGATGATGCTCATACTGTAAGAACATCTCTTGCAGCACATTAGAACAGCCCTTTGCGTTCAACCCTTAACGGCTTCTGCTATTCAAGTCCCCAACACCACTCAACACGTCCTTGTGCAGGTCACAAGGCCTTTAGATTGAGCTGCATATCCGTCAAATTTCAGCTTTCTCCATGTCCTTTCACGGCCCCTCGCGAGCACTATTCACTCATGACCCCACTCCATAGCCAGGTGTACCTGTGCAATTTGTTGTAAGGTAGACACACCCAAATCCGACCCCTCCCCTTGGCCAACCATCAATGTATCTAGGATGTACATTTCAGATATGAAATGTCCACTGTGGGTACATATGGTCGGAACTGGGGAGGCCCTCTTAAAGGGTCGGGTATGGGTGTGTCTACCTTAATCCCTAAAGGATGTTGTTGTTTTGTATACAAACTCCCAAGTTGTATACGGATGGGGTATTCGGATAGCACATGAACCCCATTGGAATTGTAAGTTTCAAACCAAGTCATAGACATACTACTTGTCAATTAGGATTTTTTGGGAAATTTTTAACATTTGTCATATAGTCATTTCTTTAATTACTAAATGGTTCTTGTACAAATACGGACAACACTTTTGGTAGGCAACACCTTTAAGAATTAATGCAAGTACAGATCTAGAAAGTTTCAGGGCTGCAGGAAAACTGCCTCGCCATGAAGGTTCACGTCATTCTCCCCGTGAAATTCCATTTAACCAGGTGTTTCAAAGCGTGCTGCCCCTAGTCTGTAACCCTAGTCGGTATTGTACAGTAACGTTGAGTGGAAAGTTGCACACGCACGCGCGCGGCGCGTCACGAGAATAAATCCTACCTCAGAAAACACCCCTCAGCAACTTGATTCTCCCGGTAGCAACTCTAGAAGCGCTTCTGAAAGGAACTCAACTCGCCCTGCTGCAGTTGCACAGAAAAAAACAAACACTGCAAAATTCACGAAAATGGATCGGGAGACGTGAAAGGAACTCGCCTTGCAGCTGCACATCATAAAAAAAACAAGGGAGCGACTAGGTGGACACCCCCAATCGGACACTCCCAATTGCTACGTGGACACCCCATAGCCAAATCTATTAAATTTGAGATTATTATTAGGTTGAAATATGAAATAAAATCAAAAGATATTTTAGCATACATAAGCATTACAAACATACAACAAATCTACCTCATTTGTGACATGGTCAAAAGTCAAATCAGTAAATGAAGTGAGCAACTAGTTTAGCTCCTAATTATGTCATAAATGAGGCAATTTTGTTGTATGTTTGAAACAATTGTAGACGCAGATGCACGCTAAAATATTGCTTTGATTTTATTTCATATTTCAGCATAATAATAATCCCAAGTTTAATCTCAAAAGTTTAATCTCAAGTTTAATAAATTTGACTATGGGGTGTCCACGCAGGAATTGGGAGGTGTTCACCTAGTTGCTCCCAAAAACAAACACTGCAAAATCCACGAAAACGGGACAGGAGAGACGGGATGCGAGACGAGATGCGAAAGTGGCTCTGTTCTTCACGAAGGCAGTGCTTTTGCATATTTCTTCAGCGCTGCAGCAAGTAGCTCCGTGCATATGTACAGGAAGAACCGGTATTTATTGTCACCGGTTGAAATTGCAAAAACAATAAAAACCGGTTGGAATTTTAATTACCGACTCAAAAACCGATCAGGTTTTACAAAGAATATATACTACAGTCTACATTACCCTAGAAATATATGGATATATTCGGTGCAATCAGGTAGAGAGTAGGAAGTGCCTGATCTTAGCAGCAAGTGGAGTGAAAACTTCTAAGGTACACATACCCATTTCCTAGCGGCACTCAATTTCGCACCCTAGATTTTAGGGTTTTCATAATGAACCCAAAGTGGAGTAGTGAACCAAAGTGGAGTAGTGAATGTTGCTTGCACATGTAAATTTTGCCACATGTCAATTGTTAAGTTGTTTTTGGAGGGTTGGGATTGGGACAAGCAAATTCTACCACATGTCTATTGTTAAGCTACTTTGGGAGGGTTGGGATTGGGACAAGCAAATTTTGCCACATGTCAATTGTTAAATTGTTTTTGGAGGGTTGGGATTGGGACAAGCAAATTCTACCACATGTCTATTGTTAAGCTACTTTGGGAGGGTTGGGATTGGGACAAGCAAATTTTGTCACATATCAGTTGCTAAGTTGGTTTGGGAGGGTTGGGATTGGGACCATCAAGTGCCATTACAAGAACACATCCAAATAGTTTCAAGGTTAGTCTAGAGTTGCTTTTAGGGACCCTATGAGCTCTAACTTTGCTCTTTGATATAAAATATTCTACAATGTTTTTTCCGCAAAAGTGACATTCCATGGTAGCTTGTTGAAAGGCTAACCCTACTAGTTTTCTTGAATTTTCCAAGACTTTGTGGTACCCTAATCCTTAAACGCTAGGGAATGGGTTTGTCTACCATACTTGAACATTGCCTTTATTCTTTTCTTGCATGGCTAGTTGGCTACAAGTTGTAGATTGTAGAGTAGCGTACACGGAGAGCCAAAAAACAAAAGAAAGTGAGCCAAATGAAACGTGTAAAAAACAATTGAAATCTAAATTAACATGTCAAAAATTGACTAAATTTTTGAAAAATTTCTAATTGTAGTGTATGTATAAAGGGAATAGCCAAAGCATCCATTGAAAAAATTGGATGAAAATAAGAAATGTAAGGTAGGAGCACCCAAATGCAACACTAGTCATTTAGTAACATATAAAATCAAACCTAAAGTAGATATTCCTACACCCAAACAAGACACGCATGCACCCAAATTAGACACGCAAGTTAACACAAGAGAGTAAAATTGTGTAGGTGGCAGTTTGTGATTAGGTGTGACATGGTCTTTTTGTTACCATGACATGGTCTTTTTGTTATCATGACATGCTCTTGCTTTTTTGAGGGTCTAGTGTCTACAATAGGTAAGTCTAGGGAGTTGTCTTCAACAATTCATAATTTATTCATATGATCTCAAAAAATCCCAAAAACAATTTCCCTTACATCTGTACCCACTTCCTAACAAGCCCATGCCATGAGATTCTCAAAAGACCCTCCCAATTACCACATTGAAGGTAAATGTCGCATTTGGGTGCTTATACCTTAGGTTGTTTTTGCCAAAGAAGCTCAAAATCTCTCCGCACACTGATGTAGAGTGAGTGAGTTGCCGGAGCTAAGTAGGCCTACCTGAGCGTGCTCCCTCGAAATTGCGAGATGCTCGAGGATGCTTCAGGATGCTCGAGGATGCTTCAGGATACTCGAGGATGCTTCAGGATGCTCGAGGATGCTTCAGGATGCTCGAGGACGCGCAAAGGACGCTTCTCGTTGAAGGCGTCAACGATAACGTCGTCGTCGTCAGAGCAGCCGCAATTCTCAATTCCATGGTCCCACGCCGTCCGCATCTCGGCTTGTTTCCAGGCTCCAGCGCTACAAGCAACAAGCAACAGCCAGTGTTGTAGTGTAGCGTACTCCAATCTCTGCCCTCGCTCGTGCAAACCCTAGGTTGACAGAACAGTAGTGGGGTAGTCACATCTTCTCCAAGAATGAAACTTCTATGAAGAATGTAAGGGTGGCCATATCTTCTCCAAGAATGAAACTTTTAAGCTCAAGAATGATCATGTTCATACTTGGAAGTGGTCAAGATTTAAAGCATCTTATTGGCTGGTGGGAGGGTTTTGTCCACTAAAACTTTCACAGTGAAGCGGAGGGCTGGTAGATGGAAACATCATGTCCATCACCTTTTCCCGTCACATTTAGAGTGGAACTCACTTGTAGCGGCCAAAATTTGGGGTCACCTCCTAAGATAACCCCAAATCTTGGCCACCAGACAAAAGCCTCTCTCTCTCTCTCATTCCACGTGATCTACAAGTAAACCATGGTTGAATCTACAAAAAGTTGACAAAGATTGTGACCTAATCTACAGTATACTGTAGATTAGGTCACAATCTTTGTCAACTTTTTGTAGATTCAACCATGGTTTCATTGTAGTGGTAAAGACAAAATTATGTCAACTAAAAATAGAAGGAATAAAAGTACTTCTCCACTAAACATTTGGTGCCCAATGTGAAAGCATTCACTAGACAGACAAATCCATGATGATATTGCAATTTCCCCTCCAAACTCCACCGGATGAAGCACTGGACAAGCACTTTTGTCCGGTGGCTCCAAACGTCTTGGTCTAAACCGGGCCTCAAGCTCAATTCCGGTTCGGAAGTGGACACAATTTAGGAACATCCCATTGGCAAGTTTTGTCCAATGGAGTTTTCACAATGGTACAGAAGGCCACTAGATGTTAATGCCGTGTCATCACCCATTCCCACCAGAATTGAAGAAGTCACATGTAGTGGACAAGATTTGGGGTCACCTCTCAAGGTGCCTCCAAATCTTGTCAAGTGAACAAAACACTCCCTCTTTTGCTATTTTGGTCTTTTCCACCTTATCTCCACCATATGTCCAATCCCTACATTGAAACCTTCCACCGGATGGACATAATCAATGACAACAAGGCAATTTCCCACCAAATGAAGGCAGACAAAACAATGGACAATTTGTTTAGTCCACTAGGACGTCCACTTTAGATCTAAACTAGGCTTGATGCTAGGTTCAGACTAGCAACCTAACAAAATTATCTCAAATGTCATTATTTGAATATTAGTTTTGTTCATTGAAATGTTCACAATTAGAGTTTGTACAGTACTTGAATTTGCCAAGTTACCAACCAATAAAGCCTTGTTAGTAGATAAGATTGTCAAGTTTTGAGGCTTGTTATTAAGGTGGCTCCAAACTTGTCTGGTAGATGAATACTACTACTTTGTTGCAACATTCTTCTCCAACACTTCTGGATGACGTGAAAGTGCTTTGGAGGATGAAAGATGGGACATCATGGTGCCACTTTTTGTATTTTGTTCAGTCACTAGTTTAAACCTAACATAATAAGTTGTGGAGATAAAATAGGAA
The DNA here is from genome assembly GCA_963920765.1 of Ulota crispa. Classification (NCBI taxonomy): domain Eukaryota; kingdom Viridiplantae; phylum Streptophyta; class Bryopsida; order Orthotrichales; family Orthotrichaceae; genus Ulota; species Ulota crispa. The sequence goes on along the minus strand of OY987243.1, from coordinate 26,036,322 downwards.
CCAATGAAAGCATTTTTATATGGAAGAAGGTGTGACTCTTTTTTTGTGGGGGTGGAGAGTGGAGAATGATTCTACTTTGAAAATGGTGATGTAGTATGAAAGCAAGTTGCTCCAATTGCAAGGAGGGTGAAAGCAAGAAGAATGAGATGATAGGAGACACATATTGGTAAAAACTTTGTGTGTGAGAACTTCTTCATGACCATTCTTCTCTTTTGGAGGTGAAGTAAAAACTTCTCAATCTTCGAATCTTCAAAGAATGTGGCCTTTGCAATTCAAGGAGAGAGTGCCAAGTCCTCATTCTTTGACAATCAAGAATAATGTGAAGAAGATGTGACTTTTCTTAATATTAGGATGTGCTAATATTTGCACAATGACAATGATAATAAACAAGTTTGTATGGGCAAATTTCCATACTGCATTAGACTTGGAGAAACACAAAAACAACAAGAGAGTCACATAATTGTGCTTAAAAGTGTGCTTGCAAACAACAAAATTAGAAATGATGTTTCAACAACTTTTTTGTAAGAAGCATAGAAATTTGAGGATCTCAATTGTATGAGAAACACTTTGGATTATGCCCCACGCATTATGTTCTATTCAAATATGAGTATATAATTGATGTAAATAACACAATATTCATCAATTTGGAAAAAATGCATTTTGGGACTTTTGAATTTTATGTCATTGAAATAGTATCAATAAATACCCTTTCAAAGACATAAAATCCAAAAATCCCAAAATCACATTTTTCCCCAAATTAACAGGTAGTGCTTTAAAGCCTAAAGTTGGAAATTAATGCTTTGTACTACATCTCAAGTCTCAATTCTTGGTTCTTGCATTTTGTTTAAATGGCAACACTATTTGAATATTTTGGTGCCAAATAAGGTGGAACTTCACTCAAAGTTTGAATCACCATTTAATTGGATCCAACTTCTAGCCCAAGTCTTACCAAATTTTTGCATCAAATATTCATGACTTTTTCAAGTACTATACCTTATTAGCAGATTTAGCACAAATTGACTCATAAATCACTAGCCTAAGTTTTATCATAATTATAGGTACCCACTCTCATAAACATTCATTGCTCAAAATTTGTAAAATAAATTTTAAGAAGTGCAAACATAAAATTTAAAAAAAAGGTGCTAATAAAGAGTCTAAACATTATCAAATAATCTTTTTAGTTATAATGATATACATAAAGATCATGATAGAAATTTTGTGCTCAAAGTTGCAAAATCAAGCAACACACATACTTCCAAATTATCTTTGTAAACTAATGTAAGTATTTATTGTAGGATTCTTTGTTTGATGACTTTCATTCTACTAAGACACAAGCTGACATAAGAAAAAGACACTAACAAGAAAAATTATCTAAATTGACTAAAATGAAGATGGAGTCATGGAAGGATGATGTCATGGGGGGCATGGGGGCATGGGGGGCATAGTCTTGTCAAGACAATAGACAAAAGACCTATATATATATATATATATATATATATATAGGGAATTACTACAACAACACCCTAAATTGCTAACAAGACACTCCCTGTGAGCATGAAATGTGATTTTTAATACTGATGTTTTAATTTGGATCAAAAATTTGTTTCAACTTTATCATTCTTAGGCTATAGTAAAAAACAATAAATGTGCTTAAATTTGAAACTAAAAATACAATACTTTTGAGTTACTTAAAGCAAAAATCCACCAAAAAATAGTATTGGTGCAATAATTAATTTCAACAAAAATTTGTGATTGTCATGTTTTCTTTCAAGGAGGTGATAATGCCATGATTGAATGAATGATGGACCACTTGAATATATCAACAATAACACTAAATGATGAAATTTCATGCTCAAAGGGGGTGTCTCGTTAGCAATTTAAGGTGTCATTAAAGTAATTCCATATATATATATATATATATATATATATATATATATATATAAAATTTACGTTGAGAGAATATTTGTGTGTGTTTGAAGTCTTTATATATCATCACAAAACACATTTGTTATTTTTGACCAATCTTGTTGCAAAAATCTCAAGTTTTTCAATGTAAAAACTCTTATCATGTTAATTTTATATTGCACAAATTGAATACATGAAATCTTTGTGTTTTTTTTGCTTTGCAATTATTTATTATACAAAACCTGATGTTTTGTGTAGTTTTGTAAATAGGGACAAGATGTCAAATAAAATTAAGATATAATGTAGGCATTGCCGTGCAGGTAATAGATATTCAAAAGGGCAAGATTGTAAGTTTCACATAGGTTTAGGGAATTACATAATAGTCATCACAAATATAAAAATCATAGTAAAATGTTTGATATTAAGAAAGATGATTGTTATTACAAGCATCATAAACATAAATGTGATAAGATGCTTCTATACCATTTATCACAAAGAAATGAGCCAAAGCATTATGAACATAACAAACATCAAGCAATCTCATTCCAAAGATGAACAAGTGAGGTTCAAAAAATACAACAACACTCCAATTGCTCTAACCAAATCAACGCAACATTTTACAAAAAAGACCGGCTTTCAAAAAGTGCAAGCCCAAGTTCATATAATGATTGTTTAAGAAAAAAGACAAGAATGGAGAGTGAGAATGTATGCAAGAAAATGTATAATAACAACAATGACCACCAAAAAATAGCAATTATGCAAGACATTCCAAATTCATATCACAAAAAAAAGTGCAAATTTGATGATCTCTGCACAACAATTGATGATGAAGTAGAAAAGGATCTAAACCAAACAACAAAGTTGACAAAGAATGTCAACCTCACCATAAAATCAAAGAGGAAACCTTTAAAGATTGCAATGTTTTAAATGCTAAATTGAATAGAGCTAGTGAAAAAAATGCAATTTCAAAAATGGCAATAAGCAATCTTGTTGATGAACATCATACTTCTAAACAAATCAAAAGCAATTTTATAGATGGTGTCTTAACACTAGAAGAACATTTGGGTTTATGCACCACTTCCAAAAGAGATCAAGAGGCATGGAGATGATTTACTACATATTGAAATAATGTGTTGAGTTTTCAGTTTTAAAATGTGCTCTCAAACAACATTGTTGTTAATGCTTGTGTTATACAATTTTATTTTAGATGGAATTGCATTTTAACTTTATTTTCTTAAGAATCAAACAACTATCATTAAGAATAAAGTGTTGATTTTATAATGGAGTGCATTTTGTAATTCTTACCGTATTTTGCTAAATTTTAAAGCTTAAGTTGGACAATGTCATTTTTATTGAGATTGCAATTTTGTACTATCTTTTAGAAATTTCATCAACTAACATTAAAAGTAAAGTGTTGATTTCATAACAAATAATTTTTGTATTTTTCATTGCATTGTGCTAAATTCCAATGATTATGTGATATTATTTTGTTTTAGATGGAATTGCATTCTGACTTTATCTTTTTGAGATTCAATCAACAAGCATAAAAAAAAGGTGTTAATCTCCTAACAAAGGAAATTTTATACTTTGTATTATATTTTGCTAAATTTCAAAGCTTGTGTTGCACAACATATATAAATATATAAGTGCATAAATTTGTAAATATAAAAATGTACAAATATGTAAATACATAAACATATAAATTTGTAAATACATAAATGTATAAATATTTATGTACATAAATGTATAAATATTTATGTACATAAATGTATAAACATGTAAATACACAAACACATAAATATGTAAATATGTAAATATATAAATACATAAATGTATAAATATATATATATATAGATGTGTAAATACATAAATATGCAAATTTGGAAAATGAATAAATATGCAAATATGTAAACTTATAAATATGTGAATATGTGAACTTATAAATATGTGAAAATATGAACCTACATGTAAATACATAAACATATAAATATGTAAATACATAAATATATAAATATGTTAATGTACAAACACATAAATATGTAAATATGTAAACATATAAATATGTAAATACATAGATGTGTAAATACATAAATATATAAACATATAAATTTGAAAATACATAAATGAATAAATATATAAATTTATGAACTTATAATGTGAAAATTGGTTAAAATTAGCAATATTGCTAACAAATTTTTCTTGTAGCTAAGGAAAATGTAAGCTTTTTAGTGTTAAATTTGAAAATTTTAGCTTTTTAGCAATGTTTTTAGCCACTTGTGCTAAAAGTGAAAATCATATTTGGGATCACCAGTGAAAACATAAGCATATATGTAAATATAGAAACAAATAAACATGCAAATATATAAATATATAAGTATATAAATACGTAAATATGCAAACGTATAATATATAAATTAATAAATTAATAAATATGTGAATCTATATTATAATAGAATATTGTGCAGTGGTGGTGGTTGAACTTAACAATTTTGTAGGTGGGGAGGACGATTCCGCATAGTCCATTTTTAGTTCCACCTAAAAAATAGAGTAGAGTACAAGTTGAACCAAAGTTATACATGGTATAAAGTAAAATCACCTACAACTCTTTACTAGATGTTAACAACATATCATTGGCAGTTGCACCGTCACTGGCAATCGCACCACAACTCACAGGGATAGGGGGGCATTGGATTAGGAGGTGGGAGCATAATCTCGTTGGTACAATGGGTGCGTAAAGTCGTACATAAATGTATAAATATATAAATACATAATTGTTTGAATATGTAAATATAAAAATAAATAAATCTATAAATATATAAAAACATGTTTATAATTTTGCTTCAAAGAGAAGATTTTATCTAGTTCTAAGTTTATAAATTAGTTATGTTGAGCAAAAAAAGGCATTTTAATGCTTTTAAACCATTAAAACTATAAATTAGAAAAATTGATTCTTTAAATGATATATTTTTATTCCAAAATAACCAAAGTCATATCTCAAAACTAAAAATTCAATGTACTTTTCTTAGCATGTTTATTCAATCACTTTCTTCAAAAAGTTTCAAAGCTTATAAACATGGTTTTAACTTATTGGTTTCAAGGTTTTTAAGATACAAGAACATAGGCCTCAATAACAATTTTATTATAATGAGAGCAAAAAAGCTTCACACAAAAATTAGCCATTCAAATGTTCAAAATGGCTTTAGATTGCAAGGATAGAGTTTCTACGACACTTGTTTGAGTATGTCACTGCACTAGGAGGTCTAGAACATACATTAGTATAAAAGTTCTACCTAATTCTAGATATAAGACATCAATAAACAATTATTATCTATGTAACAAGATTTTAACCCTTAAAAATCCAATTTGATCCCAAAGTTTGGAAAAAAGATTAAAAGGAGTAGATTCAAACAAGGTTTGATGCATCATACAACTTCTTTATCCTAAGGAGCTTTGTCCCGAGCATGGTACCTTGGTGTCCAAGCCCAATGTGATGTTGTGGCCTTGTATTTAGAAAGACCAAATTAGATGGTATTTTTTTGTGCCACCATACATACAAGATCTTTGAGTCTTTGAGGCCAATGTTGGAACCATATGGATTGATAGTGGTTAAAATGGCCCCAAATTTCAATAATCTCTACTCTTATTCAAAATTGATCCTTATTCTTAACTAATATTTCTCACAAGTGTAGTTTATTCTAGTAAAGTGTCTACCAACTTTTTATATAGTTAGATTTTTTTGTAAGAATCACATAATCAAGACTGAAACTATTTGCACATTTAGCAATGTTCTTAGCCAAACAACCCAAAGAAAGATTTTGAAGCTCTAATATTTTTTCACAAAAAAATATCAAAAATTTCCAATGCAATTTCTTGGTTCATTTTTGGCAAGAAATTTGTAGTTCTTTTACAATGTTTCATGGCTATGGTTTTAGATGAAAAAAGACAATGAATTGAATAAATATGATTTGTTGTCATTTGGTCATTTCACTATGTTATTTATTATGCAGGAGAGGCGATGCTTGTGATACTTTTATGTATTTTGCTATGTAAAAGATGGTTTAAAAGCTCTTATTAATTTTACACAAATTGTTGATCTCGAGCACAAATTACTCCACCCTTTTTGCAAGAGAAAAATTGTGGTTTTTAATCCAGTTATGTACTTGCCTTTCCCCTCTACCCATTTGTCCCTTTCTTTAACTCAAATTTTATTAACAAAGTGAACTACATTGAATACTACGTTTATGTTGCTCCACACTAATTTCTTGACATTTCACACTATTCAAATACTTATTGCTGCTACAGTAGTTTCCAGCAATAATTATTGCTACAAACAACTTTGAAGGCTTTAATAACAAAAAGAACTACATAAAGACATATTAGTGGTGTCTATGTTGTAAACCATGTGAAATCCTAGTATCTAAATAGTTTCATGGGTCTCCAAGTGGTTAAGCCATGAGTTATGAGGTAATGTCCATGATAAGGCAACCTAAATGCACTATTTGGTGTAGTGAACTAGCTTGTTGTCCTTTTGTTTCTAAGTCTTAGCCTCAATGGATGTGACGCTTGAGAGATTTCTTTACCTCTTGCTTGATTTTCTTGTGCACTTCTAACTTGGAATTTTATGCATCAATCTTGTGGAAGGTGTCTCTTGAGATTTTTAGTGTCAATTTGTGGGGGACGTGACACTTGAAATTTTGAACACAAAGGGATGTGACGCTTGACTTACCTCTTATGTATAAGTAACTTGACTTTTTCATGACATATTGAGAATCTCCATAAGCAAATAGATGTAAAAATTATCACTATTGCATAAAACTTATTAAGAGAGAATTTGATTTTCTTTGATTAACCAAAAACATTCTAGCATAAGGTTTTAGAGCTTGGTAGGTTTCTTGAAAAAAATTGTTTATCCTTTCACCTCTTTTTGAATGTTTTCTTTACATTTCCTTACAAAGATTCCATGTTAGCACTTTTATGTACCTTGCTAGATGTGTTTTTTTTAAAACTTCCTACAAAAAGATATGAATTTTAGGTAAGAACAATAAGGGGCTCCAAAGCTTGGTATACCATGGAACTAAGTCATATTTTCCTTCCAATTATTTTTGCAAGAAAACAATCTGGTAATTTTCAAAATGATTTCAAGGCTTGTTATAATCTTTTTATTTATATTTTGAAACTAGAGGACCCATGAGTCTTGTCTTCACTTTCTGGTTTTCTCATGAAAAAGTTGATTTTGCATGATTTTCCTCCAAAAAACGCCTCAAACAAACTTTTTTTTAATTAACCTTTGAAATTGCTAATACTAAAAATCATGTTTAAAGTATTCCCTTTGAACCACTAAACCATGCACTTCCCTTTGCAAGCTTTTGTCCATCCATGCAGCATCATCAAATGGACGTGCTTGAACATCAACAAATAAACAAGAGATGTATGTCAAGGAAAACATAAGAGAGAATTTAGGTATTGAAAGAGTCCCAACCAATGAGGAGAAAGATTAAAAAAAAATAGTAGAAATTCAATTGAGCAAAAGGACAAATTGTTTGTTGAGATTTGAATTTATTGGACTAAAATTGGCCAAATTTTCCAAAATATTTGAGTATATTTTTAACAAATATGCCTTACGCATAATTTGCATAGTCTAATTTTTTGTCTTTTCTATTTTAGGTGTTTATCTTGTTTGACTTGTTCCTCTCTCTACCTTCCTTTTTCACCTTTTCTTTCCCTCTCTTTTCCTCTCTGTCCTCTCTCAATTTCAATTCACTTTTCACCCTCCCTTTTTGTCTCCCACCCCCCTCAATTTCCTATGACTTTTCACACTTCCTTTCCCTCCTTTTTCCTCTCCTTCCCCCTCTAACAAAAAAGTTGAAATTTTTGGCATTGATAAAGACCTTCAAATTTCTTATGATAAAAATCCACTTGATGTATTAGTATAAAGATATGTAGGCAATATCTTGTGCATGTACCTAAAAATTGGTTGAGGATATAAAAAAGTTAAAAGTTTTACCAATGGAGGGGTTATGAAGCTCAAAATGCCCGTAGACACTTGTCCAAACAACTAAACTAGTCCCAACTAATTAAGCTTCATTAACATGTAAACAAGTTCCAACTTATCAAGTTCCATAAAACAGAACAAGTTTTGTTAACTACTAAATGAGTTTTGTTAACAACTAAACCAATTATGTCAACAACTAAACTCATTCTGCCAACAACTAAACTAGTTTGATTAAACCTTTTTTTTTGTCAATGGCTAAATTATTTTGATGAAACCAATTTTGCCAACAACTAAACTAGTTTGACTAAATAATTCTGCCAACAACTAAACCAATTCTGCCATCAATTACACCAATTCAACTAAATTGTTTTTGCCAATGACCAAAATGAATTCTACCAATAGCTAAATGAGTTCTACCAATGCCTAAACCAATTTAACCAACAACTAATCCAATTTTGCCAAAGATTAAACTAATTTTGCCAATGACAAAACTAGTTCAACTAAACCAATTTATCCAACAACTAAACCAATTTGTCCCAACAACTAAGCTAATCTAACAACTAAACCAATTCAATAAAACCCATTTTGCCAATGATTGAACCAATTTGATTAAGCCGCTAATGACAAAACCGATTCTTCTAATAATTAAACCAACTCTACTGAACCAAAACTACCAATCACTAAATGAGTTCCGCCTGTGTTGAAACCAATTCAGCAAACAACTAAACCAATTTAACCATACAAATTGATCCAACAACTAAACTAGTTCAACAAAACTAGTTTTACCAAATATCAAACCATTTTGATCTAGCAGCTAATGACAAAATCAAGTACTCCCTTTGTCCCATTATAAAGCTCCAAAAAACTTCTCTATGAGGGATAAATTGTATTTTTAATTATTATGCTAATGACAAATGCATTCTAGAATCAAAATACCACCTACCAAATATCTGTAAAATCTCAAGTTTTTATGTTGCCAATTAGACACCCAAATTCCATGCAAAAAGTACCATATTTGTGCATTGTTTGTAAGGCTCCTCATTATTTTAGTCTTTGTAATGATGACACATGCATTCTAGAATCAATATACCATCTATCAAATGTGTGCAAAATCTCCAACTTTGATGTTGATGTTTGAGCACCCAAATTCCATGAAAAAAGTACCGTATTTGTACATGTTGCTAGCTCCTCAATATTAATGATTTAAAGATTAGTAGCAACAATAGTACCTCATATAGGCAAGGCCAAGCTTGTTAAGAGAGGAATGCTCTTTAATTGCTTAGCTTACTCCCATGAGATCATTGGACATGACAAATGCTTTCTCAACAATTGAAATTAACAAAAGGGAGCTTTTTAGTGGGACAAAAACTATGCCTAATTTGGAGCTTTATATTGGGACAGAGGGAGTAATCAACTCAGCCAACAACTAAACCAACTTAACCAAACCAAAACCAATCCTGACAACTACTAAACAAATTCACACAATAACTAATCTAGAAACAAAGAATGATGAATCAGCCAGAAACAAACGTCCAAGTCCACATATTAGAGGGCTTCAAACATCAACTTTTTTCAGTGACTCACGTCGCAATTCACCTCTGTGAATTCACTAGTGAACCTTGACGTGACTCACCTCTGGACTTCACTCCTAACGTGATTCACGTGAGGAGTGAACTTCAGAAACTCACTTTCGTGACTTCTAACGGGCTCGTTCACCTGCACTTTCAAACCTTGAAACTTCTCTCGCAAAAACTTCCACAAACTCACGGGTGTCTTAGACTTTGGATGTGTGAGAGAACAAAAACAATTCACTAGTGAGCGCAGATCTTTGAGGTGAGAAGATCAAAGACCAGATTTTATGTTTGAAGCCCCCTATTGTCCACGAGCAAACCAGGAACAAAGTGTGACAAATCACCCAAAAACTAACGTCCACGTCCAAGTCCACATATTATCGACGAGCAAACCAAGCCTGACGAATCAGCCGGAAAAACAAACGACCACGTCCAAGTCCACTTAAGCTTCTTGTCGACGAGCAAACGAGAAAAAAACGGTGACGAACCATCCATAAACGATCGTCATCCATAAACGATCGTCATCCATAAACGATCGTCATCCATAAACGATCGTCATCCATAAGCGATCGTCATCCATAAACGATCGTCATCCATAAACGATCGTCCACGTCCACCCACGTCCACGTACCGTCGACGTGCACCAGCAGCAGCAGCAGAAGTTTCGTTCTCGTCCCCCAATCTTCCAAGCATTTCGCACCACCCCGCCTGCGTCGTCGTCGTCCTTTCTCCTCGCACAACCCCCCCCCCCTCTCTCTCTAGCTCCCCACTCCCCACCACTCACCAGCCAAAGAACGAGGCCAATGACGCACCCCTACTCTCTCCCCCTTTTCCTCTCTCCTTCGACGCCTCACTCTCCTTCTTCGCACCTCTCGCTCACCTTCCCTTGCTGAACACGCCTAGTAATGCAATTTTCTACTCACTCACTCACCTTCGCTGTTGCAACAACAAACAACAACAGCTCCCTCCTCACCTAACTTACTAACTTATAACGGTCCACCTTCCACGCACATCAACAATCTCCGCATCGTCTCATACCATTCTCGCAGCCGCCCCTGCTGGCCCTACGAGTTGCTGTTGCTGCAGCGGTGTCGTCGTCGTCGCTCCTCGAATCTCGCTCGCTCACTCTGGTTCTTGATTTCTGCACCTTCTTCTGTTTTTCCACTTTCTGTATGTACTTCTTGTTCTTGATTTTTAGGTGTTGTGAGGATGAGTAGACGTGGAGTAGTGTATGGCCTGCTTCAGGTTTTAGTCGTTTCTTTGGTGATTGATTTTTTAGGTACTCTAAGGTCGAGTCGAGTAGACCGGGCTTGCTTCGGATTTTGGTCATTTCTCTGGTTCTGCATTTTTAGGTGCTCTAAGGATGAGTAGACTTGGAGTGAGTGAGTGTATGGCATGCTTCAGGTTTCAGTCGTTTTCTCTGGTGATTGATTTTTTAGGTAGGCTAAGGTCGAGTAGACGAGTAATGTATGGTCTGTTTCAGTTTTCGGCCATTTCTCTGGTTCTTAAGTTTTAAGTGCTCTAAGGATGAGTAGACAGTGGAGTGTATGGCCTGCGTCAGGTTTCAGTCGTTTCTTTGGTGATTGATGTTTTAGGTACGCTAAGGTCGAGTCGAGTAGACGAGGCCTGCTTGCTCCAGTTTTCTTGTCATTTCTCTGATTCTGCATTTTGAGGTGCTCTAAGCTCGAGCAGACAGTGGAGTGTATGGAGTGTATGGCCTGCTTCAGTTTTCAGTCGTTTCTTTGGTTCTCGATTTTTAGGTGCTTTAGGATGGATTAAACTAAGAGTGTATGGCCTGCTTGCTTCAGTTTTCAGTCGTATCTCTGGTTCTTGATTTTTAGGTACGCTAAGGTCAAGTAAACCAGGCCTGCTTCAGTTTTCTTGTCATTTCTCTGTTTCTTCATTTATAGGTGCTCTAAGCTCGAGTACACGTGGAGTGTAGGGCCTCTGCTTCAGTGTATGGCCTACTTCAGTTTTCCGCCATATCTCTGGTTCTTGACCCTTAGATGCTTAAGGATCGATTAAATTAGGAGTTTCCGGTCATTTCTCTGGCTCTTGATTGTTAGGTGTTTTAGGATTGATCAGACTAAGAGTGTATGGCCTGCTTCAGTTTTCGGTTATTTCCTTGGTTCTTGATTTTTAGGTGCTTTAGGATCTAAACAAGGAGTGTATGGCATGCTTCAGTTTTAAGTGATTTCTCTGGTGTGCTCCCAAGGTCGACTAGACGAGGACAGTATTGCCTGCTTCAGTATTCAGTCATTTTCTCTGGTTCTTGACTTTTAGGTGCTTTAGGATTGATCAGACTAAAAGTGTATGCCTGCTTCAGTTTTCAGTTATGCTCTGGTTCTTGATTTTGAGGTGCTTTAGGATCGAGTAGACTAGGTGTATTTGGCCTGCGTTCGTTGCTCTGGTTTTTTGGTCGTTTAGATGTTTAGGTTCGATTACATGAGGAGCTGTTGTTAATATCCGCTGGTTTGAGTGTCTGGTTGTTAGTGCCGATGACAGGTTCTTGGTTTCTAGGTGGTTTAGGTTCGAGTGAATTTTAGCGGCAGGGTTGGAGTATCTGGTTTAAGAGGATTTTAGTTAGTATCAGGCTGTATGTATGTGTGTATATATTATTTTGTTTTCCTTTCCTTTTCTGGTGTGATTTGGTTTAAAGTGGCATTGTTGGTGAAAGTCCTAAACGTTTGGTGGTATCATTTTCAGTGGTTATGCAAGTTGCTGGTTCGTGACACTTGTTGGAGGTGTAACTTTTTTTTTCTAGGGACATTTTTGGTTTCTTAGCTTCAGTGTTCTTTGTTTTTGGTAGAAACGATAGTATTTTGTTGAGGTGGTTGCTGAATTTTTCTAGCTACAGGTGGATGATTGTGTCTTTTTTTAAGGTTTGCTCTTGTTGTTCCTGGAGTTTTGGAGATTTGAAATCAGAGTCTGTTAGCTTGATATTTCATCCAGCAGCAGTTGGATTTTTGAAGCTGTACGTAGCGTAGGTCTTGGGGCTGTAGTACTTGGACTGCTGAAGGAGCAAGGCGCTAGTCACTTTTGTTTAGTCACTTTTGTTTTGGATCTTCATTTGAAAGGCAAAGTGAAGCATCGTCTGCATTACTATAATTCTCTGGTGAGGTTAGGAGGGGATCAAGGATCTGTAAATCTGAGTGTGAGCTCGAGTACGAATTAGAGTGTGTTTAGACGTAATCCAAACCGCTTGGTTTTGTTGGCCTGAACTGTTAACATTGTAATTGTAAAGTTTTTTCTCTGGGCTTCGAACGTAATGTATTGTCAAGCACTGTCCGAATGCCACCTATCCGAATCTGGGAAACTTACCTACAGTGCCCGTATTATGAATGGAAATGAAACCAGGCTATTCTGATTTGAGAGTCAGTAGAACTCTAGTCAGCGTTTTTGCCTTAATATGGCTTGGCTGCTGTGTTTGCTAGATAGATCTTTCCAGAACATCTAGAGTTAAATCAGCGTTCCTTCGTATTTTGTGAGAAGAAACCACTTTTGTTATCTTCTAGAACCAATTAGTTTGAATAGATATTGTAACTTGTATTGTTGACCTGGTTGTCTGTATGGTTGGTAATTTGTATGATCCATTGTCGGAGAAAGAAACGAGTTGACTAGGGGATTGTTGAACGTGTATTTGGAAAAAGAATGTCTCTATTTTAGGTCACATACGACGCTTCAGGCGTTGAAGTTGATGGCCGAGGTTTACGCGTTTCTTTGTTCCTCGTGCTAGTCGATGTCATGGTCAATCGTAGCTCCTTTAAAGTGAACACGTGCATTTGGTCAAGGACTATTTAAATAAGTTCTTGGGTATGCCATTTCGCTGGTGTGATTTACAGGTTTAACGATAGCAAATAACTACAGTATCAGAAATTTTTGTGTTCTCGGGCCTGGCTGTTGACTGATCATGATAAGAGCAATGCATGTACGATTTCCATTTGGTTGTTTAGCTAAGAGCTGCATTTCTCTAAATGTTTTTTGTTTATTTCAATGATGTTTTAAGCTGTGGTATCTTGATGAACCTTACATTGAGTGTCCATCTTACATGTTTTTGGGTGCTATTGCAGCTGTTTGAGATTCTTCCTCTGTAAACAAGTCGTCAGGTTGATGAGGACCTCTGAAGTGAAACTAAATTACAAGTGTTGGCCATGACGAGAGGATCAAAATGATTTGTACCCGGAAGGGCTAGCACCTCCCTCATCTAGGAATGGGGGGTGATAGGCAGCTGCTGTTAGCCGAAGCTATTGATACTGCGGATCTGCAAACGTTACCTCCCGCACTTGCTGTGAATCCTACCCCACCAATGGACGTTCCTCAGAGCTCCGGACCTCCTCCCTTTCTCACCAAGACCTATGAAATGGTCGATGATTCTGTTACCGACTCCATTGTGTCCTGGAGCTCTGCTAGCAACAGCTTTGTTGTCTGGAATCCTCCGGAGTTTGCACAGGACTTGTTGCCCAAGTATTTCAAACACAACAATTTTTCCAGCTTTGTCCGGCAGCTGAATACTTATGTAAGTAAATTATGATTCCTCTAATCTAGCTTTCTTCTTAGATAGCAGTGATGATGCTGTTAACCTAGTCAGCAGTATTAATGAATGTAGATAAACGTTCTTGAAACGACCAAGTAATTAGCGGTTTGTTCCCTTCAAGTTCCTCCTCTTGTTTCACCATGGAAGGGTCACAAGAGTTTATTTTCCGTCAGATGCTACTTTTTTTTATAGGGTTTGTATTCTTTATTAACAGTTCTCATGCTTGACAGCAGTCCTCCAGTGATCCTCGCTATATTGTAGCTTCTCATCTTTACGCTCTTCAGTGTTGGCCTGTTAGGCATGTATAGCCAGTTGGCCTCTTGAGGGTCAGGCGATTAGCACCAGAAATTTCAGCACGCCTCTAGACAGTGTTTCTGCGTGGAAGTTCCTCGTGCTAATTCATCGGCTTCGTTAGTTTCCTCTTGATTAAGGACCTTGATGTCCTACAACCAAGATGCGAGTAGAATATATTGGAAGCTTCCAAGGAGTTCGGGAGAATTCTAGATGTATCTTCTGTTTATAAATTGAATCCATTGAGGGTTTTTTCTGCCAACGGACATCGCATCCCCTAGCTTCCATCAGTTTTATTTGCTGTTTTGACGTATTGACTCGTCCTGTAGCAGGTCTTGAGGTTCTCAAGTGGAGAGAGATTGGGTTGCATAGCCAGATAGATCTAGACAGAAGTCGTTTTGTGGACTTTTAGGAAGGTAGCAAATTCAAGATTATCAGTAAGTTTCACCTGTGAATCTTACATGATAGCAAGAGTTTAGAGCCTGGGATGTTCTTTTCACCTTGAGTTTCTCCTAGTGTTATGCTTTGGCGCATATCTTTGACTCGATAGTTGACATCTTGAAAGAATTCAGGGTACATGAAATGGTGAACTGTACACCTGGTTGCTGTGCACTGTTTTCATAACAACCTATATCCCGGACGTTTTAGGCGTTACTATTGTCTGTTCACCAGTTTCCAATGAGATACATCATCGTATTCAGCCATAGGCTGATTACTATTATTATCTACGAGATTTTCAGATCACCGACAGGAATTTACTTAGTAGGTGATCCAAGACCGCGAAGTATTTTGTTCTTCCAATCTGTTGTCCTGTTCTTAAAATGTAGTACTAGTAACCTTTTTAGAGGGTCTTTGATACTAGTTCTCGTTGTTCGTGCATTAACGTCTTGAGTATTGAGCTTTGTGATGGTTTCAGTTTCCCATGAGTGCAATTGGTTATCCTTCTGTCCGCCTTCTATTGTGCAGTGTGCTTGTCACTTATCTTCCTGCCTTGTGAATTTGAGGTATCCAATCGCTTTGTCGTGATGCACCGGGGTATCTTTCGAGCTGTGTGCATGGCCTTAATTTTCCTGTTTCAGATATTTTGTCATGAGTTTTTTTTGCGGAAAGTGAGCACTTGAATACTGATTTATCATTTGAGTTTCTTGGTCGTAGTTACCGTTGATGCATAATTGGAGGATACTTTTCAAAGTGATACATTGTAGTGTATTTGTTATCTACAGTTATATTTAGGCCACAGTTTAACGACGATCATAGTGGAAAAGGGTTTTATAGTCATTTGTATCTGAAGGTATCTTCTTAAGGTTTGGTAGCAAGCTCAAAGCTCCAGTAGATTGTGTTGATATCTGAGAATAATGTTTTGGTCCTTCAGGGATTTCGGAAGGTGGATCCAGACCGCTGGGAATTCGCTAACGAAGGGTTTATGCGTGGCCGCCGTGACCTACTCAAAGGCATTCACCGCAGGAAGCCTGCAGCGCATGCTCAGCAGCAAGGTGCATCCGTGGAAATTGGAAAACTTGGATTTGAGGGGGAGATTGAGAGGCTGAAGAGGGACAACAACACTTTAATGCTTGATTTGGTCAAATCGCGGCAGCAGCAACAGGATACAGAGAGGAATCTTCGGGTATTTTGTTCGCTCATCTGTTGATATTGTGTTTCAACCTTGAATTTGAAATGTTGTAAATGTTCAAATATTTTGTTTCTTGTATGTGCAAATCATTTCGCAATTCAGCCGATGGTGATGTACTCCTTTAGTCGGTCTGATTAGATCTTCTGCTTCACACTGGGCTTGAGTCTGACTCAAATTTTCTCTTTGAACTTATTTGTCTATTCGATGCTGCAGGTCACGACAGACCGCTTACAAGTGTCGGAGAATCGGCAACAAAGTATGATCGCCTTCATTACCAAAGCTATGCTAGATCCCTCGTTCTTTACTCGATTCGTGTCACAGCAAAACCCAAATAACCACATGGTGCGTAAGAAACGCCGATTTCCAATACAGGAGGATGAGGGTGATATTGATGAGTCTATCAGCCCTGAATCATCCGTTGAAAACCAGATTGTGAACTTTCAGCGTTCTGGGCTTGGAGAAGCTGGAGCGCATGCCATGGTTACTCAGATGCTTTTCCCGTCTGAGTCTTCGCCAGATCATAGCGATGACTTTGAGGGTTCAATGCGAGATCTGAACGTTTCCCATGATGATGGAGTGACCAATAGTTTCAATCGACAGTCTAGAGTTAACATTGAAGAGATCACCACCAAACTTCTAGATGATTCGTCAAGTATACCCATCATTACTGACGTGAGCACTAGTGACGCTCAGGAGGATTCACCTCCGTCCCAACCCTTCGATGTCACGAGGGTCTCAAGTAAGTCACAGTTGCTCCCCTCTGTTTCACAAAAGTTTACTTGTTTCATCTGTAGTATCTACGGTTTAAAGTGTGCAGCGATGACATAATGCTCGTGTATCCATCTCTTGATACTGACTGAAAGTCTTGTTTCATCTGTAGTAAGTGTAGCAACACCCATAACCATCACTGTACCCACAACCATCATCTCTAAAATTTTGGTAAATCTGTGGAAGTGAATAGATGTAATTATAAGGATGTACAACTTGTGAAAATGAAACCTTAGTGTTGGTATTAGGTGCAATTGCAGTCGGCTTTTTAAAAATTCACAACTTATTCTCACAGTATCCAAATGCTACATTTGAAAGTGCAAACTCATCAATTTTCTCTTGTTAATAGGATCCTATAGATGATTATTAATAATCATCATGTTCAAAACCCTTAATTTGACGGTTATGGATCCTGCTACCTTGTCTATAGTTTAAAGTGTGCAACGATGACATAATGCTCGTGTATATATCCATCTGTTGATACTGACCGAAATGTTTTTATGTTTTTTCTCAGGCGGTAATGGGTCAGAAGACGGAAGCCGATACCACCACTCTGAACACCGCGGTAGTACTGATTCCGTCGAAGCCGATTACAACAAGGGCACGGTCTCTCATGAAGCAGAGGTCCAGAGCGCTCGAAAGGACACTTTACCACATAATTCTGGTTTCTGGGATCAATTTTTAACTGAAGACCCACAACCTGTTACCCGTGTTGAGCGTGAGGTACAATTAGAAACGCAGAATTTATTCCAGGATGATAAAAACTCTCTACAAAATTGTTCCCTTCGGCCACATGTTGACATTTTATCTCACCAAATGGGTCAACTAGCACCTGGGTAGTTTAGTTTTTTTCTCTGCCATTTTCTGTAGAATTTGACCTAGGCAGTTAGGGCTATGTAGATTAAATACCTTTTACTGGGCCATATTGGTTATAAAGAGACAAAGAGTCATCCTTCGAGTTTATCACTTGGATTGGGATGAACTATTCTTTGGGTTTATTTCTAGATCACTCTGTTAATGCTAACTGAGTCTGTGTTCGAAACACTTGCATAGAAATCATTATATCCGGCGTTCTAAACATTTGCAGTTTAATTCTTGAACCAGGTGTTTTGGTAACATATGAAAAAAACCCCGTGAGGGTAAAAAACCGGGATCAGCCCGAGACTGCGGTTGTTTATTTAGATTAAAAACATGAGTGAGATACAGTTGTTTAGAGAAAAAACCCGTGTGGGGATAAAAATACCCGGAAACCCAAGGTGGGAAAAAAACCGAATGTGAACTAAGTTGTAAAATAAACCGGAGTGTAGTTCCAATGTATACCGTTTCTGTCAGCTCTACAAAATAATGGTGGGGTTGTAATCCATTCTAGTCTAAATGCTGATTCTAAGGCTAGAAGTACATCGTCGTCTTTTGGAAATCGGTGAATGGCTCTCCATGCAGAGAGCTCGCTGCAGTACTCTCGTTGTTGATGGGGTTGCTTTGTAGAAGCGGACTTGGCAACTTTCGAACCACAGGTACCATATTAGGGGTAGTCACGGCACTTTCAAGAATGGAATGAGAATGGAGATTGAGAAGTTGTGGAGAGAAAAGGGGAGCCAATAGGAACTAGTTCTCGGTGAAGATGGCGTGACACCCCATTTTTGTGTTCTAGAGAATGAGAATGGGGAATGGTAAACACAGATTTACAGAGAAGATGCAGTAATTTTGATGTGGAGTCACTGGGGTGCAAGGTTTGTTGCTCTAGATTAGTGGGCTTGCTAGTGGGCCTTCACCCAAAGATGCACACATAGCCGCCAACTTTTGGAGGGAGACAACAACTGTGCTCTTCACGGACACAAATTGATGAGCACGGTGAAACTCGGATTGTAGAAGGTGAACCTTGGGTTGCAGAAGGGGGGAAACTTCTCTTGCAAAAAGCCCATTATTCACCTCCGGAGGAGAAGAAAAGAACTGCGAGAAGTTTTGCATGCGAACAAAAGCCCAAGCTCTTGCAGCCAACACCAAAAGGACACGATAGCATTCTCATTCTCCACGTCCAAGAGAGAAAGTGCCGTGACTACCCCTATTATAAATCCCCGGAACATATCCCAAGGATGGTGTCGGAATACAAACTAAATGTTGGAACTCAATGCTTAACCCTTGAGCGCCCAGAGTTATTTTAAGGTTTAGGAGAAAATGGGGGGTTTAATGGCCACCACAGCTTGGAAAGTTACATCCAGAAAACGTGGCTGTAGGATTTGAAAAAGGACTATCCAACCATAACTATTTTCACCGTACAAATTAAGAGAAAAAATGAGATAAAGTTGTGAGCCCCAACAACAGGATCTTGTCGCTGGGGCGCTTAAGGGTTAAGGTAGACACTGTTCTCCGACCCCTCCCTCAATTCTGCACCCTACTTTTGAGGTCTTCTCCACCCATTGTCGAACCCAAAGTGGAGCAATGAATGCCTCTTGCACAAGTAAATTTTGCCACATGTCAAGTGATAAGCTACTTTGAGATGGTTGGGATTGGGACCCTGAAGTGCCATCATAGGAACACATCCAAGAAATTTCAAGGGTAATCTAGAGCCGCAAATACGGACTCTATGAGCTACAACTTTGCCCTTTAATATTAAAATAATCTATAATACCTTTTCCACAAAAATTATGTTACATGACAACTTGTTGAAAGGTTAATGCTACTAATTTTTTTCTTGAATTTTTCAAGACCTTTAGGTACCCCAAACCCTTAACGGTTGGGTATGGGTCTCTCTACCTTACGTTGCGTTTGTAACGCCTTCACTCCTAACCTATAACTGCCCAAGGCACCCTACTTGAGTGTTAACAAAACTTTGATGATGATAATTAAATCCTCATCAATCACTCATTTTAATATAAAATTTCAATCGAAATTTGACATCATAAATCGGATTTTGAAATTGGAGGTTGATGATTTTTCTACTCAAGATTCTATACAAGGGTGTCCACTAGAATCTTGAGTTTTCTAGTGTTGGAAAACCTTGAAAATGAGTATCAAATACACTAGAGCTTGGAGAGAAAATCCACATTAAAAATTCATTAAAAACAAATATAGGAGTAGATTTCAAAAGCAATAAATTGATTAACCCCTAAATGTTGAGGACACGTTTTGTTCTTTGGCTTTGAAAAAATAATAAAAAAACCATTTTTCATTTGATTTTGTTTAGGAGTGATCATAAACACATGGTCCATCATGGAAGGAAAAAAAAAAAAAATCTCATTAATGCACTCATATTTTTAGGTAATCCAAATTGCGAGAAGATTTTGAGACACAGTGTTAGGCCCTAAGCTGCCCTTGTTGCAATTTTCAAGAGAGCACCATGCATTGTTAACTTTTGCAAATTTAGGAAACAATATTATAATGGGTGGGCACTTGCCACACCATTGTAAAGGCCACCGTAATGGGGGCAGACACGGTCATCCATCTAGCATTCAAGAGTTAAACATCCCATAGGAATTATAAATAGGTTGTCATATAATTGGCATCTGCTACCAATAAGAAGTCTTAATTAGGGTACTCAAACAACTCACTAGAACCAGGTTGATCTATATTTCAATTTCTTCATTGTTCTCAAGTGTAGTAAAGGTGCGGTCCCATTCCAAATAGTAGGAAGATACCTAACATTGTATTGGATGCAAAGGACTTTCAAACGTTTAAGGATGAAACATAGATGTATTGGTGTATGGTGGCAACTCCTAGCCCTATACAATGCCTATAATGACCACACTCATTGTTTCCGAGGTGTCTTTGATCACTCCTTACAAACTTTAGTCAAATACAAGTACTAGCAAAAAAACGTATCCTATATAGTAGGTTCAGAACAAGTATAAAAGTCAAGTCATTTAATAATCATTATAAACATTTGTAGTTGTTGTGAACCAATCCTTTATGCATGTTTTTTTAATATTAAAGTTAGACAATTGTATACCAAAGAATAGTGAAAAGATCAACTCTTTTAACCCCTGAACATTCTAAAGGACCAAAATGGTTTTCACATGATTTCATAGGCATGTTCAAGATATTGGATCTAATTTTTTGACCTTGCTATAAATTACAATTATCAAAGTATTCAAGTGGTCCATGCAAGTGGAGTAATGGCAAGGCAAGCTAAATGCTATATAAGTGCCTCAAGAGCATTAATTGGATGAAACACCATATGGGGCATGGTGGCAAGCAATGTCTAAAGAGCTACAATTGATCAAGCTTTCATGCATGTGCTTTGTGGTAGCAAAAAATTCACCAGCAAAGGTTCAAGCATGTTCTAAACCCTTGTCAGGGCAACCCTCACCAACTATGTTGGTCATGGTTTTTTGTGCAATAGTGGTTTGAAGTCCTAAAACTTAACATGCAAAGAAGTAAAATCTGCAATAATTTGCAAGTGTGTCCATTCACATCTAATCTTGCTACTCAAAAATGTTGAGATGAATCAAGAGCTCATAGAATTTTTTAGAAATCAATTAAGAGCAATTGTCTGCCAAAAAATGAGATTTTGCCATTACATGTTGTTTGATCAAATGGTATGATCTCCCATCTTCCACAATCACTTGTTCCAAAAATGTGCGAGCCATTTTCTAAGTAGGTGTTCTACTATTTTCAATGGTTACTTTTTGTGGATCACCTGATTGATTGAAATAAGATGCATCAAAGTTGTAGGTCTCTTGAAACCCAAATTTTGGTGAAAATGGCATGGGCGCTGAGGGGTTAATCTTCAATTTTTGATTGATTTTCAAAAAAATACAAGTTCCAATTAGACTTGCATCACCTAAACTACACACTTAGATATATGATCTCCATATCTTATGTAAATAAAAGAATATAGGTGCATTTTGATTGGATGAGAAAGTGTTGTGATGCAATTGTCAATGACATGTTAACGTTTGGTGAAGCAACTCAATTCAATTAGTTAAATAAGAGTGTTGTGGTGTAACTTCCAATGATCTATCACACTTTATTATTAACCACCGCATGAGAGAAAGGTACATGCATAAAGTTGTTTACTTTGAATCTTCTTAGTAAAAAATCAACAAAGGAAAGGGGTACATGTGTAAAGTGGTTTACACTAAATCTTTTAGCAAAAGACAAATAGGGGAGAAAAGGGTACATACATAAAGTGGTTTACACTAAGTCCTAGCAAAGGACCAATAGGAGAGAGAGGGATACATGCGTAAAATGGTTTAAACTAAGATTTTATTTTGAATCAAGTTGTTGCCTCCATTGGTACAACAAGTACCTAAACTTGTTATTCAATAACAAAATACATATCCAATATAAAATCCTAATTTTACTTATCATGTATTATTCTCAAAATTAATTACTCCCTCTATCCCAAAATGATTGGCCCTATTTTTATTGGGACATTTTTGCTCTTGATTAAAAGAACATAATTCATGTGAATCCAAATTCTACACTCCAAGAATCAATAAAGTTCATTGCATGAGTTTGCCAATTAGATACAAGAAAGACCAAGATACCATACAATCTACTCAAAACTTATGAAAAAGGTGAGGGATTGAATGTGGACACTCGTTTTAGGAAGGAGGGAGTAATATACTTCGGCATCAAAACCAAACCTCAAGTGGATAGTCTCACTGGATGCTCCTTGAAAACACCCTTGATTTGATTCCAAGTCGGAACAAAATGTTTGAAGTAGTTCAAAAAAAACCAAGGGTCTAACTTACTTTGAGATTGATACGTTATCACGCCATTTTCATTAGAGCATCCTATTTCTAGCCAAATACTGAAATGACCGGTTTAACTTTAATACTCTACGACGACGAATTATAAAGGGAAAGTGTAAGCTCTAGAGCACCGAATAAAAATAGTTCTAGAATTCACGACAACATCCTCCACTGTGACACACTACTTGTCGTAAAATGCATCTATACAAGCGAAGGCAGAATACTATGGAAGTAATAGAACAGCCTCGTAATCTACTCTTTCCACAATGCAGAAGACAGAACACTAGTGCCAAGACCCAAGTCTTCTCAGATTTGATAAACCAACTACAAAAACAAAAAATATGATATATGGCATGAATCCCAAATACTTCCATGAGAAAGACAAGTACACACATTGTTGTGGGTCATCATGCAGTATATAGAAAATTTTCAATGCGCTAAAGCAGTAAGCCTACTTGCAATTTTCGCTGATCTGTAATCCTCCCGCAGCTCAATGAACCTACATTGAGATTGAACATATAGTGAGGAATATACACTCGAAAAAATCTTCAATACATTGTGACGCAAAATATTAGATCAATTAAATACGATACACTTTCAACAAGCAATAAATGTTGTCTAAATTGATGCAGATTAATCATGGCATTCTACAGGAATGAATGAATACCTCATTGCCTCGGTCCTAGCTTGTTTCAAACTGCTGTCAACCAAAGTTGGCAAGCTATCAGGTGCCACAATGAACACGTTGACCAACCTGCAACCAGTTCAAGCCATAAGTAAATATAATACCACTTGAAGTGGCAGAGCACCGCCCCCGCACACGAAACAAAAAGGGCCGATTGCAGTGCCAGAAACTGTTTCATTTTTGGAAGAAATCACTACACTAGTTTTAAGATCCCAAGACGTAAAAATTGACAACCTTTGCCTCTAATAGCTGGAAGGATAACCAGTTTACTGTGTAGTAAGAAAACGGTATCGTAAACCACGGTATACTTAATTTATATCAAATCCTATAATATCAAGGAAAAAAAATTTACAGTGTAATCACAGTTTGTGAGGTTTGACAAGAACATTCTAACAGAGTGCAGGAATAGCTGTTTCTATTTAATCCAGTAGGTCGAAAGGTTATTGTACTTACGTTCCAAGCAACTCAAACTTTTCATCAACTGCAGGAGCTTTGAAACTACGAACAAACTCAGCATATTCAGATACATCACGCTTGAGACGGAGCCCTCCACTGCACGCAAACAAGGAAATTGCAATAATGAGAATGAAAGTGAATATGCAGTGTACAAGAAAAAATCAAATGTCGTTCTGGCAAACCAACACCTATACATAAATAACAGACGCACCAGGGATTGTGGTAATTCAGCTTATAAGCGCAAATACATTAGCAACGAAACAGTTATGAATAGGCACCTCGCACTGAAAATGAACCGCTGCCAATGGACTAGTAAACCCTTGTAAAGGCGATTACCCTGTCACGATGAATGAAGTTCGTAAGGCACAAATCGCAACTCATACGCGCACAAAACAAGCACTTACTTCGAGCTATTGGGCCAATATAAACACTAGTCATATCATCCAGTATTATCAACACTTGTGAACTTGGTCACTGACCACTAATCAAGAATTTCTTTCAACTCAACTTTCCACTTGACCATTGTACTTGGTAGCCATCCAAATATGAACGAACTATGATCTGCAATTCGCTCAGATCTTCAAACAAATTAGCGCAGCTTCAAACAAAGATTGGTGAAGTCCTTTTTGATCACCTGTAAATTAATGATGAATGTCTTCTAAACGGTCGAAATAAAACGAAAACATACCAGTTCAGTCATGAATGCTTGCTTATTCAGGCCTTCCAGCGCTCCGTACGCTGCTACCAGCATGTGCTCCAAATATGCAGTGACTCTGAGAAAAGATATTCCTTTAATTCACCACCTAAACACTTCACAAATAGCCTTGGGGATGGGTGCAAGGCTGAATAAAAGCTACACAACAATATCCCATCAAAAAACGCTCATATCAAAAGTGTTATCAACGCATCATCCAAAGGTAAAGAGACTCCATCAAGGAAACGAAAGAAACTAGCTACTAACTTGGTACAGGCATTTGTAGGGCGGTGATCAGGTGCGTTTCCATCCTCTGTTGGTTTATAATCAGCTGCCTTCTGCTCTGCAGCTAGTAGACGCTCCACCTGCACACCCATATTCCCACAATCTCAAATCTTTATATCCTCAAAACCTCCGCTCACACAATTATGAATCAAAGAGACCCAAGGCATTACAAAAAGTACGTGCAAGCAGAGCTTCATCATAAGTTGTCAGGCACTTGTTCCAAAAAACCCGCCTGCAGACTAAAAGCAACAAACAAAAACGAAGACAAATAAAATAGAATGACAAAAACAGTTACAACTTTAAAACATATCGTACCTCAGCCATGATCGTGTCAATGCAAATTTGAAGACCTTTCAAAGCTGACGCCTCGGAGTTGGCCATTGCTGTAGCCATCTCCTCACAACATGAAGCATGAGCTCCATCTACCGGTAGTAGCAATCGTGCAACTGAATTGACGAAGTGCTATTCAAAACGAATAAATGTCAGCCACTCAAAAACCGCTATAAGTAATATAATTTAGTTATTTCTCTCAAATAATCCAAGTGCTGCAGAGACTGGTCAATCCCAACCAGATTCAAGCAAACTAAACGCCAGTTTCAATATTGGAAGTATACTGATCGACAATCTCAGATATTCAACGTTGCAGTATCGCTTATTGACGAGTCCCAATTAAATATAATTCATAATTAAGATCAAATGCACGAAGTCACTACTGACGACAAACTTAAAACAAACAAAAAAAATCACGCATATAAGCGGCTTACTTGCTGAACGAGAGCAACATTAGAAGTTGCTCTTTGAACAGCCACCATAAATCCACGAACAGCTCTTTCCCCTGCAGCTGCAGCAGCCTCTGCCTGCAGGAATAAAAAGGGAAACCGCCAAGAAAATTCTAAGCAATAGGAACTAAATACCAAAGTGAGAGAAGTGAATGATCAACGAACTTGGTCATGGATTGGTCGAAAGCATTCATGAGGGGTCAGTCTAAACTTTAAAAAGCCGCTTCCAAACTCATCAAGTGCGAAGTCCTTGAAAGTAAATATGAGCTCATTAATCTGCTTCCAATATAGGACACGGACAAAAAAGGATCAGATTCATACTGTGGTGTATCATAACAATTCTAGATTATGAATTATCCTAAATCCAGATATGACCCGAAGGATCGTTCAGAACGCCTGCGACATCATTCACGGATGAGTTCAAGAGTGGATGCCCTTTCCGAGAAACGTTCGATTGAAATTGGCTACAACAGTACTGATTCCGATTAGCACAAAATACGATTCTTGCATAAAGACTCAGTGGCAGGAGTAGTGTTCGCTAGGTGTTCAGAAGTATATCTGATTCAAAGGCGAATCTAAGTTCACTTTAAAACCCTAGTCATGTCCAGTTGGGCAGAAATGACAACCAAAATTTCCATACAAAAGTTCATATATTAGAGGGTTGAGAAGACAGAAACAAAGACACACTGAACACTAATAAACTTCATTCGTTTAGTGCAACGCCACAAATCGTAAACAATAGGATCAGCACTGACCTCAACTGGGCAACAAGAGAGCCTTGTTATAATTCTGCAGGAAAGTGTTCTTTCACACACTAAAAAGGCTAAATGAATATTCAAGTACTGCTCATAAGCAATCCTGAACTTCACGAACATAGAAAAAACAGCAAGGACTTAATAAAATTCCAAGTGACGTACCGCAGTAGCAGCTGCAGCAGCCACACGACGGCTGACTGTGGAGCCAATAGAGTACAAATTGCGTTGTTGAGCTGCTTCTTTCAATGCATCCATGGCTCTCTCCAGACCTTCTGTGGTGTACTGGCTGACCTGAAACAAATAACGAATTCTTTCTAAATTATTGATCCGAACGCTACCTTGCGTTGTGACCTGTAGCAGACACGATTTTGCGGAGAAGACAATTGGAGCTATTCAGTACCTGGTCAAGCAAGCAAAGAAAGATAGCCCGCACATACGTTGCCAGTAAAGTAGCCTGCAGAGCCAAAGAGGAGCAACACATTAGCGCCAGAAACTGAGTTAAAAGTGGTGAGATCTGTCACCCTATTAATAAGTAGAAAAACAGACTCCAATGAAAAAAAAAAAACAGAGGTTCAGATAAAGAAGGAGATAGAGAACCTGGGGAGTTAGGAGAGTGCAGCGAGCTATAGCTTCTTCATTCCACTGGACAAATTCCCCAACTACAGATACAGAGATAGAAGCATTGCCGGAATTTCGAGAGTTCACTCTTAGGTTTGTTGAATCAAATGGTAGTCCAACACCAGATTTTAGTTCTGCCATCTACTCAGCACAGCATGTTGGTTACGAGTAGTTTCATCCCAGTAGCGCAAGACAACGACGACTTGCAAACCCTCCGTAATATTACACAGTTACGCATCTCAGCGGTGCTCCAAATTTCCAATCTATGGCACCCCAATTAACGCACCATTTCTACATTTCACTGATGTTATACCAAATAAGAACAAGTCTGTCCCCATAGACGCTTGCAATGACGCTCATTTCTGTATATAAAAAGCAGGCTTCCACAAAGATGACCAAATACCTTATATTGAAAGAGCTGAGAGAGTGACGCTTGTTCTATTTCAACATAGTCTTCTCTATGTGATGAGAAAAGAGATTCTGCAAGGCCTGAACACAGGAAAAAGAAACAGCTACGAATTTATACACATCTTCTCATTTTCCAGTATATTTCAACTATTACGCCACTTACAACCTCAAAAGCTTTCATAAAATCCAATGTCAAAAGTGACGAACGGAATCATACGATGGTGTCAAAATTATACCCTCCACATCCATATCTCCACACCCGATAGTACGAAGGTCTTTGGCGAGCTCTTGCGTCTTCTCGTAAGATCCAGCAAGCACTCGTAGGTACTGTAAAAGCAACAGAAGGGATCATGAAGTATTGAAACGGATAGTTTTCACGACAGAAGAGAGCATATTTTGTTAAAAAAGAGAAAGACCAAAGAGCGAGGAACGCCATATAGAGCATTAAATGCAACAAGCAACTACAATCACATAAACAGTTCAGCAAAAGCAGAAGTTGACAAGAACAATCAGTTTACTGTTTTCAGAGAGAAACTTAAGGAATAAATCACCTGTTGATTCCCACCGTCCTCCATTGGAATCGCATTGGTGAGGGGCGACCGCGGTAGCAACGTAACCAGCACATTATCCACTCTTTGTTCCATCACTCTCTGCAATATTAAAACATAAATAACTCTACTTTAATCATCAGCTTGAACATTTAAGAACCCTATAAATGACCAAGGGGGCACACTGAACCAGCAAGCAGCCAGGGCAGAACGATGCATTGCAAGTTAGCAAACATAAATGCATCATTTCATCATATGTGCAAGACGGGCAATCCAATTAGCCTAAGCCAAGCACCTGAACAAGAATAGCCATGACAGCATCAGGAGAAGGAAACACGGCAGATACTGTAGCAGCTTCATTCCGAACAGTATCTGCAAAGTGGCAACTTAACCAGTTCAATTACCAGGAGTAAAACACGCTCATATATGCAGAAGGGCTATACCAAAGCAAATATTATCCCTTTTCTGAAACAAATAATTCTAAGCGCTATGCACTTTCATAAAGTGTTGACACTTAGTACCAGTATATTCCCTGCTTAGAAATAACATCAAAATACGACTTTTTATACCCTTCGTGTATTCCATAGTACAGAGAAAAGGTACACACCTGCAATTTCTTTATAGAGAATTTGAAGTCCCTTGGTAAGATTAGGCGAGCCCCCTGGTCCAAACTCACTTCGTACAGTGCGAGCATCCAAATTCATGATATCTGAATCCATAAACATTGGCCGAGATGCTACGTAGCGCTGCATGGCACTTGATCCCCTGTTGAACTGAGTGAAGGTAAAAAATTAACATAGTCAGAACCGTAGATGTTTAAACAGAAAGAAAAACAACAAGAAGGCAAGAAGCTGCAGGGCATATCACATCAGGAAACTAACGTTTAGAGAGATGAGACCACAATAATAATAAAACAAATTGTTTCGGTCCATTCGTTACAAGCCTAGGCGGTATGAACACCTAGACACTTACCTGACTTAGAATCTTGGCACATTCGGCCATTGTAGAAAGGTCCCACTTCTGAGAGGCAGTATCAAATCGCACTAAGAGTCGGTTTTCAAGCTCTGTTAAGTAGTACGTGAATACTTAGTACAAACTTAATAAGTCCTAGACATGAAAGGAGCGCTAACCAGAGAAATGACAAAAGTAATACATCTGGCCACATCTAGTAAAAAAAGACGGTGACTGAAAAACATGTACAAACTAGAAATAAAAGCTAGTTAAAATAATCAGTTTGCCCATACAAAACTAGTTTTCAAGGGTAAGGACAATTTGATACCGAAGTTCACAGCAAAATCATTCAAACCTGAGTCGAATAAGATTTAACAGTATACCGTTGCAATAATCTTGGAGGTTTGCCACCGCCACTTCCAGGCCAGGAGTAACACTGGTGGTATTCTTCGCTTGCCCTTGATATCCACCGTACATACCAGTTCCTTCTTCGGCGATCAACCCTTTAACAGCACACCCAAAAGTAAGTTACATTTCCATCGCTTGAAGACCCCAACCTTGCGCATTCAATATAAAGATTTTGGACTCATTACAGGAAACATACATACTGCCTTTGCGCACTCCCAAGCTCAAATCATTAGCTAACTCTTACGTCAAGACGGAGCTCACAACTGAATTTTAATTTGTAATCAATCTTGAGAGATTCTATCATGATCTGTACAAGACAAAGATATGCTATGGGTCTCTACCTTCAAAATCCCAAGCAACGTAGCTACTTCCTATTATTGTAAGAAAGCATAACCAAAAATAAAATAGGGCTTGTCAGACAGTAGGACAGGTCTTGCAAAGTCCTAGAACTAACTTGACTCGCATGTTTCTAAGATCACATGGAGCCTGCATAGATATATATATTCTGAGTTTGTGCTCAAAATAGCTGAGCCAACAAAATACAGATTTTTTTGAATTTCTAACTTACTGAGCTTTTGAGCAACAGCTGCTGCCTCAGCAACTCTTGCATCTTCGGTAAAAAGGGCAGAGAGCTCCATAAGATCCCCCGGACTTCCATTAAACTCCATCAGGTACTGCTTGCCAGGAGAAATAAAATCAATTCAACCAGTCCAGACACACTACACAGCTGAAGTTACTCTAAGTTTGGTTAGCATCCATGAAGCTAGAATGTACTCTGGAGTTATTCATTAGCCCTCGGCAAATACTCATACGATACAACCAAGGCAAAAATGGCTAATCTTAACCTCTAGGTGCCCGAACAGCCAAAATTGGTCGCTTCTTCATATATATGAAATGAAATGATTCAGTTACGAAGCTTCAAGTAATGCAGAAAAATATATCAATACAAATAAGAAAACAATTCTACATTCTGGAATGATAAATCAATGTTTTCAGGTTACTGTAATCGATTACAAGCGTCCAAAGTGAGTTTATATGTTTAACCTTCGCACTAAGGAAATAAATGTTAAAATGATCATTTGTCCAGAATATTCTTTCACATTGTTTATAGGCGGAACAACCTGCTACAAACAAATACTCTGTAAAGCCAGGAGATTCTTCTGACTGTAAATATATTCCAAGAAGAACAGAGCATTTGGTTAACCATGTACCTTAATCAGATCTATGGTTTGACTAGCAGCATCCCTCTGAGCATCTGCATTCTGCACTTCGGCGGTTCAGCCCTTATCAGGACACACAGAACCTTCTAAAAATCAATAGTTCACAAATTCACATACAAGGAGACGTAAAATATGAAGGAAAATTTCGGTACAGGATCGGTCACATAGGAACCACGTAAGAAAGTCGTCGCAAATCCAATATTAAACAAAAGAGAACTAATTGCGGTGAGAGATACAGGAGAAAAGGTGATACCTGAAGACGATCCCCAATTCTGGCAGCAGTCTGACCCACGCCTGAAATACGTGAATCCAGCCGACTAAAGCTTTCGAATAGGCCTGAAACGCCATTGTCTAGCTGCAAAATCAAGTCAATTTTCAGTCGCTAAGTTCGATAAAACCAAACATAATTCAGCATAAGGAAAGAAACTCATGGAATTGATATAAAGATCATCACATGCTCATTCATTGAAATCACCCCTACAATTGTCGTCTCAAGCTCTAAAGCCTTAACTTCCGTCGAATATTTTGATCCACTCTCTAAAGCACTTGAACCTGCCTTATAGATATCTGTAACAGAAAATGCGAAAAATATGGATAGATACCGTAGTCAAGGAGGAAGACGTCTCTAGCTAGATCAGGCTGTTGAAAATAAAGGCATCTCACCTCAACAAATTTCTGCTCGTGTTGCATATCATAACTAGAAACTTCATCCTTCAGCTTCTCCAACCGCAAATCCACCTAACAAATATGAGAACATAGAACCTTTAAATACTCCAGTTTGCTGGTGTATAGCCTTCAGAGACGTAATACCACAGGCAATGTCACATAGAAGAGGTAGAGAAGATAGCAGATACTCCCCAAGCAAACTGATAAAACGAGGTTCGGCATGACTTTTGAAGAAACCTCTAACCTTGTAACAAAGCTCAACAAGTGTACTTCGAGCATCCCTGCATACAGGAAGAAGCGCCGAGGCCTCCGCAAATGGTTGACCGGCCAAGACGACATTCCCTCTTCCTCCGCTGTCTTCCGAGCTCCCATTCCCGAAACCCTGACTTCCATCAGGTAATCTCGATTCATCCTCACTAAAGGATGGCAATATATCCGCTACAATGCTCTTGAAAAAGTCATCGAAAGAAAATGCGCCCTGAAAATAAGGCAACATAACCAATGAGTACGTATCGCCCCTCGAAAACGATTCAACGCTAAGTCATACTATAATGAGCTAACACGACGAGCCTTACAACACTGAAACTTCAGTCAGAAAACCTTCTGTGAATTCATCATCACACACAAAGTTGCAATGCACGGTAACTTACAATTTTGCACAAACACTGCAATAAAACTCCAAAAGGACCAAAACCAACGAAGACTAGCACATAACCAATCAGGCTCGTTCCTTTATTAAAAGAAGGCAAATTAATCAAACATCATATAAATGCTCATCGCGTCGCAAATACTCCTCCATAACGGGGAATTAGAATGTACTTTTCACGAACTTTTCACGCGCTGTTCACATGTATGGCACGCTTTTCCTTCCCTCACCTTACTGCAATGAAGCTCCAAAAGGACCAAAAGCAACGAAAACTAGCTCATAACCAATCATACTCGTCCTTTTATCAACCGAAGACAAATTAATCCAAAGTCATATAAACGCTCATCGCGTCGAAACTACTCCTCCACAACGGAGAGTTAAAATGTAATTCCACGCACTTTTCACATCTATGACACGCATTTCTGTTCCCTCACCTTAAAATCATCAATTCCTAGAGCCGGGAGAGACGACACAGGGGAGTCTTTCGCATACACACGGCCACCATTACTATCACGGGGTCCACCGTCCTTCTCCGCAACCTGAAAAGCACAGAACACCAAAACTTTCAAGAAACACGAAAATAACCTTAAAAAACCAAATTTAACAACCAAAAGAGAGAGAGTAAGCAAACTACACGAAAGGCGCACCCTCATGGTTCCAGAAAAAGGCCGAGATAAAGGCCAGCCGTTCCACGGGAAGAGCAAAACCGCGAGGGGAGGGGAGGAGAGGAGAGGAAGCCCTAAGCTAAGTCATGTCGGAGCTAGAGAAGCAGACTTTCTTAAGAAGGAATAAAAGGCTAAGAGCTTGACGATCCAGGGAGATGACGAAAAGCGGAGACAGTCGGAGCTCAGATCCTCGAAGCTCGTCCCGATGGAGCTCGAGCTCGGTGGCGATGGCGATGGCGCCGGGTTTGTTTGTGCAGGAACTGGACTCCTGCAAAAGAGAGACTGACTTCCCTCGTCGCACATGCGTCGCGCGTCATTGGTCCCTCGGAGGACGGCTCGCGCGCTTCCTTGTATGGCCTTCTTTGATGGCTTTGTGTGTTGGCATTCATTGCTTGCCGTGGGCTCCACCTTCTTCACCCCAATTTTATCATGGTCTCCATGGAGGTTGAGTTTTTCTCTTTCCTAGATGGTCCCCTCTATGATTTGGATGGCCTACTCACCAATTTTTTTGGAAACGCCTAGGGGAGACACTCCCTAGTTGCTACGTAGACACCCCAATAGTCCAACCTAAAGTAAAATCATAACAATACTAAAGCGCACATTTGCATCTACAAGTACTGTGAACATACAACAAACATGTCTCATTTGTGACATGGTCAAGAGTTAAACTTGAAAATGAAAAGAGCAACTAGTTTAACTCTTGACCACATCACAAATGAGACATATTTGTTTTATGTTCACAGCGCTTGTGGACACAAATGTGCGCTAAAATATTGTTTTGATTTTACTTCAAATTTCAACAAAATAATAATCTCAAATTTAATAGGTTGGAGTATAGGGGTGTCTACATAGCAACTAGGGAGTGTCTCCCCTAGTCATTCCCTTTTTTATAGGAAATTAGTCTACGCACCCGTT
The DNA here is from genome assembly GCA_963920765.1 of Ulota crispa. NCBI lineage: Eukaryota > Viridiplantae > Streptophyta > Bryopsida > Orthotrichales > Orthotrichaceae > Ulota > Ulota crispa. The sequence continues at coordinate 26,003,236 of OY987243.1, read as the reverse complement.
GTACTAATAGAGGTAACAAAAATCTCCTTGCAATAAACATTTTGTGCAATAGCAATCTTATCACAAAATGTGCCAATTTAAAAATCCAAATTGTTTCATTCACAAATGCTAGCAATCTAATTCAAAGTAAATTCTCACTATAAACCACATTATGCATGTACCAAATTGCCCCTCAAATTTTACTTTATTCCATTTATAAATTTAGTTAAAAACTTGTACTTTATTCTATTTTACTTTTCATCCAATATGGGATTCTTTTATATATATCAAATTTCATGCATGTCCCTAAAGTTTGCCATGTTCATGTAAATACCTGGGGTTTTTTAGAAATTACACAAGTATTCTTGGTCCATAATTTTCAGGTGTTTGTTATATTGTGCGTGCCACTTCTTTCTCCCTTGTGTACACACTGCTTCTTTTCTACTCTCTTGGTCTACTCTATTGTACTTCTTGTTTTAACATTGGACATGAAAGAAGTAGTATGGATAACAAAACAAACGCTTGAAAGTTATGTAACAAGGATATTTGTGTACTTTTTGAAAAACCAAGGGTATCTATGTAAATATGGCAAACATCAAGGGTATCCATGAAAATTTCTCATTATTGTGGTACAAGGTACCAAAAACCAACAAATTTTTGGCCAAAATGCCAAACAATTGCTGACTTTGAATGCTAATGACATTTTTTTGGTAAATTATGTTTCCAATTTGTTGTTGTAAATTTAATCCTAAGAATTTCTTACATATAGTTACAAAGAGTTTCAACTTATTGAAGGATGTTATGAATAGCTCATACAATTGTTAGGTCTTTGTTGCTTTATGCTGTCTTGCACCATACAAACTACTTTGAGAGAATATTTGACAATATATTCTTCTTTTTCAATGGACAAATTGCTTAAGTACTTTACAATCTTGAGATGATGTTGCTCTTTTATGGATGATTGTATACTATTTTTGACAAAGAAATGGGATTTCATCCATGTTTTGCATAATTGGCATTCATTATTAGAAATGTATATACAATAGTGCCTGGCTAAGATGAAGGTATGTAGACAAAATATTCATTTCATTTTAAGAGAGCATTCATTGTAACCAAATACCCCTTGCAGCTCCCCAATACTGAACTTGTTGGGCTACTTCTATGTTAAGGATAGTGATCTTATCCAAGCATTTTTCTTACACAGGTTCATCTTAGCCAAGTACTATTGTAGCTTCTTTATTATAGTAAGGATCACTATTTGCATTTTAAAGTTAAATGAAAAATAGCCCCTTGGCTACCATGTGTTATGGGAAGCCAAAACATCCTACTTGGATTGATTTCCAAATTCGTTTCTTTTTTTCAAAAGAAAATTTACTCTAAAACTAATATTAAAATTATGTTTTTTTCTAATGAGATCAAAATAGAATTAATTTGAGCTAGGGTGAATTCATAATTGCAAAAATTGAATTGAGAAGGGAAGAGGTTGCAAATTTTTCCTTTGTAGCAATTTATAACTTGTTATCTTTTGTTCAAGGAGATTTCATAGGAGATAAGTGGGTTAATTCCAAGCTCAAACCAATTTCAAAATAAACTATGAAGAATGTTAAGCAATAAAGTTTCTTTTGAAGGCTTGAACTATTAAATGATTTGCCCAAAACAACTCAATTGAAATATCACAATGATTAGTCTCATTAGTTTGCAAAAACCTTTTTGAATAAAAATGCTTTGAATATCAATTGTATTAATGTTTTGTTATATCCCAAATACCATTTACATTGCATTGCATGTAACACAATCTCTTTATATAATGATGTAATAGAATTTTTTTCACATTTGGTTTGAAATCCATTCATGTTCTATTCTTCATAGATTTTCACTCAAAAGTTACAACAAACCTTAACCCTTAAATGCCTGTAGCACCAAATTTTGGTGGTTTTTACACTAGAATTTGGTGCCTCAAGCATTTAAGGGTTAAAGATTTTTTTTTTCTTTTGCCATTACCTCCTTGAGTTGTGAGAGCCCTCATTTTCCATAAGGAGCACCTCATGGCTCTCAAAAAATATTGTCTAAAAAAGTCAAACCTTCTCAAATGTTTTGATTTTAGATTCAAGTACAAAGCATAAAAACAAGGTCATACAAAAAAAGTAAGGATAATAAGTACAATGCTTTTGACAACAAAGACCTTGTTTCATTTAAAATCCAATTCTATAAGAAAATGTATGAGAATGTAATGTGATTTTACTTTTCCCAATCTAATATTTGAACTCACCTTCAAGAGCTTTTAAGACTAAATAATATATTTTGTCAAGAATGCCAAGATAGAAAAATCAGTAACATTCTACTTGATTTTTTTTTCTAGAGCAAAAAAAAATTAGATAATCATACTTGGAAAGGATAATACCAAAACTAGTAAATTGGTGGGGTTTCATAGTATGCCAAAGTCTTGTAAAAAATAAAATGTGATGCTTTGGATATTTGTGCATTACAAAAGAGGTGTGCACCTTAAATTTCTATACAAGTCCAACTTTACAAAATATGAAATTTGATCAATGTTTATGATTTAAGCCATGAGGAGTGTAAAACTATAAATGTCATTAATATTGTAGAAAAGGTTTTGAAAAAGGATGTGTGTATGTGGGAATTTTTAAGCACTAGACTTAAAAACAAGGAACATTTAACTCCAAGGTGTTTTTGAAGTAAAATATTTAACATTCAACTTACAACACAAAAATTTGATTATCACAACTTCATGATTTTGGTTTTAGAAAAGAGGAAAAGGGTGCTATGGCTTTGAAGCTAAGGAAGGAAAACAAAATTTAGGATTTAGAGAGAGTTTAGGGGTCACTAACACTACCATTCATAATTTCAGCTCTAGAGTTTTAAGTTTTGCCAAGAGACAATTGCTAGGTTGGGATGTTGGTCCTATTTGCAATCCTAGACCACCTCCTTTCTCATCCATATGTGAGGAATACTCTTGGTTTTCTAGGCGTATTAGACTACGTCATCTTTTTAGGCATATTGATGATAAATTCTCCCTTTGGCTTATTCCAAACCCCAACCAAAATTCCACGGAGAATTTTTAGCCCTTGAAGACCATCCTTCTTTTAGGCTCTAATCTGGAGGAGAGTAGAGTAGATACTATTCTCCATACCATTAAGCCTAGCCTTCCCAGAAGACTACGCTTAGCTCTGAGCGACCTATGTAATGATAGTAGCATTGTTCTTAAGCCTTCTAATAAAAACCTAGGTCTGGTTCTTATAATTAAAACTTGGTACTTAGATGAAGCTCGACGCCAACTGTGTGTTATTATGGTATATCTATCAGTGCAGCCCATACCTTGGGAGGAACTTCATTCCAAACTTGAGATCCTAAATCTCAAGTTCAAGCTCACCATTAGTTTGCAAAAATGGAATCTCATTCTTGCCCCTAGAGCCCCTAGAGCTTGTACCTTGTATTTCCTACCCAAAGTCCATAAACCAGTGCTTGTAGGTAGACCCAATTGCTCTTATAACGGCTACGTTTTTTTAGCACACATCCATCTAGCTACATCACCAGCTTCTTTCCATTCTTCTCAGACCTAGGAATCACCTCATTGACTCCCTCACTCTAGTCCAGGTTCTCTCCAAATTGGAGGTCCCCATTGATGCAATTTTCTTCACTTTCAACATTGAGTCCTCTATCCTAGCATTCCCATGGAAGAGTGTTTTTTGAGTTTAGAAAGTTTCATTTTGGAAGATTTTTCTGAAAACAAGTGTTGACTCATAATGGCCATAGCCTTGTTAGTGCTTAAAAACCACTACTTAGAGTTTAATGCTTGGCTTAATGGCTCATTTTGGCGTCAAATTAGAGGTACCGCAATAGGTAGCAATTTTGCGGTAGTGTATGCTTGCATTTTCTTTTGTGATTTGGAAAGTGAGCTAAATGAAGCGGTAGGTCCCATTTATGACCATATGCTTTGCTTCAACTGTTATATCAGTGAATGATGCTTTTGGCATTTAGACCGGCCCAATCCATGAGCTCTAACACTATTTGAAAACTTAAAGGACTATGGTATCCCAAGATCAACATCACGCATTGTATTAGCAACACAAACACTGACATGCTTGATATGCACATCTTCAAGAGACCCAACTTTGCAACCACGCATTTGCTTTCAACCATATGCCACCAAAAGCCCCAAAACAAGTATCAGTACTTGCCATGGGCTTCTTGGCATCCGCTGCATCAAAAAAAAAACTTTCATTGTGGAAGAACTTTGACAATATTTGCTACATGAGAGCTCCATCCACAAATTCAACCACATCCATAGACTCTTTTATGATTGACTACGGGCTCAAGGTTATCCGGCCCCTTTCATAAGCAAGCACTTTTGCTCCAAAAATTTGCTCTCCTCCATTAACAGAGCAAGTATTAGGACTGCAGCAGGCATGCCCCTCTAGTTTTCAAGTTTAATTATTCCGCTCATACTTAGGCTTTGAATCTAGGGGCAACCTTAAATCCTCTGATCCGCGGCTTACTTCAAGATGTACTCAAGTTACTTTTCCTACCGAGCCCTCTAATTTGTTGGAAGAATTCAAGGAATCTCAAAACATTCATTGTTAGATCTAGGTTGGTGGTTTGACTTTCAAGTCTATCTACTTACTAGTTTGAGGCTAGAGCTCACTATTTACAAGTGAGCTTGATTAGTAAGTTAGATAAATAAACCATAATGTTTGTCATGGCTATAGTGACCTGTTAGTTACATAAGCGTGGACCCTAGACAATTATTTCTCATTTTTTGTATTCTGCTTTATCCAGTGATGAACTCTATTTTAAGAGCAAAACTAGTTTGGGTAATTTAAGCTCTCTATCTTTGAGTCTGACTAAGTGATGTCTAGTTGTTGCACTACAAGGAAACCATGGTTGAATCTACAAAAAAATGACACTATAGATTAGGTCACAATTTTTGTCATCTTTTTGTAGATTCAACCATGGTTTCCTTGTAGTGTTGTGTGACTCTTTGGTCTTTGTTTTTTCCTTTTTCCTTTTTCAACATTTAATTGAACTTAAAGCTTTTGAGTCACCTCTATTTTAGGTCAAACTGTTAGGGTTCTAAGCCTATAGTGTGTCAGTCTCACTTGCACTCTCTGAACCCTAAACTCTAACCCATTGGGATTTTTATTTTCAAGGAACTACTCTAAACCCTAAATCCCTAAAAAAACCCTATAAAACTTAGGTGCTTTTATTTAGGTACCTTGAAACCTTAAACTCTCCCTAAACCCTAAGTTTTGTTTTCATGTATCTGCTTCGGAGCCATAGCAAGCCTTTTCCTCTTTTCTAAATCCAATTCTAGTGAAACAAATGATAATAAACATACCACTTTTGCTATAAAAACATAAAAATAACTTAGAAAATAAACCAAAATAATGAAAGATTTAACCAAAAATAAGCCTTTTATAATTGAAGCAGTAATGCATATTGGAAAGGAAATTTTCTAAGGTGCTATTGATTTATAAATCTTTCAAAAAGAAATATTATACATTTTCTAACGCTATTGAATGCATTTTAATATTACATTACAACTGAGTTGTTTTCAAAGACATATTTATATGGTGCAAGAGTGGCATTAAGGTTTGATTTCCTTTTAATAACACTAAAAATTGGAAATTTGGTTAAAAATATATACGTTATGTTTCGATGGTCTTTTAGAAGTGTAAAATGTACATAATAATACTATAATGAAATATATATGTTATTTACAAATGTAGGTATTATTGTTGTAAAATTAGCAAGTCACAATTTATTTGCATTGAGAGATACATATATGGAGCAAAGTTGATATTATTTGAAAATCTTGTCCCAATTTCATCACTTGATGCCAAGTTATTGGTGTCAAAATAATGCCAAGTTATTGGCGCCAAAATAATGCCACTTAAGATGCCACGTAGGGTATTTGTACTCCCATCTTGATCCTAGTTTAAAGTTCTTGGGCTAAATTTGGAAAAACCAAAAAATTCTATTGGTTCAAATTTGAAGTCTTTGGATCAACCTTCAATCCGGCCCCAACTATAAAGTGGCTCTAAGGTTTGATGTACATTTAAAAGTGTTGGTAATATAAAATTGACATGTCAAGTTTGGTTGTAGATGTACATTATAAGGTAGAAGCACCCAAAAGTGACACTTACCTCAAATGTGGTAATTTGGAGGGTCTTTTGAGAATATAATGGCATGTGCTTGTTAAGAAATGGGTACAGATGCAAGCAAAATCATTTTTGGAATTTTTTGAGATTGTATGAATAAATTAAGAATTATTGAATGTAACTCCCTAGATTGACCTATTGTGAACACTAGACCCTTAAAAAGTGACAACAAAAAGACCATGTCACACCCAACCATAAATTGCCACCTACACAAGTTTCTGTTCCCTTATGTCACCTTGCATGTGTGATTTGAATGCATGCATGGCTTGTTTGGGTGCAGGAGCACTTAGCTTTAGGTTTATTTATAGATGTCGCTAAACGGCTAGAGTCACTTTTGGGTGCTTCTACCTTAGAAAACCATGGTTGTAAAATTGGTACCGTATATATGTTTTAGATGAATATGATGGGTGCAAAAGTGGCATCTCATGTGTGAAGGTTAATTTTAGTAGGCATGAAGGTTAACTTTAGTAGACGAGAAGGGATAAAATTAGTGGCGGCAACATAGGAGGTGCCGAGTATGCGCGGTGCAATAGGGGGGAGGGTGCAAAAGTGGCACTAAGGTTTAGTATACATTCAAAAGAGTAAATAATATAAAATTCACACAAAGTTTTGGCTATCCTTTATAGATGTACACTATAGAAATACTATGGCTATAAAATTGGTATACAATGATTTAGTTTAAAATTGTTGTATGATGATTTTGTTCAAATTTGGTATATGATGGTGTAATTCTTTTGTTTATGGGCAAAGAGGAATATGATGAGTGCAAAAGTGGCATCTCATGTGTGAAGATTAACTTTAGTAGGCATGAAGGTTAACTTTAGTAGGTGAGAAGGGATAAAAATAGGAGGCAACTAGGAAGACACCCCCAACTTGCTAAGGAGACACCCGTATAGCCCAACCTATATTAAATTTGAGCTTATAATTATGTTGAAATATGAAATAAAATAAAAACGGTATTTTAGCGCACATTTGCAAACATACAACAAATATGTCTCATTTGTGACATAGTCAAGAGTTAAACTTATAAATGAAGGGAGTAATTTGTTTAACTCTTGACCATGTCACAAATGAGACATATTTGTTATGTGTTTGCAACGCTCGTAGACTCAAATGTGCACTAAAATATTGTTTTGATTTTATTTCATATTTCAACGTATTAATAATTTCAAATTCAATAGGTTGAACTATAGGGGGTGTTCACATAGCAACTAAAGGTGTCCCCTAGTCATTCCCAATATAAAACCCTTGGGTTAGATTTGGAAGAACCGAACAATCCTAATGGTTCAAATATGGAAACTTCAAGCATACCCTCAATCTAGCCTTAAGTATAAAGCGGCCCAAAGATTTGACACATTCAAAAGTGTTAGTACTAGTGTAAATTTGACATGTCAAGTTTGACTATAGATGTACACCATACAAAAATCTATGGTTGTAAAATTGGTATATGATGGTTTAGAGAAATATGATGGGTGCAAAAGTGGCATCTCATGTGTGTTAACTTTAGGAGGCATGAAGGTTAACTTTAGGAGGCATGAAGGTTAACTTTAGGAGGCATGAAGGTTAAGTTTAGGAGGCATGAAGGTTAACTTTAGCAGTAGGCGAGAAGGGATAAAAATAGTGGCGGCGAGGGGAGGAGGGTGCCGGGTATCTGCAGTGCATAGGGGCATCGCGGGGTAGGCATCGCGGTGTAGAAAAAGGTCATACACATCGGACGAGAAGGCTGTTTAGGGTTGTGTGCAGACTAGGCGGGAGCCAGCGAGACCGAGAGACCGCGAGAAAGAGAGAGCGAGGGACAACAAGACGAACAACACGAAGGTCGGACTCCGTTAATCCTTCCCTTTTCTTGTTCGCCATCGCCATCGCCGCTTCTTTTCAATGCTCCCCCCTGCACTCCTCGCGTGCACTCTTTGAATTCCATCCCCCTTTGCGTTGCGCCTTTTGTGTGCGTGGTGGCATTTTATGACGACGGACGGGAGCAGTGGTAGTTGAACCTTAGAAGAAGCACAGCGAGAGGCAGAGGCAGGGCTTAGTCGTGGCATGCGCTCTTCGGATGTCGTCGTGGTTGCATATCTTGTGATGTGATTTTGCCTTTCATGTCATGCTAGCTGCTGCCTAGGTTTTACGCTAGGACGGGATTGTGGCACGGAGATGGTGGTTTTCGCATTAGGAGCAGGTGCGAGGGATTGAGAGAAATCGAGGTTTGGTTTTTTATGGTCGCGCTCGGGGATGGTGGACTTAGCTGCTAAGGTTTTATTTGACGCGAGCGCCTGTTTGAGGTCGTCCGTGTTGCCGTACGACTACTACTGTTGTCGCGGGAGCCTTGGTTTTTCGCATCAGTACGTGGATTTTTTTATTTTTTTATTTCGCTTTTGCTTGTGTCGGGAAGAATCAGGGTTTTGCATGCGGCGGGTGGAATGGTTTTTGAATGTTTTTGAACGCTTTCTTTTTTGGATTCTTGTTAAATTTTTGGAAAGCTTTTTCTTCGGGGAATTGAAATTAGTGATGTGCGTGCACTTGTGTGCAGAGTTGTTGCTACTACTCTGAAGCTGCTGCTGCTGCTCCTCCGCGGTTATTGAACAAGAGTGCATGGAGGCAGGGGTAATGTTGACCGACCTGGCTTTTGTGTTGGAGAGTCTAACCTTGCGGCATGCGTGGAGGTAATTGACAGCTCCTTTGGTGGTGATACGCGAAAAATTCCTCCTCATGCGTCGTTTTTTTGAAGAGTGGATTTCAGAGTCTTTGTGAGATAAACTGGCGCTTTTTTTTATTAAGATCACAATCATTGTAGCGAACACTCTCTTGCTTCTACTTAGAACTTAAAAAAGCGTATCTCCTTCCCCTCCTTCTCTATTATTCTTTTTCTTTTTAATTTATGAGATTCGCAAGCATTGAAGTATCTTTAGAAGTCTTTTCTTTTAGAGTGATGCACTGTCTTGATCACTTGGATTTGGTGGCACAGAAAAGGATTTGTAGGATGTTCGTTCAAGAACTACTGCAGGACTCTTGTACCGTGTTATGTGCTAGTCAAATATGGTCTGGATTTCAGCTGAGTATGTATCCGATACAGAATGAGACGTCGTAAATTGTAATCACTGCTTCCGTATCCGTCCTTTAGTCGATTTCTGGGATTTTACCTGATCATCCAATCAAGGCTTGTGTCAAACTATTAGAAGCTCGCAGAATCTGCCAACGTCAAAAAATGCTGGTGCTCTGTTTGCGCTAGCGTGTTCCTTGTTCTTATTTCTTGCCCGTTCTGTGTTATTAGATTCGACAGACCTGATTGATTTGTATCGTACAAAGTGGCAAGCAGGCTCTGAAGTTTTGTCGAATGTTGGTGATTTGATGTGGGACTGCGGGAAGGCAGCAGCAGCTGACCATTTGAACTGCATGGATAGAGGCCGAGGTTTCGGTGGCCACCAGTTTGAAGGGCAGCCTCATCTGTTTCCGCGACCTGATTGGGCGGTCCGCAATTGTTTCAATTGTGGTCAACCGGGTCATTTAGCTAGGGAATGCAGAGTCGTTAGGGGAGTTGGCCTACCTGTTGGTTTTCTTGGGAGGGGCGTTCAGCAGCGGGGCTGGCCCTACCCCGGAATCAGACCTCCACCTCTACACCCTAGAGAAGCTGCTTTCTTATTGAACAGAGACGATGGGCAACAGGGATGGCCGCAACAGGTTGCAGGTGATTTTCCAGATTCTCGCGTACCTACTGGATGTGCTGGTCGGGAACCTGGAAATCGGAATGTTTCCTTTATGCACAGTCGACTGGATGACAGGCCCAGAGATAGGCATTCAGGATGGGCGGATTATGATGCCCATTCCAACTTACCTCTACCCTCACGGGCCTTAGACGAGAGCCACAGAAAGATTCCTTCAAGGCGCTCCGTTGTGAAACGAAATGATGGACCCTGGAAGGAAACGGAGGATAATGATGGGCGTTTTCGAGCTGTTGCTAATGGCAGTTCTAGGGCTGTTGAAGAGGGTAGAAGAGTTTTATTGACAGAAGAAAAAGCTCCAACCTGGCGTGCAGCAGAAAGCGAGACGGACAGAGCAGCGATTGGTCCGGAATTCGCTTTGGATCGTTCACGTTCGCAGGTCCGTGTCTTCGTAGATAATGATGATCCGACGGGGGCTTTGTATGGCAACAATGCAGAAAATAGAAGTCATGAAAAGGACTCTGGTTTTTATCTCAATGCAAGGCAATCGCAGGAGGTGAAAGGGGGTAGGGAAGAGTCGGACTTGGAGAACGGGGAATTTGTATCTGAGGGTAGCACGCAGTGGGCAGCTTCAGGAAATCACTTGGTAGAAAGTGATGTAGTTTTTTCTAAATCAAAGTATGACGGTAATGGCCTGGTCCTCCAGCATGATCCTACGAATCCGTCAATCCTCAACAATCGGGCAAATACGGAAAGAAAGTCTGCTACAAGGAATGATCACAGTCCTGGCCTAGAGGGTGTTAGGGTGAGAAACGCAACCAATGATCAAGGAGATGTGTGGTCGCGGTCAGAGAACTCATCTAGTCTGAGGACCGATTTAATGGCAAAAGGGATTGCAGTAAATCCTGGCCTGGAAAGGAAAGTGGATGGGAAGGGGAAGAATGGCGCTGAATTATTTTCAGCTGAAAGTGAAGCGTATCAATTTCGAAATGGTGGAGTCTGCCAGGTTGCCTCGCAAAGTGATAGGAGCCCTGCAGGCCCTGTGTATAGTTCTGCGGTTGGTAACCTGGATGGTGAGATAAACTTTCGTGGTGACTTCAGTGGGGCACCTTCAACTTACAGTGACGCTTTTAAGAGAAGTACTGATTTTATCGCGTCGGCTTGTGATTTTATGACTAGTGAGGCGAATTTGAACACACAGTGCCATGTTATCAGCTCAACTCCGCCTGCTTTCGGACCGAGGGAATTGCAGCGTCCTGCCAATACGCTTGTCTCTTCTGTGCCTGCCCATGGTCCCATCATAAGCTCAGGGTGGAAAGCGCGTGACTCTAATGACTGGAATGATTGTAATCAGCCAAACGAAAGTGCAGAATCTGTTAGGTTTGACTCAGATGGATTTGGAGGGTTGCCTCGGAGGAGTAGTGAAAGGAGTAGCCCCTTGGAACGTCGTTCAGGAATGCCCGAATTGGTAGGACAGCAATCTCAGCCGGAGCACACGATGAGGAGAAACGAAATGAAAGAGTGGTCATCTTTGGAACGTAAGGTTTGTCCGCATGTGGATATTGAAGCAGGAGCTCGATCTCAACAAAGTTGTACAGCTTGTCAATCAGAGAGCGGCTTGGACTTGGTGAGTAGAAGCGAAAAAGTAAATACTGGACTGCTCGTATGTGAGGAACAATACAATATTGACGCAAGAGTGGAGAAGCTGATGCTGAATTTTCCGCTAGTTCAAGGAAGAGAACAAGACAGTGTAGCAGGTACGTCTCCGTGGCAGCAGTAAACCTGTTTCTTTTTTCTCCGTTGAAGTGTTTATGTTGCACGATGAAGGCATGAAGTTCGGTCTTATCAGGGCCTTTGAGTTCAATGTAGGAGTTGATAAAATTTCGACAGGAGATGCTTATATATTTCTGGTAGTCGGGGTTTTATTGGGTCGTTAAAAGCGTGAAGAAAGATTTTTTCTCAGTGCAGTACAGAGGCCCCCCTTCCCCCCGCCCCCCTCAGTACAAAGAGCGTTGAACCTTTAATATGACTGGCATGCTATTTTAGATATTTGTGGGCAGTGAGATGATTGCCTGTTCTTTTGCCCGACGGCCACGGTTTTTATGAGGACAATAAATCAGGGGTCTTCTGTTGCTGCAGATGCCCTGATGGCTGCATCACAGCGAATTACCGAAGATGACTACGAGGGCGGGAACGAAGGTGGGTAGAGTTGACGGTTTATTAGTGTCCAGAGGGTACAGTTGAAACCTCTTCCTTGGAGATGTTTTGGCTAAGTAACCGTGTCTCTTCAGCCGGTTCTTCCTGGGCTGATATTATAGGTTTATTTTTGTTTTGAGTGCAGCGTGGAGGCATTATGTGATCAATTGCAGCCTTCCAATAAGGAAGAGTTTAACTCTGGCGCTTCAAATGTTCTTGCAGGAGATTCGACTGTTCCTCGAGTTCACTTGGAGGCTCCGGATATGCCCGTCAGAACTGATATACCTGCTGCATGTGACATTGGTTTGAATCCACCGCTTAACATTCAGTCTCCTGGGAGAGCCAAATTGTCCGCACAAGTTAGCAATACGAATTGCTGCAAATATCCTACAGCAGGGGGGGATTGGAAACTCACTCAGACAGAGAAGGCTGAATCGACAGCAGTTTCTGGAAGCAAAGTTATGAGTTGGAGAAAGGAAGTCATGAACATGGGCGTCAGCCTTTGCGAAGTTGGTAACGGTGGAGTTTTAGATCCCCGGAAGCTGACTCAAGGAGTTGGGGTTCCACAGCACAGGAAATTGGAGGTTCCCTTTTGGGCCTGTGCAGCTGTTTACAAAATGGAAAATGCACTTGATGGTCTGCCAGTGCATCACCCTCATCCCACTGAATCAACTCCTGGAAAAGGTGGACCTTTATCTCATTTAGGTGGCGCTTCTGAAATCCTTTCAACCAAGACAGCTGCATCTATACCTAAACCCTCAAAAGTATTGAATGTTGGAGTAAACATTCAAAATGATATGTCTGGAATTCGAGGGAAAGAATCCGGGTCAAATATAAATCCTCTGAGGAAGTCAGGGCAAACGCGCATCACAAGGAAGAAACCTGAATCAACAAATATCTTACGGAGGGGTGCTTTATCGGTAAATCAGACTTGTGCCAGTGTTGCAGCCCAAGTTGCTCATCCAGGGTCGACTTTTGATGTTGACTCCTACAACGGAAGTCTTGTTGACCTAAGTTGTAGAAGCGTTGGCCGTAATTCTGCGGATATGGCGTATTCTTGTCTGCAACCGGATCAGCAGTCTGCTGGTGATGCTCACGAACTATCCTTGTTCCATGGTCATGCTCCTCCTGTCACATCTAAATGCAGCAAGGATATGGCCTCTGCGGTACCAAGAAGGCATGAGTTGCAGCTGGAGAATGGTGTTTGGCATTACCTAGATGCTGCAGGTCACGAGAGAGGACCATTCCTCATCTCTTCTTTGCAAAGATGTGTTGCAGAAGGAAGTTTGCCTGCTGGAGCTAGTGTGTTCAGAAAAAGCGACAATGTTTGGGTACCGGTCTCTCATCTTATTCAATATTTCGATGCATACGGTCCGGATTCTGGATCAAGGCTACAGCCCTACTCTCTTGAGCAGAACGGCCCTCCGAAATCTATCGTTTATTCTGGAGATCCTGCAAATCTTGGTTTGAAAGAGTTACGGTTAGATACTCCTGTGCAGAGTGTTAGTTCATCGATATTCCATTGTGAGCATCCACAATTTACTGGGTACACCAACGGGAAATTACACGAGCTCGTTATGAAATCCTTCAGAGGCAGTTTCGCTGGATTTTTTAACGATGCTTTAGACATCTGGTCTAATACTAAACGTTCGGCCGCGCTGTCAGAAGTCGTGCCTCTTGAAATTGCGGTGAGAGAAGAAACAGATATGTTAACAAGCCTGCAAGAAGTAAAGCGAAGTTCTGGATTAAAGAAGGGTGGTGGAAAGATTGGTAATGATAACAGGCAGGATGTGGAGTCCTTCAGGTTACAGATTGCAGATAAGGAGATTCGGGATGTGCCCAGCCCAGCTCTGCAATCTCCAAGCGTTATGCTTAATCTTGAACAGTTGGCTCTTGATGTTACTTCGCCTTGCAATGTCAAGTCTTTAAGAATGAGGAAAGAGAAGGTTGCCAATTGTGCTCCTCTGGGTTCAGGTACGTACCATTGAATCGATTGTTAATGGATTGTTCTGAAGTTCAACTTAGAATTTACCTTGAGCGTACTCTAGAAGTACCACGTTTGTGAATTAAATTCCTGCATTCTTTACTGAGATTAATTTTAGGCACGCAAGATGATGGTGAGTATCTTACAGTCGCTCCTGTCGTCTCACAGAAACAATCTCGTCAAATGTGGATGGCGGCCTGTTGATGGCTGAACATAACATTTGGAGTGAAGGTGGACGGCATGTCGAAGACGTGCAGCTCTGCAGGCGAAACTTACACCACGTATCTACTGTCGAGGTGGATGGAAGTAACAGTAGCACTGTATCACAAGTTGCTGTTCAAGCAACTATGGCAACCTCTACAGGAACAATGGCAAAGGATGTTTCTTCTGACCAGGAAATATCTGAAACAGGTGTGGTATATGAACAACACTCAAGCTTGGATGCAGGAGGAAGTTCTTTTCAGACCGGATGGGCATCATTACCGACTAGATTATTGTCGAAAGTTATGCGCTTCCTGCGGGGCGACCTTAAAGCTTTGGCTGCAGCCATGGCCACTTGCCAGTCATGGAAGCATTGTGTGCAAAATGCCAAACATTCCACCAAGCATGTTGACCTATCTGGGCTAGGATTGGATTGCAATGATGCAATTCTTGACGGTGTGTTGGTACGTCCTTCATCAGAGGCTTTGGCTGTGGAAATTTTTCTTGGTGCTATTGTCGATTTGTTTACTTGTTTATTTTTTACTTCGCAATCTAATGTTGGGATACAGACAAGCTAGATTGAGATAATAAATAGCTGCCCTCGCTGTATGTGGGGTTATTGCTGTGTTTATGTTGAAGCTTATGATGAGAATGTGATGTTTTGACAGGGTTTTGGTGGAGGGAAGTTGAGACGTGTTACCTTAGATCAGTGTCTGAATGTGAGCTGCGAAGGTCTTGGTCGTTTGCTGAAATCATACCCTGCAATTTGTGAAGTTGGAATAAGTGGCTGTGTCCAGCTTATCGAGTTGGCTGATTTATATCCTCAAGTCAAATTTATTGGAAATTCATCGGCAATTCGTAATGGTCTTGAATCCCAACGGCATAGTTTGATGAATAACAATATGCATCTGAAGAGCAGTGGTGGAAAGCGTGAACATGGAGATGATGGCCACAGTGGATGCTCCTTAGATGATGTTGGTTATCGGGACAAAAGTACGGAGGGAAGCGAAAGTCCAGGAACAAATTGCAGAGGAGTCAACATGCTTGATCCACTATTTAAGGATGCTCTACAAGTGGGGTATCCTTCTCGGGATTCTAAGCGACTTAAAGCAAATCCTGGATACGGAGTACGCAACGGATTTGGCAGTAGTGCAGGCCGGAATGATGACCAGCTGAGTGTCGGTACTGTAGATGAGAAAGGATCGCATCCTCGAAGACGGAGGAATACTCACAGCAGTAAACGGAAACTGAACAGCAAACTTATTATGAAGACCCAGTCTGAAACTCTTGGGTCTTCAAAAAAAGCAGGAGCCTCCGGTCAGAAAACTGATTACCCCGGAAAGGAAATGCTATGGAGTAGTATTAAGAATACGGAGAAGGATCTTGATAAGATTCTGGCGAGTGCACTCAAATTCGTAATGGAAGCTGATTCCGAGCATCTCTTTCATCGTTTGGTACTCCCAATTCGCTCTTTTCATTTCTCTCTTCTTCTATGCCCTAGACAGAGTCTCGTTGTACGATTTGTTTAAATCGTAAAAGATAACCGAATTTATTATGTTACGTCCCTGTCTGCACCTGCTTTTATTTCCGAGTTGGTTTGAATTCGAATTGACCTCTGATGTTGTTTGCGACTTGTCGTAGTCAACTCTAGTGATATTTGAGGCGTTGAATATAAGATCTTAGCTTTGTGGCAATATTTGGAGTGTGAAATCACCTCTTTGGATCTAGAATTTAGGTTTTGAATGTGTATCATGGTCCTAAATGTTCTTCAAAATATGAATGTTTGAATTATCTTGACATTCTCTAAGCATGTTGTTCTTGCCATTAAATTGAGTAATACTTTGGTATGCAGGCTAATGAGCAAATTCCAGAGGGTAAAGGAGCCTTTGCCAAGCCAGTGCAAACAGATTTCTATACCATACAGAAGAAACTGAGAACGGGACATTATGGAGGGAAAGATGGAGTGAAGTTATTTAAAGAGGATCTCCTTCAGCCTCTCCGTAGTGCCTTCAGGTATTACAGCCCTTGTAACGGTTGCAACTTGATAACTAGTTCTAATAGTGATTCGTGAAGAGTCTCTTTGGTGTGAAGTAGAACCTATGTTTTGTTGACGTGGCTCATAGAATTGAGTATGGTAGCACATTTTTTGCTTGTATTCTATAAGATTTGTAAAATGGTGCGGTACTTCAACATTTGTGCAGGTTGGAACACGACTCTCTTATGTACAAGACAGCAGGACGATTGTTTAAGGTTGTCCACCAAGTTGGACAACAATTGGATAACCTACTCTCAAAACCGCTCAACAGAGAGCTTGTTGATGGTCAAAGCAAGGGTCTTGGCAGTTGTATCACTTCTACTCGAACCCTTCTAAAGTCAAAGGGGTCGAAAGATCTGACTGTTGAGAAATATCGTAGTTCAAAGCGATCTTGGGATTCAGGATCAGGCGGGGGACGTGTTGTTAAGAGAAAGGTATTAAGCAGTATTAATAGCAGATCTGATATTGGTGTTGTAAGTCGGGAGTCCGACCTTCAAGGATCGTTTGATAGAGACGCCGAAAGAGAATCTCGTCGAGGGAGAATGAGAAGAAGTCAGTGGACAGAATCAGAAGCTGAAAGTTCTGACGAAGAGGACATTGATGAAGCGCTGTATGACGAACCAGAGGAGGAGGACACAGAGACATCGGGGTAAAGTTTTGTTGATCATTTGTATTGTTCAGCTAATTTGACTGTGATGAATTGGTTGGGAAATTGCATTTTTGCTGGCTGGTTAGTCTAGTTTCTGAAGTATTTCCTTTCTTGTTGTCTTATTGAGTAAATTTTACATATTGAGTGTTTTTTTTTTTTTTCTTGTCTTTTTCTTTAGTTTTTTTATGGCAAGCATAAATACTGAACTCCTTTTGTACGTTGAAATGCGATAGGTCGGATATTGCTAGTAAATCTGGGTTAGCAGATGAGGCTATGGAGGACTACAACGAAGCTACAGAAAGCGATGATGCATACTCTGGTTTCGGTGAAGGCAGCAGCCGAGAGTGGTGGGGGGCTAGGATGACCAAAGCAGCTATGGTGCCTCCATTGACTCGCAAGTACGAAGTGATTGAGGAGTATCGAACTGTCGATGACGTTGAGAGAGTAGCTGCAAAGATGAAGGTTTTTTTTTTTCTCCCTCTCTCTTTCTGTAAACATATTTAAATACATTTGCATTTGCATATGTGTACATCTTCGTATGGATAACAGGTACTGAAGAAGGTTCTGATGTGGAATTACAAACCTGTATATGTGTTGCAAGGTTTCATTGCCGGACGACTATGGAGAGAAGTTACAGGCAGCAAATGAGAAGAGTGGGGATCGGTATGCTCACTTGGATGTTCCAGAGTTGAAGGACTTCAAACCACGGAAGCGGTTGGGAGAGGAGGTTCTGGAGCAAGAAGTGTATGGAATCGATCCGTTCACATACAATTTGTTGCTCAATACTATGCCAGCTGACACTGAATTGTTTACAGACAGGCAAAAACAACTTTTCATTGAAGAGGTTAGTTTTCTATATGTGACTTGCTGATAGTTACATTTGAACATAAATTAGCATGACTTGTATGGACTCTGCATATGCTCTGAGCTTCTTGATTACTTGAGTAAGCTGCAACGAGTTTTTATGCTTAATTGGACCTGATCAATTTGTTTGTTTTTTGGGGCGAGTGTAAGAATCACTAGTGATATTTTGTGATTATACAATTGTTATATTGGGGGCATTCCTCTTTGCAATTGTTTGATACTTCAATAATTTGTTCTCAGTTACTTGTCTGGTATGAAACCAGAGCAACTCGCAGTATTTGGAGCTCGATTGTGGTTACGTAATATATGTCTCAAGTTCAAAACTTCCTCAGACTTGCAATGCTAAACCGTTTTCTAATGTTTGCAGAAATTGTTGCGGACTTTGAATCGAGAAGTGAGTTCGTTTACAGGCAGTGGCAAAGCTCCCATGGAGTATCCTCTTGATAGAGTCGTTACACACATATGCAACGATATAAATACAGATCAGTCCCTGCAAGTATTTTGCAGAGTTTTACTGAAGAATATGAAGAGCCATCACAATGACAAATATGTTGCGTATAGAAAGGTACAGTGTTCTGTTTATCCTCATGGTGCTATTAACTTGAGGTGTTGGTAGCTGTTGTTCTTGTGCTGGAGCTGGAGTATGTTGATGAGTTGCTTTTGTGTGTGGTTATGATCAGGGCCTTGGTGTTGTTTGCAACAAATCAGAAGGTTTTGACGACGGTGACTTCGTTGTGGAATTTTTTGGAGAGGTACATATTTATGTCTTTAATATACCAGCACTTTTCGTTTGCAATAATTTTTGCAGTTAAGTTGTTCATTGTTCCTTCCTAAATGACCAGGAGGATATGAAAATGGGTGATGATAGCTTGGTCTGTTTGCAAATCCAGAATCAATTCAGGCTCAAGAAGAAATTTGGATTCAAAACGTGCTATTTTTGTTTGTTCTCCAGAAATAGTCTTTAGTTGAATATGGATATTGTCTACTTAAGTTTATATACTGACGTTGTGGTAATTTTAAAGGTATACCCACCTTGGAGATGGTATGAGAAGCAAGATGGCATTAGACATCTACAAAAGAAGGATAAGGATCCCGCGCCGGAATTTTACAACATTGTGTTTGAACGCCCCAAGGTATGTCCCGAACGCAATAACCATGTCGACGATTTGTAATTATACTTCTTGTGCACTTTATCTGGCGTATTGTTTTTTCAGTTAATCTATGGTCTGACTTGCAAACTGTTATGCAGGGTGATTCGTTGGGTTATGATGTACTTGTAGTGGATGCAATGCATAAAGCGAATTTTGCAAGTCGACTATGTCACTCGTGCCGACCCAATTGTGAGGCTAAGTAAGTCCTTAATCGACCATCATCAGTTAATTGAACTTTTGTTTGAAGACAAATCTTCGACCTTATACATCTGAATACTGGGCTATCAATGACACTGGCTTTTTATTTTTATTTTACTAAGAAACACATGATGTCCTTTTGAGCAGGGTCACAGCTGTAAATGGAAAATACATGATTGGTGTATATACCCTTCGCAAGATTGAATTTGGGGAGGAACTTACCTTCGATTACTGTTGTGTGACTGAGGTATGTATTTAACATCAATTTTCGTTTGGTTGAGTTATTTCTTTCCTGTAATTTCAATTGCTTATCACGATGAAGTGGAACATAGGATGCATTTTTAAACTAATGGTCTTAACCGTTGTGACATGGGACTGTTGGATTGTGTAGAGCAAGGAAGAGCATGATTCTTCTGTCTGCCTTTGCGGAAGCCAGGGCTGCAAAGGCAGTTACTTATGCTACACAGGACCTGGAGCATATGATGAGGTTAGTGGCAGAATGAGACGGTGTGGAAATGATGATATCTCGGGTTGGAATAAATAATTTATAACAACAGTCTTAATCAGTAGTGTTTGTGCCCGGGGTAGCTGACATTAGAAACATTCCAAAGACAGTAACAGTTCCTTATGAAGGTGAATCTAGATCAGTAAATACTAAATCATGCTTGTTAGAGCTCTCATCCTGAGTGGAAGTTATTTAAATTTTGTGTTAGTTGTTTCACTTTGTACTGTTTCCTGTTTTGAAATAGATCTCTGAGTATGCAGGATTGGGATTGCTACATCCTTTTAATCTTTGATTCTATTCTTCGTTCCTATTAATACTTGAACACCATTTCTCTGTACTATCTGTGTCTTAACATTTTTCCCAGATTAATGCACTTTTGTGATAGTACATTGACGTTTGGGGCTTATGAGTTTCTTTATTGAACATTCTTTTTTCTAAATGAATTTGCAATATTGTTCATGGTGCAGGTGCTTAAGGAGTGCCATGGCATTCTTGACCGTCATAATCTTTTGCTGCAAGCTTGCACAAGTGGGGCTGTTACTTTCAGAGAGCAAGAGGATCTGAGGCAGGCCGGTCTAGGACCAAGTTTGCTGGATGGACTTCCACATTGGGTCATCAAATATGCTGCCGGAATTGTAAGAATATACTTGGTCTTCTTTGTTAATCTGGCTTCAGGTGCTAAGGTCCTTGGAGTGTGGATGCTACTTATCTGTTATTTATCCAGTTGACATCAAGATGATCTAGTGTTGGAGCCTCCTTTCGATCTGTACTGGCATTTTTTGAAACTAGTCATACACATTTGTTGGTATCACTGCTACATTTGATGTTTGCAAAGTTATCGTCTAAGTAACTGAAACTTAACTCTGTATCAGTTTTCGTTTTTATATATTTTCAATATAATTAATGATTGTATGTTCTGAGTTTGATCTTTTTGTACAATATTATTGTGCAGGTGTCTTATCTAAATTTTGAACGGCAACGACTTCCCGATGAACTTATGAAGGTAGATATGCAGAAACATACTGGATTGGAGATCGACAGACAAGACATAGAAGTCCAGGTAATCAATGATATTTTTTTTGCTCAAACCATTTCTTTTCTAGTTCTTTGTGAACCTTCTGTTTTTTACTTGTGCAACCTGATCTTACTATCATAGTTCTTTAAATTCTTGTATGGTCTTGCGACCTTCTTTCCTAAAATCCGTTCTCATGTGTTCTTCGTGGTTTCTTGTAGACTGAGGGAGTCTATAATCAGCGGCTTCAGAATCTTGCCATCACCTTGGATAAGGTAAGATTTTCTGTAGAGACGCAGTTCCTATTGTAGCGTGCTTGAATTATCCGAATGCTTTCAGATTTATGCAATAGCTATTTCTTCAACTGTAGCCGAGAGTATCTGTTTTGGCGTTAGAAGATTGACTAGAAGCGATTGTGGTCTATAATTTTGATGGTTTTTGTGGAGGAAGTAGTCTCGTTGGTGTTTGCTCTCCTCTGGGTGATGTGCTCTGCTTTTGTATGCATGTACATATGCTGGAGAAACTAAATTTCTTTTTGTCCTTGTCTATTTTAGGTTCGTTATATCTTGACCAAGCTGTATACTGACGAGGCGAGCACGGCACCCCCACCTCTACGAATGCTTGAGCCTCATGAGTTGGTGGATTTCATATGGAAGGGGAAGGAATCAGTTGTGGGGGAACTCCTTCAGTGCATGGCTGTTCATGCTCCGGAAGGTTTGGCAGATTTGACTCGTCAAATTCAGGAGCACAATCCACCTCCAGGGGGGGATATAGAAGAAAACCTTCGAAAGTCTCTACTCTGGTACTTATCTCTACCTTTGCTTTTGTCCCAGGTCATGGGTTCCTTATAAACAAATTGGGAAGTTTTGCATTTCTTTTTACTTTGCATACATTACTGAGTTGCTATTGAAACCAGGTTGAGAGACACTCTTCGCAAAGTCCCAGCAACTTGTGTGGGTCGGCACGATGCAGCAGCTGATTTGATACACCTCTATGCTTACACCAAGCACTTTTTCACAAACTACGTGAGTCATTTCCTT
Source organism: Ulota crispa (assembly GCA_963920765.1). Lineage (NCBI taxonomy): Eukaryota > Viridiplantae > Streptophyta > Bryopsida > Orthotrichales > Orthotrichaceae > Ulota > Ulota crispa. The sequence goes on along the minus strand of OY987243.1, from coordinate 25,981,587 downwards.
ACCAAAGATTTAGGCGGTCTTTCACAATATGAGAAATTCTTTTTTGTTTTATTAGTTTTCCATTTTTTCGCAAACTTAGGAGTGCATTTTTTTGAAATCCAGTAGCTCAACCAAAAGTCGATTATTTGCTGATTGGATTGCTTTTTTTCCTGGGCAGGATTATGGGATGGTTGAATCGCAACCAATCCTGATATATGCATGCGATTTGGGTCCGAAACATTCAGGATCTGGACCCTATATATTTCGGAAGAGCTACAACAAGAATTATATTTGGGGTCAGTTGATCTCATGGTTTCGACAAACATCACCCGACCCTGGAGCGAGCTTGGTCCAGGACCGTCGTGGGTGCCTCATGCTTCCAGATATTTCGTCCTGCTATGCAAGAACCATTCAACACGACTTCCGCTGTGGCTATAGCAACAAAGACCGCAAGAGAATGATCTTACACATGGTAAGGCCATCCTACTTATATCTCAGCTCATTTGTGTGAAGGTTAAAGCATGTTTTGAAGTACGCAAATGCATATCCTTTCCTACTACAGTCCGTTATCCCCGCAGTGTCCAAATGGCCATCAATGGCTGCTTCAGTATCTATAAGTAGTCATTTTAGAAAGCTTCATAGAAAATGACAAACTGTATCAGCAGGCAGAAGAAGTTCTAAGGTAGCAACACACATAACCATCACCTCTAAAATCTTGGAAAATCAGTGGAAGTGAATAGATGTAATTACAAGGATGTACAACATGTGAACATGAAACCTTAGTGTTGGTATTAGGTGCAATTGCAGTCGGCTCTTTAAAAATTCACAACTTATTCTTACGGTATCCAAAAATACATTTGAAAGTACAAACTCATCATTCTTCTCTCGCTAATATGATCCTATAATTTGCTAGATGTTTATTAATAATCATCATGTTCAAAACCCTTAATTTGACGGTTATGGGTGCTGCTACCTTACCCCTTGCATCTATAACGGTAGAAATACGTGATCTTTGGCAAAGCTATTTGTATATGATACCGTTGCAACAACCTTTTTCGTTTTGTTTATGTATCTAATTTAAGTATCATGCGTATACAGGAGACTCAACCACAGAAGAAATGGACTCGAAAATTCACTCCCGAACTATGGAACTTCAAGAGTGATCGAGGATTGTTTGGCAGTCCGATGTTGGATGCAGCTGTGTCGAAAACGAAGCTGAGCAAAGAGTGCATTCAGTGGCTCAAGACTCGTGAGACGGTCTTCCACGGTCCTTGGGATGAGGAGTAGCAGAAAAGAGCAGCAGCTGTTGCATCCACAAACTCTCTCTCTCGCTCTCTTCGAGGATTATGGACCAGTTGAAGAAACCCTCCTTATTTTGAACGGTATCTTTTGACTATGTCGTCCAAGCCATGAGAAGAGAGGGTGCTGCTTTTCATGTGATTTTAGTTTGGCTCTCGGTTCTTTTAGTCATGAGCCCTGTTTTGGTAGTTGGTTGGGGTTTTGGAGATATTCCTTTGTTCCGAGTTTGTTCTAACACTCCCCCCCCCCCCTACCCCTCCTTGTATAGTTGATTTTTTTGGGATGCGTAGTGGACAAAAGGTAGGCAGGTACCCGGGAAAAAACATTGCTGGTAAAAAATCCAGCTTTGTAAGTTTGTAAGGTTTCGATTTGGTTATTGTAACATTTTTTAGCTGGTTTAGTGGGTGGGTGGTAGTGTAGTGAGTTGCCCTTATTGGTTCCAATTTCAGTTCCAAGGAACTTTTAGAGAAAAAAATGTATACTAGGCTGTGGGAGAGAGGGCATGCCTTTGGTTTTCCACACTTTTGTGGAAATGAACACATTTATTTAAAAGAAAAAAAGTCTTCATCCTATTGAGTGTTTGGTTAGTTGGGTTTTGACGGCTTTTGTGCTCTGAGGACTTCTATGAAAATGTTGGGTTTGGTTTCCTCTTTCAAACTTTGTTTTTGTGCTTGGGATTGGGAGTTGTAGTAGTTGTAATTGTGTAACCCGAAATGGTAAGCGTGAAATTCGATAAAAGTGGAAATCACCTAAAAATGCGAGTCGACAAAATTTGGTTTGAAAAGAATATTATAGTCACTTTTCTGCAAGCATTGGGTTTTCTTACTTCTTTAATCTATCATTCTATGAAACCATTTTTATAGAAGTTCATGTTTGTAGCACTTGTTATCTGCACTAAAAATAAATAATGAGAATAGGTTGCCTTAACCGTTCACCGCTTGGCCACTTGGAGGTGCATGTGATTCTTTTAGATACTAGAGTTTCATATGTTTTACGGCCTAGACACAGCTAGATTGTTTTTCTGCAACAATGTTGTTGCTAGGCCCTTTAAAAAAAAATATTGATAAATATTGTTGCAGTATCAAAAGCACTTGTGTAGTATAAAATGTCAAAAAAAATGGTGTGAGGCTAAGTAAATGCATTACTTATTTTAGCTTGCAGTGCATTTTATTTTGTGTTGGTGCTTGTCACCTCTATAGTAGAACTCTAAACTAATATGATTGGAACTCTAAGAACCAAATTAGTTTAAGTAAGTCATTAGTTAATTTTGTGGAAGTGTAAATGAAATAACCTTGAAGTCAGTGTCGAGATAGTATTATATGTAGGTTGGGTTTTTTTATATTATGGCCCTAACATTGAGATTTGTGTTATACACTAGTTTATAGAGCATATTAGTTTAGAGAGGTATTAGTTTAGGGAGGTTCTACTATATAGTGGATTAGTTGAAAATTGGAGGGATCAACCACAATTGGCCCAAACGTGTCAAATTTGTTGCTAAATTGGCAACATTTTGTCAGAAAAAAACGCACTGGTAGCTTGTATTGTGGTGCATTTCTATCTTTCTCTTCGAGAACAATCATGTCCCTTATTTATCAATGCTCATATGTGTGCATATTGAAATGGGAGTTCTTTCAAATACACATCTTAATCATGTGCCAAACTCCGATTTCATTTGTATACAAACATGTGTAATACTATACACATGCCACCTCTACTTTGCTTTGTTTCTAGTTTCATTTCATTAGCCCTTGAAGGACCGAGCTACTATAATATATAGTATGTAGGCTGTTATATAACTAGCATTTGCTACCAACGAAAAGTTTTAATTTGGGATCTTGACTACCTCTTTAGAACAGCATTGATCTATATTCTAACTTCTTTGTTGATCTCAAATGTAATAAAGGTGTGGATGCACTCCAAATACAAGAAAAATACCCTATATTGTATTGGTCGCAAAGGGTTGCTTGGTCCTTTAGAATGGATTTGAGGATCTAAATGTCTCACCTCTATTAGTGCCTCCTTCCATGTGAGGAGGTGGAGAGTGGTTTTGTAAAAGCAAGATTAGTTGTGGGTAGAGGATCTTGAGTCAAAGCTACCAATTTCTACGTTGGGCACTTCCATGTGGAAAGAGGTGATGCAAATAGTCCTCACCAATGATTGGCACGGAAAAATTGTTGGCATTTAGCGCTACTCCCAATCACCAATGCAACATGGAAGGACACCATTAATTGAATTCTTGTTTTATTTCATATATAAACAAATGTAAAAGGAACTAGCATATGTTTACCCCCCTTAAATCACTTTATCAAAATAAATGTGAGCAAGGTCCTATGTATAATTCACCCCCTTCTTATGACCTTGATCCCATTTTTATAGAAAAAATGTACATGGGAACATTTAGAATATGCTTCAAACCCCTACTTCTAACCTTGGAGCAATGTAAAATCTTGTCTTTTGTGCATGAAAAGTGAAAAAGCCTTAAACTTGATTTTTTAAAATCAAACCATAAGGCAATGATGAGGACCTACCAAAGGTTCAGAAACAACCCTAACTCCTCTATGCAAATCAACCCTAAATCTTAACAAGATACTCCATTGTAACAACAAAACATTTTGTAAACATTACAAGAAATTGTGTCCTAATTGACATATCCAATTTGACTAAATGTGTCCAAAATAACAAAAGGACTATCAAATTGGACAATTTCTGTAGAATTGGCCATGTTGATTTGAACATGTTTTAGTCATTTTGGACAGTTTCCCTTGTAGTTTAAAAAATGTCACCAATAAGAACCAATAATTGGTTCTCTCCACCACTAATTTACTAATCGACACTAAGTTACATCTTCTTTTTAGGCGTAAAGATGAACATCAATATGACCTCTTTAAATATGCTTCCCAATAAGGTCCAACTTCTCATGCTCCATCAAAATTGGAGAACTACTAAAACAACAAAGGAGTTATGGAGCCATGCATGGGAATATGTTCGAAAAACAATAAAATTAGAAACTGGGCAAATATTGACAAAAAAAAAAAAAAAACACAAAAATTTGAGGATTTGAGTTTTTCAAAGTGAAAAAATGATAATCACTATGGCCAATTCTGATGCAGCATGGAACTTTGCCCTAAAATGCACCCAAAACAATGCCCTTAATCACCAAAACGGGTAGTGGGCACTGTACATCTCTTTCATTTTCATTAAAGCACGCACCTGAGAAACTCTACAAAGCAAGTCCTTCAGACGTGGTTAGTCATGATCCTAGGTGGACCCTGAGCAAAATAAGCTCCGTATATTTCAGAATTCTACACTAAATCAACCAAAGATATGTACAACCCTACCTACACTGCAATTTGAAAAATTTCCAACAATCAAAATCCTGTGGTCTGCCACATGAATATATCCGCCACGAGAGTCCGCAACTGATCCATATGGAGCTTTACAATCACATTCTTTCTCTCCACCTCCTGACACCACAAAACACAGAATTTCTCATGAAATAATACTCAAAAAACGTCAAATTAAAATGCTAAATTAATCTACATATGACTGAAAAAAATCAATGCATAACATTGTATAAACTTGTAAAAGACTTGGCTAGAGAATATCTTTGTGACTTTCTTAAGGCAGATTATGTCCATAACTTCCCAAGGATTTCAAGGCGCAAATGCCTTGTGTGAGAAAGTCCACAAAAAACAAGCATAAGGAATATTCATCCTCTGACCATTTCTTCAAGCCGGGTAAAGGATCCCCAAGCAACGTGTAACAGTGCGGATGCTCTTAACTATATGCCCAAGGTTGGGACCTACACTAAATAGTGCATTTAGGTTGCCCCATACTAGTTTCTAGACGTTTTACACTTTTTGAATATATTTACTAAGACTACAGTAACTTTTGTCAATAATTATTGTGATGAATAATGGAGGAAGCAAGCAAAAGTTGGGCACAGCAACAAGTGTCAAAATCAAGTAGGAGGGAAGCTGGAATTTTAGACAAAATCAAGAATTATTGTAGCATAAAGAGAGTTGCATGCCCCTCCAGGTGGCCAAGGGTGAGTCATGAGGTAGCTTTACCAAGGTAAGGCAACCTAATTGTCAAGGCAACCTAAATGCACTATTTGGTGTAGAAGCGCTGTACATTTATGGAAATCTATGAAGGTTAGTAACTCCAGCAATATGGTTTTGGATAAGTCCTAGTGTACCACCCTGCATTACTAATACAGAACCCGTGAACGTTTGAGCGTGCCGCTGCGACTAGTACAATAAGAGGTGTTTTTCTAGTATTTGGAATAGATTCACACCTTTACTACATTTGAAATCAACAAAGAAGTTGGAGAATAGATCAAAGCCGTTCTAGTGAACTACTTGAGATCCCAAATTGAAACTTCTTATTAGTAGCAAATGCCAATTATATGGCAACGTATATACTAGGGAAAATTTCATGGATACCCCTGAAGTTTGCAATAATTTCACAGATACCCTTGGACCAAACTTTTCAAGCGTTTTTTTACTGTGCATGCCACTTCCTTTCTTCTTTTGTGCACACACATAACAAGAAAGAAGTAGCGTGTGCACAAAGGGAGAAGGGAAGTGGCATGCACAACAAAAAAAATGATTGAAAATTTTGGTCCAAGGGTATCTGTGAAATTTCTGAAAAAGCAGGGGTATCTATGAAATTATTGCAAACTTCAGGGGTATCCATGAAAATTTCCCTATATACTATGCCCTATGGTCATTTAAGGGTTAAACCCTTCATTTTGAGATCAGTACAAAAGAGCATACCTCTCGAAGATCCGCCACTCGTCGTTCCAGGTACTCCGTTTCAGTGTCGACGTCCTCTGCTGCACCACCACCATCACCTTCATCACCTTCCATTCTGACCACCTGAGATTATCACCACTAATCAATCCTGAGGTCAACCTCTGCATTCTGTGAACCAAACCCTAAGAGAATCCAAAAGATTCGGCTCCCTGTTTCCAAAATTAAGCAGTTTTGAGTGAACCAAACCCTAAAAATTTTCAAACTTCGGCTTCTTGTCTTCTTAAAAGCAGTTTTGAGTAGATCATTTGGAGACTTTCTGTTACTCAATTCTATTGATTTCTTAAATTTTTTTCTCACCAGCACATGCAATGTATTCCACTGACTCTAGAGATACACAAAAGTTAAGTCCTAAGAGAATCCAAAAGATTCGGCTTCCTGTTTTCAAACAAGCAGTTTTAAGCAGATCTCCGCATTCTGTAAACCAAACCCTAAACAAATTCAAATTTTAGCTTCCTGTCTTCTTAATAGCAGTTTTGAGTAGATCACTTGGAGACTATCTGTTACTCAATTCTATAGATGACTTGATTTTTTCTCACCAACGCATGCACTGTATTCCACTGACTCTAGAGATTCTAGAGATACACAAAAGTTAAGCCCTCGGAGAATCCAAAAGATTCGACTTCCTGTTTTCAAACAAGCAGTCTTGAGCAGATCTCAGCCAAAAGATTCGGCTTCCTGTTTTCAAATAAGCAGTCTAAAGCAGACCTCCGCTTTCTGTGAACCAAACCTCAAGAGAATCCAGAAGATTATGCTTCCTGTTTCCAAAATTAAGCAGTTTTGAGCAGATCTTCGCATTCTGTGAACCGAACCCTAAAAAAATTCAAACTTCAGCTTCCTGTCTTCTTAAAAGCAGTTTTAAATAGATCATTTTAAGCCTTCTATTATTCAATTCTACTGATTTCTTTATAAAAAAATCTCACCGACGCATGCAATATATTCCACTGATACTAGAGATAAATATAAGTTAACCCTACTTGAACCATACTTAATCACAATGCGAGCAATCAAACTGGTCACTAACTTACAATTCCGTGGTTCATTAGAGCCTTTCTGTGACAATAGAAGAAAAAAACCTAAAGCACAAAAGTTAACCCTAATTGAACCATACTTTGTCACAATGCGAGCAAATCAAATCAGTCAATATAATTCCGTAAGGCAATAGTTCATTAGAGCCTTTCTGTGACAATAGATGAGAAAAACGTAAAGCACATAAGTTAACCCTAATTGAACCATACTTTGTGACAATGCGAGCAAATCAAATCGGTCAATATAATTCCATAAGGCAATGGTTCATTAGAGAGCCTTTCTGTCACAATAGAAGAAAAAAACCTAAAGCTAAGAAGTGTGAGAGTGTCAAAAAACCTGAGATTGCTTCACAATGGCAGTCACGGTAGCACGAAGCGCTCCCGTGGCGGACTTATAACGAACGCGCGTGGCATCCAAAGCCGCCAACCCTTCGGCACTACTATCAGATGCTTTCTCGTCGTTGCCGGTCTCGATCGTTTCAGCAACACCAGCACCAGCAACAGCACCAGCAGCACCAGAAGCATTGCCCGTTTGCAACGACGGTGCCACCCAGAAACTAGGGCTGCAGAGCGCGCGGTTCAGGGACAGCAGAATGTCGTGCGCGGCCTCCACGACGGTGTGCAGCTGCTTTTGGCCATCGATGGCGAGTTCGACGAGCGTCGCGGGATTGGTGAGGGCCGCGGGCGGGGGCGGGGGAGGAGGTAGGTGCCCTGGCTGGGTGGCGTCCACGGGGGGTGGCACCTCCATAGCCAACGCTTCTGTTGCGACAACGATGGTGGGAGGATTGTGGAGGAAACAGGGTTAGGGTTTGGTTTTGAGTGCCGGGTGGGGGCATGTCCACCGGGTGCCGGTGGCCTGGTAAATGTGCCGGTGCGCGGGAAGAATTGCACGTTTTCTGCCGTACTTCATTAAAAATGCGCTTATAAATAAAAGGGAATGACCAGGGAGACACCTCCTAGTTGCTGGGGAGGCACCCCTATAGCCCAACCTATTAAATTTGAGATTATTATTCTGTTGAAATATGAAATAGAATCGAAACAATATTTTAGCGCATATTTGTATTTATAAGCATTGTAAACATAATAAATATGTTTCATTTGTGACATGGTTGAGAATTAAACTTACAAACAAAGAGGTCGACTAGTTTTAACTTTAGACCATGTCACAAATGAGACATATTTGTTATGTTTACAATTCTTGCAAATACAAATGTGCACTAAAATATAGTTTTGATTTTATTTCTTATTTCAACATAACAATAATCTCAAATTTAATAGGTTGGGCTATGGGGGTGCCTCCCTAGCAACTAGGGGGTGTCTCCCTAGCAACTAGGGGGGTGTCTCCCTAGTCTGTCCCTATAAATCAAAAGGAGAAGTTATTGAATAGCCTTTTCTCTCAAACCAATTGTCCTAAGGGAATTGATATGTGTACCACCCCTTTTTTACTATTCAACCACACCTACTATATATGGTCAATATTTACAATATTAAAATAGGTGTCAACCATGGGAAAATCATCACTAATTTGAAAATGCAGTTTGACGTAGAATGTGCAACTTTAATTTTGCCCTTTAGCTTCAAATCCTGCTCATAGTATCAATTAAAAAATCTAAATTACACTTAGTTTAATTGAAATTAACACCATATTTGTTAAATTGGGAAAAACAGTAAATTTTGGGACTTTTGAAAGTTTTAGGTGACCACCTAAAACCGAGCTCACAGCATTTTTTGGGTACACGTGCCCTCACCTAAAAAGAGGAATTTGCAAGGGAAAAAATCTTAGTGGCTCAAACTGAATCTGATACCTTCAAATCTAGTTTAAGGTTACTTTTTGGGTTTAAGGTGGAGTACAAAATGGTACCTATGTTTTTCCCGATCTAATAAAAATGGTGTTAATTTTTTTAACAAGTACTATGAGCATGATTTGGAGCTAAAAAACAAAATGGAAGTTGCAGATTTTATGTCAAGCTGCATTTTCAAATTAGTGATTCTTTTTCCATGGTCAGCACCTATTTTGATATTGTAGATATTGGCCATATATAGTAGGTGTGGTAGAATGGTCAAAAAGGGGTGGTACATACATCAATTCCTTAATCAAAAATATGACTACTTTCTCTTTACTTGCCTCTTAACCCCTAAGCGCTCAGGGGTGATAATATTGCCCGTCAAAATTATACATTCCTGAGAATCTAGTTCAAATCAATATTGTACCGCCCAAGAAATTGTACTTAGTCAAGGGTATGGTACTACTCTCTTGCCACATAGTGGGTGATGGGGATTTCACCAATTTGTATGAGTTTATTATTTAAAAGTTACTCCACATGGTCTTCTATATCTTTTTTGAGACCTAAACACTTGTTGACATTCAATTAATTTTGTCTTTTATATTTTCCATATGATCTAGGTATTCAATATTTCTTTAATTCTTTGGATCAAACTCCTATTTCTTATTTACATTCAAAACATTTGTAAGAGGTTGTCAAGATTGTAACGTATTATTTCTATTTTATAAGCATTTTAGCACTTTAGAGGTTGCAAATTGTACTTCTTAGACTTTGTATGCTTCTTGAAGAGGTCCTTTTAGCTTGCTACCCCCTCTTTGAAGCAACGTTTTCTATTATTGTCCAATTATATGAGTTGACTTGATAAACTCAAACTATTTAGTTGTCTAAGGTAAAATATTCTAGATTCAACATGCAAATAACTAAACAACTTCAAATCAATCAAATTTGCAATTGAATTACAAACTTTTATTCATATATTCTTTTATTAAAAAATTGGTGGTAAAAACGTTAGTATAGTCAAAGTTGAATGTTTTCTTTGGAATACCTAAAGCGCTAACAATAATATCAAAATCACAAAAAAAAACTTTGGCACAAAAATTTATAATGTATTTATAAAAATAAAGGATCATAGTTGAAACAACATGCAATTCTACAAGATTTGACATTCTAAAGTCTACTAAGGTTTTTGGCACAAAAAAAAGAATTTATTTGTCCATAACTTCAAATAAGGTGTTGTCAAATTCATACAAAAAATATTAACCTTTATAAAAATTCATGGTGTTCTTCCAAATTTTTGAAAATTGCAAATTGATTTTAACTTGTTACTCTTATTCAACTTCAATGTTATCCAATTTTGGGCTAGTTGGAAGTTAGTTTCATCAACAATTATTTCAAAGTTTGCTCTCCTATTTAAGAGTTTTTCATAAAGTTTGATATTTTTTTGAGAGAATTAGGTTGCACTATCCATGTTATTTGAAAAACATAGCAAACAATTCTAAACTAGACCCAAACTTTGTTCCTAGTTACTAAGTCATTTTCAACATTTGTGCATATATCTAAACATTTGCAACTATGTTGTTATGTCAATTGAGATGGTGTCACAAACCCTCTTTAACTAAGTGCCGATTACACATTTGTAAGCAAAATAAAGGCATTGAGAGTGATTCTCAAATCTTCCAAATGAATTGGAAAGAAGGAAAAAAAAAATTTGAGGAGCATGATATTTTAGCACCTTGATCAAAATAAAGTGATTATTAAATATGATCATATAAGAAACTTGTGATTTTTATGAAAGGTTTGTTGGTTGTTCACTTGTTTTTATGTTAGTAACAACATCAAACATAACATCAAGATGTTAGTTTTAACATCAATTGTAACATAAAAACATGGACGTCCAAAAAAATCCGTTATAAAAATCATGGGTTTCTTATAGTGTGATATACTTGCAAATTTTGTGAAAATGCATACTTGTGAGTCTAAAAAATGCAAGGATTTAAGCTTGTGAGTCAAACGTTGCATTTCTTTAAAGTTGACTTTACTTCATCCATATCTCAAAAGATTGGGTGTAAATGAAGGATTTCAAAAGGAGTCCCTTATGGAAAACATAAAATTTCATAAACCATTCAAAAGGATTTCAAATTGTCAAGGCTTATAAGAAGCAAATATATGAGCTGAAAATGATATTCGAGCAAATAAATGGGAGTCTTATACAACTCCCATTTCCAAGTAGCTAGGATTTCTAAGTGGCCATAACTTGTACAATACTAGTCCAAACCAAACAAGTGAGTCATATATCTAAATGTAATCAATATACAAATCGCAAACATAGGATTTTATTTTTTCCAATTCCAATGGAGCATGGAAATTGAAAGCTCCCTTGAAAAGTCACAATACGAAAATATCAAAGTTTGTAAGTAAGTCCGGCATTCGCATTAAAAGTCCACGGAAATCCATAAATGTTAACCCCTCATTGCGAGGGTCAATTTCTGAGATGACTTTTTGAGCCATGTCAAAAAGCTCACTTTCTTCAAGACCTTCTGAGGAAGGAGTTCGTTGCAACATATTTTTAAAAGGATATCCCACAACTCCTGTAGATGTCAACAACCCAATTCCATGCATTATATCATCTGCAAATTGAACAAAACAAAAAAAACAAAAAACAAAATTAAATTTAAACCCAAAAAAATTCATAATAATAAGCATCATAAAAGTTAAGATATCTTTTTTTATAACTATTGAGCAAGATTTATGTACTTTTTATAATTATTTTGGAATCTAATAATTGAAAATTTGATGGATATCCATGAGGTTTGCAATATTTGTACACACGCCCTTGGTTTTTGAGAAATTGCACAAATACCCTTGTACCATAAATTTTATGTGTTTGTTTTGTTTTGCACATCACTTGCTTCTTCCTTTGTGTGCACGTTGTTTCTTTTTGTTCAATTGTACGTTCAGCTCCAATTGTCACCTTAATAACGTGCTAACAAAACTTTTGCATTAATGAAAAGTAGTGGCCAACTTGTAAAACAACTTCCATATGAGCAAGCACAAGGGTTTGTGCTGCATGTGTAGGATGTATCATGACCAACGTTGAAGCAAGAAGTGCAACAGAATAAGAAAAGAAGCAACATGCGCACACATAGAGAAGCAATTGACATGCACAAATGACAAAATGCTTGAAAATTATGGTCTAAGGGCATTTGTGCAAATTCTAAAATACCAAGAACATTTGTACAAATATCCCAAACTTCATGGATATTCATCAAATTTACTTAAACACAGTATTCAATGAATATTCAAGGAAACTGAACTATTTGCATTTTGGAATTACTAGCATTCAAATTCGAGTTAAAATGCAAATCAACATTGTGCATTATTTTCTTGTGAGTACGTATGTGACTTTATTGTGTGCTCATTGTTTAAGTTTATTAAACTGTAAAAAACTCAAACAATGATTATAGTGAAACTTGGCAACAAGATAGTTTTTAGATTTGGAGCTTGCAATTACATAATTTGGTGAACCATGATGATATCTATGTTTATTACGAAATTGTTTGTCAATGATATATGTTCATGAACCAAAGTTCAAACTTAGAATGAAAAATCAATTTTAATGTAAAAAAGTTATGTATGTATGCAATAGGAGTTAGTTTTGTTATTTAGCAAAAATAAATCGTTAAATGAATGTATAATGTGATTTGTGACAAAATTCACATGTAGCGTTATACCAAAAGAATTAAAAATGATACTAGAACTTTGATAATAAATGTACCAACGATGAGACAAAAAGGTCATGAGTAAAAAAACCTTATTTTGTTGTGTTTTTTTCACTAAATTTGACATTTTAAGGTAATATTATAATGAACCTTGATTTTTTTCTTAGGAATGACATATGATTGTATTGGATTGTAATTGACAAAGAGAATCTAAAAATATTGTGAAAGCAAGTAGAAATGAATGAAGGTAAATTGTAATGAGAGAAAATGATGAAAATACAAAAGTTAAACTTAACCAATATTAATAACATCATCTCCATCAAAATCCCAAAGAGAAAATATCCAAATTGTTTTAATTTCTGATGATGTGTGCCTTGAAAATGTTGATACAACATTAAGGAACTTTTGAAATGTCAACCTTCCACTCCCATCTTCACTAAAGACCATGCAAATTCTAGCCGCAAATGGGTTGACTCTCATTTGTTCAACTTTGACAAATTCTTCAACTCCAATATAAAACAACTCTTGATTACAAATGGTCTACAAATTTTAAATCATCTTGTTACTATTGATTATTTTCAATCAAAATACTCATTTTTATTATGTTTGCATTCAAGAAATTAGGTATAAAGTTTTTATTAAAAATAGCAATATTTAGATTGTAGTTGAAAGCAAATGTAAATCCATTCCGATGTTTTGTTTTTCTAAGTTTTCTTGATAACTCAATTTTGGTAATTTCAGTATTTTTTATAAGGAGTCTAAGCCACTTACACTGAAAATTGTATGCAAATACAATAATTCGTTTGATGTAAAACTATGTTTATAATCGAGGGACAAATCATATTGTACATGCTGTATAACACCTTCTTGAATTCTTTGCTTAAAAGGGTCTGTTACAACTTGAAACTTATTAAGAAGACTAACAAACTTTGAACTCAAGAAATTCATTCAGTAATCCTCCAGAGACAACACACATTTTCACAAAATCCACAAGAAATTGGGGTAGTAAATTGAAATGTGTAGTTGAATCAAATGTGGACCTAATTTGCATAATTCAACCTGATAGAAACAAGAATAACACCTTATTTACTACAAACCATCAGAATATCAACTAAATCTACTGTTGGAGGTGAAATATTATAATTATTGAACAAACCGTATGTGGGAAATCTCTAATTTTTTATGCTTGTGTGGTTTTGGATCTTATTGCTTCATACAAGCTTTACTTGAGAAAAGCCTTATATTTCTAAAAAGCAGATTTTCTCACCTTTCCAATAAAACTAGTTTCACACAAAATGGATAAAAATAGCAATCACAAGGTGTAACTAAGTGGACAAAAAGGGTCAAAAATCCCACCTTGTTCACTACCCTGACATAGTTCTACAAAAAAATTGATAACTGTTATGGAAAATCTGATTGGTGAAAACAATCAAGAATTGGCCTTAAATGTAGGATGACAAATTTTAAAGATAAAATGACAACACTGTTTCAATAAATTTTTAAATACTATGATTATACTACTACCATATTCAGAAACAATACAAACATATTTCTTAAGCAGTTTGAAATTTTTTAAGGTTCCATAATTGAAACGTGGCATTCTTGTTGAATATTTAACTTATTACGTTGTTGCTTTAATCGATCTTTGATCAATTATAGATACATATTTTGAGGCCATGTTGTATAAACACCATTATTTATCAACTCATATACCCAATTCCAATGTCGGTTTTTTGGTTCAATTGCTAATGATCCATGAGTATGGTATGAACAAAGGTGGATTTTTTCTGTTTTTATTTAAAACCTTCCTAATAATTACCCCATTCATTAAATTTTAATGGTATTTATTTAGGATTGTGTCTGAATGTTGTAAGTTGAAGCGTCAAAACTTCTATTTTTGAAAATACATATTCATTTGCACAATAGACTATGATAGAAACCAAGGTTTATAAATTACAATCCTTTTCAACTTAGAAATCTGTTCCAACTTGTAAGACTTGTTATGAAAAACTTCATCTTTCCAGTAAATGGGATTGGAGCACTTGTTGCATGATTTGTATTAAAAAAAAATGCTATATATGTAAAAGGGAAGTATTGACATTTGTGCACTTGTTAGAGTAGGTTGTCATTTGTGTGGTTGCGCCAAAGTTGATATGGGAGTTGAATTTCTAAGTTTAACATCGAAGTCCATCAAAAATGATGAACACATCTAAATGGATCAATAGGGGTTTCAGATATCTCAAAAAAACGGTGAACGAATGGTTGTGAACAAGTTTTTGTTCATGGTGAACGTGAAGTCACAAAAGTGCACGAGTCATGAGGATTTCCAAGAGGTCCTCATGGCTAGTTCATGCGTGAACGACGTGAAGTCTTTCCCTCCTTGCCTCTCATGCTAGCTCCTATTGTGTTCATGTCGCTCCTGCACCCATGCCCGCGCCCAAGCTTGTTTGTGTTGTTGCATGCCTCTCAGCTCTCGCTCCGGGCCACTGGCTCTGTCTCCGCGCCTCTAGACAATTTGGATGTAGAGTTGATTGCCAGGTCAAGGTCATTCAAGGAATCGCGATGTGTGAAAAGCGACAATGGTGGAGCTGAAGAGATCTTGATTAGAAGCGGACAATTGTGGAGACAAAGGGTTCTAGATTAGAAGCAACAATGGTGGAGTTTAAGGGATCCGTACGGAATTAGTGGTTGTGGACAGAGTTGTAAGGGTGGTGAGTAGTTCATTACAATTCAGATATTTGAATGGGTGATCGTGAGGACATGACCGGTGGCTTGACTAACTTGTCCACCAATTTCATTCACATGAACAAAATTGCTTGTGAACGACATATCTGAAACCCCCAATACGTAGATCATAATCAACTAGTGCCATGTATTCTGGAAATTTGAATTTTTATTTAATTTTTAAACCATTATTACAAATTCTGATTTTAATGATAGCTTTGAAGGAAAAATCTTTGGCTTGCAATCTCACATGGGTACAAAAAAAAGAAAAAGTTCTTACTAAATATTTATTTACTATCATTCATTAAGATTTGTTGAAGTACAAGGTGTCAAACACACAAATAATCATCAAGATCATTGTCGTGGGTTAGTTTTTTTACAAATATGTAGATGTGAAGTTCGTTTTGAAAATACATTAACATATCATAAACAAAGTAAACGCCACTTGAAAAGAAATGAGGTAAAAAGTAAAATGCATCCTATATATATAGGGAATTGATATGTGTACCGCACCCTTTGAATTACTGTATCATACCCTAGGGTAAATTTGAGATTTATACCATCAAAAAGCTGAATTTGAGAATTTGGAATTTAGATTTGGACTTAGAGACCATGATTTTGCCTAGAACCACAAAAAAAGTTGCAATTCAACAACACCCAATGAAAAAGTTTATCCTTTTTTACAAATAAAAGTAAAAGTAACACTTTCTCCTTAGCTAAACTTTTTCATGGGGTGTTGTTGAATTGCAACTTTTTAAATGGTTCTAGACTAAATCATGGTTTCTAAGTCCAAATATGATTTTCAAATTCTCAAATTCAGATATTTAAAGGTAGAAATCTCAAATTTATTTAGGGAGTGTGGTACAATAGTTCAAAGGGTGTGGTACACATATCAATTCCCATATGTATATCTATACTAATAATAGGTTTGGTTTCATTAGCTGGGTAGTTGGGTGTTGCTCCAAAAAGATTAAATGGCAGTTATGTGGCGGTTATTCTTATTTCTATGGCTATGTGGCGGTTATGGTCGTCCTTGGGGATGGGGTATACACAAGAATAGGGGGTGGACGTTTAGAGAAGGAGGCAAAGCGCGTAGGTAGGCATAGTACAAGTAAGCTCATTGTAATGGAAAGGAGAAGAAGCTTGAAGAAAGTGATTATGAGGAAGGTCATGTTAATATTTTTGCAATGACCCCTCCTTGATGGCTCTCCGCCAAAACGGCGGGTACAAGGGTCCACTAGTGTATGTATATATATATATATATATATATATATACACATGTATATCATTTTAAGCAAAAATTTAACAACAACATGTAGGTATTCAAGCATTGTTTCTACTAGCACATTTCCCTAACATTACCACTACTTTTGTAAAGTGGGTTGACACAATTATTTTGGAGAAAGAATTGGTTTTTGTGTAATAACAAGTAATTTCATGGCAACTTTTCGTTATCCCTTTCCTTCCCTTTTCTTCTCCCTTCCTTCTTCATGAATTTCAAATTTTGAGTGATAGACATACATCCAATGCTTAACTTTGAAAAAAAAAGAATTTCAAACTTACAAAAAAAATTCGGAAAAAAATTCAATGACTTTTCACCCTTGTTAAGTGTCTTTTCCTTTTTCTCGCCCCCCTCTCTTGTAAAACTTGTGATGTTAATGGAGAATTATATCATGAGAAACGGACAACCCCCACTCTTTATAATATAGATTCCTAAAACCTCAAATCAATATTTGTAGTAGTAACCTTGTTCAAAGGTGAAAAAAATATGATAATTTATGCAACGGGGCATTACTTGATTGGCCAGCTTGTAATTTAATAGTGGATTCGATCCAAAAATAACCATTATTGCCTCCTACATGCCATCACTAGATAGGTCAAATGTTGTGATAAATTTATGCAGAAACTCAATTTGGCATTGCCAAGACGAGAGTGTTTTTTCATAAACATGAGATAGAAAGTACTCTAGAACAATGGAATTCAACAAACAATATAGCGTTTTGGCACTTGAGCTTACGATCATTCATTTGGCTCCTGTACTATTGAAAAGACATGAACAACAATTTCAACACCTTATTTTGACGGGCTTATGAATCAAAAATAGCAGAAATGATTTGAAACAGAGAAGTATCAACATATCTTTTCAAATCATTTCTAAAAAAAGTACGTTGAAACCATGAGCAAGAAGATTTAAAAAAAAATAAAATAAATCCCCCAAAAATTTATTTAAAAAATTGGATAAAATTTGAAACCATGAGATAAATTTTCCAAAGAGGAGCTTATTATAATATAAATATAAGCAAAATTCAATATATACACATGAAAAATTGGTCAAAAATACGTAATGCTTACATGCAATTTACCCTATTATCACTAGATCTTAATTCAACAATTAATTACAAAAGCTACAATGTATCAAATGTCATGATTATGGTATCATCCAAAAGATAATCAAGTCAAGGTTTTGAATCAAGTTCCAAATTTTTATATGAGTGAAGTTTGTGTTAGTTACCAAGGTTTCAACAAGGTAAAGTCAAGTTTAAGCTTTAATTCAAAATTGTCCTATTATCACTTCCTTCAAGATTTTGGTCATCATGCACAATCATATTTTGTCATTTTCATCTTGGGCCATATTCTTCCTTTCCTTGGCCTTTTGTAGTCATTCATAAGTGTTAGCTAAGTTGACAAATTTTAAGTACTTTTAGTATTTTGCAATTGTCATTGCTATAGCTAAGGTGTTGGGGCAATAAATTGCATGTCTAACTAAGATCTTCATAGCTGTCTTTAACAAATTTTGATCAAATGAAATAAAAATTGCAAGGTTATGTAAGAAATATAATACCTTTTATTGCAATACCTATAAACCCAAATTTGAAACCAAACCCTAAAAGATATGGATTTTTGAAAATAGAGAAGTGGTAATAGAGGCAAAGTGATAATAAGGTAAACTACTTGTATACTTTTTTTCTTTTGATGATACTCAATCTCTCTTCCATTCAAGTTAAACAATTTCAATGCAAAGTGCACTTGACCAGGCAAAGACATGGTTAACCCTTGAACGTCAACTGGATGGGTGTGCCTACCCTCTACAGTGTCGTGGCAGGTGCCCACCATTAAAATATTGTTTTTTAAAATTGCAAAAAGGAATAGTGCATGGTGTGATTGGTGCCCTCATGGAAATTGTAGAAAGGGTAGCATGGACCCTACTGACACCATGGCTCTAAATCTTCTTACAATTTGGGTTATCAAAAAATATGAATGACTTAGCTAGGGTTTTTTTGCTTTCTATGGTGCACCACGTATCTACAATCACTTCTACAAAAAAATCAAGTGAAAAACTACTTTTCTCCGCAATACAAAGTGTTTTTTGGAGGCCAAAGGACAATTTTTGTCCTTGTTGACATTTCAGGGTTAAGGATCTACAAATCATCCATGAAATGTACAAGTTTTTTTTATCTCAAACCCCATGCATCCACATTCACATTCATCCACAACAACACCAAGGCTATTATTATCATTTTTGGTTTTTATCTTTACTTGCCAAAGAAGTGGGTTGTAGGTTGATTTTTTTGCAACCTACCTTGAATTTTAGTGGTAGGCAAGTTGCAGTACTTTCTTGTTTAGTTTAGTATTTTGTCTACAAGTTTTTTTTGGCCTAAGAACTTTTAGCTACATGCATGGCAGCTTATTAGGTTATAAATGGCAACTTTTAAGTTTAGTTTGCATATTCTTCAATTATGTGAATTGGTGATGTCTAACATCAATCTTCAATAGTTGTTTTATTTTGTTAGTTATAATGCTAAACTTGGACATTTGCAAAGTGTGCACTAGCAATTTTGTCAAAAAGCCACTAAAAGACTATTTAGTATATTCATACAAGCACCAAACCTTACCATGACTCAATAACTACAAGTAATCGTTTGAGAGGGAGGGTAGGTGAATAAATAGCTCATTTACATGTTGCATTATAGCTAGATGGGGGGAAATCAAATATGATTAATGGCTACTCAAGTTGTCTTAGTCCAAGATCCCACCAATGACAAGGCAGTAAGTCAAATCGCACCTCATCTCAAAAACAATTTTGCATCTTGAAACTTTAGCTACTTTAAAAAATTTCTTCTTTGTTTTTACAATATGATTTTAGTGCAACCAACATTGAGATAAAAAGTTTGCTAAATTTAGCCAGATTTATTACCACTGAACAACACATTCATCCAATCACAAACGTACGTCACGCCGTCCCGGTGGCCGTTGGCGCAGCCAACGAGGCAGCCGGGACCCCGACAGAACACGGGCGACTGGTA